>CM071796.1:16566513-17766513 GCA_036559045.1 Platycarya longipes | reverse complement strand
TCAAATTAACGTTCCAAATTCCTACGCCACATTCGAATGTTGTATAACAAATGTCCGAACGTCAACATTACGTTCAAATATGAACTACGTTCGAATGAAAATATTAACATTCAAATGTTAAACATTCAAACGTCAATATTATGTTCGAATGTTAACAACGTTTGAATGAAAATATTAACGTTCGAACGTCTAATGAAGTATTTTGTCATTCGAAAGTCATTTCATACATTCGAACGTGACTTTTTGTGACACATTCTGACTGTCACTAAAGATTCTAACGTTCGAACGTTGCATCGAACGGAAAGACACCAACCATCACAAAAAATATTTTTTGTGACGGTTGACCAGTAAAGTATAACAAATACTTATCTGTGACGCACTTATTGTGACGGTTTGAAACTGTCACAAAAAATCTTTCGTGACGTTTTGGCCATTTTTTGTGACATTTTTATCTGTCACAAAATCTCAAATTTGTTGTAGTGTAAGATACTTACAATATATCTATTACTATGTATAAAAGCTAAGTTTTAAAATTCTATTTGGCACCCATAATGCATTAGGTGGTCAAACCAATGCCCATTGGTTTCCCCATTGCTTCACATTTAACTCTTTCACGTCTTCATAAATCGGCATCTTCTACGCATTAATTGGCTGCTTAAAACCGATTTCACTTAAATAAAGCATTGCAATGACAAACTCAAAACATTGCAATATTTTCTTCCTTGCAACGTTTCATGCTTCCTTGACCCAGAAAAATCTTAATAAATTAACGTTTATTGTTCAATTTACCGGCAACCGCGAGTGCATGTATCACTGAGAATCATGATGGTGTCGGTGGTGGTGTTGATGGCAGTGTCAGTTTCGCCATCGGACCAGCACTCGCTGAGATTAGGGTAGCGGGTCTATTCGTAGATAGTGTGGAGGTTGATCTTGGGGAACTTCTTCTTAATCTAAACATACTTTTGACCACCGGGATGGACTCCTTCATCTACTTTTGGGACATACATTATTTTGAGACGGACTCCTCTGTGAGCGTGAGATTGAGAAGTGAGAGGGCGAGATGGGATTGCCGGATTTGATTTTGGTGGTTGTAGATCATGACTTGATAGCTTGATGGATCTGGATCCTCTCTATTTTGGACTTCAGGTCATGGAGATAAAAAAATCCATACATAAATATCACATGACATTTTTCTCTTTTATTACTATTTTATTATTTTATTATTGTTTTCCTTTTTCTTATGCTATCATTTTCTTACTTTTTCGTGCATCTGATCATAAAAAGATTACAAAAATAAAACATGTTTTTTCGGTTCTTCATGTTTTCTCAACTAAAAAAAATAAAGTAATAAAAATGTTTAACAGTTAGATCGTTAATATATATATGAGCATCAGACTTTATCGATACAAGCTTAGTTTTATTTTATTCGAATAAAACAGATCATTCAAATATAAAAATGATCTATTTTATGATCTCCCTGAGATAATATTCCAATATTCATATATATTTCATGTCAATAAACAAAAAACAAATTACGTACCTGCATGCAGGCCGGCAGGAGGGGCGTCATATGTATATTTTTATTCGGATATGGGTGTTATAGGTATTTTATTGAGTTTAATATTAAATTATTTGATGTAATTTGGCTTTTAAATAGAATATTGATAATTCTCATATTGTTTTTGCCCCACAAATTCCACACTATTTCAAATAAATATACCTTGCTCATGTGGTAAGCAAAAAAACAAATTGATGGCAAATATGATTCCTTACTAAGTTATAGTCCAAATATTTTTCTAAGTTTTAATATGTTGTTAGTATTTAAATAATTTAAAATATAAGTATTCATTGACTTCTATACTAGACAGAATATTCATTTAATTATTTTATACAATACAAATTTAATTAAATAGAAATATTTGACTTGTTGAATCTAGTTTTGATTGTTTTACTAAAGCATAATTTTAAAGTAAAATGTTTATAAGTATTTTATTTTATGATATTAGTAATTAATGTCTTTTGTATGAAGTATAATGTGTACTTTGTCATTATTCTCCACGATATGTATTATTTTTGTAGACTGATACAGTACGTTATTTTAGAAACGTTAGTGATGAGTCATACTTCATATAGGTAACGTCGAGTTATAAAAGAAAATTTAGGAAACAGCACTACAAGGTAAGTGAATTTGATCACAAAACAAGAATTCTCACATTAGTTTATACTACTAGTAAAGCCAGTTCTTTGATAACCCTTTTCAAATACCTTTCACGTCATGCAAGCATGTCATTCAGCACAGCATACGATCATGTCATCAACATTTAGACTCAGCGAATTATAGTTATTTATGATAGTATGTATTATGCATATCATACCACATAAGTCACATAAGTTGAGTTAAGTTCAAGTATAAGACTAAATCAGATCAGAAATCAATTAAGAACTCATCCAGTTAAATCAGTCAGTTAAAACAGTTCAGCTAGTTTCAGTTCAGTAATTCAGTTATTTCATATAGCCATTCAGATGCATGGTGCCAATGTATATCAGATCAGGGTGGATATGCAAGCCACGGACCTAATCGTGGTCCACCATAGTACGCTAGAGTACTATTAGAGGCTCCCCTTGTTGTAGCAAGACGTAAGGCTGGTGCACAACCTTGCACACAGGGTTAAATGTGTTGGTCAAACAGTTTAGTTAAATCAATTCAGTTAAAACATTTCAGTTAAATCAATTCAGCTAAATCAGTTAGTAAGTTTAGTCAGATCAGTCAGTTAACTCAGACCAGATAGTTTAAGTCAGTTAGTCAATTAAATCAGATAGTTCAGTTATGCACAATATGAGCATTAGCATACACAGTCATGTTTCAAATTTCAGCATAAGTTTTATGAAAAATTCCTATAGTATTATCTTACGTTGTGGTGGATTCCTTACTGATTCATCGACTCATTTTAGTTTATTTCCTATTTTTAAAACCACCCAGGTTAGAAGGATGACCAATGCGAGTATGCAGGTCAGGAGTAGATCGAGCAGTTATTGAAATAGTAAGAATTTCTAGAAGATTAGTGCTTCATGATGCAAGTTTTAAATTCAAATATTTTAGTTAATGTTTTGGAAAGACTTTTTTATTAGAAACTTCAGTTTTTGAAATTAAATGCTATTCAGTTTTGTTATAAAAAATGAGATTCTCGTGCTAAATTGAAAAGTTTTAAAAAAATTACGTAACACTCTTTAACTTACGGGAAGTGGGTGTTACAAATATTCATTAGAAAAATGTTTACAACTATAGTTCAAATTTTTTCAAGCTCTCAATTGCGGTGCTTTCTACAATCTATATGTATTCATCCATAAAATCAACGTTTACTTCATACACAAGCATTTTAAGTGCGACAGTTATATTTTATAGTGCAGATAGATTGAGAATTCCAGCATTTTCTACTCTATGGATAGAGTAGGGCTCGTAAGGCTTTATCTCATGTTGAATATGAAGAAACAGGGAAAGACCCATACAAAGTCTCCTTCAAAATAAATTAGAGGGCCGGGATATATTGGTGCTTTTGCAAAATAGTCATGAAAATAGCCATTCGTGCCCTTCAATATGATCACGCTTAATGTACATAAGACATTGGCGAGGACCATGATGAGTAAATGTTGATCCTCCATCATCATTAAAGAAAAGCTCCAACTCATCTTCAAAGTCTAAGGGAAGCGTGAGTTTTCAAAAGAAATAACGAACCCTTTAAGAAGCAAGTGGAAAATGAGGAGGATGCAAATTTTCTCTTAAGATTCAATGAAACTAAGGCTACTCTATGTTAGATTATTTCAAATTATTTTCAAATTTGATTTTCAAATGTTATTTCAAATTTTAAATTATCTATTTTTTTTGAAAATTCCTCTAAGGTATTTTTTTTTTAATCCCACATTGGTTAGATAGTGAAATATTTAATGGTTTATAAGTGAATGTATTTCACTATACATAAAATAAATAAAATGGTAGACAGTCTAGAAGCGTCACCCAGTGCGAAGCACTGATCGCACGCACGCACGCACGCACGCGCGCGCACACGCACGCGCGCGCGACGCATAGACGCATTGACGCTTTAGACGCACTTAGCACTTCGCACGTACGCATCGTCGCAAGTGACGGAATTCTTTTGCTAAGCGAAATAATGTGTCTTATCACTATTTTGACAGTTGTGATTAACTGTCAATTACAGTTATTTTTGTAACTGTTCAGACAATAACTGTCATAATATTATTTGAACTGAAACGTTATGTCTGCTGCTATTACATCTTTTCGTTCAAAAGGTTAGTGTTCAGAATTTGCAATCTGCACACTATATAAACAGTGTTGTATCCTGAAGACATGATTGCTAATTATTCCCTTTTGCAGAACTCTATACGAGTGGGAGGCAATATTTGTCTGAGAGACAGATTAACAATCGCCTCACTGTTCTTTTCATTCAATCTCTATACGTACATAAATTTTTTCTAACAATTCTCAGACAAATATTATGATGGCATCTTCTTCTGCAAACCCTGCGATCACCTCTTTAAGCATTGTACCACAAGATCTTTCAAAGTTGGATCGATTTGATGGAAATAACTATAGACGTTGGAAGGAGAAAGTTGAGTTCTTACTTACTACTTTGAAAGTGCGGTATGTGTTGGATACCCCTTGTCCAATTCTTCCTACGACTCAAACTCCACGAGAAGATGAAATTGCAGCGAGGAAAAAATAGGAAGATGATAACTACACATGCCGTGGAAATATTCTCAACACTCTCACTGATCCTTTGTTCGATATGTACGCGCCAAAGAAAGATGCAAAGGACATATGGGATGCTCTGGAGAATAAATACAAAACCGAAGATTCCGGTAACAAAAGCTATCTCGTTAGTAATTATTTTGATTTTAAAATGGTAGATAACAAGCCAATACTTGATCAAGTGCATGATTTACAACTTATTGTCCAACAAATTATTTCTGATGGTATTCCTATTGATGAGAAACTTCAAGTGGGTGCTATTATTGCCAAATTACCGCCAACTTGGAAGGATTACCGTAAGTCTTTGAAGAGAAAGGGAGATGATTTCACTCTTGAAGGTCTTCAAAGACAACTCCGAATTGAAGAAGAGTCGAGATTGCGGGATAAAATTGAAGAAAGTGCTGAAATGAATAAATCAATTCATGTTGTTGAAACAGACAACAAGAAAGGAAAGAAGCCTAGAATTGATACTCGTGTTTTTAACAAACAGAGTAAGGGTAATTTCAAAAAGAAAGGAACTTGTCATTTCTGCAAAAAGAAAGGACACTATATCAAAGAATGTAGACTTCGAAAGAAGCAAGAGCAAGCGAACAATATTGAAGAGAATCTCATTGCTGTAGTGTCTGAAGTCAACATGGTATTCAATACTTCTGGTTGGTGGGTTGATACCGGTGCAACTCGTCATATTTGTGGAGACAAAAATCTCTTCAAGAAATATGAGAAGATTGGTGACGAGATCGAACTATACATGGGAAATTCTTCTACCACGAAAGTGGTTGGAAAAGGCACCGTCGAGTTGAAGTTTACTTCTGGCAAAATAGTCACTTTACTTGATGTATTTCATGCACCAGAAATTCGTAAGAATCTGGTTTCTGGCGGTCTTTTGTCCAAACATGGCTATAAGCTTGTATTTGAGTCTGATAAATTTGTATTGACAAAGAATGGCATGTTTGTGGGCAAAGGATACGCTGTTGATGGGATGTTCAGACTTAATTTAATAAAGGATAATGTTTCTGTTTATTTTGTTGATTCTTTTTCATTATGGCATGCTAGATTAGGTCATGTAAATTATAATTCTCTGTTTCGTATGACAAAATTAGGTTTATTACCTTCAAATTTACATGATGATAGAAATAAATGTGAGACTTGTGTTAAGACTAAATTAACAAGAAAACCATTTCAAAATGTTAATAAATCATCTTCAACTTTGCTTGAGTTGATACATACAGATATATGTGATTTACATGGTAAATTAACAAGGGGCGGAAAAAGATATTTTATTACTTACATAGATGATTTTTCAAAATATACTTACATTTATCTACTTAGAACTAAAGATGAAGCTTTAGATAAATTCAAAATATTTAAGGCAGAGGTAGAAAATTTTCTTAATTGCAACATTAAGATTTTGAGAAGTGATAGAGGAGGTGAATACTTTAATAATGATTTTGATCATTTTTGTGAAGATAGTGGTATTATACACCAATGCACAGCACCTTATACACCACAACAGAATGGTATAGCAGAAAGAAAAAATAGAACACTTATGGATATGGTCAATGCCATGCTTGAACAATCAGGCCTACCTGACAATCTTTGGGGAGAAGCTATATTTTCTGCAATTCATATTTTAAATAGAGTGCCTTCTAAAAAGAATAATATGTCACCATATGAGTTATGGTTTAAACGTAAACCTAACTTAAATTATCTTAAAGTGTGGGGGTGTCTAGCATATGTAAGATTACCTGATCTCAAAAGATCTAAATTAGGACCAAGAACTTCAAAATGTGTTTTTGTTGGATATGCTTCACATAGTAAAGCTTATCGTTTTCTAGATCAAGAATCTAATGTAATTATTGAATCAAGAGATGCAGAATTTTTTGAAAATAACTTTTTTAAAAAATCTTTTGAAGGTAACACTTCCTATAAAAATAGTAATCTTGAAAAGACTTGTTCTGAAAATGAAAAGAATTTGGAAATCAGAAAATCCAAAAGAATAAGAAAAGAAAAAAGTTTTGGTTCTGATTTTGTAACATATCTAATAGAAGGAAATTCTAAAACAATCTTACAAGAGTTTGGCTTGTGTTACAATTTGGAAAATGACCCTTCTACTTTACAAGAAGCTTTGAAATCTAGGGATGCTACTTTCTGGAAGGAGGCTATTGATGATGAAATGGAATCTATAATGTCTAATAAGACATGGATCCTTGTAGATTTGCCTTCCGGTTCTAAACCTATAGGTTGTAAATGGATTTTCAAGAGAAAATTAAAAATTGATGGATCCGTTGATAAGTATAAGGCTAGATTAGTAGCCAAAGGATTTAGACAATCTAAGGGCATAGATTACTTTGATACATATGCACCTGTAGCTAGGATTTCATCAATTAGAACTTTGATATCTTTGGCCTCTATATTTAATCTTGAAATCCATCAAATGGATGTGAAAACAGCATTCTTAAATGGTTATTTGGATGAAGAAGTATATATGGAGCAACCAGAGGGTTTCATTGTTCCGGGTCATGAAAATAAGGTTTGTAAATTAGTCAAATCTTTGTATGGTTTAAAACAAGCTCCTAAACAATGGCATGAAAGATTTGATAATGTAGTTCTGTCTAATGGTTTTTGTTTGAATGAAGCAGACAAATGCATTTATTCTAAAATATGTGATAATCATTTTGTGATAATATGCTTATATGTAGATGATATGATGATATTCAGTGATAATAGTTCATGCATTAGAGATACAAAATTATTCTTGTCATCTCATTTTGATATGAAAGATTTAGGTGTTGCGAATACTATACTTGGTATTAAAATATATAGGAATGATAACACTTATGCTATATCACAAAGTCATTACATTGATAAAATTTTAAGTAAATTTAATCATTTACATAAGAAAATATCTCGGGTTCCATACAACCCTTCTTTAAAGCTTGGACCAAACAAATATCGATGTGTATCACAACTAGAATATTCTAGTGTTATTGGAAGTCTGATGTATGCAATGCATTGCACACGTCCAGATATAGCTTTTGCCGTGGGCAAATTGAGTAGATACACAAGTTGTCCAAGCGTGGAACATTGGAAAGCAATTTCCATTGTTTTGGGTTACTTGAAAGGAACTAAGTCTTATGCTCTATATTATGGAGGTTATCCATCTGTAATTGAGGGTTTTAGTGATGCTAATTGGAATTGTGTGGATGATGGATCTAAATCTACAAGTGGGTGGGTGTTCACCCTTGGTGGCGCGGCCATCTCATGGGGATCCAAGAAACAAACTTGCATAACTCACTCAACAATGGAGTCTGAATTAGTGGCTTTAGGAGCTGCTGGAAAAGAGGCTGAATGGTTGAGAAACCTCCTAATAGACTTGCCTATGTGGCCAAGTCCGATGCCTCCTATTTCCTTACATTGTGATAGTCAAGCTACATTGTCAAGAGTGTATAGCAAGTCATACAATGGAAAATCAAGACATATAAGTCTTCGACATAATACTGTGAGACAATTGTTGGAAGAAGACATAATCACAGTAGATTATATAAAGTCAAGTACGAACTTGGCAGATCCTCTAACAAAAGGCCTAAATAAGGATCTGATTCGTAAAACATCGCTTGAGATGGGTCTAAAACCTATGGAATAGATCACTAAAAGATGGCAACCCAACCTAGATTTAGAATTCTAAATTCTAGGTTCAATGGGAAAAACAAAGTCTTATTAGTGATGATAATAGCACTGAATTAGACCGTCATTTATAATATATATATATTATAATTTAGTGCTAGTCTTGCAGTGAAAAAGGAAAGGTTGAGCATGACTATTAGTGAGTTCGTATAAAAGGTGTATTTATGCAAGAGCACCTAGAAGAACTCTACCTATGTGAGTGTAAAGTCAGGCCGCTTTTGTCGGGGTTTTGGTAAACCGCCTATAGCACTTATGAAGTCGGGATAACGCGTATGGCCTTTAATGCGCGGCTATTAAGAACGATGGAAACATGTGTTGACATGCATTGATTTTCCGGTTTTATCACACGATATGATAGTTCAAAGATATTATGTCTACTATCATATTGATAAAACTTTGAGAATCATATGCTACATGGAAGTTCAAACCCAAAAGGTACTTACATTTATGTGTCAACATATAATTGTAATAGCAGCATTTAAAAAAAAAATATATATATATATATATATATATATACATTATTTGAAATAAGTGGGGGAATGTTAGATTATTTCAAATTATTTTCAAATTTGATTTTCAAATGTTATTTCAAATTTTAAATTATCTATTTTTTTGAAAATTCCTCTAAGGTATTTTTTTTTAATCCCACATTGGTTAGATAGTGAAATATTTAATGGTTTATAAGTGAATGTATTTCACTATACATAAAATAAATAAAATGGTAGACAGTCTAGAAGCGTCACCCAGTGCGAAGCACTGATCGCACGCACGCACGCACGCACGCGCGCGCACACGCACGCGCGCGCGACGCATAGACGCATTGACGCTTTAGACGCACTTAGCACTTCGCACGTACGCATCGTCGCAAGTGACGGAATTCTTTTGCTAAGCGAAATAATGTGTCTTATCACTATTTTGACAGTTGTGATTAACTGTCAATTACAGTTATTTTTGTAACTGTTCAGACAATAACTGTCATAATATTATTTGAACTGAAACGTTATGTCTGCTGCTATTACATCTTTTCGTTCAAAAGGTTAGTGTTCAGAATTTGCAATCTGCACACTATATAAACAGTGTTGTATCCTGAAGACATGATTGCTAATTATTCCCTTTTGCAGAACTCTATACGAGTGGGAGGCAATATTTGTCTGAGAGACAGTTAAAACAGTTCAGCTAGTTTCAGTTCAGTAATTCAGTTATTTCATATAGCCATTCAGATGCATGGTGCCAATGTATATCAGATCAGGGTGGATATGCAAGCCACGGACCTAATCGTGGTCCACCATAGTACGCTAGAGTACTATTAGAGGCTCCCCTTGTTGTAGCAAGACGTAAGGCTGGTGCACAACCTTGCACACAGGGTTAAATGTGTTGGTCAAACAGTTTAGTTAAATCAATTCAGTTAAAACATTTCAGTTAAATCAATTCAGCTAAATCAGTTAGTAAGTTTAGTCAGATCAGTCAGTTAACTCAGACCAGATAGTTTAAGTCAGTTAGTCAATTAAATCAGATAGTTCAGTTATGCACAATATGAGCATTAGCATACACAGTCATGTTTCAAATTTCAGCATAAGTTTTATGAAAAATTCCTATAGTATTATCTTACGTTGTGGTGGATTCCTTACTGATTCATCGACTCATTTTAGTTTATTTCCTATTTTTAAAACCACCCAGGTTAGAAGGATGACCAATGCGAGTATGCAGGTCAGGAGTAGATCGAGCAGTTATTGAAATAGTAAGAATTTCTAGAAGATTAGTGCTTCATGATGCAAGTTTTAAATTCAAATATTTTAGTTAATGTTTTGGAAAGACTTTTTTATTAGAAACTTCAGTTTTTGAAATTAAATGCTATTCAGTTTTGTTATAAAAAATGAGATTCTCGTGCTAAATTGAAAAGTTTTAAAAAAATTACGTAACACTCTTTAACTTACGGGAAGTGGGTGTTACAAATATTCATTAGAAAAATGTTTACAACTATAGTTCAAATTTTTTCAAGCTCTCAATTGCGGTGCTTTCTACAATCTATATGTATTCATCCATAAAATCAACGTTTACTTCATACACAAGCATTTTAAGTGCGACAGTTATATTTTATAGTGCAGATAGATTGAGAATTCCAGCATTTTCTACTCTATGGATAGAGTAGGGCTCGTAAGGCTTTATCTCATGTTGAATATGAAGAAACAGGGAAAGACCCATACAAAGTCTCCTTCAAAATAAATTAGAGGGCCGGGATATATTGGTGCTTTTGCAAAATAGTCATGAAAATAGCCATTCGTGCCCTTCAATATGATCACGCTTAATGTACATAAGACATTGGCGAGGACCATGATGAGTAAATGTTGATCCTCCATCATCATTAAAGAAAAGCTCCAACTCATCTTCAAAGTCTAAGGGAAGCGTGAGTTTTCAAAAGAAATAACGAACCCTTTAAGAAGCAAGTGGAAAATGAGGAGGATGCAAATTTTCTCTTAAGATTCAATGAAACTAAGGCTACTCTATGTTAGATTATTTCAAATTATTTTCAAATTTGATTTTCAAATGTTATTTCAAATTTTAAATTATCTATTTTTTTTGAAAATTCCTCTAAGGTATTTTTTTTTTAATCCCACATTGGTTAGATAGTGAAATATTTAATGGTTTATAAGTGAATGTATTTCACTATACATAAAATAAATAAAATGGTAGACAGTCTAGAAGCGTCACCCAGTGCGAAGCACTGATCGCACGCACGCACGCACGCACGCGCGCGCACACGCACGCGCGCGCGACGCATAGACGCATTGACGCTTTAGACGCACTTAGCACTTCGCACGTACGCATCGTCGCAAGTGACGGAATTCTTTTGCTAAGCGAAATAATGTGTCTTATCACTATTTTGACAGTTGTGATTAACTGTCAATTACAGTTATTTTTGTAACTGTTCAGACAATAACTGTCATAATATTATTTGAACTGAAACGTTATGTCTGCTGCTATTACATCTTTTCGTTCAAAAGGTTAGTGTTCAGAATTTGCAATCTGCACACTATATAAACAGTGTTGTATCCTGAAGACATGATTGCTAATTATTCCCTTTTGCAGAACTCTATACGAGTGGGAGGCAATATTTGTCTGAGAGACAGATTAACAATCGCCTCACTGTTCTTTTCATTCAATCTCTATACGTACATAAATTTTTTCTAACACTCTAAATTTGAATGGATTGAGAAGTGCTCTTATTTATACACGAAATATTACCGTTTGAAAATATCTCCATTAGGGAATGACAAAAAAGATTACTGTTACAACTCGGAAAAGATATGTTACGGCTAGACAAAGGAAAAAATACTTCCATTAGATCTTCGAAAAAACAGTAATTTTGATTTTTGTTTATTCTTACAAATAAAATACTATTGAAAAATATGAATATTCTATAAAAAAACAGTTTATTATTCCGCAAGAATTTCAAAGTTACTATCGTACAGAAAAAAAAGGTGCTTTATGTTAAAAATATTAGCTAGAATGTGATAGTTCGAAATATAAGGAAAGAGACAAAACAGTGAGTATTAAGATTGTAAAAAGAAGCGAGCTAGAGAAAAAGTAATAAAAAATATTATTTCAATAGAATAGAGAGTGAATAGAGAATTAAATATATGAGATTTTTGAAAGATTAGTAAAATATAGGAGAAAATTTTAAGAATGATGGTTTTTAGCCAAAATCTAAGAAAGTACGTAGGAAAGGGGATGTGGATGTGGATGCTCCAAAATCTAAGAAATTACGTAGCCAAAATCTAAGAATATTCGTCTAGGTAGAGTTTTTTCCCCGTTTGGTCTCGAACCCAGATAACCAAGTTCAAGTTTCAAGTTTCGGTCTAGTGAAACCTAATTTGAAACTCGCAGAATCAACCCTAGACCTGGCTGATCAAGGTAGGATTTTGATATTCAGGTATTGGGGCTGGGTTTTGCAAAAACAAAAGAGCCCTAGCCGCCCTCTAACTGGGTTTGGATGTTAAACCTAGCTCGGTAGATCTCACTTTAAAGTGGGTTTGACATCCGAACGTCCAATGTGATACTAGTTGAATAGAGTTTATATGTGAATTCAAGGGGGCCGCACATGCACGTAGCATTAATGTCAGTCTGACATTTTTTTTACTTGATTTCAACTTGATAGTGATTGTGAATTTAGTTTTTTTTTTACTTCGCTCTCTCTCTCTCCACTGTAAAATCCAATTCGACTAACAAGAAATAATTTTTTTTTGTTCTCTTTCTTGCACGTTGTGCGTGTAAGGGATAATATTTCCCTCTCCTCTGGTGGTGGATATGAGAGAACTGACATATCTATAAATTTATTTAAATTTAATTTAATCATCCAATCCAATATTTTGAATTTCGTACCATACCGGCCAATTATCCGGCATAGAAAAAGCCACGTTTCGTACACAATATTTCGATCGAAATATCGCCTGGTACCCACCGATATTCATGTTTTGGCCATGCCGAATTTCAGTCTTCCACCCTTTTTTTCCTTTCATTTTTTACTAATTTTTTATCTCAATTCAGACTATACTAATTACATATATATTTATATATATAATTTGTTTATATATTGATTATTATTTTGAAATATAATTTTATATGTATTCATATCTATAATTTATTTATGTATAAACTATTTCGAAATGGTACCTGTACCGAAATATTTAGCTCCAGTGCCTTGACTGGTATGCCCACCGATGGGTATTCAAAACAATAATCCAAACACATTTTAAACTCATTTAAGTGGGTCCCGCAAAACCCACTTAATCATCTCAATTAACTACTATTGATCATAAAGAACTCAATTTAACTCAGTTCAATTTGACATCTAAACGCAACCTAAATCATTTTTGTTTCCCCTATAGACTCTCCACTCCCCTCCTCTCTACAGACTCTTTTCTCTCTCTCTCTCTCTCTCTCTCTCGTCAAATAGGTAAAACCCTAGCTTTCAAAGTTCTACGGTTGTCTCTCTCTTTCTCTATCCCTTTAAGCATTAATAAGTATTGGTTTCTTTTTTCTTTAATATGAATCATTTTTTGTAATATCCGGATCCCAAAGGCCCTAAGTCATAGCATCAGGCACACAAAGCCCCTTGTAGAGAGACTCTAAACGACGCCGTTTGTAAGTAGTTTTCTTCTTCTTTCCATTTAGTTTCTTTTCTCCGATTCTTCCTCCCACCGGTTACATATTTTTCCCTTTATTTTGTTTCTCCTACTGAATTTTAACTTCATTCTCACGATCCCAATAGTTTTCTTCAGTTCTGACATTCCGTATTTTGCTCCACCCCCATACTCCTCTTCCCCACGTCCTTGCAGTTGAGCCGTTCCCGTTTTCCTTTCAGTTTCTAAATCAAAAACTCCCTCTCAACAAAACAACACCCCAAGCTTCTACGAATTTTTCTACTCCCTAACGTTAATGCTACATTTTGCATGAGCCCGGAATCCATCATCCTCGATAACCATCACTGAAGCCATGCACCACCTTCCAAGACTCCATACCTCGACTAGACCAGATCAAGATCATACCTTCTCCTCAGGCGATCAACTAACGTGATTTTACGCAGCACCATAAATCCATAAATACCTCTGTTTTCTACACCTAAAATAGAGCACGGGTTTCTTCAAACGTTGCCTCCATGCAAGCCGCCAGTCACAAGCCATCCGTACGCCGTAGCCCAACCATGCACTCACATTGGAATCACTGAATAATTGCACGTCTTCTCCATAGTAGAACCCTTGGCCACGCTCCACCATAACACCACCGAGAGCCAAAGTCATGCCCCTGTTTTACTCACTGAAAACAGAGCAGCAAAACCTCTCCCCCACGTCTCAGTTCAGCCCCGTGACGCATTAGTGAAGCCAACGACGTCACACCCCATCTTGTCTCTTCCTCCACTTAAACTGCCGTTTGTACCACCCCTCTCAGTTACTCCCTTTCGGCATGTTTTTCATGCTCTCTCCCTCCCTCTAAACTGCACTATCTGCTTCGGGGGAGATCGCCGTGATTGTCGCCAGCCCAGCTGCTTGCTCCGTCACGCGTACCCAACCTCTTCCACTCGACCACCTAGCATGCAGCCGAACATCCTTCTTGCGCCTCCTAGGATCTCCAGCATTTTCACCTCCGCCGCCCACTTCCATCGCAACTCCTTCCCCACGGTGAGCATGTTTGGGCCCCATGGTTGATCTGGAAGTTTAAAGCTTCCGAGTTCCTTTTGTTTTCGTATTTCCTCTGAGGACTAGGCAGTTTATTTGCTAAACTAAGTTTTGTATTAAATCTAGTTTTGTGTTGTGAAGTTTTATTTTATTTTATTAATTTATTTTTTCTTTTACGGTATATTTGCAAGGATAAATAAACAGGGATTTGGGTTATATTATTATTAATATTATTTTCTTCTAGATATAATTTATCTTTAAGGTAATCAGTAGGTACAAGATTTAGTTATAATTATGTTGTCTAGTTTTATATTTCATAGTCATATCTCGATAGTCAATAAATTAGAATTTAATGAGTGGAGCTATTAAGTGGATATCAAGGAATTTGGGCGTGTATAATATTTTAGGATTTCGAGAACTTTGAACTTTTATTAAAGGTGATTTTAACATCTTAGGCTTAAATGTTTCAATTACAAGTTTGATTGGAAATTTATGAAATTATGTGATCATTTTATAGGTGACGAATGATTTGATTAAGCATTCTTAAGGAAAAATTATGAAAAGCTAAGAAATTCAGGTAAGCGGGGGTTCCTATGCTTGGCTTTATACCAACTCTGAAACCGAGGTTGACTTTTTGAAAACCTTGCATGTTTTGTTGTAAATGAGAACTTGGGAAAAACAACTTTGGTTAGTTATTTGCATTACTCATGAAATCTATATGAAAAAGAGAAAAATGTTTATATCATGCATAGTGTAGACATGCGCAATATTGAGATGTTTCTGAAATGCATAAAAGAGCAAGTATGAAAACTGATATTTTATTTATGTGATGTGAAATGTTTAGAGTTATTGTTGGTTATTAAAAATGATATGAAAAAGTTTGGTATATGATTTGATATGACATGACATAATATGATATGGACATGAAAACCTTTAACATTTTTATCTGTTTGATTTGCTTTGGAAAATGGTTCTGATATGATGATACTGGATCATGTGATATGGTTGGTACCACCATGATATTATATGATAGGGGTGCAATCACTTTGGAAACAAAGTGGTCATTTATGTATTTTTTTCCTGTGTGCACACTAGGAGCTCCGAAAACTAGTAAGGGAAAGTATCACAATATGATACCATCTGGTTTGGCCACCAGGGATAGCACAACCCTACCACGGGGGTTAAATGTGGTACATGTTATGATATGAGAATAAGATGAGATTGTACAGTTACTTGTGCCAAAGTATTTTTGATAATAAATGGTGATTTTCTAAATGTAAAAGGATTGAAAAGTTGCTCGATTTTATTGGTAATATTTTAAATATATGTATATGAAAATAAAATGACTTCTGGTTCATGCATATGAAGTTTCTTTTGAAAATGCTCATATTTGCACTTTTGTATATGTCTTCTGCTTACTAAGTTGTGATTAAACTCACCATTTATCTCTGAATATATTTCGGATGAGTTTGGATATTTCAACTAAGGATTGGATTATGAAATATTATGTGAGATAACTCAAAAATGGTTGATTAAGTATAGAGAATTTATATGAACGTTGATAAGGTTTAGTAAGAAACTATTATTGTGTTCTAGTTACTTAGCATTTCTAGAATTGGTAATATTGAGGAAAGTGATTTTCGAACCAAGTTTTATATGATATTTGGAAATTTAGAATCTATAATTATAGTGTTGAATGTGAGTATATGTAATAAGTAGTAACTCTCGGACCCCTACAGGACCGTGGCGTTACATTTTTCGCTACTGATCTATCCAGATTTTGAGTTTCTTCAGCCAAAGATATAGGAAGAATCAGGAATAGAACCAGAAGAAGTAGAAGCAGCATATGAATACGGATGTCTCCAGCGTCGTTTTAGGTTTGGATGGTGGAACCAGTACTTCCACTGTTTTTGTGTGCCTATGCCATTTCTTCCTTTTTCGACCACGACCTTGTAGACCCTCCCCTCGTTCTCGCACGTCTGGATAGATATGGAACTCTCTTTTGTGTGTGTGTGTGCGTGTCTAGGTTTTGGTTGTTTTTTGTACTTCTTTCATGTATATATTTACAATATAAAGGATACGTCATGGGAGATAAACAATAGAAGAACACACGTAATCTATCTTTAGTCATTCATCATTTATAGCCCAAAAAAGAAAATGGACAAAGATTACTACATAAAATAAAGGAAGGAAAAAGGAAGTGATAGAGAATAAGGTGGGTCTTCGTTGGTACGGCTTTTTATTTTTTATTTTTTTCAATTTCCCTTAATCATTTTCAGCTTTGTTCATCATGTAAACGTATATATAGGAGTGTGTCTGTGTATGTGTAAACCTATAGTAGCCTCTGTTTATTTTATTTGTTGCCCACTTGTTCCAAGAAAATTTATAAAAAGAAAAAATATTGTAACATGTAGAAAAACAAAACTCCAATTAAATAGAAAAGACCTCGATTTATTAATAAATGTTCCGATTGACCAAAAGAACATTTATCTTGAGCAGAGTAGGTGTCTCTTTTTTGTACTTCTTTCACGTCTTCAAATTTTTATATATTTGGAACCTCACCATTGAAATTGGAACCATTGTTTGTGTTTAAGAGTTGCTCAAACAATAACCAAATTTTTTTTCTTGCTAAATTTGAACATTAATTTGAACTGACGAAAGTGCAAGTTGATCAAGTTTATGTGATTTAATTGTCTTAGACTGGTTAAAAATTAAAATTGCTTAAGCTAGAGAGATTAGCCGTGTTTGTTTATGTGTTTGCTTCGATACCATATCATCTAATTTTCAAGAGAGTAAGATTTATGAGCAAATAAGCATAGGTGAGTATGTCTAAAAGCTTTTTTGATCTCTTTAATCTTTCTCATGTTGTCATTCTGGCATATTATTAGGCATTTTCCATGCTTAGGGTGCTATTAAAAATTGTAGTCTCATTTGTTAGGTTTCACTCACACGAACCACTATAGATGAAAACAAAAGGTTTGCTAGATTTATAGTCTCATTTGATTAAAGAGGATGTTATGGATGCTGTGAAAGAGTTTTTCAAAGGTATGAGTTTACCTAGATTTTATTCCTCGTCTTATATTGTGCTTATCCCGAAGGTGACGAACCCCTCTAGCTTTGATAAGTTTCTGCTTATCAGTCTCTGTAAAGTGATCTACAAGGTTTTTGCCAAATTTCTGGTTAACCGGTCGTCTAAGGTGCTTGATAAAATTATATCTCCTGAGCAGGGTGCTTTTGTGAAGGATTGTAGTATTTTTTAGAATATTTTCCTTACCCAGGAAATTCTTAAGAACTTACATAAAAAATCCAGAGGTGGTAATATCTTTATGAAAATTGATATGAGTAAGACTTATGACAGAGTGGACTAGGGCTTTCTTATACTTGTCCTTCACTCTGTTGGTATTCTGGCTTCCTTCGGCATTCTGGTTTGGAACTATGTTGCCCCCTGATTTTCTGTGATGACGAATGGTACTTACAAAGGCTTCTTTAAGTCTGAAAGTCCTTCCTACTGTGCTTCAACATTCCCGCTAGAAAATCAGGGAAGGAGAGATTTCTTTTTGGTACGAAAAATTTATGGGCAATGATCTGCTATACACCATGGTTGTCACGGCTTCCATCGATGGTACTAATGATTGAAATGATATTCTCATTTGGCTTCCTGACAAGCAGGGTGTTTTCTTGTCTAAGTCTGCTTGGGCATTGATTCGTGTTAAATTTCCAAGATGGGATTGGATGAAGTGGGTTTGGAATAACTGGATGCCAACTAAAAACCCGGTTTGCATGTGGAAAGTCTATTTTAATTGCTTGAGTGCTGATGATCAAGTCCGCAAAATTGGCATTCCTTTTGTTTCTTGTTGCAATTGTTGCTCTAGTAAGCACGCAGGAACTTAATCATGTTCTAGGCAGTGGAGAATTTGCGACTTCGCTCTGGCGGAAAGTCTCGGCTGAATTTGGTGTCCCGTTTGTGTCTCATCAGGGTTGGAAAGAACCGACTCTTGCTTGATTCAGGCATGCTAATCGTCACTCCTAGGTGGGGATCCTGTTTGGTCTAGTCCCTTCCATTGTTATTTGGAGATTATGGAATAGGAGATGCCTTGCTCGTATGGAAGATAAAGTTGAATCTCTAAATGATATTTAGCACTCGATAAAATATTGGGTGCGAGCTAGAATTGGAAATATTACTGAAGTCTCTTCTATTAAAGTTGGAGACGCACAACTTTTGGCTCGCATTGAGGTGCCGTTTGTGGAAATGAGGACTCGACGGGTCCAAGTTGTTTGTTGGTCTAAACCGGTTTCTGGTAGGGTCAAGATCAATGTTGATGGCAATGGCCTTGGGAATCCGGGTAATGGTGGCGGAGGTTGTGTTCTGCGTGATAGTTCTGGTAATCTGATTGCTGCTTTTGCTAGGCCTTTTGGACAATGTTCTAATACTGAGGCTGAACTACGAGCTTTGTTTGAAGGTTTGATCATTTGCAAGGATCTTGGCTATGGGTCCGTTGATATTGAATATGATTCTATGGTAGTCGTCAACTGGATTTTATCCTCTAAATGCTCCCTGCGGTATCTCTGGGATTATTGGGATAGGATTAAGAATCTCATTGGAGAAATGGATTACTCATGCAAGCATTGTTTTCACAAAGTAAACTCTATTGCGGATTATTTGGCTAAAATGGGTGCGATGGGTGAGGCTGAGTATTACACGAATTTGGGCCTCCTTTCTCGGGAGTTAAAAGGTATGCTTAGGCTAGACAAGTTGCGTCCTCCTAATATTAGGAGTTGAGGGTGTTGCGGCTTTGGTCTTTACTCAGCCACGTGCGTCTTTGACTACGTTTGTTTGTTTTTGTGCTTTTTTAGGCTTGTTTAGTTGTGTTTTATTTTTTTTTTAGTGTAACATCTCAACCCAAAATTTTGAATTTTATTATTATTATTATTATTATTATTTTATTTTTACTATTTCATCAAGATATGTTGAAGATAAATTTTAAGATAGTGATATAATTTGTTTTGATTTCTTTTCCTATTCCCTCTCTTAGGTTTGGTCAAAATTTTTGTTTTAAATAAATTATTATCATCTTAGAACCTTTATCCTAGTTGAAAACCAACTTTCACTCTTTTCAGCATGTATCTGTGTAGAATAGAAAATTTCTGTATTTTGAAACCCATTCCAACTCCAAGTTCATCCAAACCATCTCTAATTCAAACCCAACGCCTTCATTCTCTAGCTTTGACCTCCTAATTAAAATCCAACTTCCAACCAAATATAAAACCCAAACATTTTAAATCTGAATTCATATTTAATTTCGAAATCCAAACAAACTCTTACCCCTATTTTAGTCTCTTAAGAGCATCTTCATTGGATTATGCAAATGCAAATGAAAAAAATTATGAATTTTCACATATATAAAAGAAAATTGTACTATTTGAACAGTTATTATTTACTTCTTGTAAAAAAATATATTTTTAATATACTTTTATTTCTTTTTCTCACTTTTACCATCTTATTTTTAATAAAAAAAAGTATAATTTTTTTTTTATATATATGTAAAAAATTGTAATTTTTTTACATTTACATTTGCCAATAAGGTGCTCTAAGTGAACATAAATTCCCAACTCAATCTCATCCATGTCAACCCCTCCCCTCTCTCTCTATAAAATTCGGCTGAGATTCCACGTTAAGAACCAGAAGAAAACCATCACATTAACTCATCGAAACAACCTCGGCAAAATAGAGAAAATCCATTCCTTCATCAAACCCAAACACTACTCGGCAGCACCCACAACTTACCTCGTCGAAATCCACCTCAGAAGCTGCCAGCCAATCTTTCCCCACCACCCACAAAGCGACCATCCCACCACGACACCTCCTCCTTTAAACCACCTTGCTGAAACTACCCTACCCGTAGCTCTGTTTTCCCACACCTGAAACAGAGCAAGACTGTGAGATTCCTAATTTACGTGTATTTTTACACGTTATTTTATTCTCGGTATTAATTAATTTAATTTATTTTAATAATAATATTATTAGTCGTGTTTTATTTATTTAAGATATTTATTTGAGTTATTAATTAGTTAATGTTGAGTTACGTTGTTTCTTTATTAATTTAAATGTTAGGTAATTATTTTAAATGAGTAAAATTTAATTTCCTTTATTTTATTATGTGATTTTATTTGATGTGCTTTCTTAATAATAATTAGTGTTCTATAATTAAATTATTCTTTAAATTAAATTGGTTTATTGTTGGGTTTTAAATATTTTATTTTATTTATATTAAATTGTAGTATTATTAGTCGACTTTTATTTAATTTATTGTGTTTTTCTAGTTGGACTCATTTTCCCTTCTTTTTCTTTTTCACTTCTTTCTTTTCTTTTTCTTTTCTTTTTCTTTTCTTTTTCCCTCAGTTTTTCCCCCAGCCCCCCTGCGCGCAACTCCTTCTTTCCCTCCCCTGTTTGGCCGTTCGGCCTTAAGTAGCCCAACCGTCCACCGCCGCCCGCCGCCCGACACTGCCCAACCCACAGCCTTCTCCACACGCCGGCGAGTCTACCGGCACCTGTGGTGTCACCTCCGGCCACCCCACCGCCCCTACACAGCCCTCTACCCGAAATGAGTGTTTTAGCTTCCCTTGCATTTTCCGGCCACCTCTGGCCACCCCTTGGCACCGGTAACCTACCAGCAGGCTCCCCACCCTCCGGCACCACCCACGGCAACCCAAATAACCCAATCCGAAATGGGTATTTCAAATACCCATACATGGGTTTGCCACCCTAGCGTCGCCGTCCGGCCACTGTAGGCCTCACCACCACCACCAAAAGACTCCCCTTGCCTAGCCGGTCATCCCCCTAACTCAGTTTTCCCAACCGTTGCCTCACCTTCCCTGTATAACCTCAAACCCGAAAATGGGTTTTCACCTATTTTGACCCCGATCCGCCACCTTCCGGTGGTTGTGCCGCCACACCACCATCTCCATGAGATTCCCCACCCTTCAATGAGTATCTCCCTAAATTTTGATATCAAACCGAGCATTTTAACCTAACGTATCGGTGACTGCTACGAACGCTGCGGATTGGCGTTTATTCAAGGATTTGCGTTTTAACAGCTGTAAGTATTTTCCAAATAAGTTTTAAGATTTAAATATATTTTTGACATCAACAAATATTGTAGTTGGTTATTGTTGTAATTATCAGTTGTTGGTTATTTGGTGCATGATCATCTGCATTGTGTATTTACGTGCATATTTATGTGTTGGAAATGAAAACTAGGTTTTCATTGTATTTATGGTTTCGGGTGCGTGTGTATCACGACCCCAAGCCGGGCGACGATGGGATCGGATGGGATATACTGAGTGACGTCCCCTGGTGGAGCTCCTCTAGTCACTCGGGACTGGAATATATTGAGTGACGTCCCATGGGTCGTCGCCGGGCGATGACTGGATCGGACGGGATGGTAACGCTCTCGTGCCGACTCCGTGGCTCCTCTGCTGGCGAGAGTTAGGGGATGCTATGTCATGGTACATGCTGGGGCGCGGTTAGCTAGGCATTGCCTGTTCCGAAGTCACATGCGGGGTCGTTACCTTCGGTGTGATGATGAAAGTCAAGGTATGCGGATGGTCCCTAGGGGAGATCATGGTGCATACGGTTAATAAAACGGATGCTTAGGCCATTTTTTGGGAAAGTGGTGGGTTTTAATTATTAGTTTTACGTGAACCATTTTCTGGGAAAATGGTTGTGATTTTAATGGATTTACGGACGTCATTTTCTGGGAAAATGATGGATGATTTTATTGGAGTTTTAATTTGGGCCAAAATGGGATTTTGGCGTGTATGGTTATTTCATTGACTTTGAGGAAGATGATTTTAAGCCTCATGCATATAGTAATTTGTTCATGGTTGTTGTTGTGGCATTAATATATTTATTATCTTGGGTTTGTTTGGGTTATACTTACCTGCAATGCCATTTTTGGCGTTGTAGTTTTTTGGATGCAGATTTTGAAGAGGCTGAGCCTGAGGAGACGGCTCCGCCGTTGATGTACTATTATTATAAATTGTTATCTCGAAAAATTTATTTTTCCCTTTTTATATATATATATCTGTATGATTTAATTTATGGATGATTGTATTAAATCTCCTGCGGGAGAATTTATATTAAAATGGTTTGTAAAATATTTCTAAAAATTCTGGTACTTAGATAATGATTTATTTATCCGCTGCGACTTATATTTTATGTATGTCACGTGTACACACACGTTTGGCACTTGTCGTTGGGATGTGTGACCCGTGTTGTCATTATCTCGACGCCTCGATTCCCGTGTTTATTTTAAGGAAAATTTGGGGGTGTCACAAAAACAGCTAGTGCTCTTTCCGTTCGAAGCCACCCCACGACGCCAAACTCTACGCGCCACCAACCACCACCTCGTAGGCTCCGCACAGAAAATGCCGGTGGTGTGACCTCAGGTCAGTCATCCTCCTCACGGCAAGCCACACAACCCTCCATCACCTTCTATTTTCTCAGCTTTCGAATCCTCTCTAAACTCTCCAGCCCCTCCCCGTTGTCACCACATTTCACAGAAAGTGTCGGACAGAACCACAATCCATCCACAAGCCACCACTGAACCACCGTCGCATCCCTCTATCTCCCTCGGTGGGTAGTGATCGAGCACCTCTGTTTGTCCCGTTGTCCTGATTTAATTCCCTTTATTTATTTATTTCATCTCTTTAGAAAGTCCCTCCATTGTTTTATGATTACTCCTCCAACCATGCACGTGGCAACTCTTTTGTTGTTGTTCTAACTTCTTTTTGAGTTCACGTGCCTATAATTATTCTTCCTTCAGATTCTTTCAACTTCCAGATTACTTTTACCTTTTCAAACTAGAGATGGGCTTTGGGCCTTTAGCTCTTGTGGGGCCGATTTCTTTAATATTTCAAGAATTATTTTGATGCTTCTTTTTATTTTAAAAAGGGGTTTAAAGCATATTTTAATATTTTAAATTATTTATTATGATTTTATGTAATTAGAAGGCTAAGATATATTTTCAAATTTAATAACGATTAGTATCTCATATAGATTACGAGTTACAACGTAAAATTAGGACACATCGCTAAGAAATAAATAGCATGATCATACCTTTCATGCATGTATGGAAAATACGTTTTAATAAAAAATATTATGTATGTATGACCATCATTTGGAAACCCTCTTTTATGTACCCAAGTCATGAAAAATTTTGAAAAGTCATGTATGATTCACGAAAAGTTAAGCATTAAGATATTTATGAAACATCATGATTTTATGCATTAAAACTATTTATGAAAAAACATGATTTCATGTAAGAGTGCATAAAATTATTTATGAAAGATCATGAATTCATGTGAGGAATCATGCATCACGGCATGTTATGAAAGTATGTGATTTCTTTTTAAATCTATGTTATGATAAGTATGATAAGATATATAAGCAGCCTATATATGATATGAAGTCGGTACCTTTATATGAGCATATTGCATTGACAGGTCATATATGCTGGCAGTGTACTCAGTATATGTTCCTTATGTATGGATTTAATAACCCGCGGCCACAGGTGGAATCGAAAACTTTTTAGATTCGTTAACTCTAACTCGCGGAGATCAACAGTGGGTAACGGTCTATGATATATTATGATATGATAAGATACGATAAGATTATGAAAAACTCATATTTTTAGCATCTATGAAAAAGTCATGTTCAGCATTTATGAAAAGTTATTTATATATGTATCTATGAGTATCCATGAAAACCGTTGATTATTATTTTTACCGTATGATGTATTACTTATTGAGTATTCGACTCATTTTATTTTTATTTTTGTGTTTCTATATTTTCTTTAAAAAACCATCACAGGTAATGAGGATCCTTAGTTGGTAGGATTTGACTCAGAGCGATGATGTAGAGGCCTAGGCAAAGTATTAATTGTAATTTTACTTTCAGTAAACAAAATATTTTTTTGGTAAACACATGTGGTTTCAATTTTCTAAATAAATTTTTTTGCTGACTCTCTTTAAATTTTATAAAAGTTGTTTTGTTATTATAAAAACGTTTGTATCTGGTACGTTTTGTAAAAAAAAGTTTTAGTAGTACACTGACTCCCTAAAATATTTTTAAAATGCTATATTCAAGAGCGGAGTGTTACAATTTGGTATTAGAGACCAGCTCCGAATCTGTGGATTTTATTCTTTCAAAATAAAGAGAGGAAAACTTTTCTTTTCCAAAGAATTAAAGAAAAAAAAAACAGAACATTTTTTTGAAAAAAAGAAATGATGAAAGTCTGGGTCATCTCCTCTCCAAGTCAAGTTCTACACATTGTAAGTATGATAATTTTTTTTTTCCTTTAGTTTAACTACATTTAGTTTATGTTTATTTTTTAAATGCGCTATTAGAATGGCACCCACTAAGAGAAGCCCAAGTACTCCCCACCCTAAAAGCGATACAGTACAAAATGGGAACTCTGAAGTGCTCACAGTTGCGGCGATTCGTTTCTTTCAAAGGATGATCAACGGTGATATGGGGACAAATAGGACCCCATAGGCGGGATGTACACTAGAGTAGTTCTCCCACCAGCATCCCCCTCCCTTTGATGGCAGGGCAAACAACATGGATGCAGAGAGTTGGGTAGAATGACTGACTAGAGCAAATTTTCGAGGCATTGGGCTGCACGGATGAGCAAAAAGTCATTTATGCCACTTTCAACTTGACAGATGCAGCAAACAAATGGTATCAAAGCCTATCCTAATCAGAGATGCGGGACTTGAGCCATGCCACCTACAATGGACAGGCCCGACGAGGACGTCAGACATTTAAGGGAGTAGATTGTGATATCCCATATGAGAATGATAAGGTAAGTAGTATATAGGATCTCACATTGCTTTGGAAGAAGAAGTTCTAACTCTTTATAAGGTTCCAAGAAGACTCTAATTATATCATTGACTAGTCCTTTTTTAGTATAGAAAATATGATTTGGGTCTTCTATTGAGGCATTACACTTAAGCATGTTTAGATGTGTCTATTTTTTTGGTTGTCTCTAGGCTTGTTTAGATGCTTGTTAACTTTTTTTTTTTTTTTGGCCGTAGGCCTGTTTAGCTGTTTCTTTGTGCTTAGGCTTGTTAGTGTGCTGGTTTGTTTCTTTTTTCTTGAAGGTTTTGTTTCTGGCTTGCTTGTGTGTTGTTGCTTGGGATGGGGATTTCTCGCTCTATTATAACATCCGTTTCTCTTGGCTAGTAATCACGATATTTTTTCATCACATGTGAGAGTTTTTTTTAATAAAATTTGAGTAACTGTCACTATTGGACAAGTGGCCCTCACTCTTCTCTTAGAAAAAAAAAAACTCTTCTTGAAAAGTATGTCTTTGCCTAGGGCTGAGCACCAACTAAGTCGGAGTCGGAAATGGAATCCTCCGACTCCGACTCCGACTTTGTCGGAAATGAAATCCGACCTCCGACTCCGACTCCAACTTCTATACACTCCAATCTGACTCCGACTCCGACTTTGTCGGAGCGGAGTCGGAACGGAGTCGGAATTGGACTTTTTTGTTGGACTTTTGTATTGGAATTTTTTTTAACCCATTTGACATTTCAATTTTACAATTTCAAACTATAATAAATCGAAGTTGGACTTCAATATCATTACATAACGAAATACAAAGCCAAAAGTCCAAAATTACAAATTCCAACCAATTAAAATTACAAAACCAAAGTTAAATGTCAATAATAAAATAAAATCATTCTTACAAATTAACAATACAATATACATAATCAAAACCAAATATTAGAAATTACAAAATAAAAATATTATTACAAATTAACTAAATACATAACTTGATGGTAGTAACCATACTATTTTTTCATTTCAAGAAAAAATAAAAGCAAACAATACCCATTCTATCATCTATCATGGTTAATCATTGAACCCATATTTCATCATCCTGGATATGCAAACAACACCCATCACGTACCATCACGTACCATCATTAAATCTATATTCTGTCATCTATCACATCATATAGATGATTCATCCACATTCCACAATCATCCACATTCCACAATTTATCTTTCCAAATTTCAAATTATCATCCAACAACAAAAGATAAATAATAGAAAACAAACAAACAATAGTTTCCATATTTCAACAAAATAACTAATACAAATTATAAATTACATATCATTTCAAATTTCCCACTTGTGCGGCTGTGCCTGAAGAAAAAAAAAACAAAATTAGTAAGGAAATAAGATACCACATAAATTTCTACAAATAAGACAATAAAATTAAACAAATAAAAAAGTACACAAATTCAACAACAACAAAGCACCTCAAACCTCAATCATCTTCATTCTTCATGTAGTAAGTTCGCCATATTAGTAACCAATTCTACATTAACATATTAAAATATAAGCTATTAGTATTAAAAAAAAAAGACAAATCAAGTGATTTAACATATTTAATTAAATTTGAAATATGTTACCTGAGTCTAATTTATAACTCTCTGCATCATCAATTAAAGCGAAATGATCTTGACTCAAGCATATGTGAGTAGACTTCAACCAGTTTTGTGTACACACAAGGGCCTCCACAGTTCTTAGAGCCAAAGAACTTCGGAATGGATCCAAAATACGACCTCCCGTGCTAAATGCAGACTCCGAAGCAACAGTGGTAATTGGAATGGCCAAGATTTCTCTCGCCATCATTGAAAGAATTGGATATTTAGTAGAGTTGACCCTCCACCAAATTAAAATATCAAAACTCTGTAAGGGGATCTCAACAGCTTCCAACAAATACCGTTCTAACTCCGACTTAGTATCCAACATACTTGAACTCTTGTTTTTATGGAGATCCGTGTATATGTCGTCATCAATAACGCTGCTATTGCTATCCCTTTTTAAGATACAAGTATCACTCTGAGCACTAGAAGCATCATCTCTAGGACCACTTATGCTAGTGTACTCACCATTGAACTCTGCATATTGTTCATATAGTCGGGTAAAATCATCCTTAAGGATTTCAACAAATTCCTCACATTTATCCTCACCCAATGCTTTTTTGAACCAATATTCTTGAGCTTCCAATTTGCACCGTGGATCAAGAATCGCAGCAATAAACAATAACTTGTTTATTTTTTCAATATTACCCCAGTATTTATCATATTTTTCTTTCATTCTCAAGGCCATTGAACTCAAGCGTCGATTGTTACTCTCGCAAAAACCCATCAAGTTTTTATGAATGCCAGCGAGCTCTTTAAAAAACAGATTCGAAGTGACATATAATGTACCAGAAAGACGCATTGTGACATTATAAAATACTCCCAAGAACTTCGAAAAGTTCTCTATTGCCTCCCAATCATCATGCACGGGAGCTCCCAATCCTTTTCTCCCATGCCCATCTTCAGACAAATAAACCCTTGAGTACGGGTCATCATCAAGCAAAAGTTGTAAGGCTTTTTTATACTTGCTAGCCACATCCAACATAAGAAAAGTTGAGTTCCATCTAGTGGGTACGTCAAGACATAAGAAACTATGACATGGAACTTTTGACCTTTCAACACAAGTTTTGAAAGTGGCAAGTCTTTGAGGAGAAGACTTGACATACCTAATCAAATTACGGATCTTGCTGATTGACTCATCAACTTCGCTTAAACCTTCTCGGACAATAAGGTTTAAAATATGCGCAGTACACCTCATGTGGATATACGCATGATCCTCAACACACTCCAATCTTCCAACTTCAACTGTTTTCAACCAATCAATAGCGGAATCATTAGTGAAAGCATTGTCTACAGTTATTGTAAACAATTTGTCAATCCCCCAATCAAGCATACACTCCTCCAATGCCCTACCAATTGTTGACCCTTTGTCGTCACCAATACGAGAAAATGAAATTACCCGCTTATGCAACTTCCAACTACTATCAATAAAATGAGCCGTAACACACATGTAATTGATGTTTTGGATAGACGTCCAAGTGTCAGTGGTCAAGCTCACTCTTTACTTAGTAGTTAAAAACATTTTTTTCAAACTATCATTTTCTCTCAAGAACAGTCTCATGCAATCTCTCATTACCGTAAAACGAGAAGGAATAGGAAACCTAGGATCAAGAGATCTAACAAATTCTCGAAAGCCTTCACCTTCCACAACTGAAAAAGGCAACTCATCAATAATCACCATCCTAGTTGGGGCAGCCCTAATTTTTTTCTCATTGTACTTGGTCATCCCTAATTTCTTTTCCCCTTCCCCTCCATCAGTTCTTGCCTCTGGGATCAAGAATTGTTGATTTTTTCGTTTCTTAGGTCCTTTAGGGCAAAGATCAACGTGAGTTTTCAATGCTGAGGTACCCTGCCTCTTAGGATGACATTTAAATTGTTTTCCACAATGGTTACAAGTGCATGTGGGTTCATCAGGATCGCAATCCGTATCTTTTGCGAAGTTATCCCAGACAATAGATATATTTTTGGGGGGATTTCTTTGACGAGCAGAGCAGGTTGTTTTAGAAGTGGGCTGAGTGGCCGTCGCAAAGTCTAATTGTTCATTAGACTCTGCAATCATGGGAGATGGAGGTTCTTCCATAGGGGGAGGTGGTGGTCCTGCTGGACATGATGCAGCGGTGGATGTAGGAGTGCTTCCAGAGCCTTGAATATTCATGATTTAAAACTTCAAAAAAAAAAAAAAAAGAAATAGAGGATATCTTATAAATCTTTGGATTGAAGCAACAAAGAATATCTTACTCTACAACAATAATATATTTGATGATTGGAGGTTATAGTTACCAATTAATACTAATAATTTATATACATATATAGCATTTGTGGAGAAGAGTTTTGAGTTTTATAGAAGGAAAAATTAGGTTGTAAGAATATCTTACAGTTATTGAGATTCTTTGGAGAAGTCTAACAATTTTATATTCTCCACTTAAATCCAATTAATTAAAGTTACTTAAAGTGTTGGGAAATCTCTGTACTATATATATTATAAGCTTAATTGGTTCATTCAAATTAGAACAGCCAGAAAATGGATCGATCTGCTTTTTTATTGGGAATGGTTTGATCATGAGTGGAATATGAGATATAGAGATGTGGCTAGCCTTAATCAATGAATATTGATCTTGCAAGAAAAAATAAACGCAGATTAATGAAAATATCAGGAAAAACTTTATATTTGAAGTTAATGATCGAAAATTACTTAATACACACAGAATATTGATCATGGTTTGAAGTTAATGCCTTTTGAGTCTAAATAATCAACTACCATATGTATCATAATACACACAGCACTCGATCGAAAAAAAGGTTGAGAACAAATCATACATATCCGGGCAAAAGCTCCATTTATGAAATATTCCATGAAAATTTCAGAGCATCATGATTGGGGTTGAAACCAACAGAAATCAATTAGAAATTTGAACATGAAAACCCACAGAATACACACAGCACTCGATCGAGACACCGAGACTGAGGACGGAGTATGAACATGAAAACCCACAGAAATCAATTTTATGCAAACTCAACGCAGATTAAACGAAATCCAAAACCCACAATAAATTAGACCAAAGTCACGAATAACGGAATAAGCATGTGGGTTATACGAACTAACCTCTTTCGGTAAGCGGTATTGATCTGGAGGAGAGCAATAGTAGCTCCCGGTAAGCGGTATTAATCTTGAACGGTTGAAGCAGGCGCCGGGGAATGGGCTATCGACGTTGAGGACCTGAGGTGCGCAGGGGAGCTCGGGCTCCGTTGAAATGAAGAGAGCTGCAGAGTACAGAGCAAGAGAAGCAGAGAAGGAGGGGAGGGGCGCGGGGGCAATGGGCATTGGGGTCCATAGGATCCGATATATATACCGTTAGATCTAGGTTAAACCTAGATCTAACGGTATATATTAAATTTATAAAAAATTTATAAATAAATTAAATAAAAACTGATAACTAAAAGTAAAAATATAATATAATTAATTCAAAATAAATACTAGAACTAATATTATTTTATTATAAAATTAAATAAGAAAGTTTATTAAATATTTTTAAAGAAACAAATTATGTTAGTAAATGGAATTTAAAAATAATTTTATATAATTATAAGTTTTTTAAATAAAACAAATTCCTTAAATTTTATGCAATAGTATTATGATACATTATGATATTTTATTATTCATTAACTTATAATATATCACTACTTATATGTTAGTCTTTAAAAACACATTAGTATTTATACATTAATATTTCTATTATATTATTAAGAAATTATTTTGAATAAGCATGTGCTTATAAAATTATAGAATAGTAATTATCATTTATCAACATTATGATATTTTATTATTTATTAACTTATAATACATTACTACTTATATGTTAGTCTTTAAAAACACATTGGTATTAATACATTAATATTACTATTAATGTACATTGGCTCATACATTGATATTTATACATTATCCAACATACTATTATTTCATTTAATTATCAATCTATGGTTGTAATAGTCTAGGATTTAAGATTAAGGGTTAGAATTTAAGATTTGAACTTTGGTCTTAATAAATGTCTATTATATTATTAAAAAATTATTTTGAATAAGCTTGTGCTTATAAAATTATACAATAGTAATTATCATTTATCAACATTATGATATTTTATTATTTATTAACTTATAATATATCACTACTTATATGTTAGTCTTTAAAAACACATTGGTATTAATACATTAATATTACTATTAATGTACATTGGCTCATACATTGATATTTATACATTATCCAACATACTATTATTTCATTTAATTATCAATCTATGGTTGTAATAGTCTAGAATTTAAGATTAAGGGTTTAAAATTTAAGATTTGAACTTTGGTCTTAATAAATGTCTATTATATTATTAAGAAATTATTTTGAATAAGCTTGTGCTTATAAAATTATACAATAGTAATTATCATTTATCAACATTATGATATTTTATTATTTATTAACTTATAATACATCACTACTTATATGTTAGTCTTTAAAAACACATTGGCATTAATACATTAATATTACTATTAATGTACATTGGCTCATACATTGATATTTATACATTATCCAACATACTATTATTTCATTTAATTATCAATCTATGGTTGTAATAGTCTAGGATTTAAGATTAAGGGTTTAGAATTTAAGATTTGAACTTTGGTCTTAATAAATGTCTATTATATTATTAAGAAATTATTTTGAATAAGCTTGTGCTTATAAAATTATACAATAGTAATTATCATTTATCAACATTATGATATTTTATTATTTATTAACTTATAATACATCACTACTTATATGTTAGTCTTTAAAAACACATTAGTATTAATACATTAATATTACTATTAATGTACATTGGCTCATACATTGATATTTATACATTATCCAACATACTATTATTTCATTTAATTATCAATCTATGGTTGTAATAGTCTAGGATTTAAGATTAAGGGTTTAGAATTTAAGATTTGAACTTTGGTCTTAATAAATGTCTATTATATTATTAAGAAATTATTTTGAATAAGCTTGTGCTTATAAAATTATACAACAGTAATTATCATTTATCAACATTATGATATTTTATTATTTATTAACTTATAATACATCACTACTTATATGTTAGTCTTTAAAAACACATTGGTATTAATACATTAATATTACTATTAATGTACATTGGCTCATACATTGATATTTATACACTATCCAACATACTATTATTTCATTTAATTATCAATCTATGGTTGTAATAGTCTAGGATTTAAAATTATATAATAGTAATTATCAACATTATGATATTTTACTATTTATTAGTTTATAATACATCACTACTTATATGTTAGTCTTTAATTTTGTATATATTAATATTACAAATTATTACATTAGTAATTCTTAATATATTAGTATTTATAATTATATATGTCTATTATATTATGAGTAAATTATTTAGAAACAATAATTAATATGACTTATTATGAGTAAATTATTTGGAAACAATAATTAATTTAATTATCTATTTATAATAGTTATATATGAAAAATAGATATATATTTTTTTTACAAATTATATGCAAAATGTCGGAGTCAGAGTCGGATATATAATCGGAATCGGAGTCGGAATCGTAGTCGGAGTCGGAGTCGGGTTACAAATCAGAGTCGGTATGTCGAAGTCGGAGTCGGATTTTCAGATTTTTGCTCAGCCCTATCTTTGCCTACCACAAAAAGGTGCATCTGCTTTGGATGCACCTGGAAAGCCCTTTTGTGAACTTGACGCAACTGCTACTCTTTTGGCACGTACAAAGTTTTGTTTGTATTGCATTTAGTTATAAAAAGGGAGTAATACATAATTATTAGTTTATTAGTTAAGGCGATGGTTACTTTTTTCCTTTTCCACTGAATATATATGGAAAACGAGTATAAATTTGAATAGTTATTTTTTACCTGCATTTAGTTAGTTGTGTTCACATAAAAGATAGAAAATTTGCCCTTGTATCATAAATTCTTACAGAGTTGTTGATTCGTGGTAGGTATAACATTGGTTAGTGAGGAGGAAAGCAAGGGTTCTCAAAGACTTGGTGAAATGGGTCTTGCATTACACTACGCGAATATCATCAACCAGACAACCTTGTGTTGATTTTGGGGACACTTTCCACCATGCACGCTTGTAATTTCTGCCTTGTAAGTTGTTACTTGTATTTTCAATGTGAAATCACTCCCTACTCAAAGGCCGCCGGCTCAAAGGAGTAGGCAATTAAGGTCACCACCTAAAGCCCCCTAACTTGAGTAGGGCCCCACAAATAAAAAAAATATATAGAAAATATTAGTTAGCAAACAAGATGGTAAACATTTTGCGTAAAATAAAATCAATATTAAATGAGAAAATTTGGTTAAAAAAGCAAGTGAATATAAAAGTTTTACTCAAATTTTTTTTACTTAAATGTATAAGTTTTTCAAAAAATAGTGAAACTCGAATAAAAGTAATAAAATGATGTATATTTTGATATTGCTGGCCATTGGCGGACCTATGTCCATTGGGAAGGGGACCATTTTTAGTTTTAGGGACAAAATTTGTTAGGGACCAAATAAATTTCGTCTCAAAAATTGAACAAGTTGCAAAATCCGTTCAGACGGATAAAAATCCGTCCGAACATGACATTTGGTGACAAAGAAATCCGTCCGAATGGATAATTATTTGTCCAAACGGAATATATTTAGAGGGAAACGTGGCCAAAAACTTGCAAGTCTGTCCGGACATGAAGTATACTGTTCGGACGGAAAACAGGTTGGAAGTGGTTCATTTTTGTTCATCACCATTCATTTTTCTATATATATTTTTGTTTTCTATTAATTTCATTTCATCATTGTCAAAATATAAAAAAAATATGTTTATATTACATATTATGATTTATGGAGCATTTAAAATATTTATAAATGCACAAATTAATTTTATGTAATTACTTCTGAAATGATATTTATTTTATTATCACGAGCAGTAGGTAAAATGTGAAAAATAAGAAAGAAACATTGTTATGAACACTAAAAATAAAAGAAAATACTAATTACATCCCAAAATATATATACATAATATTGTTCGATACAACACATAAAATAAAATACTAAATAAAAATACTCCTAATGCTTCGGTATCAAATCTATGTCATCCTGCATAGATTTGATCCGTGTCTCATCATCATCTATCCTCCCCATGATATGGTCCTCAGCCTTTGCTACCACGTGGGTCGCCACTCTCTCCACCACACGCTCCACCACTACTTCCAATTGCGCTAGTATAAATCCTGTAGGTTGGCTCTGAGCAGGCTGGGTAGCAGTATTGGTAGTAGCATCAGTCGACCCTGGAGTCCTTACATAAGGGTGTCCATTGCTCTTGCTGATAGATATTTTGTTGAGAGCCCACATTTGAAATTCTCTTTTCTCACACACCCGCTCTGTAACTCCAACTTGGAGTAGGAAGCCAGATATCAATAGTCCAAATAGTAGACTGCCTCCACTCCCATATTGTGACTCCTGTCAAATGCGGTAGAAAATATAAAATGCTAGATGAATCGGGTCCCGCCTCGCTACCCGCACCAGAAGTCGTGCCCAGTCCATCCCGAAATCAGTCTTGTGCTTTTTTGGGTACACATTGTACCCGAGTATCAAATTCAACAATCTAAGATGGCCTTCCTGCCATCATATGCAGGAGCCATTCTGATGCTCCCAAATTCCTCTTTAAATAACACGGGAATCAAGGCGTCGGGATGATGACAACACGGGTCACCATCCCCAACGTCATGTGCTAAGTGTGTTAACACGTGACATACATAAATAAAAGTAGCGAATAAATTGAGTCAATAACTAAGTACCAGAATTTTTTAGAGTTATTTTACGAACCAGTTTAATATAAATTCTCCAACAGGAGATTTAATACAGTCATCCGAAAGATAAATCATAAAAATACATATTTATAAAAAGGGAAAAATAATTTCCCAAGATAATAATTTATAATAACAGTACATCAACAGCGGAGCCGTCTCCTCAAGCTCAGCCTCTTCAAAATCTGCATCTAAAAAACTACGACGCAAAAAATGGCATCGCAGGTAAGTACAACCCAAACAAACTCAAGATAATAAATACATTCATGCAACAACACTATACATGAACTGGACACCGTATGTATGAAGTTTAAAATCATCTTTCTCAAAACAAATACAATAACCACACACGCCAAAATCCCAATCTGGCCCAAATTAAAACTCCAATAAAATCATCCATCATTTTCCCAGAAAATGATGTCCCTAAATCCATTAAAACCACAACCATTTTCCCAGAAAATGGTCCACGTAAAACCAATAAATACAACCCGCTACTTTCCCAGAAAATGGCCTAAACATCCATTTTATTAATCGTATGCACCATGATCTCTCTTAGGGACCATCCACACACCCTGGCTTTTATCATCACACCGAAAGTAATGACCACGCATGTGACTTCAGAACGGGAGATGCCTAGCTAACCACGCTCAGCACGTACCATGACCAGGCATCCCCTAACTCCTGCCAGTAAAGAAGCCACGGAGTTGGCATGAGAGCGTTACCATTCCGTCCGATCCCATCGTCGCTCGGCGACGACCCAGGGGACATCACTCGGTGTATTCCGCTCCTAAGTGACCAGAGGAGCTCCATCAAAATAATGCCACATCCCGGCTTGATAAACACATAAAAACCCAGTTTTTATTTTCAACACATGAATATGCACAAAAATACACAATGCAGATGATTATGCATCAAATAGCCAACAACTGATAATTTTCAACAATGAACAAACACAATATTTGTTGATGCCAAAAATATATTTAAATTTTAAAGTTTATTTGGAAAATACTTACAACGAGTAAAAGCGTAATTCCTTGAGCAGATGTAAATCCGCAGCACTCGTAGCGGTCACTTGTACATTAGGCTAAAGTGCTCGGTTTGACACCAAAATTTAGGGAGATACTCTTTGGAAGGTGGGGAATCTCATGGAGGTGGTGGTGTGGCGGCACAACCACCGAAAGGTGGCGGATCGGGCTCCAAAAGGGTGGAAACCCATTTTCAAGTTTAGGGTCGTCCAGGGAAGGTGGGGCCGTGGATGGGGAAGCTGAGCTAAGGGGGTGTTCGGCTGAGGTGGGGGAACATTTTGGTAGTAAAGGTGAGGCTCACAGTGGCGGCAGGCGGCGGCTAGGTTGCTCAACCCGTGGGTTTTAAAACCCATTTCATGGCTTGATCTTGTGGGAGGAGTGGGGGGCTACCGGCGGTGGGTTAGGAAGCTAGGAGGCCGGTGATGAAGTGGTGAAGAGATGGTGGCTGGTGGTGACCGATGGTGGCCGGAAAATACAAGAATGGGTATTACAATACCCATTCAGGTTTCAGCTCATGGAGGGGAGGTGGGAGGAGGTCCAGGCTGGGATCACTGGGGTAGGCCGGCCAGCAGGTAGTGGTCCTGGTGGTGGGGGCGGTGAGGGTAGGTGGCCGGCGTAGGGTGGTGGCTGGGCTAGTTAGTGTCCAAACGGAAATAGAAGGGGGGGGGGGGGGAAGAAGTCGCGCGGGGCTGGGAGGAGGGATGCAGGGGAAAAAGGAAATAAAAAGAAAAAAAAAAGAAAAGAAAAGAGAAAAAGAAAAAGTGAAGGAAATAAATGAGATCCAGTCCCCACAATTTGGTTCACAGTGTTGATCCAATAAAAAAATTCCAAAACAGAGAGCTGAATAAATTAATTTAAACGCAGAGACTACTTAAGATAAAATAACAAATAAAAACACATCAAATAAACTCACATAATAAAATAAAAGAAGTTAAATTCCAATCATTAAAATAATTATCTCGCATTTTAAATTAATAAGAAAAGCAACGTAACTCAATATTTAATTATAAAAATAACATAAAACTAATATTAACTATCTAATAGTTCAAATAAATATCTTAATCAAATAAAACACAACCAATAATATTATTAAAATAAATTGAAATAATTAATACCGAGAATAAAATAATGTGTAAAAATACACATAAATCTAGGATCTCACAGCCACAGGATGTCATAGTAACTCATGTACCTAATCGTCTGTGAGACCATTATCAAGTACGTACTCATCATCGCTATCATCAGCGTTTGAGCCAGTAGCCAACTCATCGGTAGTCCACATTGCGAAGGGCAATGAGGATTCAGCCTTCGTGTCTGCCTAATAGATCTAAACGCTACTGCTGCGGAGAGATGAGGATATGCGTCCATCACGCGCGGAATGTCCAACTACTCTACAATCACCTGAGGAGAGAAGGTGATTCTGACTCCCCACACCATTAAAACGTAGTGGTAGATATCTATAGGCTGCTCTTCCATTGCACGATAGAATTTGCATACCATATCATGGATATGCGATCCCTTCCTACGTGCAGATTAGAGCCCATTCTCACTCCGTAAAGATCTAGTGGATGGTGTGTCCCTCCCACTCCAACTCTCAGAAGTCATCTAAGGTGACAGGCCGCTCTACTAGAACAGACTTGCAGACAGAAGTAGTGGGAGCACTAGGAGCAATGGGAGGGACGGGAGTGGAGGTAACTAGAGTAGCGGTCACTGGCATAGTAGCACTGATGCTAATGGGTGGAGGTGTGCTGCTACTCCCAATCATCTGATCTCTCCCACTCTTTCAACCTCTGCCCGCCATTCGTATACTGTTTAACAAACAAGTGATGGAAAAAGTTAGACAGGTTTGATGGAACCCAAAATACCTAAATGAAATCAAAACGTATATCAAATTGTTCTATTTGGCACTTACTCGTTTGGAAGAAAAATAACTCGTCCACATGAGTTAGATGCCCGTTCGAACATAAGAGGATAATCTCCTACATCTCGTTCGGATGGGGGTTATTCCCGTCCGAATGGAAACCCCTGTAAAGAGAAATGGTCGAGTGGACTTGGCTATTACTTTTTTCCTACAAAAATCAATTTTATTCAGACCAAATCAACCTAGTATCACTCATAAAGGTCTGAAACAATGAATACTAGGAAAAAAAATACAAAAACTATGAAAAATGGGCCAGATTCGATTTGAAACCCGACCCCTACAAAAATGGGTGTTCCTAACCCATTTCAGCCAATAGGAGGGGTTAGAGGGACCATACCTTATATATTTCTCTGTAAATAATGATTTTGAGAAGTTCTAGTGTGATTCTCGTTCGAATAGAAGTGACTTTTGGAATCTATCGTTCGTTGCAAAAATGAGGCGTTCGACGAGGGATGGGTTAATATACTCCGACACTTGTTCGGACAAGCAAGTTGCCATTTGAACAAGTTTTAAGCGTCCGAACGGAGTTTATAAACATTCGAACAGTCAGTGTATATGTTCGGATGGAGGGGTATCTATTTGAACGGAAATATGAGAGTTTGGGGTTTAAGCAATCCATTATCAATTTGGCTAGTTATGACGATATTATTATGTACCATACGACACTAACAGTGTTATAAAGTATTTAGTAAAAAAAAAAATATTAAAATTAGTCTTTATAATATACATGCACTATAATAACGCTAAGATGATAGTCTTATATATAATAAGTATATATCAAGTACTTCAACTTCATATATATCAAGTACTTTGTATATACTAGTATATATTAGTTAGAATATAAGTATTATACTATTTACACATAGTACTTAATTTATAATAACTAGGTACATGTTACTTAGATTACTTAATATATAATTAGTAGTGTCATCACTTGTTCAGTACATATAACTTATAACATATATTATTTAGAATAGTATTAGTAATACCATGTATATACATCTACAATAATAATTAAAAATTACCTAGTATATTAGTATTATAATACTAGTGTAACTCTATAAGATGATATAACACTAACATAATATATTACATTGCGTAGTACAAGCCTATTATAATAATGATATAATATATTTTTTGTATTATTTAGTATATTAATATGAAGTACCCGTTTGAACTGTAATTCACTATTATTCGAACATACTTTATCTCGTAGATTGTGTTAATAATTTGGAGAAAAAATTTCATGCCAAATATTAAGGATTGTTATATGTCCTAACAGCCTCTCATTCGTTCAAACGATAAATATTTAGAATATGCTTAGAATAAAGCGTCCTAATGAGAAAATAGTCCATTCAAACGCAAAAAGTTGAAATTCCTCGCGGGAAAACAAAGCAATTTGAAATTTTTGCGTTCGAACGGATAAATTCCACGTATGAACGCAACTTCAATGATTAATGGGAAGACTGAGCGAAGGTCATCACTGCCAACACTATCTGGCGATGATATTCTTGCACAACTGCTCGAGATTCCAGAATATAGATTTGGGAAGGGTGCATAAGCGCGAAAGAGGAAACGAGATGCAGTGGAATTCAATTGGACAAAAAGAAGTATTTTCTTCAATTTGTCATACTGGTCTACATTGACACTTCGCCATAATTTAGATATCATGCACATTAAGAAAAATATATGTAAAATATTTTGGGTACTCTCATGTCAATAGAAGGGAAAACAAAAGATATAGTTAACTCTCGTAAAGATTTAAAAGAGTTGGAAATACGATCAAAATTGCATTTACAAGATAATAGGTCTCGAGCTATCATGCCTCTTGGATGGTATACACTATCAAGCGATGAAAGAATAAAATTTTGTCACTGGTTATTTTTGATCAAATTACCTAATGGGAATGCTTCGAACAAGTTAAGATGCGTGCGAACACATGACTGGAAGATAATTGGTCTTAAAAGTCACAACTATCATATATTTTTACAACGTTTGTTGGCAGTATGTGTGCGTGGAAAGCTTACTTGAGATGTTCGTACCGCTCTCATAGAGTTAGGGGCATTTTTCAGAGGCATTTGTAATAGGACGTTACAAGTTGATGCATTATTAACAATGGAAGTCGAGATCGCAGTGATATTATACAAACTAGAGGGTTTGTACCCGCCTTCTTTCTTTGATGTAATGGTTCATTTGGCTGTTCACTTACCTCGTGAGGCTTTAGTTGCTAGCCCGGTTTAGAGCATTCTCATTGGGTTAGGCATTTCTATCTTTTAAAAAAGTATAATTTTGCACACATACAAAAAAAAATTATCTTATTTCTTCAAAAAGTAAAGAGAAGAAAGTGAAAAAATGAAATAAAAATACTATTCACTTTGGAGGATCTTTCATAAGTGAGTAATAATTCTTCAAATTTGAAGGATCACTAATCACTTTGAAGGATCCTTCAAAGTGAATAGTACTTTTACTCTATTTTTCACTTTCTTCTCTCTACTTTTTGAAGAAATAGGACAAGTTTTTTTTTATACATGTGCAAAATTGTACTTTTTTAAAAGATAGAAATGCCTAATCCAATGAGAATGCTCTCAATATAGATGGATATATCCAATTAAACAATTTGCGAAGTGTGGGAAATTAGGCTCGTCCAGAAGATTCGAATGCAGAATCCTACATTGATAATAAATGGCACACTTTTTGTTCAATGTATTTTCGTGGATTTGATACCAGATTTACAAGATTGGATCAAAATTATGAAGGTAAACAAATGGGTGTCTCATCACCGTTTTCTATATTTTTACAAATTGTACGTCCAATGGGCGCACAGGGGGACTACGACTTGTGTGGACAAGATTTTGATAGAACTCGATGGTACGTCCTGAATAACTGCGCAAAAATTAAGCACTACTTGAGATTAGTAATGAATTTATGTATAACTAAAATAATTGAGGTTAGTATTTTCGTATAAATTAATATTTCACATAAAAATGTGCGGCAAACATTTACAACTATTTAGCTCTGGTGGTGTAGCTAACGTACAAAAGAAGCATGAAGAGGAATTCGTCTCGTGGTTTGAACATACGGTATTATTAAAAAATTAATATAGATTCTATTGATATTTAATATTATACTAAATATATTTATTGATGTAGGTTCTATTAAAACATGCTACAAATTTCGATGAGATCTCATCAGAACTTTATGCATTGGTATGTGGTCTGGGCAAGAGGGCTATCCAGTATTCGGGATGTTTGGTGAGTGGATATAAATTTCACACATGTGATAGAGAACGATATAGAAAAATTCAGAATTGTAGGGTCGCAATCGAAGGGGTCATGGTGATGATAACATTGACTTCTACGGAGTTGTAGAAGATATTATAGGGTTAAAGTATATGGGAGGTTATATTACTTAGTTTTTTAGATGTACTTGGTGAGATGTTTGAAATCCTAAATTGGGAGTGCGTAAAGATGGAGGTTTTGTCAGTATAAATACATCCCAGACCTGGTACGAGGATGATCCTTTCATTCTTGCTTGCCAAGCGAATCAAATTTTTTCTTTAGATGATCGGGAATACGTGAACCCATGGCGAGTGGTGGAGAAGTTTGTACCAAGAAATGTATATGATTATATTCTAGAGGTAGATGAACCACATGAAGAATTTGATAGTTCGACAAATGAAGAAACATATCAAGAAAACGAATCAATGATCAATCTATTTGTTGACCTAAATCAATATGACATGGTCCCACTCCACAAAGAAGATATTGCACCAGAAGTGATTGAGGGTGGAATGTCGAAAAAACATGAATCTACTGACGTGTCTAGTGAAGTTGGAGACTAGTCCAGCAAAACTAATAGTGAATAAATTAAAATATCTGTGTAAGTATAAATTTTATAAATATTTACAATATTTATCTAGTGATATATTTAATTTATTACAATTTCAAATAGATATGCCTCGCAAACGCAAAGTAGTTCGTGCGCCATCTGCACCCCCACCCATTATTGAATTTCATGCACATGATTCACTGGCCAGCAATAGTGTACCAGCATCACTAGACCTAGCGCCATGTATTTTGTCAAATTATGGTATTTAACACATGAGTTAATATATATTTACCAAATTATATACATCTGTTCTAACTACTGTACTTGTAGTTGTAAGCCATCATCAAGGGCGAGGCATCACGAGGGGTGTCTGCACAGAGAAAGTAAAAAAAAAAAAAGAGTAAAATTAAAGTTGATATATTAGAGGGTCACACCGGTAGGTACAATGATTCATAAGCATGGCTTTCTACTTATGTTGGTGCTCTCACTCGCACGTATACTCCGATGTCAGCAGCCTACTGGTTAACGTTCCCGAAGATGTGAAGGATCACATAAAAAATCGTTATTTGGTAATGAGCTACATCCCAAGAAAATTAAATTTAATACTAATTTTATTTATACTAATTATTTATAATTTTTTTTAAGAATGAGTTTGATCTAGATTTTAGTCAGCGAGAGTATCGAAAAGCAGTTGAGGAACTGATGTCGGGTGCATTTCGAGGGTACAAAGGTTGGTGCCACGCACATTTTGAGAAATTCAGCACTGCTGCAGAGGTGCGCCAAAATCCATTCCAAGCAATACCACCAATCGAATGGGAGAAGGTTTGTGATTTGTTTGAAAATTCTGCTTATAAGGTAATATCGCATTTATATTTTTTTTAATAGAAAATAATATATGTATTAGAATTTGAAATTTATAATCTATTTTTTTTAGCAACGGAGTGTTATGAACAAAGCAAATAGATCCAATTTAAAGATACACCATCGTGCGGGTTCTCGGTCTTTTAATCGTTTGTATAAAAAAATGGTTAGTGCTACTAGTTCCTGTCTCATATTAAAATATGCACTTCTCTCATTCAAGTTCTAATATAGTTTTTCATTTGCAGTAAGCTGAAAGTCCTGATGACTTTGATCTAACTCATTTATATGCTAAAGTACACAAAAATCGTGATGGTTAACTCGCTCTAAAAGGTGTTTTAGAATGTACTCCCAAGTATAAGAGTTATCAAGTAATATTAGAGAAGTCCCCAAGTCATTTCCTCAATGAACGGTTAATTTAATATACAAATTTATCCATTACTAAAAATAAAATTTATAATCTAAAACTATTTACAATGATATTAACAATGAGACTGGAATTTTTTTTCTGGCATTATAAAAATGTTAAGTTTCTTTTTGTTTGAGATGATGAATTAATGCTAAGATTTATGCTAGAAAAATGAAAGAAAATAATGCATCAAACTTGGTTAAGGAACAAATAAAATGTTTAGCTAGCATCTAGGAATTTTGTGTCTAACGTGTCTTGACACTAATTCAATCTCTTCCATAAATTAATTTGGATTCGTAAATAATATCATATAACCCAACATTTCCAAACAATAAATGGAAAATCATGAATGTTACGTTCTAAGAGACATCTCATCAAATACCATACGTGCAAGGCATAAACTAAACATTTCCCATTCCAACAAGTTCAATCTAGACCCAAAAAATTTACACTACTTATAACCTTATAATAAAAAACGAAATAAAGCTAAATTAACACTCCAACAAACCGACATAAACTTAGAAGCAAGCATAAAAATAATCCAATATGTTAACACATGGAGATGTTGGGCGTTAGACACGTGAAACAACTATGTAAAAGCAAGCTAAGAAGAAATAAAGCTACTGAAAATTTGGTCTAAGTTTCTAACGAAATGAGAACTAATGTGAACTAAAAGCTTTCGAAATGTGAAAGAGAACTACCAAAGTGAGACACTGAATTGAACTGACTGAATGAAAATGCAACTAAATGCAAACAATAGCCATCGACTGAATGAAAATGCAGCAACAAATTAATTCACAATACCGTGACTGGGTTGCTGAAATAAAATGGAAACACCGAAAATATATAGTTAAGGGAAAGAAATATATGCTACTGAGCTGAAAGTAGTTAAAAATAAAAAAACTCATAAAAATGGACCCAACGTAACTAAAAAAATTAAAAGAGATAACAAATATCTACTGGAATAAAATAACGGACTGCAAAGTGATGGAACCGAATCGAATAGAAGCTGCTGAAATAAACTACTGAAATGTGAATGGCACTGAACAACCAAAACCGAAATAACTACTACTAGTTTAAATGTTGGACTGAAAGTTTACTGAAATTACAAACACAAAACAAGCTAGAGAAGAAGAGAACTCAATCCAGCCCAAGGGGGTCTATGGATTCAAGCACAACTGAAAACTAAAACAAGAAAAACAGGGCAACTATAGAGGGGGCTTGGCTGGAAAACCAGTCTCCAAAACTCCTCCAACGAAGACCATAAAAACAGGGGCAATCTCCAGAGCTCCAGCCAAGAAAATGGTCTACGAAACCTAAAGAAAAAACCCCCCGAGAAACCTGCCTTCCCCTGCCTTTACTACTCTCTTCTGCAACCCAAAATTCGGCCTCCTCTTTTTCCATGTAACTCTTTTGTTGCTAGCAGGTTCTACAGGTCCAAAACAAGTAAGATGTTTCACGTGAGAGCCTTCTTATGCAGGGCCTAAAGTGCTGCGTTTGGGTGAGCTGCTATGTGTCTTGGTGCAAGCTCACTACATCTTAAAGTAATTCATTTTCGTGAGGCACGTGACCTGGACTGAATCAGTGCAGTATTTTGACTTAATTGAGGTACCATGTCATGTTAACAACAAGGCTTGGAATTTCATAAGTCACGGATTTAATTGGACGTGCAGCTTGCTTCTTGGGACTCATTTTGTGCATTGAATTGGAGTGCTTTCCATGTGGCTTGACGTTGTCTTGCTTGCCAACTTTCAGGGAAATAAATTTCCTGAGGTCGAGGTACTACAAAAGGTGTCTGCCTAGAGAAAGTAAGGAAAGTAGGTAGCAAGCTACCTCCCAAGAAATTAAGTTAGTATCCTTACTCGCACATACGTGCATGAAAAATCATTGTTTGGTAATGAGCTACAAAAGGTGGATAATATACTAATTTATAATTAGTTTGCATTTATACTAATTGTTTATAATTTTTTAAAACACGAGTTTGAACTTAATTTTGGCCAGCGAGAGGATTGACAAACGGTTGAGGTGCTGAAGCTCAATGTATTCTTGAAGTACAAAAGTCAATATCATACACACTATTAGAAGTTCAGTATTGCAATAGAGGTATGTCAAAATTCATTTAAAACATGATGAACTGGAAGATGGCTTCACACAAGGCTTGACGTTGTCTTGCTTGCCAACTTTCAAGGTTTTCATGAGTAGAATTTATAGAAATAAGTTTCATGAGTCACCTACATGTTTGCCAGAAATTATAGCATAAATGAATTTTTTCAAGTAAACGCACAACATAAAGATTAAAATTCACGAAATTAGGCTATTATCAATTGAGTTAAAGTTGACTAGTCAAGGCTTAATTTACACAATTAATGGTAGAAAAAATGTGATTGATATCGAATTCAAATGCAAATAACGACAATATTGTGGCTCAATCAATGGTGTTTGGACTTGTCCTGAAGCTTAGGTAAATTATGTAAGTTTAATAATATTAAGTCAAGTCTAATACAATATACTTATTATTTGTACTAACTTTAATGATTATTTTTTGTAGGAAAATATAAAATCTCTAAAGGACACTACTGCAGGTCCATCTGATGAATCATCTGTCAATGATGCTTAGATCCTATTTGAACTTCTTGGATCACGTTCTGGATATTTGAGAGGTTTAGGGCATTGTGTGAAGTCATCCTCCACTTAATCATCCTCCTCTAAAGCTAAATCCAATAAAGACAAAATTAAGGAGTTAGAGGCAGCACAACTTGAGATAGAACGATTGAGGTCTAAAGAACAAGAGTTATTGACAGATTAGATAAAACAACAGAGTTAGAGACAATAATAGAAGAGAGATTAGAGTCGAGGACCCGAGCAATGTTTGAAGAATGGTAGAGAATGTCCCAAAACGCTATGCCACCACCACGATCTTAAAATCTGTTTTTTATATTAATTGTACATTTATTATTCTGTTTAACAACAATATTTGAACAAATTTGATGTACAAATTATATTTTTATTATAATAGCAATGCATCTTTTAATTAAAGTGAATCTGTGTAGCAGTATTGTTCGAACAGAAAAAATCACGTTCGAACGATACATTACAATTTAAAATTTTGTCCAAACTAAAAAGAGTTCGTTCAAACAAGATTAATTCCAATAAATTTATTCGTTCGAACAAATAATATCTATTCGGATACTTACCTCGTTCGGACCAGGCAATCTGTTCGAACCAAATATTTATCCGTTCGAACGGCAAGTGTCAATTCGGACAGCTAAAATTTTTGTCCGAACGGGTTTCTAAGACGAATTTTTTGTCTCTGTCCGAACGGATTTGGACAGGCAAGTGAGATTTCGTCTCTAAAAAACATTTTTAGAGATGAAATTCAATTTTCATCCCTAAAAACTTTCTAAAACAAGCTTTTTGAGACAAATTTGGGACGAAATTTTTTTATCTCTAAAGACATTTTTGGAAGAAAAATAGATTTTTTGAGACAAAATGATTTTTCTCAAAAAACCTATTCTCTTGTAGTCCCCCCCCCCCCCCCCCCCAAAAAAAAAAACTTCTTCAAAATTTAAAATAGCCCCCCAAAAGTTTTTCAAAACTAAACATAGCCCCTAAATTTTATTCATAATCTCATATATATAGAAATTGACCACCCCCAAAAAATTTATATTATCTTTATTTCCATATGCTTCTAAAATTTTATGAAAATTCAATATATATAAAAATGTGTCTCTAATATTTTTTTTTCCTATAACCCTTAGATTTTTTATAATTTCTATATATTATCTATTTTCTAGGATGTGGTCACACTAAAATTAAATTAAACAATAAACTATTAATATTTATTCCTATTTTATATTGTGTACTATTGAGTTTTATAATATAGAATCCAAAATGAAAATATCAAAAAAATCATTTAAGATTGATCACGATTTATATGAAAAATAGTAGAGATAATTTATCTTCTAAACTTTAATGAACAAGAAAAAGTTTATTTAAGGTCTCATTTGTCAAGTGATTTATCAAATGATATTTTATGTTTAATGTGACATCAAAATAGATAGATTTTACATTAGATTTGATCAACTAGCTTAGATATTATAAGAATGAAAAATGACATTTTAAAATATCATTTGATAATTTCTACAAAGAAATTAGTTTCTAAATATTTTATATTTACAAAAATAATAATGAATGAATATTACTCTCTGAAATAGACATTAAGTTGTGTTTTTATATTATTTGGAATATTATTGAAATTTAATTTTATATATGCTTTATAATTTTGTAATGTTTTTTACATTTTATATAAATATCATGTGATAGAAAAGTTGGCCCCTCTAAGAAAAATTACTAGTTTCACTACTGTTGATAGCCTTATTTATTTTTAAAGTTAAGTATTAAAATAAGTATACATTACTTAAAACAAAAGTAAGTATTTAAGTTATAAAGAAGTTCTATTTGTAGAAAAATTATATTCTCTTTCAAATTGTTATATTATTTATAGATATTATTAGTTAAAACAATATTTGCATCTCAAGATTTTCAATTAAATTTTATTATTTAATATTAAAATGTTAGTATTATTTTTAAATTAAATTAGCATTGTATACTTAATGGTCACTTTAGGCTACAAAATATGTTGAACCGCCCTTCTTCCTACAATATATCTTTTCTAATTAACTTGTTATCATATTCATTTGATTAGTTGACATGGATGGTGACAAGGAGCTACTGATGTCCCAGATGAATTTCAGAAACAAATTTGGACAGTCTGCGATTTTTGTGACTCAACTTTAATGGAACAGGGTTCTATAGTAAAACATGATCACGGAATATGTAGTTTTCATATATTTGTAAATTGTGTTTTATAAAGTAAAATATAAATACCAAATGATATAATATGTAGTTAATTGCATTATATGTTGCATGCATTTTACTTGATAAATATTGATTTTTTTATGCATTTAAATAAAATTGTAATTAGTTGTTTTATACATACAATTTTCTTGAAAAATTTGCAACAGAATATAGAATTTAGGTTTTCTGATAAAATAAAATATGCTTTTCAACATTATCTTTTTCTTGAAAAAAAATTAATAATATAGGCCTTTGTTAAAAAAAATAAATATTGGATACAGGCCTCACTAAAACAGATTTAGTTTTAGAGATGAAATTCTTATAACTTGGTGATAGTGGGGGAGTATTTATTTGTAAATAGAGTCGATACTAAATACTCACCTTGAGTCTTACACGGCAAACTATTTCCTAAAAGAGTTATATTTAGCTGTCAATCCAATTAAATGGAGGAAGGTAACACCATCAACATAGATAACATAAATGTGGATGTTTCTGATGATAATGATTATAATGGAGAGGATATAACAAAAATGTTAGGCGATATTGGTAAAGGAATGTTTGGGGCAAGAGATGGAGAATGAACATCTACACAATCATTCGAGGGAAATGAAAACTTTGGAATACTATGAGAAGATGCACAATGACAATTATACGGAAAGTGAACCTGTCAATATAGCAAATTGCTCCATATTAAGTTATGTTGTATTTCTGCAAGGGTCATTAACATGTTGCTTGAACTATTTAAAGAGGCTCTCCCACATAATAACGTAGTACATTGTAATTTTTATGAAGTGAAACAACTGAAACAAGAGCTAGGATTTTATTATAATATCACCCACACATATAAGAATGATTGTGCTCTTTTGAGCAATATGCATAATTGATTTATGTCTAGTATGTCATAAGTTAAGATGGACTTTTGATAAGCGTAGTATACCCCAAAAAGTGTTAAGATATTTTTTATTGATTCTTCGACTTCAAAAATTCTTTACATTCTGATTGACTGTGAAATATATGTCTTGGTATCATGCATAAAGAGTCAAAAATAAAAACTTTCTTTTGCATCCTATAGATTTTTTACAATAGAAGAAATTTGATGTTAAGTATTCATGGTTTGTCAAAAAACCTTGCAATATACGTTTTGATAACATGAGCACTTCTTATAGTGCTTGGCATATCATATTAATGTCCTATAATTTGTCAAATGTATGAACTATTCGTATTTTATGATGACTGTACTAATCCAGGGTCAAGGTCACCTGGACTAAAGGGCCGCACTAGGACTTCATAAGCACATTCACATATGGGCCTTCAACAAGCTGCATGAATCTTATTGGGTTTTCATATTCAGAAGGAAGGGCAGCACCTGCACTTAAATTCAGTAATTCTGGGCCGCAAATCAGCAAGAGGAAGCCGCAAGACATAATTTAAAATTCGCTTGGGACTCTGTAATCAAACGATCACAAATATATATGGGTGGCGTTAGAGCCACTCCGGCGGGGTACCGCCTAAGCTAAAAGAATTTTTTTTTGTTTTTTATATTTTTTTTAACAGTTTTAATATTATTTTCTAAACAAATACAACATCATAAAAAAATTACTTACTTAATTATTAATTATTAAACAATAAATAAATAAATAAAAATTTATTGAGGTGTGACTTTTATTTGTGATTTTGGAGAGTGACTTTTATTTGATGAGTTTAGTTCAGCGCCGCAGGAGGAATGAAACGAAAAAATAAATAAATAAATGAAGAAGTCAAGAGGTGCCAGCGAGCCATTGAGGAGGATTCAGAGCACAGAGATAAAAATCGCATATTTCATCAACAGACTCTAATGAGGAACGTTAATTTTATTCATTGTCTTTTCAATTTTATTATGAACTAATTTATAGTTTTTACAGCTTTGATGTAGTCTAAAATTAAACACACAATTTATATTCCAAATTACTTTATTTTAATATTTATATGATTGAGTGTTTAATTCTTTTTCTTAATGCTTATAATTTTGTACTCAATTATTGTTTGATCTATTGAATGTCAATGAGATCAAGAGGTGGTTTGAGATTTTAGCTTTATGATTAAATATCATTAGTTAAGTGAAAGTAGAGATATTTTACCGTGACTAGTGTGATTTTCTAAGAAAAACCCAAAAAGCTTAATGAGTTTCTAATTAATTAAATTCGAATAAAAATATGGAGTTATTAGTTGGAGATATTATTGATATTATTCGGAAAAAAATGAATAGTTAAGAGATTTTTATTATCAAAATGGGAGTATTGGAATTTTATAATTAGAAAGAATAAATTGTGTGTGATTTGTTAGGTGAAATCAAATGCACTAGATTCATTCTTATTATAGTTTTACAATCTTAGATTCTAAACTATTATACTTTTAGAACTATTTTTTGTTAAGTATTTTTTGTTTTTCAGTACTCAATAGCGTAATTAATCCATGTGGGTATGACATCTATTTTCTTTAAAACACTTTATTACTTGTTACAATTTTGTGCACTTGCAAATATTTGTATGCGAATAGTCTACTTTGACACTATGCAACAATTATATTATGCATATTGAAAGAACATATGTGAGAATATATTAGGCACTCTGATGTTAACAGAAGGAAAGACAAAAGATACAACTAACTCTCGTAAAGGTTTAAAGGAGTTTGGGATAAGATTGGAATTGCAATTGCAAGTGCAAGAAAATTGGTTGTCAACCTATATGCCCTTTGGATGGTATACACTTTCAAATGATGAAATAAAGAAATTTTGTGAATAGTTCATGACAATCAAATTACCCGATAACTATGTTTCGAACATGTCAAGATGTGTTTGACCTCATGATTGGAAAATAACTTGTCTTAAAACACAATTATTATGTATTTCTGTAGCATTTGTTGCCAATTGGTGGGTTTGTATGTAAAGCTACCTCGAGATGTTTATACCTCTCTAACAAAATTAACAGGCCTTTTCAAAGAGTAGAATGTTGAAAGTTGACATTGCTGTAATATTATGCAAATTGGAGAGTTTATACCCGCCTTCAGACTCTAATGTAATAGATCATTTGACTGTGTACCTAACTCATGAGACTTTAGTCAGTGGCCCAATTCAGTATAAATGGATATATCTTATTAAATAGTTTTTAAAAAAACTTAAGCGATCTATAAAAAATAAAACTCATCCACAAAATTCAATTGTAGAGTCATATATTGATAATGAATGACATATATTTTGTTCAATGTATTTCCATGGGGTTGATACTAGATTTACGAGACCGGATTGTAATTATGAAAGTAAACAAACAAGAGTCTCATCAACATTTTTCGTATTTTTCCAAACCATAAGTCTCATATGTGTACAAGGGGGCTATGACCTATTTAGACGAGAATTTGATATAGCTTGACGGTATATTTTGAATAATTATGTAGAAATTAACCACTACTTGAGGTAAATATTGAATCTCCATATCAATATAATTTTAAGTTCATGTAATATAATATTATATAACTTGATACAAATTAATAGTTAACTTGAACATGTGCAGGGAACATATACAACTACTTCGTCTAGATGGTGTAACTAAAGTGGAGAAGAAGCATGAAGAGGAATTCACCTCGTGGTTTGAACATACAATATCACAAAAAACATATCTTATTATCTACAAACTTCATATCACTAAACTATACTTTTTTCTACTGACATTGATATAAATAGACTAATATTTATTTAATATGTTGTATTGAAATATGGCGAAAACTCAAGTGAAATTTCACTAGAACTATATTCTCTGGCACTTGATTCGTCCAGGCAAGCCATTAAATGCTTAGGATATTTGGTGTGTGAATATAAATTTCATACGACTTACAGAATGACATAGAAAACTCAAAATTAGTGGGTTGTAGTCAAAGGAAGCCATGTTAATGATAATATTGATTTTTACGTAGAAGATATCATAGCGTTAAAGTACGTGGGAGATATATGGTATATTTTTTTAAATGTAATGGTTGGTTGTCTCAAATCTTAGGTTGTGAGTGCGTAACGAATAAGTTATAGTTAGCAAACATCTCCAGACATTGAATAAGGTATTTTATCAAATTAAATTCCACATTTAATGCCTAATTTTAAGTAATATACATTTTAAGAATGAAATAATTTAATTAAAATATGTACTTTAATTACTGTATATATAATTGTTGTAAGCCAACACTAAGGTCGAGGTACTACAAAATGTGTCTGCCTAGAGAAAGTAAGGAAAGTGGGTAGCAAGCTACCTCTCAAGAAATTAAGTTAGTATCCTTACTCACGCATGCGCACATGAAAAATCATTGTTTGGTAATAAGCTACAAAAGGTGCATAATATATTAATTTATAATTAGTTTGCATTTATACTAATTGTTTATAATTTTTTTAAACACGAGTTTGAACTTAAGTTTGGCCAACGAGAGGATTGACAAACGGTTGAGGTGCTGATGCTCAATGCATTATTGAAGTACAAAAGTCGATATCATGCATACTATCAGAAGTTCAGTACTGCAATAGAGGTATGTCAAAATTCATTTAAAACAATGCCACCAAACGAATGGGAGAAAGTTTGTGATATGTTTAAAGATCCTACTTATTAAATAATTTTGCTGCTATCTTTGTTTATATATAGTATATGATAGATGTATTAAACATATAGACATAGTATTTATTTTAGCAACGGAGTACTATGAACAAAGCAAATAGATCAAATTTAACATTACACCATCATGCAAGTTCTTAATCTTTTCATCGTTTATCTAAAAAATTGATAACATTATGCTAGTCCCCTTTAAATATTAACACATTCTTTTTTTATGTAGGTTCTAATATAAATTTTCCTTTTGTAGAAAGAAGAAGTCCTACCGACTATAAACTAACCTAATTGTACACTAAAGTACATAAAATCGTGATGGTATCTAAACCAATCCTGAAGCTTAAACAAATTATGGATGGTATCTAAACCAATCCTGAAGCTTAAACAAATTATGTAATTTTAAGTATTTTTAATTTAATTGTCTAATAATATTTTTGTTATTTATCCCGTTCAAACAAACAGAGCTTTCCAATAGATAAGGTCGGTTTGAACAACTAAACTTTTGTTTGAGCAAAAGTAATATGAAAAATTTATATGTTGGATCACTCTATCCATTCGAACATGGTCAAAGATATTTGGTCGTTTGAATCAAGTTTTTGTACCATTCGAACGTTACATGTTTGTTCAAATGTAATTATTTTCGTTTGAATGGTTTCTTGGGATGAAAATTGTTTGTCTCCAAAAAAAAAATTCATTTGAACATCATGATTGATTTCACAAAATTTTGTCCTTAAAAATAATATTTTGGGATGAAAGCTAAATTTTGTCTTAGAAAACTTTCTCAGACAAGCTTTTCGAGAAAATTTAGAAATGAAATTGTTCATCTCCAAAAACTTTTTGAAAAAAGATGGATTTTTTGGGACGAAATAATTCGTCACAAAAAACTCATTCTCTTTTCACTACAAGAAACATCATCTTTCTCGGAAATTTTAAATTAGCTGCATAAAAAATCGATGTGTATGAATAATTTTTTTAGTGATTTATAGTTTGCCGCTTTAAGTCACATATATTTGATGGAAGTGTATGTGTCCGTTCTTTTTATGAATTTTACGGCAAAAAACATCGCCGCAAAATTGGTCTAGGCTTGTGCGGCGAAGTGTATTCATCAAAATTACAATTTAATCTCTATTGCATTGATATTTATTCGCTGGAAAAAAAAAAAAAGGCTATTTTATAAGCTCACGAATAACCTCTCTTATTTTCCCCACACTTACGATTTTTCCCCCACCCAACTTCTATCACTCCGCCTGAAGAACACCCAAAAAACCCCTTCCCCCGCTACGATTGCCAAGGCCCACAATCTCATCGGGGACGTGCTCCACTGAAGACTGCCACCACCTCACCGCCGACCTCCACCTATTTTCTGCCCGTGCTCGGAAGAGATGATTTAGCCAATACCTCAAATCTTGATAGGTAACACCTGATTCCTCAAATTTATATTTTGGAAGGAAGATTTAGAAAATCTGTTAAGCTATGATGTGTGTAGATTCTGCCCATTATAACATTAATTACTCGAGTGTGTTTCGCAGTTAGGGCTAGAGAATTAGGAAATACCTCGGACTGGTTTTGGGTTTCGCCTCCTCCATCACCATTTGCCAACTGTGTTGTTGCCGATTGTGGTAAGATTTTTTTGAGTTGCTCCATTCGTTTTGTCATAAATAATGCTTTGTTTGTAGTGCATTTGTGATTTGTGTGTTTTTTTGTCATATGTTGGATGATTTGCATGATGAGCATAATATAATTAGGAAAATAGGAGAGAACAAAGTTCTATTTTTGTAACTCCGACCTGCGTTTTTAATCGACTATATATTTTCAACCGAGTTCTTATTGGTGTTGGTTATGTTTTGGAATTTAGTGTTGCTAGAATTTAGTCTTGGAAGTGTTGCTGAAATTTAGTGTTTTGGTTTGAAATGTTTTTGGATATTTGAATCTGGTGATGTTTCATGAACTAACTAGAGTCAAACCAGATCACAAAAAAAAAAAATACTAAATAAAGTATAAAACAATGTTGGTCACACAATAGAAAGTCATTTTCAGATTAGGTCCAAGATAATATTAGAGAAAAGTGGTTTATAGAAGTTTTTATGAAGGGGGGATAGGTTCAATTATTCCTTTATATGAAGCCAAAAAAAAAAAAAAAAAGAAACCATGAAATATATTGATCCTCCATTTGAAAAACCAATTCAAGTACTGCCATTTAAAAAAAAAGGAGGGGGGGGGGGGGGGGGGGGGGGGGGGGAGGCGGGGGGGAATCTGCACTAGTCCTGATCCTTTATAATGAAATGCTTGTTTACATGTTCACCACTTTGTTCCCAGTTTAGAATTAGACTTGTGATTCATAAGTTCCCAAAGACGTGGCATTATGGCCGGAGAAAATGATAATACAAATCAGTTTGAGGATTTCGCTAATGCTTATTTTAGAAATAAATTTGGAGCTTCTTAAGGCTGTTTGAAATAGTTTTGAGTATTTAACTTACTGACAAATAATTCAGCTAGCTATCTTGAACTCGTACTTTTCAAGACTTTGAGTTTTTGCCTTCTTAAGCGCTTGTAGGCAAGACTTCCCACCTTCCGTTTGGTCTCCCTGCATCTCTTATATGTCTGATTCCCAAACTCTCTCTCACGCTCAAATTGCTAAATTCTCTATGTCTGCCAACACCAAAATGAGAAATGGCCTTCTTATACACAAGAAAAGTAATCAACCCATGTATTATGCGCAGGGCTCCAATACTACATGCCAAAGACATTATTTAATCCTGTCCAGCTCATAGATTCCCTTATCCAATATTAACTAAATAAATCACTGTTTTCCTCTTCTTTAAGAAATAGAATCATAAATAAAAGAGTAATGTTATATACAAATCCCATATACAAGTGTACTCCCGCAAGATAAAATGAGTTTTTGACCACACTTTTTATTTATTGTTGAATTCACTTTTTTTATAATATAATTAATTTAGAATTTGTCCTTTGTGTTTTTGGAGTTTGAAGTTGGAGTTGCCTTTAAAGTTTATAATCTGAATATTTATACTAATAGACACCAACAAAAATGTCAAGGAAAATCTCGTGCAGTGCAAATATTAAGAGACTTTAGCTATATATATATTGCAATTGTCTTTTTGTGAGGGTTTAGCTCATGTATTAATGCTTTGTACTGATATTTAGATGAGTTTTTGTTTCTAGGTTGATGGACAAGGTAAGTAGCTGGTTAATCTGCCTTTTTTTTTTTTTAATCCGGTTATCCTTGTTTACAACTTGAGATTTGGGGACGTTGGATTTAATTTTTTAGCCTATTAAAGTTTTTATTGCGGCACCTTTTATTTCTGAAAATATGATGTTGAGTTTGGTTTTAGAAAAAAAAAAAATGCAAACCTAGAAATATCTATGAAATTATGAAACTTTGTGAGCATGTAGTAAATCTTATATCCTTGAGCTTGTGATGCTGATGATGCCTTTTTCACATTACAAATAACTCTGTGGCTGTTATATTGTGCTAATGTTTTCGATATGCCGTAATGTTTGGACTCCCTTGATCAATTTATAGTTGCAAACTGTTGATTTTCTCTAGGAGTTCTTTCATGTACTGATCTATAGTATCTCCAAGTATAGACGTCCTGTCCATCTTTGATCAATTCAAAATCAAAACAAAGCAAATCAGATTCCATATAAACATGAACCACTCACAAGGATATCTAGATGACACGTTTATATATTTGCTTCCACAAGGATATCTAGATGATTCTTGTGGTAGAGCAGCCTTCTTTAAGCCAATTTCTAAGTTACCACTTGTCATTGCATTTATACAAGGAGGTAAACTTGACAAATCTTTTTACCATTGTACATGTTTTAAGCATTCAAATGCTGAAAACAAATTCGATTTATCACAGTTTCCATATGTGGAAAAAAGATTATAATTTTAGCTTCTTATTTATCATAGTACTTGGTAATTTCCCCCTCCTTCCTTCATGCGCCACATTCTTATGCCTTAGTTTTCCATTTATTCGTGAATTATCCACTTTATTTGCAAAATATTTTCGTCTCCATGCGTGACTCGTACTCCGTCTACCTAAATTGAAGTTCTATAATTTACTCATCTTTTTGCATTCTTCTTTTTAGATGGATAAAAGCTGGATGAACTTGAGTGATAGACTTGGGTCACTGCATATGCTAAAAGTGTTAGGAATTTTCTCACTATGGCCTGAAACCATTCCTCGAGAAGTGATTGCATTCGATGTCCCTGACGTAGATGCTTAAATAATCTTCACTTGTCAATATTTGAAGTGGAGCCCACCTGTACATAAAGAGAATAAATCCAAACAACACCGAGTAGATATTTTATAGAAAGGAGGAAACACTACCCCCGATTGACAACGGTCCAAATCGTGATGATATTGGGGATATTGGAGTTGAAGACGGGTTCATTGATGGCATGGAAGATATGTTAAATGACATATGGGCAAGTACATACAGAGCTACTCCTGAAGACAACATGACTTTACCCACGGAGCCATTAATGTCACAACCCTCCCTAAACTCAACTTTTGACTAACTACTAGAGGATATGTGTCGTCCTTTGTTCACCGGATGTACAAAATTATCAAAACTATCATTTGTTGTGAAGTTATTACACATCAAGACACTCGGTGGGTGGTCAATCAATTCTTTCAATATGCTCTTAAACCTCTACGTTCTGTATTTCCTAATGCAACATTGTCACAATCATACCAAGAGGCTTGGTCATTGGAGTGAGGTTTGGGTTATAGAATTAGTTACTGCTTTTTCAATTGGTATCAGAGCGGGTACACTCCGCTAGGATCAATTTCTTGAGTGTGATCCTGCTTTGGTGGTCAAAATGGATAGGTTTCAATCCCTCTCATCACCACCATATTTTGATGGTAGCAACTATGCTTATTGGAAAGTTCGAATGCGAGCTTTTCTTAAGTCTATAGATGAACGTGTATGGGTGTCCTTGATAAGAGGGTGGAAAGAGCCCGCACTGTTATTGATGGAGTAGAAGTTCCCACAGACGTGGACAACTACTTAAAGGATGAGTTGAGTGAAATTAACTGGAATAGTAGAGGCCTAAATGCAATTTTCATGGCCGTGTCCCAGGAGGAGTTCAAACGAATCTCTATGTGTAATATAAGCAAAGAGGCTTGGGACATTCTTGAGGTCACTCACGAGAGAACTAGGGCTGTAAAGAATTCTAAACTCCAAATGCTTAGCACCAGCTTTAAGGAAATTAGAATGAAGGAGGATGAAATATTTGATATCTTTTATGCAAGATTGAATGACATTGTAAACTCTCGGTTCAACTTGGGAGACAAAATCCCAGAAAATAGAGTTGTGAGAAAAGTTCTTAGATCTCTTCCTGAGAGATTTCGTCTCAAAGTCACTGTAATTGAGGAAAGCAAAGACTTAGACGTCATAAGAATAGAAGAGTTGGTGGGTTCCCTGCAAACTTATGAACATACTCTGCCATTGGATAAGAAGAGTAAGTTCATTGCTCTTAATACAATTCAAGAGGACTCAGATGAGTCATTCGATGAATTAGCGATGAGTGACAGAAAAATGGCATTTTATGCTAAGAGGTTTAGAAAAATGTTTGTAGTTAGAAAGCACAGGAGCCAAAGACCAGGGAAAAAGAAGTTTGGGAGATATAATAAGGGATTAAGCTCAGAAAACAAGGAAAGAGTCTCCAACAATTACAATAAGGCTAACAAGGACAAGACATAAGTACAGTGTCATGAATGTCATGGATTTGGTCACATTTGCTCAGAGTGTGCAAATTATAAGAGGAGCAAAGAAAAAGCAAAGATTGCTTCTCTAAGTGAAAATGAGTCCGAATCAAGTGACTCATCCGACAACTCCACTCTCAAAAGGAATCTCAACTACATGGCTTTTACATCTTCTGTTGGAGACATAGATCAGTGCAGTGAATAAGCTTCTGATGATTGTAACATACCTGAAAATGAGTCTGAGTATGAAGATCACCTGCAAGAAATCTATGAGAAACTTTACAAGGAGTGCGTAAAATTGAGAAAAATCAACAAAGCACAGATTGAAAAGATAAGTCTGTACAAACAAGAAAATGAAAAGTTTCAAGGCAAACTGAATGAAGCCTATATTTTGACCGATCAATTACGAAAGAAAAATGAGTCTTTGAAAGATGCTGTGAAAGCTAAGGAAAATGAGTTAACCCAGCTGAACGGAAGAGTGCGAGCCTTGTTCACTGGGAAACAGAATCTGGACAAAATCCTAACTCTTGGGAAGCCCTCAGGAGACAAGAGTGGAATAGGATATGTTGGAGGAAAGTTTGAAGTGGGTACGAGCTCGAAAACTCCTCAAACCAGCATGGTGAAAACAACATTTATTCGTGAGTCCTCTCATAATAAGAATTACTCACTAGCAAAGGGAAAGAAAGCTATACATGCCCAAAAGTTTGTTTCATCTCAAGAGAATCAAAAAGCTCACAACACGAGACCCGTGTGTCATCATTGTGGGAAGATGGGTCATGTGAAAACAGATTGTTTGAAATTTAAAAGACTCACCAGAAAAACTCCTAAGAATGACTTGCCTTTTAGGAAACAACAAACTTACAAAGAATACCGCATTTGTCATAATTGTGGCAAGTATGGTCACATTCGGCCAAATTGTTATGAGCTCAAGAAGCTCTTTGTGAGAAATAAAAGGAGACAACCAATAAGTGGTCATATAAATCTGTGGGATCAAGTCATGGTTCTCACTAGACAAAATGATTGTCTAAATGCTAAGATAGACAACCTGACAAGTATCCAGAAGATTGTGCAAGTCAACTCTCCAAAAATCAAAAGAGTGTGGATCAAGAAGGAGGAAAGAGACATATATCACATATGTCACATTGCTTTGAAAACCTAGAACAATTCACTGTGGTATCTTGATAGTGGGTGTTCTTGACATATGTCCGGTGATAGAACTCTTTTTAAGACAGTTGAAGAGTACAAATGTGGGACAGTGACATTTGGAGATTGTGAAAAGGCGAACATGATTGAGAAAGGTGAAATTAACATTACTGGACTACTGGCATTGAGAGAAGTTCTATATGTTGACGGATTAAAAGCAAATCTTCTTAGCATAAGGCAAATGTGTGATAATAGTGCTGAAGTTCGGTTCTTAAAGGATATGTGCATTGTTTCTGATAACAATAGACAATGCCTGATGCAAGGAATCGGGACCTCTGATAATTGTTATGGTGTCGCTCCCACTTCACAGTATAGCTGTAATAGTATTAAAAATGAGGCCATTACTCTCTGGCATCAAAGACTTGGGCATGTGAATCACAGAAATTTGTATAAGATTTCTAAGAAAGAAATGGTGATAGGACTGCCCGAACTTGGTAAAGTGGAGACATTTGTTTGTGGATCATGTCAAGTAGGAAAACAAGTTCGAGCAGCCCACAAGAATACAACAGATATCCTGACCAAATGATCCTTAGAGTTGTTACACATTGATCTTATGGGACCCTCTAGGACGGAAAGTCTGGGAGGAAAGAAATACATACTGGTGGTGATAGATAATTTCACCATATACTCTTAGGTAGAATTTTTGAGGGAAAAGGGTGAGGCTCCAAATGTGATAAGGAATTTGTGTAAGAAGCTTCAAAATGAATAAGGTAACCCTGTTGTCAGAATCAGGAGCGACTATGGACGAGAATTTAATAACTCAAGTTTAGAGAGATTCTATGTTGAAGAAGGCATTCGTCAAGAATTCTCTGCTCCTATTACTCCACAGCAAAATGGAGTTGTTGAAAGGAAAAATCGAGTTATCCAGGAAATGGCTCGGGTTATGATGCATACCAAAAATGTTTCTGCCCATTTTTGGGGTGACGCTGTGAACACAACATGTCACATTGTGAATAGAGTCTACCCTCGACCTAACAATTCTCAGACACCATATGAGCTGTGGAAAGAAAAGAAACCAAATGTGAAGTACTTCAGAGTGTTTGGGAGTAAGTGTTACATTTTGAGAGATAGGGAAAATCTGGGTAAGTTTCACCCAAAGAGTGATGAAAGAATATTCCTTGATTATTCTAGAAACAGTTGTGCTTACAGATGTTACAATCTACGCACTCAAAACTGTCATGGAATCTATCAATGTGGTTATAGATGATACTCCTAAAGAGGAGTTGAATCAAGATCTAATTGACACATCGAGTGAAACTGAAGAGAACTCTTGTGAACTTAATGAAGATCAAGAGACCTCATTAACTGAAAAAGTTCATATTCACAAGGAGCCCTCTTCGAGTGTGAAGCTAAATCATTCTCAAGATAACATAATCGGGAATGTAAATGAGGGAATGAGGTTGAGGAAGAAAGTGATAAGTCAACTAGCTCACTCATGTTACATCTCTCAGATCGAACCAAAAAGGGTGGAAGAAGCCTTAAAGGATGAGAATTGGACAAATGCCATGCATGAAGAAATTAATCAATTTGTGAGAAATGATGTGTGGTACTTGGTCCCAAGGCCTGAAAAGCATAATATTGTAGGTACCAAATGGATTTTCAAGAACAAATCTGATGAAAATGGAATGATTGTACAAAATAAGGCAAAATTGGTGGCACAAGGTTATGCCTAAATGGAAGGAATAGACTTTGATGAGACATTTGCACCGGTGGCAAGGCTTGAGTCAATCCGAATACTATTGAGTGTTGCTTGCCATATGTGTTTCAAACTCTATCAAATGGATGTAAAGAGTACCTTCCTTAATGGAATCCTTCAAGAAGAAGTGTATGTCGAGCAACTAAAAGGTTTCGAGGATCCAAAATATCCTAATCATGTCTACAGGTTGAAGAAAGCCCTGTATGATTTGAAACGAACTCCCAGAGCCTGGTATGAGAGGCTAACTTCGTATCTTTTAGAGCACAAGTTTCTACGAGGAAGTGTTGATAGGACATTTTTTATTCGGAAAGTGGTTGAGGAGATAATTGTAGCTCAAATCTATGTGGATGATATTGTGTTTGGATCATCCATTGATGACCTAGCTCTCGAGTTTGCAGAAGAAATGAAGAATGAATTTGAGATGAGTATGATGGGTGAGCTAACTTTTTTCTTAGGACTCCAAGTAAAACAGCTAGATGAAGGGTTTTTCATATCCCAGTCTAAATATGCAAAGGATCTGCTAAAAAAATTTGGATTAGATGGGAGTAGCCATGCTAGAACTCCTGTGAGCACAAGTGTAAAACTTAGTGCTGATGTGTCAGGAAAGGGGGTTGAGCAATCTCTGTACAGAAGCATGATTGGGAGCCTACTGTATCTCACTGCTAGTAGACCTGACATTGCTTTCAGTGTTAGCGTTTGTGCTAGATTCCAAGCAAACCCTAAAGAATCTCATCTTGTGGCTGTCAAACGCATCCTTCGCTATGTGAATGCTACAGTGAATTATGGAATTTGGTACTCCAGAGATTCTAATACTGAGCTTGCAGGCTACTCTGATGTTGATTGGGCTGGAAATGCCGATGATAGAAAGAGCATTTCAGGTGGATGTTTTTATATGGGAACAAATCTTGTTGCTTGGATGAGTAAGAAACAAAACTCCATTTCCTTGTCTACAGCTGAGGCTGAATACATTGCTGTTGGGAGTTGTTGTATTCAATTGCTGTAGATGAAACAAATGATTTGTGACTATGACATTACTCAAGGTGTGATGAGCATCTATTGTGATAATACCAGTGCCATTAACATCTCTAAAAATCCTGTCCAACACTCTAGGACCAAGTATATTGACATCAGACATCATCTCATTCGAGAACTTATAGAAACACACGTAGTTACTCTTGAGTACATTCCCACCGAACATCAATTAGCCGATCTTTTTACCAAACCATTAGATGGTCTTCGTTTTGAGTGTCTTAGAAAGGCTATTGGTATTTGTGCCTTAACACAAGAGGTGTAACATGCATTTCATACATTGCATGCATTTCATTTTTTTCTTTCTTTTATCTTATGCCTTGTTATTTTACTTGTCATTATTCTCTTCTATGTTTTTCCTACTAGATAGTGCACTTCTTATATGTGATACTTGGCCTTACTACTAGATAGTGCACTTTCAAGCATGTGTCTTGTGAAAATTGTATCATAGGCTTATGTTGCAAAGGTGTAAGATGTGTGTCACTTGTAATATGTGTTTTGCCGCACACACTGCACGTCTAGCTCAATCTCTTGACATTTGACCATATGTGAGACTTTGGGAAGGCAATCAAAAGTGTAAGGGAGCCTTACTAGTGTTCAGAATTGACCTCGGGCAAGATAACCTGTGTAAGAACTTTTGTATCTCAAAAGGAAAGAAAATGAAGAGGCTCTATCGTTGTATTAAAAAAAAAAAAAAAAAAAGAGCCACAATACCAAATCCTGAATCTGGTTCTATTAAACACAAGAAATTAGGTCCTAACAGCATTGGATTTGACTTTTTGCACTTTGAAGGGTCTCCCAAGCACCTATGGTTTCTTGTTCAGCTCAACCCCACTCACGCCTCTTGGTTAGAATTTATTGATTGAGCAAGGACACTGTCTAAACACGCATATTCATATTAATTGTGACACTCAATCTTTAATATCTGCGTGATATTAGCAAATATGATGCTAATTTTCATTTGATATACTGTTGGGAGTTTTTCATTGTCTTCACTTGTGTTTGGAGTGAAATCTTGGGGTTGTTAATATTTTACTTGGGCTAAAATGGGAATCTGATGCTTCTCGCTCGATATCTCGCTCGACACTTAAAACTCGCTCAAGCTAGAATCTCGCTCGATGTCTCGCTCGAGCGAGAAACGCTTTTAAATAGCCCTGGGTCGCGCGATCAGAGTTTGTCGCTCGACCTAAAGTATTTCTCCCTCGTCTCTCTCTCATTTTTCTCTCCACCCAAACACCTCTCCACTTTTCTCTCTCACTTTTCTCTTCTCTCTCACTTCTCTCTCCACCCAAGGTAACTATCTTTTTCTTAATCCTCTTTCTATTTATTTCATTTTATTTCATTCATCTCATAGGGCATTTGTTAAGTTGATTTTTGGATAAAGTTAGATTTGGTTTCCCTAAGGTTTTGGGAATCCTAATTGCTTTCTCTTAAGTGTTGGGTTGTTGGTAGATTGTTGTTGTATTTAGAGAGGGATGGGATCATTAGTTGGGTGTTAAACCCATGGTTGCACAGCATGCACACCACATGTTTGATGAAATGCCTCAATGGAAATTTATCTTCCATTTTGACTTCACTTTGGTGCATTGATCATTTAGACATAATTTAGGTCTCATTCATAGTCTGCACACCTTGTTTAGAACATTGTTAGGTCACATTTTAGGCATTTTAGGCAAATCATGCATTTTAGGCATACCATGCATTTTAGGCATTTTAGACATATTGGACATCCATATGCAACACCTTATCATGGCGTCTCGACGTGTCCGACCTCGCACCGCTCCACCAGCTCCTCTGGCTTATTTCCATAGTCCTCAAGCTAAGAAACTGTATATTCAGAACTTCTCTCGCGGCTCTCTCCTTGTGGAGCGTGAGATCCTCCTTGATGAGTTCCGGGAAACTTATCCAATCGTCCCTCAGATATTCAAGTCGCGCCAATGGCTTGCCTTAACCTATGGTCATCCCGCTCCGTCGGTGGAGTTAGTTAGGGAGTTTTACTCCAACATGCATGATATTTCCCCTGATGGATCATTCCAAGTCGGTCTCCGAAATATCATTTTCCAGGTAACTCCAGACCTTGTAGCGGATTTGCTAGGGGCCCCTCGTGTGGCTAATCCCATTTATCCATATCTTCACACCCTTGCCCCTAGTAGGCCTGATTTGGCCCGTTTTCTCACCCAATCTCCCTAGAACTTGGAGTGGGGTCCCCCCTTTAGCGACCAAGTCGTTTCCCCATGCCTATCTTATTGTGAGTCGGATTGTTTTGACTAACATATATCCCACTGGTCATAATAGTGACATTGGTCCTGATCGGGCTCTTCTCTTACATGTCCTGCTCACCGATGTCTCTATTGATTTGGGCAGTTTACTGTGTCGGGTCATGATTGAGACCTACAGGTCGTCCAACTATCGGGCTGACCTCCCTCTAGCATGCCTTATTACAAGGATTGCTCTGTCTTAGTCTGTCCTCATCCCTTCCCAGGAGTTTAGAGTCAGCCTTAAGTCACCTATTAGGCGCCGGACTATGCAGTTGAGTCAGGCACATCATCCTGGTGCTAATCCACCTCCTATTGCCCAGACTGGTCCTTCCAGCTCAGCTCCGTCCAGCTCAGCCCCTTACAGCTTGTCTTCGGCACCGCTGTCCACTGAGCCAACTATGCAGACCGTCATCGAGTTTCTTATTAGCATTCAACAGTCTGTGGCCAGCATAGACACTCGCCTTGGCAGTCTTGAGACTCACGTTACCAGCCTTGATGCGCATTTGAACACTAAATTTGATACACTTTACTCTCAAGTGACTGAGCTCAGCATTCAAGTTCAGAGAATTCAACAACAGCTGGATGAGGAGGAAGAGACTGATGATGATTGAGACCCTTTACTATTTGTGATAAAAAGGGGGAGTGATTTTAGGAAAAGCTAAGCTACTGTGTAGGGGGAATAGCTAGAATTTAGGGGGAGCTAAACTATTTTGTAGGGGGAGTACCTAGTAGCTTGAAGTTTTTAGTTTTGCTGTGTGATTAACCCTTTAATGTATTCTTTGTTGGACTCATTACTATTGAAGGTCTACTCCTTCCATTTGGGCATAACCTTGTGCCACCAATCTTGCCTTATTCTGTACAATCATTCCATTTTAGTCAGATTTGTTCTTGAAATCCATTTGGTACCTACAACATTGTGCTTTTCAGGCCTTGGGATTAAGTACCACACATCATTTCTCATAAATTGATTAATTTTTTCATTCATGGCATTTGTCCAATTCTCATCCTTTAAGGCTTCTTCCACCCTTTTTGGTTCGATCTGAGAGATGTAACATGAGTGAACTAGTTGACTTATCATTTTCTTTCTCAACCTCATCCTTTCATTTACATCCCTGATTATGTTATCCTGAAGATGATTTAGCTTTACTTTCGAAGAGGGCTCCTTGTAAATATGAACTTTTTCAGTTGATGAGGTCTCTTGATCTTTATTAAGTTCACTAGAGTTCTCTTCATTTTCACTTGGTGTGTCAACTAGATCTTGATTCAACTCCTCTTTAGGAGTATCATCTATAACCGCATTGATGGATTCCATGACAGTTTGAGTGCGTAGATTGTAACATCTGTAAGCACGACTGTTTCTGGAATAACCAAGGAATATTCCCTCATCACTTTTTGGGTCAAACTTATCTAGATTTTTCCTATCTCTCAAAATGTAATACTTGCTCCCAAACACCTTGAAGTACTTCACATTTGGTTTCTTTCCTTTCCACAGCTTATATGGTGTTTGAGAAGTGTTAGGTCGAGGGTAGACTTTATTCACAATGTGACATGCTGTGTTCACAGCTTCACCCAAAAAACGAGCAGAAACATTTTTGGTATGCATCATAACCCGAGCCATTTCCTGGATAACTTGATTTTTCCTTTCAACAACTCCATTTTGCTGTGGAGTAATAGGAGCAGAGAATTCTTAACGAACGCCTTCTTCATCACATAATCTCTCTAAACTTGAGTTATCAAATTCTCGTTCATGGTCGCTCTTGATTCTGACAATAGGGTTCCCTTGTTGATTTTGAAGCTTCTTACACAAATTCCTTATCACATTTGGAGTCTCACCATTTTCCCTCAAAAACTCTACCCAAGAGTATCTGGTGAAATTATCTACCACCACCAGTATGTATTTCTTTCCCCCCAAACTTTCCGTCCTAGAGGGTCCCATAAGAACTCTAAGGGTCGTTTGGTCAGGATATCCATTGTGTTCTTGTGGGCAGCTCGAACTTGTTTTCCCACTTGACATGATCCACAAACAGATGTCTCTACTTTACCAAGTTCGGGCAGTCCTATCACCATTTCTTTCATAGCAATCTTAGACAAATTTCTGTGATTCACATGCCCAAGTCTTTGATGCCAGAGAGTAGTGGGCTCACTTTTAGTACTATTGCAGCTGTACTGTGAAGTGGGAGCGACACCATAACAATTATCAGAGGTCTTGATTCCTTGCATCAAGCATTGTCCATTATTATCAGAAACAATGCACATATCCTTTGAGAACCGAACTTCAGCACCATTATCACACATTTGGCTTATGCTAAGAAGATTTGCTTTTAATCCGTCAACATATAGAACTTCTCTCAATGCCAGTAGTCCAGTAATGTTAATTTCACTTTTCCCAATTATGTTCGCTTTTCCACCATCTCTAAATGTCACTGTCCCATATTTGTACTCTTCAACTGTCTTAAAAAGAGTTCTATCACTAGACATATGTCGAGAACACTCACTATCAAGATACCACAGTGAATTGTTCTGGGTTTTCAAAGCAATGTGAGCAATGTGACATGTGTCTCTTTCCTTCTTCTTGATCCACACTCTTTTGATTTTTGAAGAGTTGACTTGCACAGTCTTCTGGGTACTTATCATGTTGTCTATCTTAGCATTTATACGATCATTTTGTCTAGTGAGAACCATGACTTGATCCCACAGATTTATATGACCTCTTCTTGGTTGTCTCATTTTATTTCTCACAGAGAGCTTCTTGAGTTCATAATAATTTGGCCGGATGTGATCATACTTGCCACAATTATGACAAATGCGGTATTCTTTGTGAGTTTGTTGTTTCCTGAAAGGCAAGTCATACTTAGGAGCTTTTCTGGTGAGTCTTTTAAATTTCAAACAATCTATTTTCACATGACCCATCTTCCCACAGTGATGACACACGGATCTCGTGGTGTGAGCTTTTTGTTTCTCTTGAGATGAAACAAACTTTTGGGCATGTATGGCTTTCTTTCTCTTTGTTAGTGAGTGATTCTTATTGTGAGAGGACTCACAAATAAATGTTCTTTTCACCATGCTGGTTTGAGGAGTTTTCGAGTTCGTACCCACTTCAAACTTTTCTTCAACATATCCTATTCCACTCTTGTCTCCTGAGGGCTTCCCAAGAGTTAGGATTTTGTCCGGATTCTGTTTCCCAGTGAAAAAGACTCGCAATCTTCCGTTCAGCTGGGTTAACTCATTTTCCTTAGTTTTCACAGCATCTTCCAAAGACTCATTTTTCTTTCGTAATTGATTAGTCAAAATATAGGCTTCATTTAGTTTGCCTTGAAGTTTTTCATTTTCTTGTTTGCACAGACTTATCTTTTCAATATGTGCTTTGTTGACTTTTCTCAATTTTACGCACTTCTTGTAAAGTTTCTCATAGCTTTCTTGCAGCTGATCTTCACACTTGAACTCATCTTCAGGTATGTTACAATCATCAGAAGCTTGTTCACTGCACTGATCTATCTCTCCAACAGAAGATGTAAAAGCCATGTAGTTGAAATTCCTTTTGGGAGTGGAGTTGTCAGATAAGTCACTTGATTTGGACTCACTTTCACTTAGAGAAGTAATCTTTGCCTTTTCTTTACTCCTCTTATAATTTGTACACTCCGAGCGAATGTGACCAAATTCATGACATTCATGACACTGTACTTGTGTCTTGTCCTTGTTAGCCCTATTGTAGTTGTTAGAGACTATTTCCTTGTTCTCTGAGCTAGACCCCTCATTATATATCCCAAACTTCTTTTTCTCTAGTCTTTGGCTCCTGTGCTTTCTAGCTATAAACATTTTTCTGAATCTCTTAGCATAAAATGCTATTTCTCTGTCACTCATCGCTAATTCATTGAATGACTCATCTGAGTCCTCTTGAATTGTATTAAGAGCAATGGACTTGCTCTTCTTATCTAACGGCAGAGTATGTTCATAAGTTTGCAGAGACCCTACCAGCTCTTCTATTATCATGACGTCTAAGTCTTTGCTTTCCTCAATTACAGTGACTTTAGGATGAAATCTCTCAGGAAGAGATCTGAGAACTTTTCTCACAACTCTATTTTCTGGGATTTTGTCTCCCAAGTTGAATCGAGAGTTTACAATGTCATTCAATCTTGCATAAAAGATATCAGATGTTTTATTCTCCTTCATTCTAATTTCCTCAAAGCTGGTGGTAAGCATTTGGAGTCCAGAATTCTTTACAGCCCTAGTTCTCTCGTGAGTGACCTTCAGAATGTCCCAAGCCTCTTTGCTTGTATTACACAGGGAGATTCGTTTTAACTCCTCCTGGGACACGGGCATGAAAATTGCATTTAGGCCTCTACTATTCCAGTTAATTTCACTCAACTCATCCTTTGAGTAGTTGTTCGCGCCTGTGGGAACTTTTACTCCATCAATAACAGTGACGGGCTCTTTCCATCTTCTTATCAAGGACACCCACACACGTTCATCTATAGACTTAAGAAAAGCTCGCATTCGAACTTTTCAATAAGCATAGTTGCTACCATCAAAATATGGTGGTGATGAGAGAGATTGAGACCTATTCATTTTGACCACCAAAGCAGGATCACACTTAGGAAATTAATTCTAGCAGAGTGTACTCGCTCTGATAGCAATTGAAAAAGCAGTAACTAATTACCTTACACACCTAGAGGGGGTGAATAGGTGTTTAACAGAAACGATGGCAGTTTAAAAATTAATTAACATAAACAAGCAATTAGTGGAGAAACAACACATAGATTTTGGTCACGAAGTGGAAACTCATTTGAAGAACATCTTCAAAATCTAAAACCACTCCGGGTGTAAGACATCACCTTAAATCCACTATAGAAATTTTAGTTTGTTACAACCAATTTAGAAACACTCACAAACCCATTGTAGCAGCTAAATTTGGCTTGCAACACCACGAGTGACCAACTCGATCTCTATACACATGTAGTGCCGGAACTCCGACCTTTCTATAGCCTTTCACAAGAACATCTTGATTTCTTCATCCAAAGTACTTTGAAGAACTCTTCCAGCTTGATGAACAAGTCCACTCCAATGGACTCAACAAACGTTTTATCTTGAATGTGTTGTGATGGAGATTTGTAATCCAAGAGAGATATATCTTTGAATATAGGGAGGAATTTCTCTCAAGGGTTCTTGAAGGGGCTTTCTAGCTTTTTCTCTGGTTTTCTCCACCATGCAGCAGAAGGCTTAATGATGCTTTTATAGGCCTCCCAAACCCTAGAGAAATTCGTTTAACACGATTTTCGCTCGAGCGTGATATCGAGCGATGGTTGAGTGACCGTTCTAGGTTAATCTCGCTCAAGCGCCATGTCGAGCGAGAGTCAAGCGAAGTCTCTATCAGAACTTCGCTCGAGCGCGACGTCGAGCGATGGTCAAGCGAAGTCTCTGCCTGAATTTCGCTCTAGCGACTGTCGAGCGAGATCACTATGTGGGGTCTTTCTCGAGCCATTTTGATCCTCTTCATGTTTACTTTGTCCACCATTAGTTACAACTCAATTATATTAGGTTTTTCACTAGAAAATTGCCAACTACCAAATTTTACATCAACAGGTTTCAACTATCAGAAAAGTCATGCATGCCCCAACAATTGTATCTTATTCTAGAAAGACAAGGCCAACTTTAATGAGTGCCCCATATGCAATGCTTCACGGCGGATGCCAAATGCACACAGGTCATGATTGTTCCCACAGAAAGTGCTTCGACATTTTCCTTTGAAACCAAGAATGTAGTATCTATTTGTATCAGACAAGATATTAGATGATATGAGATGGCATAAGGAGCAGCGAGATCCCAGGGAGAGTTATCTAATGAGACATCCTCTTGACTCAGAGTCCTGGAAGACATTTGATAAAAGCTCATGATTGGTTTGCACGGGATGCCCGCAATGTTAGGCTTGGTTTGGTAAGCGATGGCTTCAATCCCTTCAATAATCTTACTAAACCATACAACATATGGCCAGTGATTCTAGTCTCGTACAACTTGCCGTTGTGGTTATGTATGAAAGACCAGTTCTTCATGACATCCCCTATTGTCCCTGGTCCTAAATCACCAGGAAATGATATTGATGTTTATTTGCAGCAGTTGATTGATGAGTTGCTTAAATTGTGAAAACATGGGGTACCCACCTATGATGCTTCCATTAAGGAAATGTTCAATGTGCATGCCGCATTATTGTAAACAATTAATGACTTTCCTATGTCTGGAAATATACTTGGTTGGTCAACAAAAGGGAAATTGGGTTGTCCCTCATGCAATGCCAGCACCGATTCCACTTGGTTAAAGTTTGGCAAAAAACAGTATTATATGGGACATGACGTTTCTTACCCACAAAGCACAATTGGCAATCTAGAAAGGGATTGTTCAATGATAGAGAAGATCATCGCATGCCACCATCCTTGGTTGAGGGAGCCGAACTTTTAACTCAACTACAAATGCTTGGAGATATTCGATTTGGTAAGTCTGATAGGAAGAGAAAACGTACTATAGAAGAGTTGAGCTGGACAGAGAAAAGCATCTTCTTCAATCTACCTTATTGGTCAACATTAATGTGATTTCGACATAATCTAGATGTCATGCATGTGGAGAAGAATATTTTAATAATATATTGATTACTTTAATGAACATTCCTAGCAAAACAAAGAATAGTATAAATTTCCATCGTGACTTGGAGCTCCTGGGCTTCAGAAAAGAATTACACCTAAAGCGTGTAAGTGAAACTATTACAATGTTGCCTGCATTATACACATTTCGTAGAGGCAAAAGGAATAAATTCTGTGAGTGGCTCAAATTCCAAGATGGGTTCGCCCCAATATCACGCATTGTGTATTTATACGGGATTGTAAAATATCTGGGCTCAAAAGTCATGACTATCATCTTTTCATGCAAAGACTAATGCCTTCTGCCACATGGGGGCTCTTACGGAGTGATATTGCATTGGTTTTGACTGAACTTAGCAATTTCTTCAAGGAGTTGTATGCTCGAACACTAGATGTGAATCGCCTTTCCCAACTTCAAGTAGATATCGTCACCATCCTGTGCAAATTGGAGATGATAATTCATCCATCCTTTTTTGATGTTATGGTCCACCTAACTGTTCATTTACCCCGTAAGGCCATATTCGGAGGTCCAGTTCAATATAGGTAGATTTTTTTGTTCGAGAAATACCTAGGCAAGTTCAAGCGGTATGTTAAAAATAAAGCCCGTTCAGAAAGTTCAATAGAAGAAGCCTACATCCACAGAGAGTGTGTGACATGTTTCTCAATTTATCTCTAAGAGATTGAAATAAAGTTTAATCAACCAGACCATAACATCGATGGTGTATTTGCAGAGGATTACACGCAAAAGCTTATATATGGTATTAAAGGTTGCAATGGATGCATGAGGTGAAGTTTGTAATAATTGTAAGAGATTTTGAGGGAAATTGAGCTTTGACATTGAAACTACATATTAAGTTATGATTTGAAAGGCTTGTATTTGAGAGTGATGTGATGAAGCAGGTTGTTGATGACAAAATGGATGAAAAGTAAAGTAATTATTCATAATTTAGCACAGTTTGCTTTAACTTGTGAGTGTGAGAAAGGTTTCGACAGAAACTCTTTATTCTCCAAAAAAAAAATAAAATTAAAAATAAAGAGAAGTGAGTGCATTTATGGGCAAGCTTAATTAGACTTAGATATATATAGAAAATCTGGAAAAAAATTAATTCATTTGATTATTGGGTGAAAACGTTAAAAACAACATTTTTGGCGATCCTATATTTCCCCAAAAATATATGTTTCATTCCATCAATTTTTTACAGCGATTAAAAAACCGCCAAAAATATTACAATTACAACGATCTTAGTCGCCGCAAAGGAAATTATGTGGCGCCGGTAATATTTTCTCTCAACAATTTTATGCAGACTTGGTTACCTCATTTGCAACACATAATATCTTATTTGGGCGAATATATTTGCTGTAAATATTCAATTTTTTGCAGCAATTGTTATGTTTCGTTGGAAGAAAGTATAAGCAGCTTTTTTATAGCATCAAACACGCGGCACTATAGAATCACTGGTAATACTTTTTAGCGATGATTAAAAGGCTTTATTTGACGATTTTTGTTGCCTCAAAAGATAAAGTATGTTGTAGTGTGTAGTTCCTGAATTTAGATTTATCAGGAGTTCTAGCTCGGCTCATAAGAGTAAAGCTATATATAATCGTAGAGTTGCAAGTAACGTGTAATCACTTTGGAAAAAAGTGGAGTACATTGTTTAAAAAGTTAACTTTTTTTCATTTGAGTTGTGATAACTCGAATTTTTATTTTTCCTTTTTATTTTTTTATGTGCTTAGTATGGTTATGTTTCTTTAGAATTATATTAGTAATTATTTAGAACTTTTTGGATATATGTGTGTGTGTGTGTGTGTGTGTGTGTGTGTGTGTGTGTGTGTGTGTGTGAAGAACCAATTGAGACACTTGGCACAAAGAGAAAGAAACTTGTTTTGTTGCAAAAAGATGACAACTGTTTGGAGGGAGAACCAACTTAGATTTTTGTCATTTTCTACACAAAGAAAACATGTGACTTGGGTATTTTCAAGAAACTTAAGCAAAGAAAGTTGAATTAGAAAGCCAATAGCATGAGGGTTTAAGTCAAACAAGTAAGGAATTTGGAGAATGTTCTCACCCCATTTGGAAGCATCCGATTTGACTATTTGTGGGAGATGAACTGACTTAAGCTATTGCCTTTTTGTTACTCTATTTTAGTTTACTTCGTTGACAAGGAATTGGACACATGACAAGTGGTTATTTGAAGACAAAACATTGATTTGTCTTTGTTGATTTTCGACTAAGAAAGAAGGAAGGGAGGTTGAGTAGCCGATTGAAGTTTTTGTCATATCTTCTAGGAATTTCCAAGAATTTGGATAAACATTTTGTCATGTCATGCCACCTAAGCTTAAGAATATGGTATGAGAGCTCTAAGACCTTAAGGGACACTTGGCTCAAGTTAGACCAACCTAGAACTAAGAGTTAGGTAAAAGTAATGTTTGTCTTCTTATTTGAGAGAGAACAATGAAAATGGAGGAAAATATTGAATTAGTGGTACAAGATGATATGCAAACAAGTCATGAAACTTTATTCCTTGCAAATTTAGGATTGGTTAGGAAGTGAGAAGAATTAAATACCTTTTGCTTTATCTCTTCCATGTTTGTTTCAAAATTAGATTAGATAAGAAATTAGATCTTGTCAAAATAAGCATGATTGCTCTAAGTTTAGGATGACATTTGGCATGACAAGAAAATATGATTTTTGGAAATACAAGGAGATATTTTATGGAAATTAGAGTTGGGTAGTTTTGCATAGGAGTTTTAGTGGAAAAAAGTAAAGAATATTCCCTCCTTAAATAGCATTTGGTTTGGATGAATTGGGGGAAATGGAGCCGATTTATCCATGTGCAATTTGGGATTTCTATGCAATAATCATGCTTTCTTAACAAGTGCTAGGACAAGTGGCAACCAATGATCTTATATCCATGGTGAATTTCAGATAAAATCAAATAGGAATGGGGTAGCCGAATTCCAATTTTGTCTTATCTTATATGTAATGCACAACTATGGAAGTGATGTGTATCTAACTTTGTCATTTTTCCATATGTATACTTTTTTACAAAATAAGCCTTTGGTCATGTCTCTTGCCAACTAAGCCTAGGTGAAGAGGAATGAGAGTACACTACAACCTAAAGGGACACATGGCAAGGCTAAGCATCCTTGAAGTGTTCTTTCAAATTTTTTTAGATTTTGTTCTCTTGAGGGTATCAACCAAGGTGCATGGGAAACTCTCTCCCTCTCATCTCCAAACTTTCGAACAAACCATTCTCCAAACTCTCTCCATCCCTATTTCACTAACTCACCTCCAAAAACCTCTCTTCAATGTATCTTTGTGTGTGCCCTTCCAAGGGTTTTTCAAGACAAACCTTCCTTATAAAATTTCCTTTGCTAAATCTATTGTAAAACAAATCTTCAAGGGTTTTTCAAGGCATTTTTATATATATACTTGGTGAATTTGTTATTAGTGTTCTACTTTGTTATTTGGTTGTTTGAAGAATATCTTTATTATTAGTGGTTGATAAGTAGTTCAAGAATATTTTATATTAGTATTTGATTTACGAGTGTTTAGGTTTTAATCTCTTTATGCTTATCTAAGGTGATAACTTAAGATTTGGTTCAAATAATATTTTAGAGATATGTGATGAAAAGTTTAAGAAAAGAAATCAAGGAAGAAAGTGGAGAATTATGGAATAAGGTTTCAAGTTATAGCATGATATGTTTAAAGACTAGGAATTGAAATCTCAAGGAATAGGGTTCTTGGTCATAGAGAAATTTTTGAAAAAATTCTAAGTTTTGTTTCCTTATGAATCACATGACTATAAATTAGATTTTTTAAAGAAAATAGGAAAGTATACCCTTTGAATTTGATGAATAGTTAAATATATGTGATTAGTTGAAAGGAAGAGTATATGATGAAGAGGAATTGCGAAAAATAATTTTATAAAGCTTGTTAGAGCTCTCGGTCTAGACCATTTTAAGGTTAGGATTTATTTATTTTGTTTTCCTCTTTAATAGAATATTCATGATTTATAAGCACATATTTAACATGTGGATGTTATGATTTGGTAAATGCATGCATTATACCACACATGAATCATGTATTATGCATGAGAAAGTCAAAGTTTGCATGCATTTTTGTGAAAAGTCTCATGATGTGAGTTATCGTGGTTTTACAAAGAAAATAAGAACAAGAATAAGAAAAAAAATAAGAAAAATGAAAATTCATGTCATGATAATGAAGGAGACTCGATCTGCCGGATAACTGACATGCCATTAGTGAAGACGTTTCGATTTGTCGTCGAAAGATGATAAGTTATGTCATGGCGATGAAGGTGATTCAATCTGTCGTATGATTGATGTAACCAAAAAAGCTGATGGTGAAGGCTTTGCAATCTGCTGTCATGCTACGACGGTGAAGGTGTTTTAATTTGCCGTCGTGATTAAGAAAAAATCGTGTCAGGACGGTGAAGGCAATTCAATCTGTTGGATGACGGACATTAACAAAGGAAATCCAATGATGAAAATGATTTGATCTGCCGTTGTGGTTAAGAAAATGACAATGAAGGCGATTCGATCTACTGCCATTTCAAGAATAATAAGAATATGAACAAATACATGTAATGTTAAGAGTTTTTCGAAAGGACATGACATTCATACGAAAAGTTTTGTTTACATGTCAAAGAAAGTCTTTTGATGAAAACATGACGATTTTTACTAAAAGTGCATCGTGCATAAGTCATCTTATGAGTCTCATGGTCATGGTGTATGCATTTATTTATCTGTCTATATATTAACGATGTTTTTGTTACGTTATCTGTGTACTTACTGAGATTTTCTGAAAATCTCACTCTTTTAATTTTACTTATCATTTCGTACAGAATGATAGACGTTAGTGCATGAATAAATGGTTTAATACAAGACCCAGTTTACTCAGAGAAATTTTGAGGTACTCCTGAAGGTGAAGAGGGATAGTTGTGTATTAGTCCTTTTGAGTTTTAAAACAACGATGTGTACTGTTAGGAATTTGGTACATTATGATTTATGTTTTATAAAGTTATGGGTTTACTGTAACTTACCATGTGATGTTCGTAAAGATTTAAATTTTTTTATCGATTATTTAGAATTAACCTTATTCCACTACGATATATATTTCATACTGCTAGTAAGTTAGTTGCATGTACATTATTTTAGACATGAACGAGGGGTATGTAACCCAATGTTACATATCCCAATGCTCTAGTTTACGCTAATTCCCAAACGTAAATTTGGAAACGTCACACGAGTCTTATATATATTCATTTTTATTTTTAAAACAACTATATGTCGCTTATAAATCTACGACTGCATCTATCATTTTTCTAGTTCATAATGGCCTAGACTTAAAATTCAAGGTTCGAGCTAGGTATACTCGAATATTCGGTCCAAAATTTGGACGAACAACCCTAGCTTGGACCTACGTGAATATATAGAACGTTTTCATTACCTATATTAATTATTTATTACCTGCCTCAGACGGGATATAGTTTTCCTTTCTAAAAATATAAAAAATAAAAACGAATCATTTTATTTATTTGCTCCATGAGTTTGACCGAACCTATATAATTCATGTATATATTTTTGAGTTAGTTGGCAATGGACCGATCGATTATATACGATGAATGCATATATATATATATATATATATTATAATATATATATATATTATAATATATATGAAGCTCAATCCATCCTTCATGGAAGAATGTGATGACCCAGACAAGTACTGTCAATGGCTTTATATATATTATAAAGCTCTTGATACAAGTACTGTAAATGTCTCAGACAACTCAGACAAATTATATATATATAATTTGTGCCATATCGTGCATAATACTTGTCTGAGTTGTCTCATTCTTCCATGAAGGATGGATTGAGCTTCATATATATTATAATATATATATATATATATATATATATATATATATATATATCTATCTATCTATCTATCTGATAACTGGGACAGATCACAAATTAGTCAAACACATCCAGCCTGTTAAAGGACTAATTCCCCTTTCACCAACTTGATTGGTACATTTCCCCAACACATGTATCAAGAGCAAATATTTTTTTACAATATTTTTAACTACTCGTAACAACCAATTAACCTCATTAATATCCTCTTTTTTTTTTTTCTTTTTTTTTTTATTTTATAATTTTGCAAACCCCATTCATGTATAAAAAGTACCATTTCTTTTACAATATCCCTATATGATATATATATATATATATAATTATACACATACAGTCTTGTCACCCGATAAGTACTCCTTACAAGAAATTATATTATTTATTATTAATTATTTATGATAGAATTAGATTTATTTTAATAAAATAATAATAATTTTTATCGCAAATGACTGATTACATATAAATATTTTTTCTTGCCGTCACTGTTTATTTAAGATTTTCAAAACTAGTGGAAACAGTACATATATAAAGAGTCAAAGGAATAGCTTGCGGAAGCATCATTCATTTAATTTGTAGTAATATATTTTTCTAAAGTCAAAACTCCCACGTTTTTTTAAAGTGGTTTCACTAAAGTTGAAAGTTGATGTGGTCTCGTGGAACCGCACGGGCTGCTCTCTCTCTCTCTGCTCTCCCTAGGGCTTTCTCTTCTTCATGGCGTCGCCCGGGGGGGGGGGGGGATGAGAGCAGCGCCTCCTCCTCCTCCTCCTCCTCCTCCTCCATTTTTCTACTTTTTTGGGGATTTCTCCATCCCGCCTTCCTCTCTCCCTCCCTTATTTGGTCTCCCCAGGCGTTTTCCTCCTCTCGTCCTCCTTCCAGTCCTTTCTTCCCTTTGTTTTTCCTTTTAGTTTGGTTTTTGGTTTGTTGTTGGTTTTTGCAGGAACTGAGTCGGGGCGGGAGTGACGTTCGTCGACTGGGTAGGCGTCCGTCAGCTTGGACTCTGCACGCATGCCGCCGTTCTCCTCCTAAGATGGTGATCTCTCAGAAGTTTTGGAAGCGTGAAGATCTAAGCGGCGTGTGTTATACACGCACCCTTCACAGACGGCCATCTGTGCACCTTCGCCGGAGGGTTCTGCATCCACGCACGTGGGCGGAGAAGCCAGGGTTTTCCAGCAGTTCGGCCCTTATCTTTCTCGTCCTGAAGGGTCGGGTTTTTGTTCCCTAAGGTTGAAAACCATTGTTGGTTTTCCCAGTTTATTTAGTTTCTGTTTGTTGGTTTTGTGATAAATATAAAAAATAGCTAGTCTCTAGGATTTGGAGTGTTGTTCTCTTTCACGGTCCTCAGAGTTTGTCCCCTTATGGGGTTTTGGTTGCTTGGTGTTGGATTGTTTGGAACTCTATCTTGCATAGAGTTAGGGTTAGAGATGGTCAGTCTTGTATTGGAGAACTAAAATGTTGATTGCTAACTTGTATTCCAAGTTAGCATGTAATGCCCGTTTAGTAATGAATGAAATGTTTCCTCTTCAAAAAAAAAAAAAACTCCCACGTTTTAAGAAGAATTTTCTTGTTTTTCTTTTTACTTTCCCGAGTGTCAAGTGACGATGTAATAAATGAAAAAAGTTTAATAGTTTGGTAAAGCCTCAAAAAGAAATTAAAGTAACTGCGAGGATCAATGGAACTTTAGCAAATCATAAAATGGCGAATCAAGAATTTTCCACCAAATTAACTTAACAAAGAGAAGAATTAACTACTGTTGATTTTGATCGGACAATCATGAATTATATCCCAAATTAAGATACATACAATATAGATCAGACGTTTTCTCTGGGACGATTTTATTCCTTATACTTGAGATCAAGGATGTACCTAATCGCACGTTCCCGGCCATGTTGACCAATATTATTACATCAACATTAAACAACATAATGAAAAAATATACATACTATGTGTATATATATATATATATATATATATATTTTTATATATATATATATTTAACATCATGTATACTCAGCATAGAAACCGGGAAAAAAAATGAAAACAAATTCCACTACCACCCAACAAGTTGACTTTCAGAAAAACAATCCCCTTAAGACATGCATTCCCCCATCCGACGACCATATCACCAAGCTTGTTTTAAAGTCTCCCCCCACTCCTATAAATATGAAGTCCAAAGAACTTCTTCACCAAAATACATTCATCGAACTCTCCCCAATACAACTATGGCTTTCAATCTTTTCTATCCCAAAATATTTTCAGTACTTTTAATTCTCCTTCCCTTATTGTTAATTGCCACCCTGCAGTCTTCTTTTGCAGCTAGCTCTGATCTGACTGTTGCTTCCTCACGCGAAACCATTTGCAAATCCACCCAAGATCCTTCTTATTGCAAAACTGTGCTCCCTAACCGCAATGCCACTGTCTTCGACTTTGGTCGATCTGTGATTTTAAAATCATTATTAGAAGCACGTAATTTTTCAAACACTGTGAATACGTATCTTCAACAAAGATCCTCTTTGTCCATAGCCACAGTACGTGCACTTCAAGATTGTCAGCTGCTCGCTGATTTAAACATCGATTCCCTTCAATCTTCCTATCAATCTGTCAATAAAACTAGTGTTGCTCTCCCTAGCTCCGAAGTGGAAGATGTTCAAACCATGCTGAGTGCAGTTTTAACCAACGAGCAAACTTGTTTGGATGGCTTAGAAACCACGGCCTCAGATTCAAGCGTAAAGAATGGTCTTTCAGGGCTACTCGTGAATGACACTAAGCTACATGCCGTTTCTCTGGCCTTGTTTAGCAATGGTTGGATTCCTATGCAGAAGACAAGCTCGAGGCCGAAAAGTAAACATCTTACGTTCAGAAACGGGCGTTTACCATTTAAGATGTCGAACGAGAAACGAGCAATTTATGAATCAGCGAGAGGAAGAAAACTTCTTCAGACAGGTGACGAGGATTTTGTTACCGTTTATGACATTGTGGTAGTGAATAAGGATGGAAGCGGAAATTTCACCAACATTACCGCTGCCGTTACTGCTGCTCCAAGCAACCTTGACGCCTCTGATGGATACTTTTTGATTTATGTCACGGCCGGTGTTTACCAAGATGAGTATGTGTCCATTCCGAAGGGCAAGAGGTATTTATTGATGATTGGAGATGGCATCAACCAGACTATTATCACAGGAAACCGAAGCGTTGCCGATAATTACACGACATTCAATTCCGCAACATTTGGTAAGGAATATATAACATCCCCTACATTTTAAAAGAGATTATACAAACTAATCTTATAAACTGGTATAATTTTATAGGATTTTTTAATTAGATTTATTTTATAATAAAAATAATTGTATTATTTAATGTATTACATCAAGACACATCAATTTGTAGATTTATTGTTGTATAATTTTTTTATGTTTAAAGTATTTTTCTTAAATATTTAACAGATATATATTAACTATTTTGAGCATGAGCTGACCCAGTTTCACATCAATATTGCAGCTGTGGTTGCACCAGGGTTCGTGGCCGTGAATATAACTTTCCGCAACACTGCTGGGGCAGCCAATCACCAGGCAGTTGCACTGCGAAGTGGAGCAGATAATTCAACATTTTATAGCTGTAGCTTTGAAGGGTATCAGGACACATTGTACACACATTCTTTAAGACAATTCTACAGGGAATGTGATATCTACGGGACGGTTGATTTCATATTTGGAAATGCTGCAGTTGTTCTCCAAAACTGCAACATCTATCCTCGACTTCCATTGTCAGGACAATTTAATGCCATCACTGCTCAAGGTAGAACAGACCCAAATCAAAACACAGGCACTTCAATCCAAAATGCTACAATTAAAGCAGCCGATGATTTGGCTGCAAGTAGTGGTACTACTCAAACATACCTAGGGAGGCCATGGAAGGCGTACTCTAGGACGGTTTTCATGCAATCTTTCATGGACAGTTTGATAAATCCTCTTGGCTGGCATGAGTGGAGTGGAACCTTTGCATTGAGCACGTTGTATTATGCGGAGTATAATAATACGGGAGCTGGAGCAGACACTACGAATAGAGTGACATGGGATGGTTACCATGTGATCAACGCCGCTGATGCTGCTACCTTTACTGTGTCTTCCTTCTTACTGCAGGCTGGTGATTGGCTGGCTCAAACAGGAGTGCCTTACACCGAGGGCTTAATGTGATCGTCGTACGTTCGTTTTGGTGTTATTAAACTATTGTTTTAACTTTTAGCCAAGCAAAGAAATAAGAAGGGTGGTCATGTGTTGCGGCCATAACGCCCTGTAGGCCAGCGGCCTGCTAGTGCATGCAGATTGATTTGAAGTACCATACGAAATTACATTAAAATCTATGTAGCTGCGAGTTAGACGGTGGCCAGCCTTATATATATAGCGTGTTATAATAAATTTGTCAACTTTGGCTTCTAGCTCAAATTATTTGGCTCCAACCAAGTTAAAATCATGGTTCGATCGGGTTTGCACGTTTAAATTTTATTAATTGTCCCCCTTTCCTTTTATTTTATTAGTTTATATATACAAAGATATATATATTGGACTTTATCTCACGAACAATTAATAGCCAAGCACGCATATGCCACGACTAACTTCTCAAGTAAATATAAAATCAAGTGGCCAGAAGTACAATGGAAGATCTTCTCATATTATAATGCATGCTATATATATATAGGGAGACCCTGGGGATCACCGATCCCATAAAAACAGCTCCTACAAAATGCACAATAAAAAATTTTAAAAAATACAATAAAAAATATAATAAATTGAAAAAAACATAATAAAAAAATAAAATGAAAAAAATACAATAAAAAAATAAAAACATAATAAAAAATACAATAAAAAATAAAATGAAGATGATTTCAATGGAGTATTCGGCTCTAAGCCGAACGGAGCATTCGGCCCTCAGTCGAATGGAGCCTTCGCCTACCATCGTGAGCGACACCGCCCATGCCATCGGGATCGGCGACCTTCGGCGACCTTCGACGACCTCAGGACCCATTTCGAGTTTAAGGCTGTCGGGAGAAGGTGGGAGGTCGCCGGAGGTCGTCGTCGCAAGGGTGAGGTCGCTGAAGGAAGCCAGTTCTGATGGCATGGGCGGTGACGCCACCGGTGTGTCAGAACCATTAGGAGAGTTGCCTAGGGTCAGACCCTAACTCAAGCCCTAAAGGGCTAGGACAGTTCCGTGGTTAGCTTGCAGGTAGGCCTTAGCACCCAAACTACCAGCTTGGGCCATGCATGCTCATTAGCCCGGCACCCAGCCCGGGCCATGCAGGACTACCTCCCAAGCAACCTGAGTAGGCCACCTCAGAGTGACGTGGTTTGACCTTGTGCCTACTACCGGGATCATGCATGACACACTACCATGAGCACCATCAATTGGCCCCACACAGCGCCATGCCCAGTGCACCACCAAACTCCATGCAGCTAGACAGCACTAGACAAGCCTGACTGTGGAGGTAACATCACACTAGCCCACCATGGAGCACATGCACCCCACGGCCACCACATGCATTGGTGCCACTATCACTCTATTTTTATGTCATTTTATTATTTAACTGCATTGGTTATTTTAGTAATTAGTTCTTTTTAATAAGGGACCTATTGGGGGTTTCCAAGTTGTAAGACACTTTAAATAGAATTTCTAGATTTCATTTTCATTATTTTTGGACAATTGACATTTAGACTTTACTCTTGAGAAAGAGTTAGGCCGGCAACTCATTGTGGTTTGGATTCGGTGCTTGGCACTTGGGTTTCCTAAGGGTGCAATTTGTGAATCCCTTTGAAAGAGGATCATCCGTGCAATTCGTGAATCGGTGATCCACATCTATCCTTTTGTTTTTCAGTTTATTTATAAAAGTATTAAGGTTATTCAGAAATAGTGTTTCGGGTTTGGTGTGTTCTTTTTAAGTTTGATTTTATGTTCTTGTGTTCTTGAGAATTTGTTTGATAGTTGAGTGAGTTTGTGTTGGTGAGACCAAATCCACACCACTTGTGAGTTTTGGATTGCTCAAGAGAGTTGAGTGTGAGTGTGAGTGATTGAAGAAGTGAGTAGTGTTGGAGGAGAAGTGTATTGCCGAAACCTTGGAGTCTTGAAGGGAGTTCGCGTGTTCTTGCATTGTTGAGTGATCAATCTTCATTTGATTGATCACTTAATCATTTGAGTGTTTTTATTGCCTTAAGTAGCCCACGACAAAGCCCCCTAAAACCCTAATCCCATCACACGGCATAAGCCATGAAACCCTGGCCACTCCTTTGACAATTTCGCCCCTTACCCTAGCTGGCCACCTACCACTCTCATCATTTCTTATTTTATCTCAATCTAAGCCATAAATCCCTTTCCATACATAGCCAATTTCGACCAACCCTAGCTCCCACCAACCAGCCACTTAATTCTATTTGAATTCAAAACCTTTCCAATTCAAACCAAATCCACTTTCCTAAATAGTCTCATTCGGCCATGCCATCTATGCCCTAGCCGAAACCCTAAATTGCCACATCACCTAGACACCTCATCATTCCCTCAATTGATTGGTCATTACATAAAGCATTGATCCAATCAAATCCTCCATCCACATCATCCATACTCGGCCAACATACCCTAGCCACATTGCTGCCCACCTCATCATCTTATAAGCCATATTCCTATTTTTTAGTACTTATTCAAAACAACTCAAAACCCTAGCAATCTAACTTTAACCACCTTAGCTGAAAACTCTAGTATTGCCCTAAGCCATATTCGGCCATTCCAAGCCCTAGCAACACACCACACGGCCAAACCAAGTCACCATAGCCGTGCCCATCAATTCCCCATTGCCATGCATCCCATTGCACAAAACCTAGTCGTTAGCCCAAACACTTGACCTTGAACTCCACTAAACCCTAGCCTCACTTAACTATTTCCATCATTCACCTAATCCTTACCAAGCATTGGAGTCTAACTCGATCGTTGGAAGGAACAACAAAACAAGGAGGACCCCTTAGGTGATCGGGACAAGACCGAGTTCCCAATTAGTCCTAAACTGGTGCTTTCATTGAGAGTCTCATCCAGAGACTCTTGCTTGATGATTTCTTGAGAAGTTTTCACTTCTCCACGAGGTAAACGACGTGTTAACTTGAACTTTTGTGAATTTGTTGGGAGGACTACGGAGGTCCTCGATGTTGTACTTTTCTTGAACATTATTTGTTGAATTTGTTGAAAGAAGTTTGGGGGTTGAGGAAGAGAACAGGTTGGTTCTTGAAGGGGTTGGCTATCATCAAAAGGTAGAGGACCCAAGATCGAAAGTGTGCAAGAGGGGTTGTCCATCTTAGAAGGTAGGCAACTCAAGGTTGGATTTGAGTAGCTGAACAAGCTCCCAAGCCTACCACACCATTGCCGGACACCCAAGCTTCCCCAAACCATGATTGTGGTTGCAACACTGAGTCCAAGCCAGTTGCAAGTCAGTGAGCAATAATGAGCCGTGTAGGACCTAGTAATGAAGGTCATGATAGTTCCAACCGGGATCGACTTGAAACTCTAGAGGGACAAACCGAGAAGATGAACAAGTCCCTTGATGAAATCAATACGAACATTGCCAATTTGGTCATGGCAATAAACAATCAAACACTTGAGGCTCTAGAAAATCAAAGGAGCATTGAAGTCTTGCAAAGGGAGGCTAGTGCAAACCATGAGAGGTTTGCAAGGAAAGAAGCTGTGAGACATGATGATGAGTACTATGTGGAGGACACCGACCCTAGCGTGTATGAGAACATGCATGATCCTCCAAGATGCGTGTACCGACAAGGAGGTCGTGTGGAGAATGCCAATGTTGTAATGGAAAGATGGCTACGAGATGGTGGTGATCGACCGAGAAGTCCTAGCAACTTGAGAAAATCTCAAGGTGTGAGGATAGAGCCACCTAGGTATGAACCACCTCAAAATGAGAGGCGGGACATACCCTATTATGGAGAGCACAATATGGCCGAATAAGAAGTGAATCAAGGTGGGGCAAATGCACAAAATGACCAAGCATCAATAGGGCACCATCAACATGAAGAAAGAGGCCAAGAAGGGAGGAGACACCGAGATGACTATGGGAGTGAAAGAGGGGGAAACTGGGCTTATGCCGGGGACCTCGAAGACCTAAGGTGGAACTCCCAAAATTTAGTGGATGGGATCCATATGAGTGGTTGGACAAAGTAGACCACTTTTTTCACACATATGATGTCCCTAGAAATGAGATGGTGTCAACCACTTGCTATTTATTATCTTGATGGCAAGGCGAGTAAGTAGTGGAGATGGATCCGGGATCAATATGACAAGAATAGAAGAAGACTTGGATGGACGGCCTTTGAGAGGGAATTCCTTCTTCAATTCGGCCCTTCACCCACCATCAACCATCATGGCCAACTTGCTAAGCTCAAGCAAGAAGGCAAAGTGAAGACGTATGTAGAAGAATTCAGACAACTCCAAACCATGGTTTGGGATTGGTCCGAGAAGGCAATTAGAGGGACTTTTGTGGATGGATTGAAGCCATGGTTGGCTAAAGAAGTGAAGCTAAGGCAGCCCACAAAAATTCAAGAGGCCATGAGGATGGCCGAAATTTATGAAGAAAGTTTCTCCATGGAAAAACGCCTAACCAAGGATGTGGGAAGCAAAACCGTCACACCTTTGCAAATCAAATCACCTTGGAAGGGTAATGAGAGCAATGAAGGGACCTCAAAGCTGAAGCCCAATGAAGTGAGAAGATTATCAATGAAAGAGGTCTAAGAGAGGATCAATAAAGGCCTTTGTTTCAAATGTGATGAGAAATGGGACCGTGAGCACAAGAGTAGTGCGGCCAAAGCACTTGTGATGATTGATGAAGATGCATTTGAAAAAGCTACAAACCATGATGAAGAAGTGGAAGAGGCCAAAAATGAGGAAGAATATGAGGAAGCCGAAATTTCACTTAATGCCATGTTCGGGGTCTCAACACCCACTTCCATGAAGGTCATGACATGGATAGGGAAGAATGAGGTTTCCTTATTGGTGGATAGTGGGTCTACTCACAATTTCATCAACACAAACTTGGGGCACAAAATTGGACTAAGGCCGAACCCCATTCAACCATTTGAAGTGAAGGTAGCCAATGGTGACAAGCTCAAGTGTGAAGCCATTGTGAAAGATGCCAAGATGACTGTTCAAGGAGTAAAATTGACAGTTGAGTTGCATGTCTTAGCACTTGCCGGTCTTAACATAGTGCTGGGCAATGCATGGTTCAAAAGTGTTGGGAGAGTGATCAATGATTATGAGAAGATGATCATGGAGTTCAAAATGGGAGCTAAAAAACACATGTGGACAACATTGCCATCTAAGGATTTAAAGACATGTTCGGCCCTAGTAGTGGAAGGCACCCCTTTGATGTGGACCGTGTATGATGAAGATGATCCTAGCATTATGGTTCTGAGTGGAGCCGAGTGCAGGATATGGGACAAGATTAGAAATGCCACACGCATAGATGCCCGTGCCTTAAAGATCATTGAGCTTGTTGAGGTTCAAGGTAGCGGGGTAGTAAACTACAAGGTGAGAGAATGTTTGATCTACTACAAGAGCTATGTATATGTTCCAGATGTGCCTAATTTGAGAAGGAAAATCCTAGATCATTTTCACAGTAGCAAATAAGGGGGACATTCAGGTTGGTTGAGAACCTACGTCAGATTGAAGAATTTTTTCTATTGGGAAGGTCTCAAGACGGCAGTAAAGACAAGAGTAGCTGAGTGTGACATTTGCCAGAAGGTCAAGTATGACACCCAGCCACTAGCCGAATTGATGCAACCATTGACCATTCCAAACAAAATTTGGGAGGATTTGTCAATGGATTTCATAGAGGGATTGCCGATCAGTGAAGGACATGATGTGATCTTTGTAGTGGTTGACCGTTTAAGCAAATATGCCCATTTCATTCCACTCAGACATCCGTATTCAACTAAGAGTGTAGCTAAAGTTTTTAGGGACAACGTTGTGAAGATACACGGATTCCTCAATACCATTGTATCAGACAGAGACAATGTGTTCATGAGCACCTTTTGGAAGGAATTATTCGAGTTGCAGAGAAGCAAGTTGAAGGCCAGTTCTTCTTACCACCTGCAAACAGATGGGCAGATAGAGGTGGTTAACAGGACACTGGAGCAGTATCTGAGGTGTTATTACCATGAAGAACAAATGAGATGGGGAGAGTATCTAGCCTAGGCCAAATACTGGTATAACACTACCCTCCATGCATCCACGCAGAGGAGCCCATTCAAGATAGTTTATGGGAGGTCGCCACCCATGCTAGTGACCTATGAGCAGGGGACGGCCAGAAACAATGAAGTTAAGTAGGAATTGATGACCAGAGATGATATCCTAGCTAAGGTCAAGAAGGAGCTCAAAAGAGGATGAAGAAGTATTATGATCAGGGCAGAAGAGTTGCAGAGTTTGAGGTCGGTGACTATGTCTACTTGAAGCTACAACCATTTGGCCAGAAGATGTTAAGGAAGAAGATGAGTCTGAAGCTTTCCAAGAGGTATTATGGGCCATTCAAGGTATTGGAAAGGCTAGGAGACATGGCCTACAGATTAGAGTTACCACCAACAGTAAAGCTGCACCCTGTGTTTCACGTAACTTTGTTGAAGAAAAGGATTGGGGATCCAAGTTTGATAGTCCAAGACCTTCCTAGCTTTTGATGAATAAGGAAGGATGCTGTTACAACCCCGAGAGGTACTTGAGTACCGGGTAGTAACAAGGGGGAGACATAGGAGAAAAGTATGGTAGGTATTGATTTCCTCGCAAGGGTTGCCAAAGGAGGAGGAGACCTCCTGGGAGGACTATGATAACATGGTGACGAGGTATACTCATTTGATCCTTGAGGGCAAGGATGTGCTCCAAGGGAAGGGGAATGTCAAAACCCCTAGGAGAGTTGCCTAGGGTCAGGCCCTGGCTTAGGCCCTAGAGGGCCAGGACAGTTCCCTAGTTAGCCTCCAAGCTGGCATTGGCTCAGGCCTTGACACGCAGCAAGCACCCAGCGAGGCTACTGGCCATGCACAGTGTATGCGCACAGCCCTGCGTGCGCATAGGTGCTCCCCACAGCAAATCTACCTGCGCGCACGCGTGCGTGTGCATCTGCGCCCCACCATGCGCGCATCACACAGCGCGGCAGCACCACCTAGTGAGGTTAGTGACGTGCCTTCACAGGCACGCCATCCAGCGGGTGGCACCAGGCCGTGCCTTGTAAAGCAGGCTAGTGGCATACACACCATGCATGTCATCCAGCACGCGGCACCAGCCCGCGACTTGCAGAACAGGCCAGTGGCATGCATACCTGGCATGCCATCCAGCGCGCGACCCCAACCCGTACCATGTAGCCAGCGCCCAGACCAGTAGCTTGGGCCATGCATGCTCATTAGCCCGGCACCCAGCCCATACCATGCAGGACCACCGCCTAAGCAACTTGACTGGGCCACCTCAGAGCGACATGGCTTGATCCTGTGCCTACCACCGGGACTAGGGCTATAAACGAACAGAGCTGCTCGTAAACAATTTGAGCTCGACTCGTATAAACTCGATTCGAACTCGATTCGTTTAATAAATGAGTTGTTCATGAACACTAATATTGGTTCAAATATTAAACGAGCTAAACTCGTATAATCTCGACTCGACTCGTATAAACTCGGTTTGTGTTCGTGAATAAAATTCGTATAAACTCGATTCGACTCGTTTTGAGCTCGTAACAATACTCGTAATATTTCTATATACATATATATAATCTTGTATATATTCTTTCATATATTCTTTTATTATATATATTTTTTGTATTATATATATTATTTTTGATATTTTGTATAAGTAATATATTTTGTTACTTTATGTATAAGTAGCATTTTATTTCTTTACAATAATAATGTATTAAATTCACAAAAAAATTATTGAGTCAAATATTTATAAAGAGTAAGAAACTCGAGTAATTACTCGACTAAGTTCGGCTCGTTCGTTAGAGAGTAAGAACAAAGATTGATAAATAACTCGATTCGACTCGAGCTCGTCTTTGATCGGCTCGAATTCGACTCGACTCGGCAAACTCTCATCTCGACTCGAACTCGAACTCGAGTTATTTGAGTCCAGCTCGACTCGACTCGACTCGAACTCGTCTTTGATCGGATCGTTTGCAGCCCTAACCGAGACCATGCATGGCACACTACCATGAGCACCATCAATTGGCCCCACACAGCGCCATGACCTGCGCACAATCAGACGCCATGCAGCTTGATAGCAAGAGACAAGTCTGACCATAGATGTAGCATCACACTAGCCCACCATGGAGCACATGCACCCTACGACCACCACATGCATTGGCACCACTATCACTTTATTTTTATGTCATTTTATTATTTAATTGCATTGATTATTTTAATAATTAGTTCTTTTTAATAGGGGATCTATTGGAGGTTTCCAAGTTGTACGACACTTTAAATAGGATTTCTAGGTTTTATTTTCATTATCTTTGGACAATTGACATTTAGGCTTTGCTCTTGAGAAAGAGCTAGGCCGGCCACTCATTGTGGTTTGGATTCGATGCTTGGCACTTGGGCTTCCTAAGGGTGTAATTCGTGAATCCCTTTGAAAGAGGATCATCCGTGCAATTCGTGAATCGGTAATCCACATCTATCATTTTATTTTTCAGTTTATTTATAAAAGTATTGAGGTTATTCAGAAATAGTGTTTCGGGTTTGGTGTGTTCTTGTTGAGTTTGATTTTATGTTCTTGTGTTTTTGAGAATTTGTTTGATTGTTGAGTGAGTCTGTATTGGTGAGGCTAAATCCACACCACTTTTGGATTTGAGAATTTGTGCGTGTGTTCCCTAGAGGATTTTGAAAACCACACCACTTGTGAGTTTCGGATTGCTCAAGAGAGTTGAGTGTGAGTGTGAGTGTGAGTGATTGAAGAAGTGAGGAGTGTTGGAGGAGAAGTGTATTCTCGAAACCTTGGAGTCTTGAAGGGAGTTGGCGTGTTCTTGCATTGTTGAGTGATCAATCTTCATTTGATTGATCAATTAATCATTTGAGTGTTTCTATTGCCTTAAGCAGCCCATGGCAAAGCCCCCTAAAACCACAATCCCATCACACGGCATAAGCCATGAAACCCTAACCACACCTTTAACAATTTCGCCCCTTACCCTAGCCAGCCACCTACCACTCTCATCCTTTCCTATTTTATCTCAATCTAAGCCATAAATCCCTTTCCATACATAGCCAATTTTGACCAACCCTAGCTCCCACCAACCAGCCACTTAATTCCATTTGAATTCAAAACCTTTCCAATTCAAACCAAATCCATTTTCCTAAAGAGTCTCATTCGGCCATGTCATCTATGCCCTAGCCGAAACCCTAAATTGCCACATCACCTAGACACCTCATTATTCCCTCAATCGATTGGTCATTACTTAAAGCATTAATCCAATCAAATCTTCCATCCACATCATCCATACTCGGCCAACATACCCTAGCCACATTGCCATCCACCTCATCATCCTATAAGCCATATTCCTATTTTTTAGTACTTATACAAAATAACTCAAAACTCTAGCAACCTAACCCTAACCACCTTGGTTGAAAACCCTAGTGTTGCCCTGAGCCATATTCGGCCATTCCAAGCCCTAGCAACACACCACACGGCCAAACCAAGTCACCATAGTCGTCCCATCAATTCCCCTTTGTCGTGCACCCCATTGCACAAAACCTAGCCATTAGCCCAAACATTTAATCTTGAACTCCACTAAACCCTAGCCTCATTTAACATTTTCGCTCATTCGCCTAACCCTTACTAAGCATTGGAGTCCAATTCGATCGTTGGAGAGAACAACAAAACAAAGAGGACCCCTTAGGTGATCGGGACAAGACCGAGGTCCCTATCACGGTGGTCAGTGGTTTCGGGAGCTGATTTTGTGAGGACCGACCCTAGGTTTTCCCATATATATAATCATGTAGACAGAATATTGAATATGGCCAGCAAAAGCCTAAAATTTGTTCATATCAATTAATATTGAGATTAATTAAATCTTAACTAAAGTCTTTTTTCTTTTTAAAAAAAAAACTGCAAACTCAATATGCTTCCTAACACATGATGATATAATATCTCATTCTCAAGATATTTCTATCCTCTGTTTAAATATTACTTTTGTTTTCTTATTACGTCTTTACTCTTAATTGTTTGGCCTTAAGTGAAGTCTGACTACAATAATTTTGATTTTTAGTGATGAGATTTTTTTGGGACAAAATTTCTTTTATCCCTAAATGTCGCTTGAAGAAATCTAAATTTTATTTTAAAAACAATCAAAATTGTAAATACGGTTCGAACAATAATCTTTCATTCGAATGATAATATTTAGGGTTGAAATCAATCATCCCTAAAAGTGATCTTCCGTTCGAATAGTAATATATCGTTCAAATGGTAACAAACTTGTTGGAATAGAAAGAAATAATATTGTTCCTTACAATAACGTTTGAACTATTAATTTAACTAATTCATTCGAACGATATACATATGTTCGAATGGATTTTTTTTATCCCAAAAGACCTATTCTAGTATTAAATATTGTAGTGCTTGGATAGTGTACGTAGTAATTGGATATGCGTGCGGTGGCCTAATTTGATGACCCAACCTATACCTACATGGATTTTGTTGCTATTTTTTGTGGTTATTTAGTGATGCTTGGGATGTTCCCATAGCAAGTATTACTTAATATAACTCTTGGTCCAACCAGACTCGTTGAGTATACACTACAAGAAAACTGTTAATCTGTGGTCAGTTATTTTCTATCAAAATGAGTATTCTCCGCCAAAATAAGTATTTTTGCTGTAAATAGTCATCTTCACTGCAATAATCCATCACAGTTACTCATTTTTCTTCGCGCAATAGGCCTAGCTAGTTATATTATTATTTTCTATAGCAAGCACATGTGCTTATAATCATGTGAAATAAAATCATTTGTAGCCCTATAAACACGTACACATTGCCGAACCACGTAAGACTTGTAATGTGTAATTGATTCTACCATTTGTTTTACTTTTTCCATTATCGTTCCTATCATCAATTTTAAAAAATGTCATAGATTTTTTTTTATCATTCATATAGCTCAGATTAATTTTAAAAAATGTCATAGATTTTTTTATCATTCATATGTGTAATTGATCGCATGGGATCCTTGATTTTATATTCATATAGCTCAGATTAATCCTGAAATTACTATTTAAGCGGATATATTGATCAAAGGAAGCTTTAATTTATGGAAATTGAATGTTTCATGAGTATGTTGATTTTTTTGTCACTGAATACATAGAGCATGAGCAATATGTCGTGCAAACATCGCGTGAACTTTTGGGTTGGTTTTGCTCAAATATTAAATCAGGCTCCACATCCAGCAATTCTCCCACTTGGAGATCATTGATGCAACCACCTTCATCCAGAACTAAGTTTGCCACCTTTGTAGGTTATAGCTCTTGTCCTCAAACTAGAAGACCAAGTAAAGCTGCACACAACTTTAATTTCTAAAGCATAACATCCTTAGTCAACATATTCGCAGAGTTTCTACTTCCACAAGTCTTCTCAAGTATTAACTGACCAGCATATAGAAGAGACCATGTAAAATGATACCTGGTCTGAATATACTTGGTTCTAAAATGAAATGTTGTCCTTATGGCACCATGATTGCCGCTATAAAGAGTGTCCTTCTCATTCTTCCTTGCTAACTTCTCCAGCCAAAAGCTCTATAACCAAATCACTTCCTATGTAGCTTCTAATACAACAACATACACAACTTCTTTGGTAGACAACACAACAGTTTTCTACAAGTTTGAATCCCAAGACACAACACAACAGTTTTATGAGGTTTGCATCTATACAGTGATTCTTATTTTTATATATGATCAGTTGTATTTCTTTTAGTTTTCATTATTTACATGGATGATTTTCTGGAGTGTTTGTAATGTTCTTGCAATTAGGAATTCCTACATCTCTATTGATGCTATGATATACATGTTTTGCATGCATCTAGTTGCAATGTGTTTTTTTGGTTTTGATTCTTATGGTATGATTTTTGTCAGGGGAATTCTATGTCAACGACGAAGCACAGCTTTTTTACTTTTCTGCCTAAAGGTTTATTTGAACAGGTAATCTTCAATCACAAGAAAATGTGTATATATGATCATATTGTCGATCACTTCCTGACATCCACTCATTGAGATGGGTAAAATCATTGTGCACTTTTAGCACAGTTAGGTTTGCTGCTACAACCATTGGTGTGATAATTTATAATGGTAAGCTTTGTGATACTTCTCTTTGCTTGCTCTCTTCCTATGTACTTTTATGACTTGAATCCGTCTCTCCCTTCCACAACTTCATCTCCAATTTATGTTTTTAACTTTTATTTTTTCATGTCATTTTAGGAGAAAAGATTGACAAAAATACAGTAAGTTATAGTTTGCAAGGGAGCTCCTCTCTTAAGATCTTTAAAGCCTTTAATGCTCTTGGTTTAGTTGCCTTTTCCTTTGATGCTCAGATTCAGTCTGTTAATTATATTAGAATAATTATCATTTTAGTTTTGATCTAAACTTTTTTCTCTTTGTTGCAGGTACATTTTAATTTACCCCCAAGGCTGTGATGTCTGCAATAATCTTTCCTCATTTCTTTGTCATTAATCATGACAAACTTCTTCCAGGTTTAATATATCTAAGGAGTTTGGAATTTTTCTTTGGTGATCATGGTTCTTGGTTCTGTATGCTTGGAATTTTATTGCTTGCTTTTGTTTGCAAAACAATCTAGAGCCATTTTGCAGCTATGGTGAATAAAATAAAATAAAAAAATCCAAAAAAAAATGTAAATATTGGTTGTTTGGTTCATTTTTTGGTTTAGTTTTATGGAGTTTTTGACATTATTGTATCACTGCAACTGGATAAATGAAAATTTTGTAAATACTTTACATCGATTCTAGAAAAAAAGAGCATGATGGGTGGAATAAATTCACAGAGCTGCCAAAAGTGCCACTGCATTCGTGATGCTCAAATGTAATGTGGCGACTGGTAGATACTATAATAGAAGTTGATAGCTGAGGTAGGATTCTCGGTGTTCTTTTATAGAAAAGGCTTTCTTTCATTGATGTATTTATTCATTTTTTCCGAAGTTGTAAGGAATTTAAACTTACCCAATGTAAAATTAGATATTTAATTGCTTGCACCCGTGCTTTACAGAATAGCAAAAGCTTCAAGCTAACATGTGACTGACGCAAGAAATTGGATAGTATCTGTTAACATGTTGCATGTTCATCCTCCTCATAGAACTAATAATAAATTATTTATACATTAATGTGAGAACGTAATAATATATTATCCAAATGATTTATCCTCCTCATAAATGATTGGCATGTTATATGTTACTCTTAATTATAATTATATTTACATTGCTATGTGTTGCTTTTTTAACTAGACTTACATGAAGCTATAATCTGTTTTGATATATTTCTTTTTTACGTAGTATACGAATAGAATATAATTATGATGTATTTCCAATCACATTTTGTTTATTAATAAAATAATATTTTTTTCAACTAAGAAAACGTGCCCCACCACTAGCATATATATATATATATATATATATAAGTCTCTATCCGATAAATAGTGAATTTTGTTCGAATTTTGCTTTCCGTTTTGTCCCCCCTTACCCTGAAATGCCGCCGAAATTTTGTTCCGATTTTTGGTTCCAAGTTCTGCTCCCCCTTTATCACGTAATTGTGTTTCAAATTTGCCCAACCTCTATCACAAAATTACTTTCTATTTTATCTCGCGCCGATTTTCTACTAAGAAAATCAAAAACATCAAGATATATTCAGATCTCTAAGAAATGAACAAGATTTATTCATTTGTCTACACGGGATTAAAAAAAAAAAAAAACCTCAAGAACGCTAAGATTTGAACGAGATCTCTTCAAATATGTGAAGATCTGTATAGATCTATAATGAAAGAATAACGAAAAACAGAAATACAACGAGTTAAAAAGAAAAAAAAATTATATCAATTCGAATCTGTAGAAAATGAACCACCACAGCCAAATTTCTTCTCACAACGCTTCCTCCTTGCATGCACCACCTTAACCCAACTCGCGCGGCGTTCCTTTTCCCACGTTGATGTCTGTTGTTTTCTTTTTCGATAAGCATTTTCATATAAACATATGCAATGAACGGCGGCTGCACAATTGATAGAGTCGCTTTTAGGTTATACATATTTTAACGAAATTACAACAATGCCCTTAAGACCCTTACAGCTTGTTGGTATCTCTTTTAAAATTTGTGTTATTACGTTTTTGCTCATTAATAGTGCTTTACTTAGGAATGTTTACTGCAGCTTTGTTATAAGTCTCCAAATAATTATGTTTTCACAAATACTAATTTATTAAAGTTATCTTAGTAATTACCGTTTTATTAGAAATAAATTATTATTTTATTATTAAATTAACTTTAATTTTATATAAAAGAATACATAAATTTTAAAATAAATATTGAGACACATCGAGTAAATTAATTAATATAAATGACTATAAGATAATAATATAGTATATAGTAAAGTGTTTTCTAATCGACAGTTGCAATAAGCATAAAAATAGTCTGAAGTTCCACACTACCAATTTAATTTTTCAAAATACATTTTTACATAATAATTTTACATTTTTTTTAAGCTTTTATGTTACTAAAATATATTACTTTAACTTGAGCATGCCGCATACGTGCCTTAGTAATTACCGTTTAATTATAAGTAAAGTATTATTTTATTACTACATTAACTTTAATTTTGTATAAAGGAATACAGAGATTTTAAAATAAATATTCAGTCACATCAAGTAAATGAATTAATATAAATGAATATAAGATAATAATATAGTAAATAGTAAAATGTTTTCTAATCAACCGTTGTAATAAGCATAAGAATAGTCTGAAGTCCCGCACCACCAATTTAATTTTTCAAATTACATTTTTACATAATGGTTTTATATTTTTTATATTTTTATATTAGTAAAATATATTACTTTAACTTGAGAGCACGTAACAGTATAATATATATATATATATATATCTTATTACTATAATATAAGTTACTATAATATAAGTGTGTACACGGATAAACAGTAATGAACAATTAATTTAGCGTTTTCCACTTCCAATATTACCCCTTATTTGTTTAATATTTTAGGCAATCTAGATCAATTAAAACTTACATTTCATTACAAATTTATGTCGTCTACTTCAATAAAATATTACACATCATATATGAAGACATGTCTAATACGAAGTCTTCATATAATAATGAATATGTCTTTTTTATATATCATGTTATTATATAAGTACACATAACTTTTTTATTGTCTAACATATCATATTTTTTTTCTTATGATTTTCTTTTTAACTAAACAAACGTGTATCGCACATTGCATTCTTAGCTAGTATACTTAAAAAGCTTCTATCTCAGATGAATAGTAATGAACAGTTTTAATTGTTTAATATTCATGTTTCGCTTATACCCTTTCGTGATTGAGGCCCGGTTTGTATTGAAAACACTTTTCAACTCACCTTAACTCATCTTTATTTGATTATTATACTTTTATAATTTTTTATACAAAATATAATTTTTTATATACCTTTTTCAAATTTCAATATACATTTTTAAATTTTAATACATATTTTTCAAATCTTAAAATAATAATAATATTAAAAAATAAATTAAACTCATCTCAATTAACCTTATCTCCAAATCCAAACGGGGCATGAGTATTATTACCGATTACGAGCTCTGTTTTTTACATTGCCAAATTTGCTTCTTCGTTGGCTTCGAAGTATCCGATTCATTCTATAGTTTCGTGGTATAACATTGTTAGGATGAGAGGATGTTTTGGCCGATTGATGGGAGGGATGGAGGCCAGAGTCCTTGATCCTGCTTCTTTACCCATTGATGATAGGATTTCGGATGTGAGGTCCAAAGACGAAGAAAAACTTTTTCTTGCTTGGTGTATTTCCCGATTCTCTTTCTTGGTTCTTGTTGCCTGTGCATTGAGAGTATGACGCATTGGAGAAGAAATCGGAGGAGGAGAAAATGGTGGAGAAAAAGCTAGAGGAGGAGAAGAAAGAATCAGAAAAACAGTTTGAGAAGCCTGCGGCTGAAAAGAAAGCGGATGAAGGAAATTAATCCAAGGAAGGAAAAGACGAATCTAAGCCATCAACTCCTTAGGAAATCATGCTCAGAGCCTACATGCAATGCGAAGGCTGTACACGCAAGGTTCGACACTATCTCAACGGCTTCGAAGGTTAGGGGATTTTTTGTTTCTTTTATCCACTCTAAGAAACAGCTTTCTTTATTTGTTCGTTTGTTTTTCGAGTCTTTTGGCTAAATATTGGAATTTCTTCTCGTGTATGTGTGTGCTTGGGTCAGGGGTCGAAGATGTGATAACCGGTTGCAAGACTTCGAAGGTGGTGGTGAAGGGTGATAAATCCGATCCATTGAAGGTTCTGGAGAGAGGCAGATAGATCTTATCTTTTCGATCCCCAAACCAAGGGCCAAAGAAGAGAAGAAGCCTCAGGAGAAAAAGCCTTCCAAGCAAGAAGAATGACGAGTTTTTTTTTTCTTTTATTTTTCTCGAGGAAACAAATTTTTTTATTATTTGCTGATTCGTTTGAGGCCTCTGGGTTCACTATGTAATTGTTTGATACAGCCTCAGATTGTCACAGTGGTGCTAAAGCTTCACATGCATTGCAATGCCTGTGCACAAGAAATCAAGAAATGAATAATGAAAATAAAAGGTATGAGACTATTTTTCATCTTTTCCCCTATTTCAGATTAGATTACAACAGTCCAACAGAGAGTGGCTTGAAATTTGCGCATAGACCTACAAAATGGTAGCAATAGTCTCACATTCATGATGAAAATGGATTAGTTTTAAGTACCCAAAAGTGATTTCCCTGCTCCATCTAAAACAGAAATAATCTTCAAGTGTAGTCAAAACATTAGAACCACTATGGCTTCGATGTTAAATCCTTTGAGAACACATACCGGAACCTTGAACTATAAGGCAACCACACTATGATATGAGATCACTTCTTGATACATTTATGATGCTTCTCTAGCGTATCTCTCGAGCACCTTTGGTAGAAACACTTTCTTCGATTTCTTTATGGCTATATTTGCTTGAAGAAATTCTCTTTTTGCCACTTCCAATTCCTCTTTAACATTTGATGCTATGTAGAGTTTTAGCTATGAAAATTTAACGACAAACTCTTAATTGACTGTAAGCGATCTAAGAAACCAAGTATGACTTACAATCACTGAAGACTATAAAAGACATTCCATCTAAACAGAAGTGAGAAGTTACCACAGTATTAGAAAAGGTTCCAGTACAAAGAGTAAAGTAGGCAAGGGGTTGGGAACTCTGAAGAGAACTGAGTTGTCTCTCTTCACCATATTTTTTTCTCAAGGTAGTGGAAAGGATGGTTTCTAGCCACTAAAATTTAAGCAAATGCAGATAAAAGATAAATGTGGGTCAAGTGACACCATTTGTTGAAACTATGCCAATATGGCAACCTAAAGAAGAAACAAAGCAAGAACTGTAGGCCATGAATTTTAATATCGGGTCCATCTGCAATCATCTCTTGGAATTAAAATAACAACCATTTCCAAGATTATGTCAGGCCCATCTTTTCCACTTACGTGCATGTGTATCTTTGGCTTCCTAAGTGAGAAAAAGAGATCAATACCCTTCCCATTCGAGGTGCTCAGAAGCAAAATATTGAATGCTTTATTACATTTGTACGAATCTCCATTTTTTCAAAGTCTTGGTTAATAGGTCATTTTTCTTGTAGAACAATTCGATTGTTATCTATTTATATCCATAAAAGAAACAATGAAAAATTAAAATGATATCCACATAAAAGATCTTAATAAGTATTTAAAAAAAAACACAAAGAAAAATAAAGAACAAAAAAAAAGGTATGATTTCCCTTCCTTGCAAGTAGGCAGGAGCCATGGAAGTAATATGAAAATATTTTGCTCTATTCCAGAATGGGGTGAACGGGTGTAACTATTAAAGCATCTTTTCAACAAGCCTTAGTTACTGGCATCATTGGAAGCAAGATTTGGTGGACACAAAAAACAGAAAGCACACATTTAATAGATTTTTAAGAGGCATTCCTAAATGGCGAGAGGTACTTTAGCTGGTATTCCTTATCTTATCTTTGTAATAAATGAAAGTCGTCTTGGTTTATTGAGACAAGGTTACTGATAAGGGACAAACCTTTGATATGGCATGCGAGTAATAGATTCAATCTATCTTTTGTAGGTAGGAGATAACTTCAATCTGGCAAACACACGAGCTTAGGCACTACAAAGCTACGCTTGTTAAGCCAGGGCTTGTAAGCTATGAGAAGCTAAGAATTGTTACATACTGCATGTTCCATTTTTCTATAGAGTCATTTAAACATAGCTGCACTTGTTCATTTTTTTATAGGTGACACCTGTTCATTATATTATCTCAAGCTTGAACATTATGGAGTGGTCCCATTGGAAAGTTGTACCTCATTACTTACATCGACTCAGCAATGCCTCAAAGAATTTTTGTGTTCCATATTTGTGTGTTTGTGAACTTCTCATTTTTTTATACCTTCTTTGTGATAGATCTTCTTTCTTACTCTTATTTTCTCCCTCACAGCAAACTGGAAGGCCTCTTCTGTTTACTTGCACGCCACTTAACTTTGGGTCTTGATGAGAGGTGATAGAGATAGAAGTCCCAATGTAATCGCAAAGGTGAACTCCTAGGGATTGGCTTAAGTGGTAAAGGCCTTGAGAACTGAGTTTTCTTACTCTTATTTTTTCCCTCACAACAAACTGGAAGGCCTCTTCTGTTTACTTGCACGCCACTTAACTTTGGGTCTTGATGAGAGGTGATAGAGATAGAAGTCCCAATGTAATCGCAAAGGTGAACTCCTAGGGATTGGCTTAAGTGGTAAAGGCCTTGAGAACTGAGTTTTCTTACTCTTATTTTTTCCCTCACAGCAAACTGGAAGGCCTCTTCCGTTTACTTGCACGCCACTTAAGTTTGGGTCTTGATGGGAGGTGATAGAGATAGAAGTCCCAATGTAATCGGAAAGGTGAACCCCTAGAAATTGGCTTAAGTGGTAAAGGCCTTGAGAATTGAGTTGAATACTTTCTTTCTCAACACTTTCCTCCTTCGAGCTGCTTCCACGATTTTATCTTTATCTTGTTCTATTTTACACATCTCATGATACTTGGATTTTCCTTTTGCACTTACTGGGAAAATCTTGTTGCTTATCACTAAATTAATGAAGAGGTTCAAGTGAATTGTAATTTTCTGCTTCCTTGTTTTGCTTAGTATGATCTGAGCAGGTTTTGGAATAGATACATTTATTGGGATGGTAGGTACATTTTCTGCTTCAATTGAGTTCAAAATAGGATGGTAGTAAAAAACGTATATACTGGGATGTATTAGGTACATTTATTCTCTTGCTAAGGTTTTGATGGTTTTGTCTTTCCCCTTGCTAAGGTTTTGATGTCAGCTTATTGAATCCTCCTGATAACCATTTGTTGATATATTTTCACTTGTCTGTGCTTCTATATAGAAATAACCCCGCCTCCAATGGTTTTTCCTCCCATCATTTTTATTTTTGATTAGCTCAGACAGAAGGCTTTTATTTGAATCCTTGCCTTGTAATATTTTGAAGGATTGGCAAAAATTATTATTTCTTGATTTAGAGTGCAAACATTTGTCTTGATGTTCATTTTCTCTTTTTGTGATTGGTTTGGATTATATGATGCTGCTACAACTGAAAGGAAGGGCTCTTAATATGGTCATGTTTGCAACTTATGTAGAAAGACGCCTCTTGAGAGAGGTGGAGAATTCAAAAATAAAAAAGTAACTTCAATTGATTTAGAGAAATACAGTTTTTATTTCATTTCTTTTTGGGAAGATGAATTTGGTTCTTATTTATTATTTTCATGAAAGGATGCGTTCCAATGATTAGTGTTGCAAAATTCAAACTTTTACTTATTGGTCACTTGATTATAGAACATTACAAGCTTTTGTTGGAGCTTTTGGTGTTTGAGAGCCAGGATCAATGCACTGCCTCTAATGAGGGCGAATGTAGGAAACAGTGGTCGGGTTACAGTCTCAAGTATTAGCTTCCCCACCAGTCGTAGCAGTAGAACTTGTTCAAGAACATTTGGTACGTCCTGTGGATATTAGCCATTTTCCTTTCTTGCTCGTACACTTGCCTTCCATCAAAATATAATGAAATACATTGTCAGGGGACACATAACTTAAGTGGGGTGTGTTAAAATTCCAATATCATGCCTACTTATAAACCCATTTTCCTATATATTCTTGAAAATTTCTCGTGGAAGAAAATGATTTTATATGAAAGATAGTCAATTGTTCAAAATGTGCCTTTGATAATTTGGGCTTGGTTGATGTATTCTTTCTAAAGCTTGTGTCGTTTTTTTAATTTAACGGCTCAAATTTGGAAACATCTGATTCTAACTTGAAGCAGAGACAATTTGTGGGAAATGTGTTTTATATATTTTCATTAGACCATATGTCTTTTCTAACAAGCTTAGTGCTTATTAATTGTTGCTTTATTTGTTTGTTTTTAGCTAAAATATTATTTTTTACCAACTAGGCAAACGTCCCTTGGACGTTGCGCTACTACTAGTATATATATATATATGTGTGTGTGTGTGTGTGTGTGTGTGTGTGTGTATAAGGCAAATTGGCTTGAAAGGCTCAACACCTAGCCTTTGAAAAGGCCTTACTTGAACAGTACAACAATTAATAGGATCGTGACTCCCTAATGGCAAAGTCCCTAGCCCAAGCCTGCTACCCCTGGACCACCAACTGAATGCAGGCTTATGAAAAGGCTGAATTGAACCACCATTTTCACTCCCACCCAACAATACAAGCTAGAAATGTTTCAAGAAAACTTCTACTTGTAAGTTGACTCTAGGGATGGGCAACTAATTAAAAAATTTTAAGGGCAACTATTGCTATATTAATTTTTAAGGGCAACTAATTAGACGTCTTAACATTGCACCCGTCATCTTTATCCTTTTTAGCAGATGTTCCACTATCATCAGTGGTAGTTTCATTGCAAATAATTTAATTCCATTTTTTCATAAGATGACATCTTCTTAGGACAAGAGTAGGGTCTACAAAATTGATCCCAAATAATTTTTTTTTTCCTTTTTTCCACCTCCTTCGCTTTATTTATTTATTTTTTTAAATTTGGAGTGATTGTTACGGAACCCCAGTCCCTCTTCATGTATCATATTTATGTATCATATTTCTAATTTAATGAATTTACTTGCTAAAAAACAAATAGACTTCTTAACATATATATATATATATATATGGGTTGTTGAAATAAGTAAAGAATCACTACAAGAAATTTTAGGCCTTGTTTGCGTTGAGAGACAAATTTAAAAATTTCAAACTCTTTTCAAATTTCAAAACTGCTTTTTCAAACTCCAAAACAAAACAAATATTAAAAAAATATATTACAACAACATTTTATTCTTTTTTTAACTTTTATCTCATCTCATTTCTGAAAACAAACTAGACCTTAGTTTTAGGGACGAAATTTGTTAGGGATAAAAAAATTTCGTCCCTAAAAGTGACTTTTAGAGACAGATTTTAAATTTTAACCCAAAAAATTGGATGAGTTACAAAATTCGTTCGGACGGACAAAAATCCATCCGAACAAAACATTTGGTGACGAAACAAATCGTCTCAAAAAATAAAAATCCGTTCGAACGGATAATTATTTATCCGAATGGCATATATTTGAATGGAAACGTGCCGGGAAACTTGCATGTGTCCGGACAAGAATTATATTCTTCAGACGAAAAAAGGGTTGGAATTAGATTTTAATTATTCATCACTATTAATTTGTGTATATATTTGTTTTATATTAATTTAATTTTATCATTTTCAAAATATAAAAATTGTGTTTCTATTACATATTATGATTTATGGAGCGTTTAAAATATTTATAAATGCACAATTTAATTTTATGTAATTATTTTTAAAATGTTATTTATTTTATTATCACGAGCGGTAAGTAAAATGAGAAAAATAAGAAATAAAGATTGTTATGAACACTAAAAATAAAAAACATATTAATTACATCTTAAAATATATAATATTGTTCGATACAACACTTAAAGTAAATACTACATAAAAATGCTCATACTATTTCGGTATCAAATCTATGTCCTCCTGCATAGATTTGATTTATGTTTCTACATCATCTATCTTCCTCATGATGCGGTCTTCAACCTCTACTATCACGCGGGTCACCACTCTCTCCACCATACACTCGACCACATGCTTCATCACTGCCTTTAATTGCTCTAGTGTAAATCCTGTAGGATGGGTAACAGTACAAGTAGTAGCATCAGTCAACCCTAGAGTCCTCACATAGAGGTGCCCCTTGCTCTTGCCGATAGATATTTTGTTGAGAGTCCCCATCTGAAGTTCTTTTTTCTCACCCGCCTGCTTTGTAACTCTAGTTCGAAATGAGAGGACAGATATCATCAATCCAAATGATAGACTACCTCTACTCCTATATCGTGACTCCTGTCTTATGCGGTAGAAACTAGACAGCGCAAATCGATCAGGTCCCCCCTCGCAATCCACACCAGAAGTTGTGCTTGGTCCATCCCGAAATCTGGCTTGTGCTTCCTTGGGTCCATGTGGCACTCGACTATCAAATTCAGCATTCTGAAGAATGTAGTGTAATCGACCTGGTTGATGACCTTCCCGCCATCATATGCAAAAGCCTTGGGATGTCGCAATAACTCACGTACCTAATTGTCTGTGAGACAATCATCAAGCGTGTACTCCTCATCGTTATCCACATCTGAGCCAACAGCCAACTCATCGACACTCCATGATGCCAAGGGCGATGAGGATCTGGCCTCCATGTTTGCCTTGGTAGATCTAAACGCCGTTGCTGTGGATGGATGAAGATATCAGTCCAACACATAGAGGATATCCAAATACTCTGCAATCACTCGAGGAAAGAAGGTGATGCTGACTCTTCGCACTATCAGCACATAATGGTGGATATCTCCAGGCTATTCTCCTAATGCACGATAGAACTGGTGGATGGTGTGTCCCTCCCACCTGAGGAGAGAAGGTGATGCGATCCCCTCCTGCGTGCATATTGGAGTCCATCCATGCTCCGTGAAGATCTGGTGGATGGTGTGTCCCTCCCACTCCAGCTCCCTAAAGTCATCCAAGGTAATAGGCTGCTCTACTAGAACAGACCTGCAGACAGGAGTAGTGGGAGCAGTGGGAGGGACGAGAGTGGAGGCAAGTGGAGTTGTGCTGCTCAGGGTTTCAAATACCGTACCGTACCGGTCGGTACGGCTGAAATTCTCCATACCGGCCGGTCGGCTGGTACAGATAAAATAAAATTTCATTGGCCAGTACAGCCGAAATCAGCCGAAAAATGTCCGGTACAGCCAGTACTGGCCGTACCGGATTTCGGCCTTCCAAGTTTTTTTTTTTTAATTTTTTTTTAAATTTTTTACTATATTTTAACCTCAATTAAATTAATTACATATATATATTTATCTATATAATTTATTTATATATTGACTATTATTTTGAAATATAGTTTATAATTGTATTTATATATATTATTTATTTATGTATAAATTATTTCGAAATGGTACACAAAACGGTACCGGTACCGAAATATTTCGTTTCAATGACTTGACCGGTACTGGTACGGTATTCAAAACATTGGTGCTGCTACTCCTAGTCATCTGATCCCTCCCACGTTTTTGACCTCTTCTATCATTAGTATACTATTAACAAATAAGCGATGAAAGAAATTAGACAAGTTTTTATCAAACTCAAAATACCTAAATAAAACCAAAACGTATATCAAATTGTTATATTCGGCACTTACTCGTTCGGATGGGAAATAACTTGTCCGAACAAGTAAGATACCCATTCAAACGGGATAGGTCATCTCCTACATCTCATCTGGACGAGGTTTATTCTCGTTCGAACGAAAACTCCTGCGAAGAGAAATGATCGAGTTGACTCAGCCATTACTTTTTATCTACAAAAATCAAATTTATTCAGACCAAATCAACCCTAGCATCATTCCTAAATGTTTGAAACAATGAATATTAGGAAAACAAAAAATACAAAAACTACGAAAATTGTGTTGAATTCGATTTGAAATCTGACCTTTATAAAAATGGGTGTCATAACCAATTTTCAACAAATTGGAGGTGTTAGAGGGACCATACCTTATATATTTCACTGTAGATGATGATCTCGGTGAATTCTAGGGCGATTCCCATTCAAATAGTAGTGACTTTTGGAATCTCTTGTTCGATGCAAAAGGCGTGGGCTGGGTATTATATACCCCGACACTCGTTCGGATGAACAAGTGGCCGTTCAAGCGAGTAAGTGTTCGAACCCAAACGGTGGTTATAAGTGTTCGAACGGTAACGGTATATGTTTGGATGGAAGGGGTATCTGTTCAAATAGATATATGAGAGTTTGGGGTTTAAACAATCCACTATCAATTCGGTTAGTTTTGACGATATTACTATGTACCATGCGACACTAATGGTATTATAAAATATTTAGTAAAAAAAATACTAAAATTGGTCTTTATAATATACAAATACTATACATAACACTAAGATGATAGCATTATATATAATAGGTATATATCAAGTACTTTAACTTTGTATATATCAAGTACTTGTATATACTAGTATAGATTAGTTAGAATATAAGTATTATACTATTTACATATAATACTTATTTTATACTAAGTACATATTACTTAGATTACTTAGTATATTAGTAGTGTCATCACTTGTTGTTCAGTACATATAAGTTATAATATATATTATTTAGAATAGTATTAGTAATACCATTGTATATACATATACAATAATAATTGAATGTTACCTATTATATTGGTATTATAATACTAGTATAACTCTATAAGATGATATAATATTACTAATATATTACATTACTTAGTACATGCCTATTATAATAATGATATAATATTTTTTTATATTATTTAGTATATTAATATTAAGTATCCGTTCAAACCGTAATCTACAAATGTTCGAACGTATTTTATCTCGTAGTTTATGTGAATAATTTGGATGAAAATTTTCACACCAGCATTCAAGGATAGTCATACGTCCTAATAGCCCCTCACTCTTTCATATGCTTAGAATAATGTATCCGAACAGTAAAATCTTATGTTCGAACACCAAAAGTTGAAATTCCTCAAGGGAAAATAAAGCAGCAATTTGAAATTTTCGCGTTCGGATGAATAAATTTCACGTTCGAACAAAACTTCAATGATTTAAACTTTTGACTCTTCAGTTCATTTTCATGCGGGATTGAGCTGTTTTTGAGACAGGGGGATTGAGAGGGAGGCAGAGAAGGACTGTGTACTGTATGAGGATTTTTGGGTGTGGGAGACTTAACATTCTTGAGAGGGAATAAGTTAATTTTATTTCTTAACACTTTTTTTTTTTTGTATATTTCTTAAGATTAAAAGTGGTGGGGGATTTTCTCATCTAATGATTTTTGATTGTGGGCAATGTTGTTGAATTGGGTTTGAAGTTGGAAGTGCAAAAGTTGATGTTAGTTTTATAATTGTTAAGGTTTAGAGATTAGAGATTTGTTTTGATATTTTGGGGTGATTTTATATGTAGTTTGCATACTAATGTCAATATTTGGAGATTTTATTATGACCTATTTCGAGCATGATTTGTTTATTTGGGCATTTGTTGCTTCTGGTATTAGTTCTGGTTCTGTTCACATTTGAACGAAGGTGAGGCCCGTCTGGACGTGAAAATTTACATTCGAATGGAACTCGTGCAGACATAATACCATTGTTATGAAGTTGTGAATATATATTGTTTGTTAATATTATTGTTTGTTATTATTAATATTGTGGCTTATTGTACTATTATAGTTGGATGTTGGATTTAATTTAATGCTACATTGAACTTTAGACCCATTCGAGAGTTGTGGCCTATTATTTTCTTAAAGAATGATTAGGTACAACTCTTGAATTGTCTAAGGTGGACAGTTTGGGTTTCTATCATCTATATGTCAGATATATTTAGTCAGTGCTCTTATATTAGGTTATAGAATTTTGGTGTGCATCTTCTTAGATTCTCTGGATATGCAGTATTACGACTAGCATACTTGGAAAATTGTAGAAAAATATTGTCCAAATTTTACTAACATTAGAGTTTTAGACAGAGTATATATGCGATATAGATGATAGTCTTTCGAATAGGATATGATCAACTACCTTATCAAAGTAGTGCTATGAGGATATCAATTACAGTGTTATTGATGATATTTTTTAAATGAATTAGATTTTTTTAGTAGACAATGGATGTGTAACGAAAATACAATGGACAAAAGTTAAATGCTATTGGGAGATAGATTTGGGCGAGACTATAAGGAGTATGCGCGACGAGTGAAATTTTTTATAGAGTTTGTGAAAGATATTGCTAACAGTCGGAGTTTTATAAGATGTCTGTGTAAGAAATGCAAGAATTTGAGTTATTTAAATATAGTAGTAGTAAAGTCCCATTTGTTTGTTAATGGGATAGAACCTAAATACTCGCACTGGGTTCTACATGGCGAATCATTTCCTACAGAAGTTAGATTTGGGAGTTATTCCAATTGAATGGAGGAAATTGGTGCTGAGATCGATATCGATGATACAAAAATGACAATTTCTAATGATAGTGATGATAATGGAGAGGAGAAGGAACATTCTCATAATCTTTTGAGGAAAACGAGAACTTTGCAAGACTGTAGGAGAATGCACAACGACAACTATATGAGGGGTGTACTTGCCATAACAAGTTGTCATTCACAGTGAGATTGTTACATATCAAGTTAATATATCGAATTTCTGTAAAGGCCATTAACATGCTACTTGAGTTATTTGAAGAGGTTCTACCACAATATAATGTAATGCCTTGTAACTTTTAAGGCGAAGAAATTGAATCGGGGATTGAGATTTGATTATAATATTATCCACACTTGTAAGAATGATTGTGTACTATTTTGGGAGCAATATGTAGAATTTGACTCATGTCCAACGTGCCACAACTCAAGATGGACATCAAATAAGCGTAATGTACCGAATAAACTGTTGAGACATTTTCTGTTGATCCATCGACTTCAACGGTTGTTTACTTCTTGAGTGACTGTGAAGAATATAACTTGGCATAATGCAAAAAGAGTTCAAATTGATCAATTCCTCTTGCATTCGGCAGATTCCTTACAATGAAAAAAGTTTGATGGGGAGTATCTATGGTTTTTCGAAGAGCCTCGGAACGTATGCCTTGGGATAGCAACTGATGGTTTTAATCCATTCGGTAATATGAACATTTCTCATAGTACCAGCATGTGATATTAATGCCTTATAATTTGCCACCTTGGAAGTGTATGAAGGATCTTTATATCATAATGGCTCTATTAATCCCAGAGCCAAGGTCACCAGAAAACGACATAGATGTATATCTACAACCACTGATATCAGAATTGAAAGAGTTGTGAGAATCAGGTGTGACTACGTATAATGTGGCATTGTCGTAGGAATTCAAGATGCATGTCGTGATCTTTTGGACAATAACTAATTTTTCAACATACGATAACTTGTCTGAATGGAGCACAAAAGGTAAATTAGTTTGTCCTGTTTGCAAAAAAGATACACAGTCCCAATGGTTAACAAATGGAAGAAAGTTATGTTTCACGGGCCATTGTCGATATTTATCTAATAATCATAAATGACGTTCGAATAGAGCAATATTTGATGGGAAGACTGAGCGAAGGTCATCACCGCGAATACTATCTGGTGATGATATTCTTGTACAACTACTTGAGGTTCTAGAAAATATATTTGGGAATAATGCACGAGCACGAAAAAGGAAACGAGATGCAGTAGAATTGAATTGGACAAAAAAAAATATTTTCTTCGAGTTGTCATACTGGTTTATGTTGACACTTCGTCATAATCTAGATTTCATGCACATTGAAAAAAACATATGTGAAAACATTTTGGGCACTCTAATATCAATAGAAGGGAAGACAAAAGATACAGTTAACTTCTATAACGATTTAAAAGAGTTGGGAATAAGATTGAAATTGCATTTACAAGATAATGGGTCTCGAGCTTACATGCCTCTTGGATGGTATATATACTATCAAGTGATGAGAAAAAGAAATTTTGTGAATGATTCTTGTCAATCAAATTACCTGATGGGTATGGTTCGAATATGTCAAAATGTGTGCGAACACATGATTAGAAGATAACTGGTCTTAAAAGTCACAACTGTCATGTAGTTTTACAACATTTGTTGACTGTTGGTGTGCATGGAAAACTTACTCGAGATGTCCGTATAGCTCTCATAGAGTTAGGGGCATTTTTTAGAGGCATTTGTAATAGGACGTAACAAGTTGACGCATTATTAAAAATGGAGGCCCACATGGCAGTGATATTGTGTAAACTAGAGGGTTTGTACCCGCCTTCCTTCTTTGATGTAATGGTTCATTTGGCTATTCACCTACCTCATAAGGTTTTAGTTGCTGACCCGATTCAATATAGATGGATGTATCCTATTGAACGATTTTTAGGAAAATTTAAGCGAAATGTGGAAAATAAGGCTTGTCTAGAATGTTTGATTGTAGAGTCCTACATTGATAACGAATGACACACTTTTTGTTTATTGTATTTTCATGGGGTTGATACCAGATTTACGAGATCGGATCGAAATTATGAAGCTGAACAAATGGGTGTCTCATCACCGTTTTCTGTATTTTCCTAAACTGTACGTCCAATGGATGCACGAGGGAGCTATCACTTGTGCGGACGAGATTTTGAAAGAGCTCAATGGAATGTCCTGAATAACTGTGCAGAAATTGAGCACTATTTGAGATTAGTAATGAATTTACGTATCAATCAAATACTTGAGCTAAGTATTTTTATAGAAATTAATATTTCACATGTAAATATCCATTGAACATTTACAATTACTTAGCTCTAAGGTGTAGTTGATGTACAAAAGAAGCATGAAGAGTAATTTGCTTCTTGGTTTGAACATACGGTATTATTAAAAAATTAATATAGATTCTATTGATATTTGTTAATATAAATTTTATTGGATTTGATTAGTGTTGGCGTATTTGAATTCAAATATGATAAGATTTTATCTTATCTCTAAAGCTGTTATTTTGAATTGTTGAATTTGAATTCAAATAGGATAAGTTTTGATTTTTGAATGAATGTAATTTAAATTATGGAATTTATCCATAGTATTTTGAATTCATTTAGGTGTCTAGGAGTCTGTTAAAGCTGCTGGAAAGTTGAAATTCAAAATTCAAATTGCAACAATAAATCCGGAAGCCTATTAGCAACCTGTCAGCAGACGGATTCTGATGAAGGATGACCTGTCAGCAGACGCATTTGAGCAGCACTTTTGGATTTTCTATTTAAATCAAGTCATATGGTAACCCTAGAAAATGATTTCGACCAGAGCTGATTTTAAACATATTTGAGAGCCATTTGAGAGGAAAATTAGTGGAGAACTTTCCTTGTGATTTTTATACACTTGCGAGTGTGATCTTCCTCAAGGTTTGAGAAGATCGTTGATTGGTATACGTGATCAACCACTAGAGGTTCCAGTAGGAAAAGCATAGATTGAAGATCGTCAGAGGTTCTGGTTACTACTACGGTAGGGATAAACGGGTCGTTTGTCCAGTTAAGTAAGGGAGTCAATTGACAAAGGTTTTGTAATTGAATAGCTTACTTGTAAACTGATTTTCAATCAATAAAAATGAATTTCCTGGGTTTAGTTGCTCCGTAGGGTTTTACTTTTGAAGAGTTCTTCAAAAAGTTTCCCTTCGTAACCAATCGGTGTGTTTTGCTTGATAATTTATTTATTGCATATTTATGAATACTCACACAATTGATATCTAACAAATTTGATTGTGAAAATTGTTAGATATATTTGTCCATACAGGGGTAACAAGGGAATTTCAATATTTAATATTATACTAAATATATTTATTGATGTAGGTTTTATCAAAACATGCTGAAAATTCTGAGATCTCACCAAAACTTTATGCATATGCATGTGGTCCGGGCAAGAGGGTTATCCAATATTCGAGGCGTTTGATACGTAGATATAGATTTCACATAAGTGATAGAGAACGATATAGGAAAACTCAGAATTGTAGGATTGCAGTCGAAGGGAGATATTGATTTCTACCGACTTGTAGAAGATATTATAGGGTTAAAGTATGTGAGAGGTTATATTACTTAGTTGTTTAGATGTACTTGGTAGGATGTTTCAAACCCTAGGTTGGGAGTGCGTAAAGATGAAAATTTTGTCTGTGTGAATACACCCCAGACCTGGTACGAGGACGATCCTTTTATTCTCACCTGCCAAGCAAATCAAATTTTTTATTTAGATGATTTGAAATACGAGAATCCATGACGAGTGGTGGAGAAGTTTGTACCAAGAAATATATATGATTATATTCTAGAGGCAGGCAAACCACATGAAGAATTTGATAGTTTGACAAATGAAGAAGCATATTAAGAAAACGAATCAGGGATCAATCAATTTTGTTGACTAAGTCAATATGACATGGTCTCACTCCGTAAGGAAGACGTTGCACCAAAAGTGATTAAGGGTGGAATGTCAAAAGACCATGAATCTATTTAGGTGTCTAGTGAAAATGAAGGGGACTGTTTCAACAAAACTGATAGTGAATAAATTAAAATATTTGTGTAAGTATAAATTTTATAAATATCCACAACATTTATCTGGTGATAATTTAATTCATTACAATTTCAAATATATATGTCTCTCAAACGCAAAGCAATTTGTGCACCATCCTCATCCCTACCCATTATCAGCTCTCCTGCACGTGATTCACTATCTAGTAATAATGGGCCAACATCACCAAACCCAACGCCAGGTATTTTGTCAAATTATGGTATTTAATACATGAGTTAATATATATTTACCAAATTATATACATATGTTCTAATTGTTGTACATTTAGTTGTATGCCAGTGTCGAAGGCGAGGCATTACGAGGGTGTTTGCATAGAGAAAGTCAGAAAATAGGTAAAATTAAAGTTGATATATTAGATGGTCACACCAGTGGGCACAATGATTCACAAGCATGGCTTTCTCGTTATGTTGGTACCCTCACTCGCACTTATGATCCAATGTCAATAGCCTACTGGGTTAGCGTTCTCGAAGATGTAAAAGATTACATAAAAAATTGTTGCATGGTAATGTGCTACATCCCAAGAAACTAAGTATAAATTAAATTTAAAGCTAATTATATTTATGCTAATTACTTACAATTTTTTTCAATGATGAGTTAATCTCGATTTTAGTCGGCGAGAGCATCGAAAAACAGTTGAGGAATTGATGTTGGGTGCATTCCGGAGGTGCAAAGATTGGTGCCATGCATATTTTGAGAAGTTCAGCACTGCTGCAGAGGTACCAGCCTAGTGGGAGAAAGTTTGTGATCTATTTGAAGATCTTGCTTATAAGGTAATATCGCATTTTTTTAATAGAAACTGATGAATGTATTAGAATTTGAAACTTATAATCTATTTTTTTTTTTAGCAATGGAGTGTTGTAAACAAAGCAAATAAATCAAATTTAAAGATACATCATTGTGCGAGTTCTCAGTCTTTTCATCATTTGCATAAAAAAATGGTCAGTACTACTAGTTGCAGTCTCATATTAAAATATACGCTTCTCTCATTCGAGTTCTAATATAGTTTTTATTTTGCAGCAAACTAAAAGTTCTGGTAATTTTGATCTTACCCATTTATATGCTAAAGTACATAAAGATCGTGATAGTGTTTGGACCAGTCTCGAAGCTGGGGCAAATTATGTAAGTTTAAGTATATTAAGTCACGTCTAATACAATATTCTTATTACTTATACTAATTTTAATATTAGTTATACCAACTTTAATATTTTTTTTGTAGGAAAGGATGAATTCTCTAAACGACGTTGCTGTAGATCCATTCGATGAATCATCTGTCAACGATGCTTAGATTCTATCTGAAATTTTTGGATCACATTCTGGATATTTGAGGGGCTTAGGGTGTTGTGTGAAGTCATCCTCCAGTTCATCATTCTCTTCTAAGGCTAGATCTAATAAAAACAAGAATAAGGAGTTAGAGGCAGCACAACTTGAGATAGAACGATTGAGGTCTAAGGAACAAGAGTTGCTGATCAGATTAAATAAAGCAGCATAGTTAGATACAAGAATAGAAGAAAGACTGGAGTTGAGGACTAGAGCAATGTTTAAAGAATGGTAGAGGATGTCCCAAAACGTTATGCCACCACCACAATTTTAAATATATATATATATTTTTTTATAGTAATTGTACATTTACTGTTTTATTTAATAATAATATTTGAACAAATTTGATATACAAATTACATTTTTACTCTAATATTAATGCATTTTTTAATTAAATGTCAATCTTTGTAGTAGTACCATTCGAACAGAAAAAATACGTTCGAGCGGTACATTACGATTTAAAAATGCTTCCAAACCAAAAATAGTCTGTTCGAACAAAATTAATTTCAATAAATTTATTCGTTCAAACATAGAATATCCATTCAGACGCTTACCTCGTTCGGATTAGTCAATCTGTTCAAACCAAATATTTGTTCGTTCGAAGGGTGAGTGTTAGTTCGGACAGCTGAAATCTTAGTTCGAGTGGGTTTCTAAGACGAATTTTTTTTTGTCTCAAATAAAAAAACCTGTCCAAACAGATCTGGACGGGCAAGTGAGATTTCGTCTCTAAAAATCATTTTTAGAGACGAAATTTAATTTTCATCCCTAAAAACTTTTTGAGACAGGCTTTTTGAGACAACATTTTTTGCCTCTAAAGACATTTTGAGATGAAAAATTGACTTTTTGAAATAAAATAATTTGTCTCAAAAAACCCATTCACTTGTAGTGAATGGAGAGTATTAACTAATTAAGGCAGTATACCCGGTTATTAGGACATCACTACAAGAAATTGGGACTTTTGCCACCAATTTTTTTTCCACGATATACATTCATGACAAAAAGTGACTTATTGATACAAAAAGTTTTGGTGGATATAAAACTCTAATTGTTCTCACAAACTTTTTGTGGGGGATAAAAAGTGGTGGGAAAAAGTCAACTGCCACGAGAAAAGAAACTATTGTCACAAGATTAATTTCGTGGAATACAAAAGAGACCGACATTATAATGTTAACTAGAAAAATCTTTTTTCCTACAAGTTAAACTTCTTTTGCTACGAGTCTCAATTGCCGCAAAAGTAGTTAATTAACAAAACCTTATTTGTATTGCTTTTTATTTTGCAGCAACCTCTTTTCATGATTGCCACAACTAGGTTTCGTCGCAAAAGTCAGTTATATAAAAGCACGAAATCAGACTTCCCTCCCTCAATACTTCTAATTTGCCGAATCCTAAATTTCAAACTGTCATCTACCTTCCTTTATACTCGAGTCTTCCATTTATACCCTAGGCCACAGCCCAGCTGCCAACCATTGAGTACAGTGTCGCGCTACTACCACCTCAACGACGACCACCACTTGCCAAACACAACCCCCCATGATGCCTCTCTCTCACTCTCCTCCTTCCCTTTAGGCTTCTCCAAGTTTACCCCCCCCCCCCCCCAACACAAAGCCCCCAACTCCTCTGCTCAACAAAACAGCTTTTAGGTTTGATTAATGGTCGTCCGTACCTTTTGATCTTCGATGTGTTTGATATATTCTTATTCATAAATTGTGACATTTGCAACAATTAATAGTTTAAAATTAATATATAATAGGTGATATGCACGAGATTAACTCAATTATATACAATCATGTGCTAAATATTAATGCTATTATAATTAGCTTTCTGTAATGACATGCTATAAACGGGTTCAAGTCAAATTCAGCTACCCAGCCATACGCTTGGCAGAAATAATGGATTGTCCAGTTCCTGATTGGACGCATCCGTCTGCACAAGAGACCATAAATAGAAAAATGCAAGAAAATTGAAGAAATTCGTAATCATCCTCTTTTTTTTTTTTTTCATTTTCTTTTGCATTAATTAAGACAGACATTGATCGAGACACTGAGTTACACACACAAAAAAAAAAAGGACATTAAAATTCCCGTTACAACTTCAAACCATAACTATATCCGGCTGGGGAAACATCTCAGGCATTTCTCTTGATCCTTATAAGAAGATTACTCACCTCTCCATACATTAACCGTAAGTAAATAAACAGTCAGAATTTTGACACAATATCTCAGCTATGCAAAGAAATTATAATGCTAAACAAATTTAAGATTTGAGTAATTTAATAGGTTCAAGCATTAAAATCCATATTAAGACATGATGACCACATGCATCCATGCAATAATATTATTACTCATTAATTGTGATCATTAGCCAAGGCTCTAACGACGGTCAGGGCATTGTTAGATAACTGGCGAAAGAGCCTATTCTTGTGTGACATCTCAGACTTCTGTCCCTGGAATGCAGCTTCGCATGAATCGGCATCAGTCACCGCTACCTTAAGCCAAGTGTTCACGTCGTTGTAGGCCTTCTGGGAGAGAGCAGTAATGGAGTTCTCGAGCTGCTCGACCGCATCCAAGTAATAATCCTTGCATTCTTCTACGCCCTGCTGAATGGAAGGCTCTGCGCCCGTGTCGTTGCCCGACGAATGCAGTTCATCCAATATTTTGGTAGCGTTTTCGTGAGCGAGCTTGACTGCAATGGAAGCTAAGCCGCTCAGGTCGGCATCTTTGCTTTCTAATTGCGAGTTAAGGCTATCGATACAAAAATCCCTGTGAACTGAGCGCATGCAGGCACGTTCTATGAGATCGGAAGTAGTGATTGCAGCAATTTGGTGGGGCACGAAGGCAAAGATCAGGGCGGATAGCAAGAAAAAAGCTGTAATGGGTTTCATGATGATGATGAAAATTCTCTAATTTGCTGCAAATGATATTAATTAGGGTTAAGTCGGAATGGTGGTGGGAAGAGAACTTGATTATGGGGTTTATATGGGAAAAGCCAAAGGGTTGATTTGATTTGAATGGAGATTCTGAAGTTTGGCGCAGAAAAAAATGGAGAGCCGATCGAGCTAATTTGTTTTGACTAATAATGTTACGTACGCGGTCTGTTCGTTACTAAACTGCATGGCATCAACTCATGTATTCTGTTCCTGCATTTTTGGGGATAAATATAGTATGTTTTTGGTAAATACACGCATTACACACCAACATGCATGCGTTACACACATGATGTAGCTCGATTTCAACCTAATTAACAGCTTAGATTTTCTCGACCCTATTCTTAACTTCTGCAAAAATATATAATCGTCATTATATATATTATATATACAGTTTTTGCACAAGTACTATTTTCATATTAATTAAATTATTACTAATTTTTTTTTTAATTTGTTTCGATTTTATTCAACTTGGATATTGGGTTGTTGATGTAGTTAAGGATGGTAACCTAATTTATTCCAGGCTCTTCAGTCTTCATGCGTCTGCAAGCCAAACGAAAAAATAAATAAATACATTTATAGTAAAGATCAGGCGGAATCATTCCTGGCAAGAAAAAGGGCATTGGCTAACAGAGAACCTAAAGTGCGTTATGGATGTCTTTATTGACTCGTGGGTTTTGATACTTCGATGCAATAATAGTAGCAGCCATTTTTTTATGGTCTACACCTTTTTTTTTGTTTTTTTGTTTTTGTTTGTTTTATTCATCTCTATATTCGTGGGTGCTCAAGTAGTGAATGACTAAAAAATTCTTTATTCAATTTTTATTTGAATAAAAATTATTTATTCAATTTTATTTGAGTACCAGAAGTCGTGCAAGTTAGAGTTTATCATTGAATTATATATATTTTATGATCAAGAATAACTCATTCATTAAGTTCGAGCTTATCTACGAATTGTTTAATTTTAATAAAATAGATTATTAATATTATATTTCGTAACATTTTTGTTTACAATTTTCATAAATGAATTTTAATTTTTTGAAAACATTTTTATGATAATTTATCTAGATGTACATGTATGGGTGAGTTGATCAAGCCGAACTTAATACGAATAATATTATATGATAATTGATCATGATGATTTTGTATATATGATATGATCGAATCGATCCAAGTGGCTTATCGAATACATTTGCTTGTTGATAGCCCTATCTCTAGTATACGTAGGTACGTATACATAGATACATAGATACATATATATATATATATTAAATTAGCATCACCCGTGATGCATGATTATATCTGCCACTTCAACAAAAAGATAACATCTTGGTGGAGTCAAACTCCAAAACTCTACCTCTTCTATCACTTCAAAATTAGGATATATTAACTAATTACAATAAAGTGCATGCCAAAGTGCCTTGTAAAGAAAATAAGAAATTAAAGGAAAACCGTATCGAATAAGAAGTTCTGCATGTACATGATCCCACAAGATCAGTGAGGAAAAGCTCAAACCAGAAGCCCAGATCAAACTGTGCATACATTTACCACGGATAAACTCCACGTGTTCTGATACAGAGCCTACGCTAACACGAAACAGACTCCCATTTCTTGTTGCCTCGGGTTCAATTCCGATTCATGCGCATCATCAGAGCATATTCCATCATATCCTCCAAATCCTCTCCGAAGATAGAACTCGATTACCCGAACAATGAACCCGTCTCCCTCCGGTGAGCCCGAGCCTATCTCATCCAACCCTCACAACCTAGGCACTTCCACGACCACGCCCACTAGGTCGAATGGCTTCTCATGGAAATTCGATGGCCCCGGATTCGGTGGCTGTGAAAAACCCGGGCAACACCTTTCGGCCTGAACCAGTTGATCTGTTGCTGGACTAGCGGGCGAGTTCTCTGTTTCGGTCGAAATATCTGGCTTCAACATGGAAATATCTGTCTGAACCGGGGCTCTGCAGAGTGGGCAATTAGAAACAGACTGGAACCACGTATCGATGCACTTGACGTGAAAAGTATGTTGACATTTGGGCAAGACTCGGCCTTTGTCATCGTCTTCGAACTCGAATAAGCACACGGCGCAGTCCAGAGGAGAGTCGTGGGCTTTGGTGGAGTAGGTGAAAGTCGGGAGTGCTTTGAGGATGGAAGGGTCGAGGGCCTGAGCAGAAGTAGCCGTGACGTTGGTAGTAAAGGGATAATCTAATGGGTGGCGAGAAGAGCGGGCGCGGGCGGCACGACGACGACGGTGGCTGCTGTCGTCAGTGTCGAAGCAGCATTGGGAGTAGCTGTGATAGCAGACCATGATGAGTACCACAAGGAAGAGAATGATCACTGAGCATACCATAATCTTCCCATTGAGAGCATAGCTTGGGGCATCCTCCATGAGAGAGAGAGAGAGAGAGAGAAGTATGGGAGTTTGGGGGACAGAAATTAGGTGGTTTTATCACTTACGGGGGCTGGTGGAAAGGGCAGAGGAAGGTTCCTATGCTATGTGCTGCAGAAAACGGGTTCCGGGTTTTGCTTTTCTAGAGCTTTTGGCGGGATTCATTACATGTAAATTTCCCTATTTAGTAGTATATATCTAATCCTAGTCCTGGATCTGATTTCGCAAGCCGCAAAACCACGTACTTTTTATTTGAATGACGTGGCATAATCGTGTAAATGCTTATATCGAGTCTGTTGCGTCGATAGTCATTCCCTCGTTAAGATATCTGGTGTGCTTTACACACTGACATTTATTAATAATTATTACATAGTTTTGAATATACACAATACTCTTATTATATGATGAAATTATATAATCTCATTTAATAATTTACAATCAGAGGACATACTACAGTTATTTTATTTTATAAAGAGACATTAAAATTATAAATGATGTGGATTAATATAATATATAATGTTATAAATTTATTTTTATAACAGTACGTTTTATAGATTTAATATTTTTTGTTATACACCTGTTTTACTTGAAAGAATCCTGATTTATTGATAATTGGCCTTTCCTAAATTCTAAGAAGAGACTTGGCTGTTAATGTTATTTAACAACACTCGTTAATGTTATTCAAAAGAATAATGATAATCTTACATAGGGATGTTCATCCGGGTTCCGGATTTCGGATTCAAAATTTTCTTAAACATTTAAAAAAAAAATCGAAAGTATTAAGAAATAAATAAAATTTTAAACCGGACCGGGTACAACCCTACCCGGATGAACAGGCCTAATCTTACATATTTTATCACTCTTCTATTATTATTTTTAATATTTTTTAAAATTTTCTTTTACTTAATAGTTAATTACGAAGTGACTATTAGTAAAATTATATGTTTTTAAAATTTTTTAATGATTAAAGATGCTAAAAATATATTTGAAAGAAAATACAAAAAAAATAAATATATTATAAATAATAAAATGATAATAAAATAGTGATAAATCTATCATTATTTTATTGAGAAATGTCTCAATCATGTTGCATATAAATTCAATACTATATTTCATCAATTTGTGTGAGATCCCAAATTTAAGCGTATTTTTATGCATTATTTTATTCTCGGTGTTAATTATTTTAATTTAATTTAATAATATTATTAGTCATGTTTTATTTGTTTAAAATATTTATTTGAGCTATTAATTAGTTAATATTGAGTTACGTTGTTTTTCTTATTTATTTTAATGAGTTAATTATTTTAATGATTGGAATTTAATTCTTTTATTTTATTATGTGAGTTTGTTTGATCTGCTTTCGTTATATTAATTATTGTTTTATTTTTAATATTGCGCTTGAGTTTAATTTATTTCTACTGGTGGGCTTTAAATATATTATTTTATTGATATTGGAATTATAGTATTTAAAGTTAGCTTTTATTTAAATTATTGTGTTTTTTTTTTCTAGTTAGTCTTTTTTTTTTCTCTTTTTCTTTTTCTTTTCTTTTTCTTTTTCCTTTCTTTCCTTTCTTTTTCTTTCCCCAGACCCCCCTAGCCCGCGTACCCCCTCTCGCCTTCTCATCTCTCGCCGGTTCTCTCATCAGCCCCAGGGCCGCTGTCGGCCACCCACTGGCGACACCACCCAACCCAACCTCACCCCCACATGCAGGCGAGTTCAACGGCACCAGTGGTGTCACCTTCGGCCACCCCACCACCCCTGCACGGCCCTCTACCCGAAATGACCATTTTAACTTCCCTTGCATTTTCCGGCCACTGTCAGCCACCCCTTGGCCTCCGACCACCACCACTAGACTCCCCACCCTCCGGCGAGCATAACCCCCTGTCGGTAGCCACCCATTTCCGCCGGTTACCCCTCCACCCGAACGGGTCGTTCTTCGCCGCGCCGCCGTCCAGCCACCGTAGGCCTCACCACCGCCACCAAAAGACTTCCCTCGCCCAGCCGGTCATCCCCCTAACTCAGTTTCCCCAACCGTTGCCTCACCTTCCCGGTATAACTCCTAACTCGAAAATGAGTTTCACCCATTTTGACCCCGATTTGCCACCTTCCGGTGGTTGTGCCGCCACACCACCACTTCCATGAGATTCCCCACCCTTCAATGAGTATCTCCCTAAATTTTGGTATCAAACCGAACATTTTAGCCTAACGTATCGGTGACTGCTACAAACGCTGCAGATTGGTGTTGTTCAAGGAATTGCGTTTTTACCGCTGTAAGTACTTTCCAAACGAGTTTTAAAATTTAAATATATTTTTGGCATCAACAGTTATTGTGCTTGATTATTGTTGCTATTTTTTGGTTGATTTGATTATTTAAATGTTGGATATTTGGTGCATGGTTGTCTGCATTGTGTATTTACGCGCATGTTCATAAAAATATTTGGAAACTAGATTTTTGCATGATTTTGGATATTCATGTGTTGGAAATGAAAATTGGGTTTCTAAATTGAGTTTAATGGATTTTAATGGTTTTTGGCTAAGTCATAACGGGGACGGCGATACGTAACGCCCGTTGTGATCAGCTTGTGTGTGTGGATGACATAATGAGGACGGCGATACGTAACGCCCATTATGGTCATTGGGTGTGCATTTCATATCGGGGACGGCGATACGTAACGCCCGGTATGAAATGAGTGTGTGTGAATCATAATGGGGACGGCGATACGTAACGCCTATTATGATTGGTGTTTTGTGTAAATCATATCGAGGACGGTGATACGTAACGCTCGGTATGATTGGTTTTGAGGATGTTATTTTATGAGAAATGATGGATGATTTTATTGGGATTTTATTGTGGGCTAAAATGGAATTTTGGCGTGTGTAGTTATTTCATTGACTTTGAGGAAGATGATTTTAAGCCTCATGCATATGGTAATTTGTTCATGGTTGTTGTTGTGGCATTAATGTATTTCTGTCTTTTGGTCTGGTTAGGTTGTACTTACCTGCGATGCCATCTTGGCGTTGTAGTTTTTGGATGCAGATTTTGAAGAGGCTGACCCTGAGGAGACGGCTTTACCATTGATGTGCTGTTGTTATAAAATTGTTATCTTGGAAAATTATTTTTCCCTTTTTAAAAAATATGTATTTGTTTAATTTATTTTTCGGTTGACTGTATTAAATCTTCTGTTGGAAAGTTTATATTAAAATGATTTGTAAAATATTTCTGAAAAATTCTGGTACTTAGATAATGATTTATTTATCCGCTGCGACTTATATTTTATGTATGTTACGTGTGCACACACGTTTCGCACTTGTCGTTGGGATGTGTGACCTATCTAACCACTCTTACGAAAATGCAGATCGAGAGTACTCGCAATGAATGTTCCTCTTTTAAGGTTATGGCTTCTAGCGGATAAATATTAGAGGTGGCAATATGTGAAATGGTCCATTAACCTAACACGAACATGATAAGATAAAAGCGGGGTAGGGTTTAGCTGTAACGGGTAGAGCTACGAACCGTTAAGACCCGTTAAGAAACAAATTTACATTTATACCCTTAAGTTAAATTTAAGAAACCCTAAAGTCTTATACTCTTACTCTCGAAATTGATTTTACATGCTGCCTCCCCACTCTGGGCCTCTGGTCTAATTTGCCTTTCCCCGTCTCTAGTCTTTTACGAATCACAATCTAGGGTTTGTGGCTTGTGTCTTGTTCTCTCTCATCCTTACGCCGCCCTCTCGATTGTTGACAACCCTCACAGCGATGCAATTCAATGGTTCATTCAGCGTTCTCCTTTCTTCGTCTTCGCATGCAGAGGTGTTCTCCCAGCTTCTTCATATTCATCTTCGTCGACTCACCCCTCCACACAAAGGGTTAGGTTTTTTATTTATTGGTTTTGTAACTTGCTCTTCTAGGACTGGTTTTGTAGCTTTGATTTGGTTAGGGTATAAATGTAGGTTTGGTTTTGTAAGACCAATTTTGTTAGCTTCATCTTCGACGTTTTCCCTTCTGTGTGTGTGTGCTAGTTTGCTGTTCTCGGACTGGTTTTGTAACTTTGTTAGAGTTAGGATTAGGTGAAATGTTAAATATATAGGGCAAGAGTAGAAAAGAGATTTTGAGTCTTTGACCGTGAAATGCCATCCTTCCATTTTTACTTTCTATAGATATGTTATGTCTTATTTTCATTCATTTGTAAAGTAATTACAAAGAGTACCCATAGGTCCTTCTTCAATACATTATGATTTTTTGAAGGATTTATATTTATTGGATTTATTTGAGTTTTAGTACTTCATCATGAACTTCTAATTGACTAATATTTATTAGATTTCTCTTGAAGTAGCCTTTAAAAGGAGTTGACTTATATATATTGACTTAGTTAATGGTCACTTTGTTATCTGCATAATGAAGTGCTAAAATTTCTTGTTTTCAGTTTAAATTTTAATTGTATTTTGATGATTCAGAATCAGGATTACAGTTTGTACAGTTTTTGTATTTTGTATAATTTTTGTGTTATGACTTATGTTATGACTTATGACCCCTATGTTGTTTCTTCTTGTTGTTTGTTGTCAGATGACTGTTCTAGGACTGGTTTTGTAACTCAGAATCAGGACCATAGTTTGTATAGTTTCTATGGGATGTTTCTTGGACTAGTGTTCCCTTATAGCTCATTCAATTGTAGAGAGAGCTAGATAATTAAAATGATTAAAAATGTTGATTATTTTTATGCTGAACCATGCAGAAGATAAAACTCCCTCAGTGCCATTTGTTTTGCTGATTATTTTTATGAAAATGTTGATGGAACACTGTGCCGTAATTTTGGCCACTGAGATTTGTTGCATTATATTTCACTATTGGCATAGACTGGGCTGCTTATTTACTAGGCTAGCATTATATTAACTTGTTCTTCATTCCTTTTATTAACTTATTATTAACTTATTTATTAGGCTGGCAGTTTGAATGGTTTCTTCATTCTTTTTATTAACTTATTACAATTTATTGGGCTGTTTATTTACTGGGTTGTTTATTAACTTATATTAATCTATTAGTATTACAATCTATTAGTTGATTTTCTGCTTTGTGAATTCGTAGAGGTTTTATATTTTGTGCATTACTGATACTTTTTTTTAATAGAAATAAAAAAAGATCTTGACTTGGATGAGTTAACCGGAGATGTAATGGGATTGAATATCAACAAGGACAATGACGACACTCCACCTGCAAGTTCTAAATTTATTTACAATTTTATTTTTATCATATTTGTAATTTGAAATTGTAACATTAATATGTTTATTTGTGATGTATTTAACTATTTACAATATTTTGTACTGTATTACTTGTTGGATTGTGATTTTATAACTATTATTTCTAAATTTAATACTTGTACAAAATACTAGACCCATTAGAAAATTCAATTAATTTTTAGTCATTAGTTTAATTAAGTTTATTAGTACATATATGTCAAACCATGCATGATCGAAGTAATACATTCAAACTCTAAATGGGTCACTAATGGATTTACATGTTGAAACGGGGCGGGTCGGGTTGTACAAATTAATTGTACCTACTTGACGGGCGTGCCGTGTTAACACGATATCTTAAAGTGTGTTAGGGCCGAGATTTTTTATATGAACTCTTAACGGGTCATGTTCTTGTTGATCATTTTATAAGTATAATGTACATATTTCGACACGATACGAATATGACCCGTTGACATGTTTTGACATCCTCTAGATAACCAGAACAGAATACATTAATTTTATATTAATTAATCTCGTTCATTTTTATATTAATTAATCTCGTTCATTCCGGTTCTACCGTTTGGTGGTGTTTATGAATGGGAGGCAACTAAGTGCTGCATATACGTGATCATGATTGGATAACAAATTAAGAAGTAATTTATCCACTTTTAATAGCTTTTAATGCAAAACTGGCTGGCCATCGAAATAGTAATATTTGGTTTCTTTCTATGAAAAATATATATACAACGATAAATTAAGACATTGTCGCGTAATTATTTAAAAAAATAAATAAATAAAACATGAGTTTCACATAAGAAAAATATTATTTTTTTAATAATGAATTTCACTATTTTTTAAAACAATTAAGCAACGATTACGTACTCATAATTGTATATAGAATTACTGTTCTTCTTTAATTTTGGACTTAACACATTGTATAATTTTCTTACTTTTCCTTCCTTTCATGTTATAAATTTTTCAAGAGATGTATTTGTCTTTAACCGTTACTCTATTAAGTCTAATTGTAAATTATGGCGAGGCAAATCATAATTTCTAGAGATTGAAGTCATCATATGCATCCTTCATTAATACCTCGCTGTACTCTGATATCACGTGATCGATCTTATATTGATCTCTTGGTTCATGTTTATATTCTCTAGCTAGATTTATGGGATAACTGAGAACTAATTTCGGGGGTAAGGGAAAATGCAACTAACACAAGTTGCTGCTGCAACTTGCATGGTATTGCAGGGTGTGGGTCCTGAGTTTAATCCCAAACTTTGAAAAGTAGAGTACCTTACAAAAGAGTACAAATGCAACAAATAGCAAAGGTCGCTGTTGGGAAAGGAATCAAATAATTATCAACCCCTCTCTCTCTCTCTCTCTCTCTCTCTCTCTATATATATATATATTTTAATATATATATACATATATATATATGAGTAATATTAAATATAATTATAAAATATATAAGTACTGCATAATCATTTTAAAAAAGAATAGAATATTCTACTACTAAAATTTAATTCTTTCTTGTATAAACCTCGTATTACTCATTTTTTAAAATTAAAATTATAAGACATTTACATATTTACAATTATAAATATCACTTGTCTCTCTCTCTATATATGTAACTAAATATCACTTGTCTCTCTCTATATATATTATGTATATTATATATATGGCCGATCTGTTGAACTTGATCATATATATTCTATCTCATCACTTCATGTACATGAATGAATTGACGCCCAAATTGCGCTGTGTGGTCCATTTCTCTGTTCTAAGTACAAGAAAGTCCTTCCAAAAACTCTTTTTGACCATGCGCAGGATACAAACAATAGTAATCATCTCAAAATCTTCCAGCTGCAACCCAACCTACTGGTCACGGTTCCTGTCTTTGACCGTTAGGTTCACCTTAATTTGTACTCAGTTCGACCCAAAAGGGAAAAACAATACAGTAACTCAGAGACAGTACTTGGAAACTGTGTTAACTTTACCTATATATATATATATATATATATATTGGCAGTACTACTATGCCCCCAGTGGTTAATACTGTTTTAGCTAAAACTTTTTATTTTTTTATTTTTTTATCATTTTAAAATATTTTAAAAAAATATTAATATATTAATAATCACTTCTTTAATTATTAAATAAATAAAAATAAAATATATGAGAGGTCAAAAATAAATATAATAACATTATTATATGTTATAGCAACTGAGGTGCCTCAGACACGTGGACAACCCCTGACCTAGAGTAACGCACATGCTTCTAATGAGTAATTTAAGGCTTAATGAGATTTTTTTTTTTTTTTTGAAATGAACATTTCATTCAATCAATGATCTACTCATTCTCATAGTAATTTAAGGGTCTGGTAATAATGATCTACTCATTCTCATAGTAGCAATCACTAGGCCCTCACAATCACGAATAATGACACCAACGTCAACTTTGTACCTTTGTTTATCCACAGCAGAATTCCAATTAATCTCATAGAAATTAGCAGGAGAGGGACACCATTGATGTTGCTAAATAAATGCAGGAGCTACTAGATCTTCGCTTGACCTATAGGACATGTTAATATCTTCAGTTTTCGGAGAGATTCGTTGCATTAAAGACCCAGGACTAATAAAGACCTTATTGAAGACCAATGCAATCCTTCGCTTCCATAGTTTCCAGGCCATGACCACAGGAAGCTCCACCAAGGCTTAATGAGATGAGATGTGATTAGTTGAAATGATTTATGGATAGTAATGAAATTGTTAGTTAAAATGAGATGATATAAGAGTATAATTTCATCTCACCTCTATATCCAAACAAGTCCTTACTTCACATTGTCAAATGGTGTAACATTTATAGATCGATTTGTAAACAACTGAACTCAATTCACAGTTTAGAAAAAAAATTAAAAAATAAAAACTAAATCACATGTATGGTTCATAAAATTAATTATTTGTTTCAAAGTTCAAATTGATGTGAAAAGATAAATTTAATTATTTATATTTATCTTATAATTCTTCCGCATGTGTACATGATCAGTCTCTCCCTTAAAAAAAAGAAAACTAGCAAAAAAGGAAAACTATATACAAAACATTACTATCCAACTTTCATTTCACAATATAAAATGCTGTTCATTTATCATAATTATAAAGATATTGTCATTACAGAAAGATCTCAATCTTCTAAAAATCAAGCTGAAGAGATTTACTCCAAAGATCAAATTCCTTGATTATAGGAAACGCATGTGTATATAATATTTGAATTGATTTGTATTTGATTTTTTAGCTTTATACCTTATCGGCACGTGTATATGAGAACACCTTTATAAATACAAAGCCTACCACCAAGATGATTTACGGTGGTTTACAAAAACCTTTTCATAAGATCATATCCAATGAAAGATCATTTAATAATTATAAAAATCTCATATCTTATATACTAAAATTAATTTTAAATGTAAATGTGATATATAACATTACTGATCCCTTAATAATTGGGTGCAAACATGCATAATATTTAATTGATTTAGTGAAGTACAGAGTCGATCAAGACGCAAATTCATAACTTTTACTCTGACTAATTATAAAATTACCACTTTTTTCAATACGACTTTGACTTGTATCCATTTTATGATCGACCATTTCTTGGTCCACCTCCTTCACATTAATATCGTGATGGCTAGATCTTCTAATGGAAACTTGTTAGTACATATCAACTCAAATTAAAAATTACCATCAATCTTGTTATTAATTAACTGTAATTACCGATTCTGGTAAAACATTTGCCAAAGTTTAGCTACAAGTGCTCTTAAGATTCATCAATGCTATAAATTCATTTTTAACTTCGTTTGTTTTTGTAGATGAGATGAAATGAGTTGAAATAAGATATTATTAAATATTTTTTTAATTTTATTTTGAGATTTGAAAAGTTTATTTTATTTTATATAGAAATTTAAGAAAATTATAATAATTAGATAAGATGAGAAGAAATAAAAAAATATTTGAGAAAACAAACAATGTTGCAATTCAAGCTTTTCTTTTGTGCTTGGGTCCTATAGTTGGGGTTCACTCATTGTGCTCATCGAACAGACCATAGGAGTCCGTGCTTTCAACTCTAGACATAACACTCTCGTGCCAGTATCTGCTCGCCCCAAACTTCACCAGCCTCTACTTTTGTTGGGAATTTTTTCTTGAGATGATAAATGGAGGTTACCACCTTCAAGTCATTGAGGATAGGCCTCCCAAATATAGCATTATAGGAAGAAAGAGCCTTTACTATAAGAAAGTTTGTCATTGTTGTCGTTGTGTGGTTGCCTTGACCTAAAGTTACTAGAAGTGTGATGGCGCTCATGGGCTAATCTTTTAGTGGAGTACATGATGGATGTAACCTAGGTTAAAACTCGTTGAGATGTCGTCAACTAAAACTCATCTAGTTGTATAATTGGCAATTAACAGTGTAACTACCAACATGTCATCGTGGGGGTCAAGACTCCCACACAATCCTCGTTCCCAAATAAAATATTTGGGGTCATCCCTAACTTGGAATATTTGTGTGACCTATCCGTTGTGTGTATCTCATGGTATCTGGCCTTGCGGACATGGGCTCTTCTTCTAGATGATGTTGTGCCGCCCCTGCAAACCATGTGCTAGTGTACCAACATCAAATAGGGCTTGCTCCCGGTCTCACCTCAGGCAGGGAGAGTGGTTTCTTCTTTCCCTTTCTGGTTTCTAGTGCTTGGGGCTCCTGCTTCTCTTCCATTTTTGCTAACATCCCTCTTTCCATTGTAGTTTAATATAGTCTGCTAACATTTTTTCCAACTTTCCACTACTTGTCATCTCATTGATCCACTTGTCTAAAGTAAAACAATCTTCAATCCAATGGGAGATTATTTGGTGATACCTGCAATAGCACTAGTTCTTGCTTGGGAAGCAGCCTTCTTCGTTAAACATTCGGCTGCTTCCCTGAAGTTGTGGTTGTTATGGATCAGGCGATGCCCTTGATCCTATTGATTGATGTACTATTCATGCCTATCATCTTGATGATTCCACCCATGTGTACGTTTATCTTCGTCTTTGGAGCTACTTTGGCTCTTATCCTCGAATTTTGGCTCCTATTTCCTCAGCTCTAAGAGCTTGCAACATGTCTTCTTCATTGACAAAATTTTCTGCTCGATCCATAAATACTCAAAAGGTGGAGGGTATCCTCTTGGTTATCTCTGCATAAAAGGGCTCTAAGGCCTGATTCCGAGGGAGAGCGGCCGTGATGAGTCTTTCATTGTTGAAATGCTTAAGGTAAGCCTTTAAACTCTCCCACTCTCTTTGTTTCATAGTGAGTAAATATGCGGTTGGCCTTCAGAGCCTCCTACTTGCCATGAATTGTATAAAAGATTACTTCACCAACTTTTTGAAAACTACTAGTAGATTCGCGACACAACATCGCAAACCACCCTCTTGCTATTCCTTTCAAAGTTAGCAAGAAAGCATGACATGCCACTTATCCAAGGAAGCCTTGAAGGATTATATGCAACTTGAAATTCTCGAGATGGTTAACGGGGTCCTTGAACGCATCGTGCAGAGGTATGGCCATGACCTCCTCACTATTGTGAAGATCTATGCGAGTCAGCAGCTGCTCCAAGGAGGAGATACCTCCATCTTTTTTGCTATTTCTTTATATTTGTTAACCAAGCTGCACAGCTCATCATGAAGCATTTTCTTTTCTAACTTCTTGTTGTTCACTCCTCCTACGTTGTATGCGTCTCCCTCAGCCTATCCATTTCAAAGAGGAGAGGGTTGTCCTTTTGTTGCTTCATATCTTCATTCTCCTTTTGTAGTTGCTCGACGATTTCCTTCAGCTGTTTCAGCCTCTCCTCCTTGGCCTCCACCAATCTTGCTTCTACATCTGTCATGCTTGATTTAAGGTCGCAATTTGTGTGTAATCGAGTAGTTGGCATGTGAATATCACGTTGAAGTCTATTAATATCTTGCAGATAGCACTACTGTAAAAGACATGTTTTATACCAACGTAACTAACCACATGGTTAACCTGCAATAAATAAGGTAGCAGCACTGACTACCTATGGACACTCTGATTTCAAAGTTAGCAAAGTATATGAGAGTGAATATATGTAAAAGTGAGATGCCATTTCGTTACCTTTCAGGTGCTACTTATAGAGTGATCCATTGGTTGTAGAATATGGTTGTGATTCAGTGTTATAGAACATCTATGATTCCTAGATAATCAAGATGGATGACTCCTATATTCTTGGAGTTATCATTATCTGAATGCTCCTATTTTGTAGGAATTATCTTATCTGAGGTAGTTATTCCAACTATAAATGTTTATCACCAATCCAGGGGTTGATTTCCACGTAGTCATGACTACGGGCTTTCTATCACTACAAGAAAAATAGTTATTTGTGGCATTTTAATTGCAGCCAAAATGACTATTTTTGCTGCAAATACTTTTTTGCAGCATTCTTTTACTTTTTGCTACAAAATCTAATGTCGCAAAAAGTCAATTTTCTTGTAGTGTATTGTGGGTTAGGTTATGGGAACCAAATATCCTCTACTTATATTATCACTAATATATAGCAAAAGTATTATACCAATAGTATTACTAATATAATATAAAAAAAAAAAGTATAACTAATATATTAAAGTATTAATATATTAGTAATATTTATATATGAGATTAAATATTTAATATATATTAAAAACTAGAAAATTGAATTGAACTAGTAAAACTAGAAATGCCAATTGAAGACGATAATTGGTGTGGTATCGATTCTTAAAAATACAAAATTGATGTATATTAATTTGATTTTAAATTCTATTTAAAACCACGTCAAATTGGAGCAATTACACACTTAATCCTATAATACTAGATCCATCCAACAGTTGAGACATTCTTCGGGTTCTATAATTTGAATTCAGACAGCGGACAACTTTGGTAATTATTGGGCGTGGTTGTCGATTGGGACAACATCCCATAACTGACGTTCCTGTTTCAACAAGTTACAAAAGTCAGATCCAAGCCTGTAATCCATTGGGTGTCATACTTCTTAATTTCCTGTTTATAGATATAAATATATATATATATTTTTTTATCAGTTTGAATTTTTTAAGATATTTTTTAAGATAAGTAATAATTTTATATGATATTAAAAAAATTCTAAATTTAAACTTTAATTCTATATTCTAGCTATTTAATTAAAATTTTATATGTTGAGTCCGATTCAGTAAAAGAGAGTCTAGCTTACCGTACTTGAGATTGAATATTAAAATATATATAAAATATAATTAACCTTTTTGTATCAACTCAAATTTTTTAGATAAATAATAAATTTACATAATAATTTAATAGCATTCTCTGTCGCTTTCTAAAGTCATTTTCATTTTTCTTTCGCGCTATATGTTTCTATCAATTTCTCTACCATATTTAAACTAATTTGTTTTCCCAATTGGGGCTACAGCCTACACTCATAAACAATCCAACTAACTGACGGCACAGCCTGGTGCGACAGGCCCCAGGCATTGTTCTAGTATGGAAAATGATACTATTTCGAGTTTCTCCTCTTATTCTCCTCTTAATTTAATAATTATATATTTTTTTTATTTAATAATAAAGGAAGTAAATATTATTAATATTTTAATATTTTATTTATTTTTTAAAAATATTTAAAAAAATTTTAAAATATATTTTTTTAAAAAAGTACAATTTTCACTAGGAGGTACACTACCTGGTTTGATTTTGTATATGAGATGTATCTAATTATTATAATTTTTTTAAATTTTTATATAAATTATAATAAATAAATTAACTTTTTTAAATTCTAAAATAAAATTTATAGGAAAGTTTTATTTCGTTTTTAGTTTTATCTCATCTTATTACGTAACCTCAAACATTGACAGCCAAAGAGGCATGGGAAAAAAACTCCAAGGTAGAGGGTAAAAAGAAATCGCCAACAAATTAGAGTAACAGTTTCTGTAGCAAATGGACTTGCATCTTCTTAGCTGTATAACAAGTTGGGTTGATAACTATAAGGTTCTCGAATTGAAAAAACAAATATCAGCCAAAGGTTTTTTAATAAATGGGACCATAAAATATCCGACAATATAGTACTAGAGTCTAGACCATTATTCTCTCTAATCCGTACAAAATATTGAACAATGAAACTAGATTGAGAGATGCTTTGAGTCACATGAGTACACAACTTTTTCTTAGAATAATTGATGTCCACTCTTAGGGATGGGGATACAGTAAAAGCCCATAAATATTTTATTGTTTGATTGCGTTATACACTTAATTAATTCTGTTGTGATTCCTAATTCTTAATGACAAATACTCACAAACGAGATTACCGTATGTCCAGTGGCAATATTGGATTGATAATCAAGTATATAAAACCGAAACAACAGGAAATCGTGCAAGATCAACAATAACGCAAGAACAGAAAAGTAAAAGAGAAATCAAAACAAGAGATTACGTGGTTCGATTTTATTGATCTACATTCATAATAAGAACAGTTTGTAAATCTTTATTATTGAAGAATGCATCAAAAATAGAGTTTACAATCACTTACAAACCTCCATCTTCATGGCACAAGACCATGGTTTCAGCTCCCATGTATTCTCTCTAACCAAGCATCACCATTGTGCCCCTTAACATCTCGGCAACACATTAAGGTTTCAGCCCCTTTTGTTTCTCTCAATTACGAATGAAGAATGGTAAACTGATTCTTTGTCTACTTCAATACACGAAGGCAACTTGCCTTATATACATATTGTAACGTCTCAATTTTTTGTCTTGATTAAAACGTAAATCGAAGCATCCAGACAAGTAATACAAGACTACTCATCCTACATAAATATAAAGAATAGCATGCATGCATCTAAGTTTACTAATTAAATGCAATGCGAAACACAGTGGAATGAGGTAATTCTCCAATTATGCAAAGAGATCTAATTCTTGCATAAATAGATCACATGGCATAGTATAACTATAACCTTCATAATTCACATTTACAAAAACATAGTATAACCAAAACTTACATAACCCAGTTAGTTTTCTTAAAATATAATATCGTATCCCACCATCATTCAGAAATCTTACTATTCCACTTGATCACTTACATGAGATTATTTCAATCGGAGTGGAGTATTCTGTAGGACCCTCAGGGTACCTCAGAATCTCCTATGCCGTCTGAGTCTCATTGCAATTTGTTTAATCCTACACAGCATCTATCATTCCATAAGGAATGATATATAAAATTTAAAATAGTGAAATTTACAAAAATTCTCAGTAAATACACATTTAACGAAATAAGGCATAGGTTACATAAGACATTATCATACATAGTAATGATCACAGATATATAATTTATGAAAATGCTTTATGGGACTTATGCATGTCATTGACCATTCTTCCCATACCAACTTAGATTTTATTTGGACCCACTATCATATACTTAAAACTTATACTTTCATCTTATTTTTTAATTTTGTGGGTTTTACTTATTTTTTATACTCGATGGGCGTTACGTACCGTCATTCCCATTGGGATCTTACTTATTGTGTATCCTCGACATGCATTTCGTATCGCCGTCCCTATCGGGTCTTACTTATCTCTTATCTTCAAGTTCTTGTTCTTATAAGTTTTTACTTATATCCACTATTTTACCCGTAGTTGGGCCATACCACTATTATTACCTGTGGTTAGGTCATATCCAGTATTGTTACCTCTGGTTGGGCCATATCCATATTCTTGTCAGTCGTTCGGGTGTTACGTATCGCCGTCTCCGTCACGACGTGACTAACTTATCTATAGTCTTATTCTTAGTTGTTTCTTTCTTATTCTTATTCTCTTAAATACATGACATGCCCCTTTTCTTAAAACCTACCACAGAATGGACGATGCATGTACTCTTAAATCTCATGCTGTATGCACCTCCAATATAACATATATCATACACTTATATTACACATATAATTCTTCTTTATTGAATCATCAACTTTGATCCAAGGAAAAGTCATGAATTTAATCAAACAGGGTATCTCACTCGAGCAAGGTATCAAGTAAGCATCAAGCGAAATCTCGGGTTGCCTCTCGCTCGAGCAAGATATTGAGCGAAGTCTTGGGTTGCATTTCGCTCGAGCCAAACATCGAGCAACCTTCTAGCGAAGAGTTCTGGTTGCTCTTCGCTTGATCCATAGGTCGAGCGAGGGTCAAGCGAAATCACGGCTTATAGGGTTTTTCAATCTAAAACATGCAATCTTTTCACATAAATCTTATTTTTACTTATTAAAACATAAATCTATATTCTTATAATTTTCTTAGCATTTTACCATAACAAAAACTCATCCAAAATACAATAGATTTCACTTACATCATATAAGCAAGGTTTAAGCTCCAATCAATAACAAACATGATTTAATTATCAATTTACTCATTCTATGCCAAGATTAGGTTAAATTGTATACTTACAAGTTTCTCCAAAACTTGACTTGATGATAGAACCAAGTTCTTGCAATATTTCCCTTAAGGTCACTCACTTTAGCTCACTTAGGTGTTGTTTGGAGGTTCAAAGGTTTGAAAATGATTCTTCTTTTACTTTCTCTCCACTTGGGCGTATGCTACCCTCTCCAAAGGGAGTTAGGAAAATCTCCAACACCTATTTATAGTAGTGAGGTCAACCCCTTAGAAGAAAAGGAGAAGAAGAGGTAGCTAAAGGCTACCAATTACCCAAGGGCTTTGGAGGATGAGGTGTCTTGCCTTCAAATCAAATGATTAGATCTAATCTTCCAAAATTTTAGATTTTGCAGCAAATATTACCATCCAATGGCTAATATTAAGTCACTTTAGTCAGCCAAAATTGATCAATGGTTGAGAAGGGAGCTAATAAGATAAGGCATGAGGTGGCACTCACCTAACCATGCATGAACCAAGCCATTCCCACCCCTCTCCTATCCAATTTTGTCACATGTTACACTTTCTAAGACACCACTTGACATGTTCTAGAAGACCATTTCGAGATTTGGTTGGGATAACTTTGGTTTGTAACTCACTTAATTAGACTTGGATAGATTGAGGTAGATTTCTGCCTCTCATGTTTGCTTCATGTCTTTGGGCCAACTAGAGCTTCTAGATCACTTCATCTCCTCATGACACATACTCCTACACATGTCAAGACCTCAAGAAAATTGATAGCCAATCACAGTTTTCTTCACATGGTCGAATAGAGGACAATTCATCTAAGTCGGTTACCAATTGAACTCAACCCAGGGCCGTCCACTTCACACCAGATTTAGTCCTTGATACGTTCCTTATTTTCAAAAATCCAAAACATAAAAGTTATAGATCTACTTCTTAAGGTTCTATAAGAACTAGAATCACTTCATTTGGAGCTTATATGACCAAGTTATAATTTTTCCACTAAATATTGACAAGTCAGTCCGAGAACACCAATCCGGGCACGCCAAGTGTTTGATAGATGATCCTTCTTATTTCACAAGAAATTTTCTGAATAAAATCTTCTCATTTGACATATTTCTACACACTTTTCAAGATCTTAGGATAATTGAGAAAATAATCCAAAGACTTAATCTAATCCAAAGTCCTTAGTCAACTTCAAAGTCAATGCCTATCTATGTTTAATCCAGATCTTTCACTTCAATCTCAATTTAGTATTTTCTTAAATTCATATCTCTTAAAACTCAAAACATAAATGTTTTAGATATTCCTCTTATCTTTCCATAGCCTCTTGAATCACTCAAATCCAATATCAAATGAGTAAGTTATGGCCGTTCTATCAAAATATGTCAAGTCTCTCTATGTATCCACTCGAACCAGACATCAAGTAAGAGCCGAGCCAAATCTCGGCCTGAATCTCGCTCGAGCCAAACATCAAGCGAGAATCGAGCAAGATCTTGGGTTAGGCACTTTTTTCACGTAAAACAAGCCACCATTGTACCCAATCCTACTCCTAACCTTCCAACATACATTTATAAGTCTTTTATTTATTATACTTATTACTTATTTGATCAACTTTCAACGATCATGCCACATATGAAAATTAAACGGATATTTAAAAATTCGGGTTATGACACATATACATAAATTACAAGTTTGCCACAACTCTAATTACAAAATAGCCATTATGGAATTTACAAAACTGCCATTAAACCATTACACATTTACACGGCTAAGACTTCAACTCATATATATCTAGCTTCCACCACGTGTACTTTTAAAAGGTTTGGCACATCTTCAAAAAATCTCCACCTTGTCAAGTCTTTTATTCTAATAAATTGATCTTCTTCTTCCTCGAAACTGTTCCTATAAAGTAACCCAAATTCTAGCAGCTTCTCATGTTTATAAAATTCAGGCAATACCTACACTTGATGATTGGTATAGATTTTGTCATCATATCTGAGGGGTTTTCCTCAGTTGGAACCATTTCTACATTGACCTCTCCAGTTCCTATTACATTCCTCACAAAATGAAGTTGAATGTTTATGTGTTTAGACTTTTGATAGTACACTTGATTTTTGGCAAGATATCTAGTACTTTTGGCTATCACAATGAATTGTGATAACCCCTTTAAATATGCCTAACTCATGTGAAAAATCATTTAACAATAGCCTCCTTAATTGCTTATGTCATAGTAAAATATATAGTTTCAGTTGTTGATAAAGCAACTACAGATTGTAAATTAGTCTTCCAACTTATAGCCCCTCCAAATGTTGTAAATACATACCCAAACAATAACTTCTGGTATCTGAATTAGCAACATAGTCAATATCAACAAAACCCTCTAACTCACTCCCTGTTGCACATCCTCTCCAAATCTCAAACCTAGACATTGTTCCAATTAAATATTGTAATACACACTTCATAGCATGCCAATGTGGGTTCCAGGGTTACTCATAAACCTACTCACCATGCTAACAACATAGGTTAAGTCAGGTCTAAAGCACACCATAGCATACATAATGCTTCTCACCATGCTTGGATGGGGTATACATTGCGTGAATTTAATGTCCTCATCGGTTTTAGGGGCTTGATTTATAGACAGTTTTGAATGTTGTCCTATTGGTGTACTGACAAGTTTTAAATTAGACATACCAAACTTATTGAGGAACTTGGTGATATAGTTTTCTAAAATAGATAGAGAAGTTTTCTTTTCTTGTCTCTAACTATTTCCATACTTAATACCATCTTAGTTGGCCCAAGCTCCTTCATCTCAAATTTTGTTTTCAGTACACATTTGACTTGCTCAATTAGATTTGCATCCTTACTTGCATTGAGCATGTCAACTACATATGAAAGTAGGTAGATCATATGCTCATCTGAATGCTTAAAGTACACACAACTATAATAATGACTCCTTTTAAACTCATTATCCAACATATGAGAGTCAAATCTTTTGTACTATTGCCTTGGGGATTGTTTGACTCTATAAAATAAATTTTTAAGTAAACAAACATGATCAATGTTGACTCATTTACATAACTCTCAGGAGGTTGCATGTAAATAGTCTCATCTAGTTCAACGTGCAAGAAATTTGTTTTTACATCTAATTGCTCTAAGTGTAAGTCTTCATAAGTAGTATAGGATAAAATTAAACTTATTGAACTGTGTTTAGCAACAAGTGAAAAAATTTCATTAAAATCTATCTCTTTCCTTTGAGTGAACCCCTTTACTACTAGCCTAACCTTGTACCTAGGATCCTCAACACCTGGTATGCCCTCATTCCTTTTGTAGATCCATTTAGACCTTACTAGCTTAGCCTTTTCAAGCTTAACAACCATTTACCAAGTATAATTCCTACTCAAAGAATCCATTTCCTCATCCATGGTCTGTTTCTATTTATGAGACTCAATACTTTCCATGGCTTCCTTGTAGGATCTAGGATCCATTTCTACAACTTCATTTGCTATGGCCAAAGCATAAGCAGTCATCTCAGCTTGACCATATCTTATAAACCTCTTTTGTCTATCATTGACCAAGTTGTATGAACTAACTTTACATTGGTCCTCATCACGTAAAGTGAAAGTTTAAATCTCAGCATCCTAATGTTCTCATTTCTCTGAATTATTATCAGGTTGTTCCACCTCAAGATGTAACCTCTCTAGATTAGTATTCTGAGTGGGTTCAAGTCTTTTATTTTTTACCTAAGTTATTTCATGTTCATTAAAGATCACATCTCTATTAATGATAAATTTTGTATGCTTGGCTTATCAATCCATAACTTGTACCATTTTACTCCCTTAGGGTATCCCATAAAAATACATTTTATAGCCCTTGGTTTTAGTTTGTCAGTTCAGGTGTGAACATAAGCAACACACACAAACACCCTCAAGTAGTCATAGTTAGAAAGCTTTCTAGTCCACATTTCTTGATGAATCTTAAACCCTATGGCTGAAGAAAGACTCTTGTTGATTAAATGGACTGCAGTTGTGGCAGCTTTAGCCAAAAAGACTTAGAAAGTCTTGAGTTTGACAATAAGCATCTAACCCTCTCCGATATAATCCTATTCATCCTCTTGACTAAATAATTTTCTTGAAGGGTTTCCCTTACTATTTTATGCCTAGCCATACCTTCCTTTTGACAAAACCGATTAAATTCATTTGAGATATACTAAGTCCGTTATAAATTCTTAATTTCTTAACCTTCCTTCCTACTTTATTTTCTACCAATTTTTTCCATTCCTTTAATTTCTCAAAAGTGTCACTCTTATTTTTAAAAATGTACAGTCACACTTTTATGAAATAATCATCAATAACAAAGAGGAAATAACTTCTCCCTCCATGTGAATTAACCCTAGTTGGCCCTGTTAGGTCCAAATGCACATAGTCTAGGGTTTGTTTTGTAGTGTGAGTGGTTGTTTTAAAACTTGCCCTTTTTGCTTTCTCAAGAATGCAATCTTACAAAATGGTAAAATTTTCAGCTATTTCTCACCTAGCAGCCCTTGTTTTTGGAGTTGCAAAGGGCCCTTATGACTCACATAACCTAACCTTTTGTGGTAAAGGATAACCCTTCTCTAGGATAGAAGAAACCCTTCTCTTCTATCATCACCCTTTTCTAGGATAGAAGAAACCTCCCTTATGATAGTTTTATCAATGCGGGTATATAAGCCATTTTTAATGACTCCTTTCATCACAATAAGTGAACCCTTAGCAACTCTGAAAGATCCAAATTTAGATTTAAAAGTGTACCCAAATTGGTCTAACACATCTAGTGAGATTAGTTCCTTTCTAATTCAGGTATGTATCTAACCTCAATTAAGAGTTTTTCAATACTATTATGGAGCCTTAGTCTTACCAAACCTATACCCTAGATTTTACAAGACTTATTACTGTCAAGCATCACAAACCTCCCATCTAAAATAGTGAAAGTTTCAAACCATGTTTTATTAGGATACATGTGAAAAGAACATTCTAAGTCAAAGATCCATCCTTTTCCTCAATCAACCTTGGACATATTTAAAATCTCGGCACTCTCATTTCCATCACTCACAATCGAGGCATCTCCCCCCTCCTTGGACCCATTTCCTGTATTAGACTTTTTATTAGGGTAATCTCTTTTCAAATGCCTCTCTTTGTGACATGGATAGCATTTTAATTGCTTCCCTTTAGACTTAGACTTGTACCTCACATTATTTTTATTGTTCTTCCCCTTTTGACCTCTTTTCTCAACTCCCCCTCACAGTCAAGCCCTCCTCAGCTTCAGATTTTATTTCAGATATGGCTTGTAATTCCCTGGAGTGTAACATGGCCTGAATCTTATCTAAACTCAGTGTTTTCCTCCTATACATCATGGTCACTTTCAAATTAGCATAAGAATTATCTAGAGAACTCAACAATAAAATTGCTTGATCTTCATCATCAATATTAGCCTAATCTAAAATAATTTGCTTAAAAGAATCGAGATGGTCAGCAATAGATATACTTGGGGACGTCTCGAATGTGTAGAGCTTTGTTTTCTTGTGCAGTCGGTTCGCCAGAGATTTTGTCATGTGGCTCTCTAATTTCAGCCAGATTCCAGTAGCGATGTTTTCATTGGCTACCTCCCTCAGAACTTTGTCACTAAGAGAGATGATGATTGCGCTGGTAGTTTTACATAAGATTTCCCCTCTATCTTGTATTTCAACAGTTTCCATCTTATTTTTTTCAAGAAGAGCTTTTTGGAGTTTCTGTTGAGTAAGGAGGGCTTTCATCTTAGTCCTCCATAGCCCAAAGTCATTCTTGCCATCAAACTTGTCAATGTCGAATATGGCAATCCCTATCAAACCTAAGCTCATGATATCACTTGTTGTGATTTAGACCTCTCAATGACAAACACTCACAAACAAGATTACCGTTTGTGCAGTAGCAATATTGGATCGATAATCAAATATATAAAACCGAAACAAGAAGAAATCGTGCAAGATCAACAATAATGCAAGAACAAAAAAATAAAAGAGAAATCAACACAAGAGATTATGTGGTTCGATCCTAGTAGTCTACATATATAATAAGAGCAATTTATAAATTTTTATTATTGAAGAATGCACCGAAAACAGAGTTTACAATCGCTTACAAACCTTCATCTTTGTGGCACAAGACTATAGTTTCAGCTCCCCCGTATTCTCTACGAAGCATCACCATTGTGCCCCTTAAAATCTTGGCAAAACATTAGGGTTTCGGCCTCTTTTGTTTCTCTCAATCGCGAACGAAGAATTGGTGAACTGATTATTCGTCTGCTGCAATACACGAAGGCAACTTGCATTATATACATATGCATAAATTAAAAGGTTGCCACAGCTCTAATTACAAAATAGCCATTACGGAATGTAGAAAACTTCCATTAAACCATTACACATTTACACGGCTAAGACTTCAACTCATATGTATCCATCTTCCCACCACGCGTACTACTCTTAAAAGGCTTGGCACGTCTTCAACAAAATCAAATTAGAATATCTAAATATTGAAAGTTGTGGAAAATTAATTAATAATTAGAATCTTAATTGTATGAGTTTTGATGAAACAAAAGGCGCTTTGAAAGAGACGGAAAACTAGAATTAGAAACCTAAATAAGGTTTCTAATTCTGCTCAAGCGTTTACTGTTTAGTTATTGTACATTACTACATATTACTATTAATTCACGAACAGGTACAAGAAATTGCACTTCCAAATAATGGTCATCTAGTGTAGACTCAACGTGGATGCAGTCTTAACTATTCAAACAACTTAAGATGGTACATGGTGCAAGGCTAGAGATTTCCTATTGTTCTTAATTAAATTTTAGAGCTCTAGAGTATAATAGAGATAAACACGTAAGTATGGTTCGATAACATTTATCAAGTATTTAATGTTGTCTAAAAAATTTATACGGCCATCTATAAATGATTTTCATTGTAGAATCTAACTGCAATCCGTCAACTCCTCAACATGTAAGTAAATCTAGCCATGTCAGCTTATGAATTTTAATTTTATAACACCTCTTTAGAAGTCTTACACTTCTCGAACGTAAACCCATGGATCCCCTCCTTTTAAAAATGCATACCTAAGCCAGTGGAGATATAGCAAGGCTACATTGTCCATAAAACATAACACACACATATATATAGCAAGGTTTTAATGCAATTAAAGTTTCCTAAGCCTGTTGAAAATGCTTTCATAAGTAGGAAAGTTTTCTTTCAATATGATTTGAGTAAATGATTCTATGACAAGGGTCAGTTGCAACTTGCTTTGTTGAACTTCAAACACATTATGTGATGCTAAGATGTTGAAAATCAAAATAGACATCTTCAATGAAAATGAGTGAAAGACTCACATCTGTTATTAGATTATAGCATGGAGTGCTCTCTGGCACTCTATTGGTTAAGACCTAAGCAACTTTATCGAAAGCCCCATTCTTTTAATCCAAGCCTCAACATATCATAATTGAAGTACGATTTTTACAAATTCTTGTTTGGAATATTAACTTTTCCGAAATCCAAAAAGAGATAGACACGTGGTATTTAATGTTTTAATTCATACTGGACATTTTAATGTTGGAGAATCCGAATAATGATCCATCTCCATCCCTCTTTTTCGGCCGATGACTGTGTGCCACAGGATAGATGAGGTAGATCAGAAGTTGTGGATTCCAATCCAGCAGGCGCATGAATTTAGAGAACAACAACAAAAACAGAGCATGTTAACAATGTTCAACAGTCGCAATGGTCTCTAAATCACTGAACTTTCAGTTATTTTGGATGGGGAACAGAACCACCAATCGCAAAAGGTACAAAACAGAGCATTTTGTGAATGAAATCCTCCGAAAGAGACAATAAAGAGGCAACTGGAGCACATAAGGGATACAGAAATTTGGGATGCTGATGTTGGAAATGGAAAATCAGAACTTCTTGATAAAGTCGTATATGTGTGTGCTGATCTCCTCTGGCTTTTCTTGGTTTATAAAGTGAGCTGTATCTTCCATGACAACTACTTCTTGCAAGAATGGCACATCTCTCTTGAAACCACCATTGTGTATATAATCCTTGACGCCAGGGATGCAATAGGTGATGTCAAGGTCACCCACAATAAATTTAACTGGCACTTTCACTTGTACTCTGGTCCATGGTGCTGTGAGCTCCCAGGTTCTGCCAACCATAACAAAAATATGTTTTTAGCCTCTATCCCAAACAAAACAAAAGGTTTGCTACTGAAAACAAAGTCATCTCCTGATAACTTTGTTATGATTTCAAGTTATATGTGAGCTCGGTTCTCTATTTTTCAGAGTCATAAATAGTTCTGTACAGAAAATCACAAAATTTGTTGGAGAACATTGAAAACTTTGACAATTGACATGCAAGTAGGAGTTGTAAGAGATGATTTTTTTACTCGTATTCTCGGCCGTGTATCAATACACTCATTTCAATTCAAATTAAGAAGTAAGAGAAACATACAGATCCAAAGCTCGATAGTAGTTTAGCCCTCCAACGAAGCTCTTATTTTCAAATTTGCTGGCAAAATAATTGACATCTTCTTCTGATAACCAAGGTGGCAAGGGAATTGGAGTATCAGGGGAAGCTGCTAATCGTCCTTTGGGCATACAAGGAGGACGTGAACTGCGAGATGTAAGAAATGCCTTTATTATTCTTGCAGTTCCTGCCTGACAAAATTCTTCTTCAATCTCCCCCGGTTCCTACACCACAGCTCAAAACTGATTATGATATTGATCACTCAATGATTTGGAAAGTATCTTAGAACATCAAAATTTAACCTTCATGACACAGGATACTCCCTAAATGATTCAGAAAGAATTGTATTCCTTTAGAAACCCATAAATGTATCATGACACCCCATCCATATTAGATCGAATACAACGGGTGTGACTCATTGATTAAAGACTAGTCCAAGAAACTTCATCCAAATAATTTAAGAAAGGGGTATTTAAGCATCAGCATTTTTGTTATCTGTTAAGCACATCTTGCCAGGCTATATATTCCCTACCACCCATATGGACTTGATTATACCCAAAGAAAGAGCAAGAAAGATCAAATTACCATAAATTAAAGACACGGATGCAATTGAGAGACTGACATGTAACAGACAAAAGCTCAGACAGGGATCCCTAAGGATCCCTAACCCCAACAAAGTTGGGATCTTATTTGCTCCAAAATAACAAGTTTTTCATATATCTACAAGTTTTTTGCCAGTATATTGGTTACTGTGTACAAATAACAAAAGAACAGTGTTTGTAAGCAGACCAGATTAAGCATCTAAGGAGATTGAAGAAAGTTCATACTAAAGATCCATCACAAGAATGCCATACTATGTTTATAGCTATGAACAAAAGAGAATGACTGGCAGATATTTCAAACTTGCAGAAGGTTCTAGTAATTGAAGTGTACAGGGTGAGTAACAAATGATAGATATTCTACTACGAATGCAGGAATTTTGCCAAATTACACAAGTAAACTACTCAAGAAGTCTCCCAAATAGGAATCTGAGAATTCAGATTAAAGTAAACAATACCTTTTGAAGTCCCAATCAGAACGACATGCTATTGAAAAACTAAAGAATCCATGAAAGACATCTGCATAAAAATGGCTAATTCCAATATAGCTCATAACTGCAATCAATAAGTAATAATAATAATAGTAGTAATACCAATAAATACGAGCATTAATTATAAAAAAAAAAAAAAGGTAATAAATACAAGCAGAACATGCAGAAAAACCGACCAAATCCATCAACTGCCCTACTAAGAAAATTAATACAACTGTCTCTAACATTCTATTGCTACCGGACAGGAGAAACAACCAATTAATTGATCATAAATGTTACTGACATAAGAGATAAATTACCCTTTAATCCAATCCCAAACCAAGCAGATACCTTTTGTCAACAATAGAAATACATAAGCTATAACAGTTCCAATTACTAATATAATCACTAATATAATCAAATAAATTAAATCACTAATCATCTATTCAATCACCTGAAACCTGCAAATATAGTAATCATCGCCAAACAAAGCCCTAAAGCTCTCCACAGGTTTCCTTGATGGGCTCCTAGGACGAAACGCCACGCTCATGTTGACCAAGGCCTTGATCCGGTCTGGCCTGAACAAGCAGAAGTACCAGGCCATCACAGCTCCCCAGTCATGGCCGACCAAGAAGACCTGATCGATACCCAAATGGTCGAGGAGGCCGACGAGGTCGCCGATAATTTGGAACGGGGTGTATGAAGTGGGAGAAGACGGCGCGTCGGTGTCGCCGAACCCGCGAAGATCGGGGGCTATGCAGCGGTAGCCGAGAGAGGAAAGGGACAGGAGTTGGTGGCGCCATGAATACCAGAGCTCAGGGAATCCGTGGAGGAAGAGAACGACTGGGCCGTTACCTATAGATGCTATGTGCATGTTGATGCCATTTGTGGGTACTGTTGTGTGCTGTATCTTCTCCATCTTTCCACTCCGAAATACTCCAGCTCCAGCTCTTGTTCTTGATGTTGGTGTTTGAAGAGAGAAAGTGATAAGATCCTACCTATGTATTTATTAATTATAGCCTAGAGGGAAAATATAAAAAATAAAAAAACATAGGTTTTCTCTCACCAAGGCATGAAAGACAAAAGTTGCTCGTTGGTGTTGACTCTTTGAGTTTGATTGTTCAGCATATCCGACAGATTCTTTTCCAAACGTTTTTCTTACGCCTTTTCAAGTTGAGGGCTTCTCTGATTTTATGTTGAGCGGAGTTATGATGTCATTCAAAAATCAGTCGAATGGCCGACAAATAATTTTTTGTTTGTTATAAAATTAAAAACCAAAATTATTACGGTTACAAGATAAAAATATTAAAAAAAAAATTTAAGAATTTTTAAAAATTAAAAATTTTTTCGTTTTATATATTTTCTTATAAATTTCATAACAACTGAAACTCATATTTATAGGTCTTGAAATTACTATACATGTCACTATGCAAGATTTAAAATAATAGTAGTAAGGTCGTTTACATAATTTTGATAGTGGGACAGGAAGCGACAGCCGTCCCTCCAATCGATCGTTCATTACACTCTCCATTAAATGACTATCCATAAAAAATCTGTCTCGTTAAAACCTTGTCAAAGAAAAATTCAGTGAGAAGAAAAATTAATGGCAAAAAAAAAAAAAGTACAGTATTTTTATGTATTCACAAGTGCTTTAAGATTGTCTCATTAAAACCTTGCAAAGAAAAATCCAGTGGGTCAAAACCTCAGCGAAAGAAAAAGAGTACAATCAGCACAAGTCTTCATGATATTTATTCTCCCTGCAAAGTGCATGACGATAGATTTTTGAGTTTTCGCATTCTAATATTCTGCACAATCTTCTTGAATGTTGCAGTTGGTAATGCCTTCGTGAATAAATCTGTCAGATTATCACTTGATCGTATCTGCTTGACATCAATTTCACCTTTCTCTTGGAGTTCATGAGTATAAAAGAATTTAGATGAAATATATTTGATTTTGTCACCTTTGATATATCTTTCTCTGATTTGAGTGATACAAGCAGTATTATCTTCATATAAAATTATTGGGCTATCATTGATCATGAAAAACCACACGTTTCTTGGATATGTTGAGTTATTAATCTCAGCCAAATACACTCTCTACTTACTTCATGAATTATAATAATCTCTGAGTGATTTGAAGATTTGACAGATACATGCAGTTCCATATTCCCATCCGATATTGTCCTCTTTGGCACTTCAGGGCCTTATGGGTTTAAAATGTGTCCGACAAGGTAGAAGGAACCCCACATATAAGGCGCTTGACAGACATAATAGAAATCTGAAACCTACAGTAATACTTAAACTCCCCCTGAGAATATGCATTAATTTTTCAAGTAATAAACAAACATGACTTCAGCATATATAACAAGTTAAGAATTCAAACACGATTTCTATCTAAATAATGCATTAGAGAGAATATTATAATATTTTCATCTAAAATTTTCTCCCTCTTATTCGGCGTTATTAGAGAGAACTTATTTATATACGGCGGAAATAGTATTGGAAACCATCCATGTATGATAAAACCTTTAAAAGCTTGAGGTCTAATATTACTGGTTCGGCAGAAAATCAAATCCGTTTGACATTGTTAACAAACAAGATCTTGAAGAGATTTGAAGGTTTTGAGTTGTTATTTAAATATAACTAGTTTTACCATTGGTTTACTCCAGCAAAAAGATCTCACATTCTTCATAGATTCAGTTGTTGTTCATTCAGAACGATATTATATCTGATAGAAATTCTAATGTCCTAGATTTAAACCAAGAACCTTTTATACCTCAACCACTCATATTTTTTCCTGAAGCTGTAAACGCCAGGATAGGAGCAGAGATATATCTTTCTAGTAAATCTGATCCTGAAATTATTGCAACATCAAGAATCCTCAGTACTCAATATGCTGCCTCTCTTACAACCATGTCTCAGAGGCTACTAGCAAGAACGAGTGGGGTTGATTATCTTAAAAATCAAATATCTGAGTTGCATCAAACGCTTGCAACTAAAGATAGAAAAAATAAAAATTTATGACAAAAAAATAAGGAACTAAAAAAATTTGTAGACCGGTATTCTCGTTACCTGAAAATACGAGTAGAAGAGCTGGAACGAGAGAGCTCAAATATAAAGTCAACAATTGCAGCTAACGGCAGAGGTTCAGCATTTACAAGAAAATAGGGATAGCTGTAATTAATCTCGCTGGCTTTTGAAATTATGCATCCAGCATATCTTGTACAGTGAGATTTGAAGAGATAATGGTTTGTCTTATTCTTATTTCCATTTCTATAAGAACCGTCTTTAGCTTCATATAGTTTGCATCAAATGTTCTTCTCATATCTATAATTCATCTATATTTGCATTCTTATTCTAGAAATTCTCAATGGCTCATCAATTTCCTTTCAATATTTCTCACAATCAACATATGAGGTATCATTTACCTCAATTACAAGTAGTTCCTGCATCTTCCGCAGGTGCCATGTTGCAGAAAACGAACGATCTGGCTAATAAGTCAGATTGTGAAGCTGTTTATGAGCTGGTGACTCTCGACATCCGATACTCCTCCTCTATTGTCGGGTTTTCCAACCGATTACAATCCAAAAATCATGAGATTGAGGAACTTAACGAGAAGGTTTTCGTACTTTAACGATTCGTTCAGGAGTCAGACAGAAAAATTGCAGACTTAAAGCAAGAGAATAAGGATTTAAAATCCTTACTTACCTCTTTATTTCGATTGCGTAATCCTTTAGATAAGGATGACATGTTGCTTTATGAAGAACAAATGCATTTGAGAGATGAGGCTAGAAGTCTCAAATTTTTGTAACTCATCTATCAATTGAATAGTAAGATCTTTCTTTTTCAAATGCATTCCTTGAATTTATAGCAGCCCTTGTGATCTCTTCAAGAGTTCTAACAAGATAAATCATCAACGTAAACTGTAATAATGACAAATCCGGGTTCTGATGAAACACACGGGCATATATGATTATTCTCAAATCTTTCTTTCAATAGATACTCGATGATTTAATTATACCACATGCGTCCAGATTGTTTTAACCCATATAAAGATCTTTGAAGTTTTATAAAGTACATACTCCTAAATGTACTTGGATTAGATGCTTTAAGTTATCGTATATCTTTATATATGTAATGATCTAATGATCCTTATTAATATGCAATGACCACATTCATCAACTGCATATCTAATCAATTTGTAATAACCAAATCAATTAAAAATATGAATGTGATTGCATTCATAACAAGGAAATATGTTTCCTCATAACTACTCTCGGGTTTCTGCAGGAAACCTTGTGCGACAAATTGTACCGCATAATTTCATTTTTCGTTACGCTTTCGTATAAATACTCACTTCTATATTATAGGTATTACACCCTTTGCTATTTGGACAACAGGTCCAAATACCTCTAGTTTTGCTAGTAATTTTAATTCAGTTTCAATAGCTGTTTTTCATTTTGGCCAATCATTTCTACGTCGACATTTTTCGACAATTCTTGACTCGCTTTCTTCATTACTTCCGGTAATGTCAAGTGTTATCATATATGCTGTCGACAACAGTTTTATTTCTATCCATAAATTCTTCAGTACTCATGAAATGTATTGCGATCTCATTGTTCCTCTCCAGGGGAAAACATTTCATGAAATACCACTATAGGAGGTTCATCTTCAGGAGGTTTGTATTCCTCAAGAGTTTTCTCTTCAGGAGTTGTACTCTTCAGAAGTTATACTCTTCAGGAGTTACCTCTTCAAGAGGATTATATTTTATACAGAAAGTACGATTTCTTCAGGAGTATAGATTTTTTTTTCTCTTTTGCACCAATAGGTCTTCAACGTTTCAGGCGTATTTTAGACTCATCTATTGCTGTTTTAATAACTCGTCCTTCAGGTACTTCAATTCTTGCTTAAGCATTAACAGTAGTAATATATGATTTTACAATACCTTTAGTGTCAGTAAATACATCCTATAACTGATTTGCAACGCTTTGCAAATAAGAAATCCTCTGAACTTCTGTTTCACATTCATTTATAAAAGAATCAAATTTAAATAGAGTTTTATTATCCAAAGTAATTTTTTATCGTGCTTCAGGCACCGACTTTTCATTATTTCAAAACATAATGAAATATTAAAAAGCTTTACTATAATATGTAAAAGCTCAGTATAAATAAATCAAGTGTTTGGCCGTACAACATGTACGTGACCAATATTCAGTCATACAATATCTATGACAAATATCTTTATCTTTCTATGAAAAATTATTTTAAGAGTCTTTACCCTTCTCTGAGTTAGATCACTTCTGGTGATATGATATATTTTTATCATCTTTAGTGTTGTCGATTTTAGAATCAACACTTCTATAGTTTTGCTACTACGTCCATGCCATTGATTCTTTTGAAAGGATGCACCGTTCACTTCTGGGAATGATGTAAATTCAATATCATTAATAGGACGTAACTAGTGATTTATTAACAAAAACTCGTTATTTAGCTCAATTACTGGAAGAAAAAATAAAAGTTTAGAATATTTATTGAACTTTCACTTTCGATACTGCTACTGCAAGATCACATTCGAGGTATGAAAAATAATATATGTCTTCTTTTAAATATCATCATCAGTGACCTTCTCATTGCATAATTTTAATATTGAGCTGATTTTAAAGAGTGCAAAATATTCAATACTACTCTTAAAATCTTGCAACTTCAGATGCAATAAGTTATAATGATCTTTTGAGAAGATTATATCTTCTGGTGCTCATATCTCTCTCTTAATTCATTTCACACAGTAAGATGATTTTTCACTTTGAGATACATAGCATGGTCCTTCAGGAACATATGATTTTCTTCTATGATTGTATCTCTCAAGTTCATCATCATATCTAAATGAATCTCATCAAGGATCCTGGATAAATAACTTTTTCCAGAAATATCAATAATAATAAATCTGTGGATTAAAAAATATATTCACATAATCATGAAAATAAAAGTAGAATTTTATCAAGTAATATTCAGAAATATTACCTTTAATATTTATCTTGAGGACTGCAAATAATGTATTGAAAAACTTACTTGAAGTAGAAGACCACTAGCTTCAGTATCGGTAGAACCTCGTACTGATAACGTGTTATAAAACTAAAAATGAAACTATTACTATTGCAAGAGAGAAATATAAAAGAAACTCTTAAGAACTCTCAAGAACTGAAACTTTCTTCGTTCTATATATTTTCTTATGAATTTCATAACAACTGAAACCTATATTTATAGGTCTTGAAATTACTATGTAAGTTACTATGTAAATCACTATGCAAGTCACTATGCAAAATTTAAAATAATAGTGATGGGATCATTCACATAATTTTGGTAGTGAGACGGGATGGCAGTCGTCCCTCCAATCGATCGTTCATTACATTGTTTTCTTTTTATAGATTTTTTAAAAGATTTTTCTAGTGTTTTTAAATGAATTTTTTTATTCATTAGATTATATAACAAAACTTTGATGTAAATATCGCATCACTAAGTAGGTCACAACATAGCTAAAAATAATAGAAAATTGTATAAATTATATAAAAACCTAATCAATTTAATAGAAATGGTTACGATTAAGAAATTTATTTCATAAAGAAAATGAGGTGGCTGGACCAACCAAATGACACGTGCATGCAACTGTCAACCTTGCTTCTTGTCAACCTTTCACCCAAGGCAAATTCATAAAGTTTGAGCAACTGATCATCCTCCTCCATTTAAAGATGTTAGCCTTACAAAATTTGAGACTATCATTTATAAAAAAGAGATTATTTATAGCTCTCCTTGCAATAGGTATACTTGAGATCAAGCCCTTTTTTTCATAGGTATACTTGAGATCAAGCTCTTTTTTTCAGCATAGTTTAATATATAAGTAAGTGTTTCCGAATAAAGGTTGAAAAGATAAAGGGATAAGGGATCCTCTTGTCTAATTCCTTTATTAGGTTTGAACTTCTCTTGAGGAATACCATTGATAAATAGAGAATAGTTCACTGAGCTAACACATTTCATGATAAGAGAGATCCAAAATCTATCAAAACCAAAATTTCCCAAAATAGCTTTCAAAAATGACTATTCTTCTCAATCATAAGTATTGCTCATGTCTAATTTAAAGAGCATAAAACTTTTTTTTTAATCTTTCATTCGAGTTTGCATGGAATGGAAAGCTTTATAGGCAACTATGGTAGTATCATAAATGAGTCTTCTGAAAATAAATGCATTTTGAGTGGGGGCTATCAGCTCTAGCAGTAAGAGATTCAATCGCTTAGCTAAGACTTTGGAAACAATTTTGTAGGAAACATTGTAGAGACTTATTGGTTTGTACTCATAGACCAAGTTGGCTTTCTTTTTCTTAGGTATCAAGGAGATAAAAGTGTCATTGAACAGCTCAATACCAAAACTAGATTTCAGGATTTCCTACAGTTCCTTTGTCACTTGTATTCGTATTGTATTCCAATGATCTTGATAGAACCCAGCTGAAAGCCATCTGGCCCAAGAGCACTTAAAGGATTCATATACACTTAATCTTTTTCTAAAAAAAACAAACAAATTTCTAAGTTTCTTTCCTTCTGTTATTGATTTTTAGGAGGAAAAATACTTTTATTTTTTCTCTCATTTTTTGTATTTTTTAAAAATATTCAATATTTTTGTTGATTTCTTATTTTTATTTTTTGGTTTGATTTACTATGTTTTTACTTTTGTTTTAAACTTTTCACAATATTTTTTTTAACTAATTACATTAGCTTTTGGCAATATTTGAGGTAAGAAAAAGCATTGGGCAGAAAGTTTGCTCTATATTCGCTCGATAGGTGGCTTAAGCAAATTTCAAATAGAGAATTACTTGAGTCTCCGTCAATACTTTGCTCATGGGAATAACATAGAAAAGTGAGAATTAGGCTTTCTGCCGTATGATACTATAAATATTTACTTAATAAAAAGTTTAGTTTGTATTGAGTGTTTTGAATAGTAAAACTTCATCGCAAAGTATATTTTATAATTCCTCAATACAATAAGATTCTTTACAACTTTATAATGTAGGCATGCTACTGAATCACATTAATTATATATCATATAATTGATTATTTATTTACTTGTAGTTGCTTTTTCTTATTTTGTCATCGTTTTTTCACATGCCGGTAGCAATGGCTTCGATAGGGATGTCCCAAAGTTGCTGACATTGTCTCTGTCGATTTACTTCTTTTTAAGCAAGTTAGTAAACTTCATTCAAAGTAGAAAATGTAATACATGAGGAAGGGGTGTGATTGCTTAAAAAATGCACCAGAACAATAACAATAGTGCAAAGTGGTGAAGAAAAAGAAGAAAACAAAGCGGTTTTTGGGACTACTTTCTTAATCCTCACCCATCTCCTACAAAGAGGACACCATAAAATATGGAAATAAGCAGTTTGCAAAAGTATTTGAACTATGAAATCACCGTTGGTGGCAGTGAAATTTTTGCTAGAAGCGATGAAAATAATGGATGCATTGTAATTTGTTGTCGTGAGGTATTTTGGGAGAGAGCATTGGTCCATTTTTTTTAGATTACCAGTTAGGAAAAATAGTAACATAATGGAAAACATGGCATCGAGTGGGGAATTTTCCTTTCTGTGATTGTTTACCTTTGCACGAGCCTGTAATGGCACGTAACGGCCACATATAGGTGGAATGGGGACGGGATGGGCCGAATCTAGAAGATCTCAATGTGAGGAATTTTTTGGTATGACGCATGTAGCGGTTGGAGGCATCAGGGTGTGACGGCGCATAAAGACCATGCGTTGAGCTTTTTGGCGCGACTCTGCTCTATCCTAATAGGTCAACGACTATAGGATGGGATGGTGGGGCATGTGTAGGCGAATTGTGGTTGGAGAACAGCATATCTAAACAAAATCGAGCCGGTGAAGGGGAGTAGAGAAAAACTACTATAAAAATGTATATACATTGCAAAAATAGAAAGGAAAAGGAAATGATGGTAAGAGTCACAGCTCCACCCTCCTATTTGGCAATTACACTTGAAGAGAGAGAATTTTCTAAGAAGGAAGAGGTTCTCTCTCTAAAACGCTTTCTTTGAAGCCTTCTTCTCTATTGATTTACATATTAGTTTTGCTTCTAAATTATTGCTTCTAGGGAAGAAAATGAGGAGTTTTAAATAAGGGTAAAAATGTAGGAAATATCTAATAACCAACCCGTCTGGTTATCTCATAAGACCAGCCCTCCGATCATAATGCCACAAGTCAACATGTTACTGCCATTACCATACATCTCACCACACCAGACTCCATTCCCCCTAAACCGAAATCCCTTTCTTCCTATTCTACCGAGAGCCTAGCAACCAAGAAAGCCTTTATTTCATAGAAAAAAAAAAAAAAATCTCCCTCTAAGTATATCTCTCCGTTGTATCACTGTTGAAGCGCAATCAAACCTTTTACAAAGCTTCAGACGTTTTTGTTTACTGGCGCAAATTATTGATGGGAAGGAAAGAGAAGATTTATAGTACAACTATTTGGAGATAAAAGAAAGAGGATCTGAGTGCGGTACATTGCTAGGCAAAGCTGAAATCGAGCTCAAAGAGGCCAAGACGCAACAGTTGGCAGCGCTTCAAAATTTCCTGGGATTAACTCGGGCAAATCAATCTGCAGTTTTACTTCTAATTTTCTGGGAAAAGTACTATCAAGTGGTCGTCGGTTTTTGCGTGGAGCTGCGTTTGCTGGTTTTTGTGTGAAGTTTTTGGTGGTTGTCGAATTCTCCAATTTTTTTTTATCTTCTTTGTTTTGATCTATGATGTTCTTTTCACAAATGCTGACGTGTTGCATTTGGATTGGAGGATTGGTTTTATGAGAAGACCAGATGGGTTGTTTAGAAGCGGCCCTAAATATTGTAAGCCCACATCAAGTAATGAGAATGGCATAGGCTGCAGAGTGCAAAATAAAGGACTTCCAAATATATTGTTATTGTACTTGACCATTTTCATAATTTGAAGGGCAAAATAAGATAAAATAAGATGATTTAATATAATTTGTAAATAATATTAAAATTATTGAGTACAAATGAATTAAAATAAAATGAGATAATTTAAAAATTTATTTGTCTAAATTTAAAAATGAGATAAAAAAGTGTTAACTTTTCGAGAAATTTAATAGTTGTGACTCCCACCAATTATTGGAGAATATTTGTAATGATGAAATATTATTTATATAAGAGTGATGTTGGGGGTCGGTCTGGCTGCCCTCAGCATCAAAAGCAGCCCAGCTACTTTTGACGATAAACACAATAAAAAAAATCTTAAAAATTATAATAAAAAATATAATAAAAAAATAAAATAAAAAAAACATAATAAAAAAAATAAAATAAAAAATAAAAAAATACAATAAAAAATAAAATAAGGATGATTTTAAGGGAGATTCGGCCTTCAACTGAACGGAGCCACCGCCTGTGGCGGTGAATAACGGATCCATTTTGGACTTAAAGCTGTCGGGAGAATGTAGAAGGACGTTGGAAGTCGCTATCATAGGAGTGAGGTCGCCAGAGCCTACTGGTCCCGATGGCATGAGCGGTATTACCCACCATCACAAAAGACGGTGGGCTACTTTTTATGGGAGAGTCGGACAGACCGACCCTAGTATTCCTCTTATATAAACTTTTATGTTAACTACTAGGAAACCAAAAAATCATTAAAATAGTATAATTAATAGCAAATCATTTCTGAATTTAGATTAATCAATAATTTTCAAAAACCGAAATCTATATTATAAGATATCTAATTCTAATTATGGATCAGAAATTATAAATGCTATTCGTTATTGTAGTCCGAGCCCTTTATTTCAAATGGATCAATATTAACAATTATGGGTGGGTCGCCAAAAAAAAAAAAAAGAAAGAAAGAAAATCCGATCTTCGCATTATTAACAAAAAATTATCATTTATTTCTAATGGAAAAAAATACATGTCTGAGCTCCTTGCATATACAGTATTATATTGGATGTTGAAAAAACCTATTTAATTCGTATAACCAATAAAGTTGATAAAATACCAAAATTCAAAGAGCGCTGAGAAATTCGTATCGTACTTGATAAATATTTATAAACTTCAATAATAACAATACACCCTTACAGTGAGAATAAAATTACATGGTGCCCACTTGGAAAATAAGATTCAATATTCACCCTATCTGCCCAAATAGGTATGGCAATCCCATCCCTCAGCTAATTTGGTGCTCATGTCCGGATGATGTGATGATTCTGCAGCGTCACCAACCGCACGATCATTTAGATTGAGCTAGATGTTGTTTCCTGACTTAAACAACCAGTCGTTTAGAGTCGTCATTTTGATAAAATTATGCAACGTACGTACAACATGCTATCACGAGTAGCCTTTGCCGCCCAATTGAATCTCCAGGCATTACCCCTAAAACTTTAAACTGTTCATTCAAAATCGCCAAATGTCCGTTCAATTATATTACAATTGATAAATGCCGATAATAAGGAAAAGTCCTTATACCCCTTCAATTTATGCTATCTATAACGATCATATGATACTTATTACTTTTATCTAAAATATGGGGGGTATAAATCCCATAGTGTATGGAAACGCTAAATGCACCACATAATAATAACTTGTTAACCCATTTCAACCAAGAAGTCGGTTATTTACCAATCCATTTTTAGAAATATATATATATATATATTTATATATATATATATATACAATTGCTTATAAATAATGAAATAATACTAGAGGTTTACCATCGGTCCGCCATGGAAATTGGCTTTCCCCTCGAGTCAATGCATGGAGGAATACGTGAGTATTATGCGATGTTCCCTCTTGCCCTATGTAAACAAATGTGACTTTCATATTGAAATCACAAACACACAAGACGTTTGTAGCAACTTGCCCATCCCTATAAAAAAAATAGGTATTTATGATTAATTAATTGTAATTAACATGACTATTTACGGTAAAAATAATACAATTTTCGCTATAAATAACTTTGTTAGTTACAATTAATTAGTCATAAATATTTATTTTATTTTGTAGTTATACTAATTATGAAATGTCTCACGTACATCAGCAGGTACAACATTTGTCCTGGTACCATCCAATGCACCAAGGCATTGCTGCAAACGAATAACTAGGTAATTACATAATTAATGCAAGTTGACGCGGACTAAATAATTTTATCAAAGTACATGGATCAAGTTACTACGTTATGAGAGTACGATGATAATGTTGCCGCAAACAAGGGATAATTTCGGTGGTCGCCTGAGATGTAGGGTCGATGCACACCAATAATGTGTGTAGGGACGATAATATGTGTCCCAAGCGCGCATAGGGCCTGAATCACTCTCCTTACATGTCAGAATACAGTTTCACTGGAATGTTGAAACTGCTTGCTCATAATGTGTTGTCCTTGTCCATGCACCACCAGAAGATAAAAGATGGCTAATTGGTCTCCAATAGTCACCCCACACCTATCATTCCTTAGAAAGCGATTGTTTTGTAGCAACGAGCACAATGTGCAAAATACCTCAACCACCATTCAGAATAAATTCTTACAAATTTATAGATGTCCATTCAAAAGTGCCCGCATGCCGATATTGTGTTGGGACATTCAAAGATGAAATCCCGGTCGAGATGTTGGCCGGATCCTAATAAGGGATGAGCTCGATTGCGTCGTGCACGAACTCATTACTCCTAGAACTCGTACCGTCATCAGATAAGATCTCTCCTACATTGGCATTCGCGTCCATTGATGGACTCTCACTAACCAAATATCATCATCCGTACTCTAGCATGTTCATTGGGTCTGGTGTCCCAAAAACGTTAGAAATATTGCCGATATAATTCCAACATTATATATCTCCACAAAAAACATATATAATTTTGCATGTTATTTGACGAAAATGTAAAATGTTATATTTTTCTTTTTTAATGTTTAATTTTTTATAATTATTTAATACCTAAATATACTAATTATTCTTATATTTTGATTTAGAATACAAATAAAAGTATCAAGTATAAAACGAAGTTAATCGGGCGATTTTGGACAGTTCCAACATTACTTCGTAATCTAGACATAACTCTCTCATCCGAGTTCTGATTGAGATAATTCGAAATTTCATGGAATGCCAAGACAAAGCTATACAACTTTTATATTTTGAATTTTGAGAGATACTGACCGCATAAAGATCGAAATTGGACTCAAAATCGACGCACGTGATTGCCACTGGGCCAAATTTTAAAAGATCAAAGCCGCACGGATTGGACACATATTTCGTTTGGCCTCTTCACCATCAGGCCACTTCCCTTAATTCATGAATTGGACCCACAAACAAACGTGCCGCACTTGTGCACTTGAATTGGGCTTTTTGGATTAACTTCAATTAAAAACTCAGGTCCGGCCACGTGAATTCCACTAGCACTCTACTTGTGGTTAAATCCATTTGAGCCATTTGACCACAATTTTGACTTGGCATGCATAATAGGGCACGACACTTCTTTTGAATTAAGAGCAGCGGCACATTACACAACATATACATTTGGGAAGCCAGCGCCGTTTGCGAGACTTCACGCACACAAAAACCATAGCCCCCTCTCTTCTCTCTTCTCTCTTCTCTCTTCTCTCTTCATCTTTTCTTTTGAATTTTTATTATAATCTTGCGTGGCTAAACTTTTATACTTAATCTAAGAAAACGAAAATCTCAAAATCAATAAAACTGTGAGATCTAATTTGTTTTTATTGTTCAATTTATTATTTGAGCATTAGATGTTTTTCTGTACCAATTTTTATGATTATCTCGTTTAATTGTTAGGATGTCTACTAGTGTATTATTCATTGCAATCTACTACTAGATTAGACATCAAATTCGTAATTGTTTGATCCCTCTAATCTGTGAAACAATTAAGATTTAATGATTTGCTGCATCAGAAATCATTAGATCTTAAAAAGAACACTCAACTAAATTAAATGCGACCGCTTGTGCTTGTGTTATTTAGTTTTATCGATTTCTCTGATTCTTAAGACTGTTACTAGATTAAATCCTTAGCACTTGTCTTGGGTTGTTTAGTAGTTAAGGTTAATCAGATCGCTTATTTTTTAATTAACTACGACTCAGAAGAGATAGGAAAATAGTTCCAACGGTGAATATTCAAAGTGTTAATTGATATATATTTGCATTGATGATCAGTTATAAAATTTCGATGGTGGATGTTGACTTAGACCAAGATTTGTTCTTTTGTTTGATTTCGATATTTTAAATTGAATTGTTCATTAGCTATTTTTATTTTTCTTAAAATTATTTTCGTTATATTCAAAACCCTCTATCCTTGTTCAAGTAGCATAAAATTAGGCTAGGCACTTTCTATCGGAACGATCTTTACTCGCACTACTACATATATATATATATATATTTTGGAGTATAGGTTTTATTTTTGGTTGCCTACAACAACACATCATTATCCCATCCAAATAACATATAATTGCCAAAAACTCTTTCTTCAGATCTCGAGAATCTCTCGCTGAGATTTCTCTCTTGCATTGAGAGAAAACCCTAGGTCTTTCAACACCAATGGCGGCGCTTGGGTGGGGGGAGCTATGCCTACACCTCCTCCCCTTTCATTCCCTTTCTCCATCATCATCTTCATTTTCTCTCCATTCTCTTTTCATCTCTCTATTTTTATTTCCACCTTTCCTCCCCTCTTCGTTTCTCTTCTTCTTTGTTTTATAACTGCCTTTCTCGTGTCCCCCCCTCGCCTCCTTCTCCTCCATTTCTTTTTTTTTTTTCCTTTGTTGGTTTGTGTTTTTGGTTTGTTTTTGCAGAAACTGCAGTTGTTGGGAGGTGTTTGGTGTGTTTTCGAGGTTGACAGGAGTGATGGCTTCCGCCGTGTTGGACTCCACACATGCCCCGCTGATGTCCTCCTAGGACACCGATCTACTAGCCGCGACAGAATCGTGCCGATCGAAGAGGCGCGTGCTTCACAGGCGCCTCTCACAATGGAAGGTTGCTCTTCGTGTGCCACCATCAGAGGATAGCCACGCGCGAGGCTGTAGGGTCTAGGGCACCAGCGTCCAATGTCCGTCTCTTCCTCAATCCTCCAGAGGCGGCGCATGGCTTCCATGCGCTGCTTGACAGCAGCAGTCCCTTATGTTGTCCGTTTAAATTCCTCTTAGGTTGAAAACGGGATCATTAGGATCTGATTTTTCCAATTTATTTTTATTTCCTGTTTGTTACTTAGTTTTAATAAAAACCAAAACATATATAGTCTCTAGGACTTATGTTCCTTAGAATTTGTCTCCTAATCCGTCTTAGTATGGAAGTGGAGTTTGGTTTTGTTTGTTTGGTTAGTTGTCATTTTGTCTTATAACATAGTTAGGGCCAACTCTCAGACGGTATTTTAGAGAGTTTTGCAGTTAGGAGTAGAAAATTTTAGTCACTTTTAGTATACTGAAAAGTTACAGATCGTCATTCAATTAACTTATAATGTATGTTTCAAGTTCATTTTTAATGTCCGTTATTAATTAATGGATTACAATTTTTCTCTTCAAAGAAAAAATATATATTTATCAAGAAAATATATTTTTACAATGTATCTCATAAATTAATATGCATGTCATGGAGAAAGTTCGGCACCCAACAAGTTGATAAAATGAGAAAAATGTAGTAATTGAGCATTGATTTCAATAGTTTTGATCTGAAAAATCATGTTAAGTGCTCAATTACACATTAAATTTTCATTAGGATTGTTTTAGTAAAACAAAGTGAGCAAAGGGGTAAAAAGGTCAATCTTGCTTTCAAACCCACTAAAAGCCATCACACGACACTTAGGCACTCGAATGTTCACTGCCCTTCCTCTGCTTCTAATACCCTACTCTCATCCATCTCTCAGATTTTGTAGGTAACAATCGTATGAAATTGGAGAGATCGGGCAACAGTAGCGAATTGGAGGGGAATTAGTTGGACCTGTTGGGCATCTCAATGGAAGGAGGGATAAAATGGAAAAAGAAGGAAGAGAAGGGTGTACTGGTTTCGACGAGAAATAGACTGAGGAATTTCAGCTAGGGAAAAGATTTTATGGCTTTGGTTTTTTTGAAAAATAGGATCAGAATGTTATTTTTCCGAGGAAGATTTGGGTATTTATTATGTTGCATGAGTAGTTTACAAAAATCCTAAACCAAAGGTAACAATCGATTATTGTTTCTCTATCAAGGTTTTCAACTCTCTTGTGGGTTGATTGTTCAATTTCTAAAGTTTCATTCCTTTTCGAGTTAAGCAAAAATTGGAGTTTCTTGAATCTATTTTGATCTATTGTTGATGAAAAGCTCAATAGGTGCTTAAGAGAGAGAGAACTTGAATTCATGTTCTAAAACTACTAAAGAATTGTGGTGAAGTCTTTTAGAACTTTCTTACATATTTTATTGTTCTTCAATAGCATCTATCATACGTTGTGCAACCATGACTGGAAGCATGATTGAGAGAAATTGAGTTGAGAAAATCCTGCTTGAAGGTTCATTAGGAGATGTTGCCCAAGGTTTAGGATTCCTTTTTCTGAAAGTTATTTCCAAAAAATTTGTCATTCGCATCTTCATTTCATCCAATATAGTTCAATTTTGAATTTTCCAGCATACAAGTTGATTTTATTAAAATTCTGTCTCGGACAGGAAAGCAAAACCAAATAGTTCTAAGTTTGATTTTCTTCTCACATTTTTATTAGCATTAACATCTCACAAGGATTAAGGTTTTATACCTTAATCATTGAAAAAATCCGAGGGCACATTTGGGCTCACTATATTCCACTTTCAATTTTTGTTCACTTTTAATAGACTAGTTAAATCATCTGCCTTAGTCCCTGTGAATCGACCTGGGACTCCTCACAAGCTACAATCAAACCCTTCTGCACTTGGGAGGTTATTTTTAGGAAGAACCACAAACCATAAAAATACTTAGACAGTCATAGATGATAGTTAGAGAAAACAATGAATTTAGCAAAGAAGGAAACTATTAGAAACTAATTATAAAAATAGGGTCTTCTACTCCGGCTTAACAATACCAAACCCCAGTTTTTTCGATGCACGTCATCCATTGCCAACAAGGCTCGCTGCATAAGAAGCATCATGTAATAGATTGACTGCATGGTGGAATACGTTAGGGGCAATATTGGAAGGGAAATCTCTTGCAGTAATGTGATACAATGACTGAGCGGATCGTAACCCCCATCACTGACTAGGGGGCCCGAGCCTTTGTTGCACTTTCTTGAGGATGTATTAACTCCATCCTCATAGCGCTTCCATTGCACTATTGTCATGGCAGTTAATATGTCTTGTAATTGCTATTACCAGTTGTGTCATTCATTTAATTAATCTTCTGTTTTGTAATGATCCAATGGCTGGCTTGGTGACACCTGTGATGGCAAATGTATTCGGGTTTTGGCAAATGAGTCATGTGCTGACCTCGTGATGCCGCTAGTTGGATTCCACTGCTTCAAGTAGCCGCTCGATTTAAGACACGTGTTATCATCTGATATTGTCTATATATATATGCTTAATATGGGAACTGTTGCCTTAATTTGATCCATTTTATGTTCTGTTGAACTCCGAGATTGAGAGAGAGGCGATTTTGAGAGTTCTCCTAGAGTTTGCCTAGGGTTTGATCTGTGTGAGAAAATCAGTGGGTTTAATCACTGATTTGAGTATGAGGAATTGTATAGATCTGTAAAGAGGCTTCTCTGTGAAGGTTGATGATCAATAAAAGCACTGAGGCCGTTCCTATCGTGGATGTAGACCGCTAGGGTTGAACCATGTAATCCTGGTGTTATTTCTTATTTTTCTGCTTTATATTCTTTGATTCTTGTTTCCTGCTTCATTTTCTTATCATATTCTTGCTCTATTTGTAAAGTGTTCTTTAATTTCTTGAATCCGTAATATTTTCTATTCAAGAGAAACTCGGGTGATTTCATAACAAGTGGTATCAGAGCCTAGGTTTATGGGGACCATGAGGTTTGACATAGAAAAATTTACGGGAGAAAATGACTTCGGGTTATGGAGAATCAAGATGAGGGCACTCCTAGTCCAACATGGACTACAGGATGCCCTCCTTGGGGAAAGGAAGAAGGGCTTTTCCTCAAAAGAGGAAGACAAGGAGGCTGTCTACAAGGACATCCTCCAGAAAGCCCACAGTGCCCTAATCCTGTCTCTAGGGGATAAAGTCTTGAGAGAGGTGGCTAGTGAGGACACGGCCGCGGGTATCTGGCTGAAACTAGAAAACCTGTACATGACAAAATTCCTAGCTAACAGACTACACAAAAAAACCAAACTGTATACTCTCAAGATGACCCCTGAAATAATAAGTCCTGCAGAATCATGGGTTTAGGGTCAGTTAGACTCAAGATGCATGATGGTATTGAGAGATTGTTAGAGGAGGTCAGGTTTATACCTGAGTTAAAGAGAAATTTAATTTCTCTTGATATGCTTGATCAATCAGGCTACACCTTTAAATCTAAGGTAGGGGTTCTTAGGGTCACTAAAGGTTCCTTAGTAATAATGAAATGGGTTATTAAAAATGGATTGTATACCCTACTTGGAAAAACTGTTGTTGGGGAAGCATCCCCTATACAGAGCACTATAAAAAATGAATCTGTGTTATGGTATAGAAGGTTGGGACATGTAAGTCAAAGGGGGCTTGCAGAATTACAGAAACAGGGATTGTTGTGTAAATAGAACCTAGGAAATTTGCCCTTCTGTGAAGTTTGTACTATGGAAAGGCAAAGCGGGTCAGTTTTAGGTCTGCAATCCATAACACTAAACAAGCCCTGGACTATGTCCACTCTGATCTCTGGGGACCTGCAAGAGTAAACTCACATAGTGGAGGAAGCTATTTCCTCTCCTTAGTAGATGATTACTCTAGAAAGGTCTGGATATACATCCTCAAAAACAAGAGTGACACTTTTGGTAAATTCAAAGAGTGGAAATCTCTTGTTGAAAACCAAGTAGGCAGAAAGCTTAAGATTCTGAGGACAGATAATGGTATTTCTGTCAAATGAGTTTAACCTGTTCTGTCAAGAGGAAGGAATTCTAAGACACAAAACTGTGAGGGAAACACCCCAACAAAATCGTTTAGCTGAAAGAATTAACAGAACCATCCTAGAAAGAGTTAGGTGTATGCTGTCTAATTCAGGACTGCCCAAAACCTTTTGGGCAGAAGCTGCTACTACTACTACTGTACACTTAATTAATAGGTGCCCCTCTTCTGCTATGGGGTTTTAAACCCCACAGGAGTTGTGGACTTGGAAACCTCCTAGCTATGACTATCTAAGCGTTTTTGGATGTGTTGCCTATGCACATTCAAAGACTGATAAATTGGAACCTAGGGCAATAAAGTGCATCTTTATAGGTTACCCTGAAGGGGTTAAGGGATATAAGTTTTGGGTAAATGGACCTGGAAGGTATAAGTGTATAGTGAGCAGAGATGTGACCTTTAATGAGTCACAAATAGCTCGGATACATGAAGAGAAATCAAATCAAAATGATGACCAGTCCTTAGAGGAATCACAGGTTGAGGTGGAGCATATTAACACCCAAACAGAGCTAGAAACACAGAGAGATAGTAACCCTGAGGAACAAATCTCAGGGGACCTAAGTCAAGGTGGAGCCAATTCTTGGAATTTGGCTGAAGTCTGAAAGAGGAGGGTCATTAAACCTCCTCAAAGATTTAGATAGGCTGAGCTTACAGCTTTTGCCTTGACAGTGGCAAATGAGGTGGTCTACTAAGAACCAAGGTCTTATAAGGAGGCAGTGGCTAGTAAGGACTCCTCTAAATGGCTATTAGCCATGCAATAGGAGATGGAATCCTTTAATAAGAACAAAACTTGGGTTCTGGTACCTAGACCTCCAGGAACCAGATTAGTAGGATCCAAGTGGATCTTCAAGAAAAAGGATAGCATACCAGGAATAGAACAGACCAGGTATAAGGCTAGTCTTATAGCCAAAGGCTTTATACAGAGAGAGGGAATTGATTTTAATGAAATTTTCTCACCTGCGGTTAAACACAGCTCAATCAGGTTACTGTTAGCCTACACAACTTTTGAAAACTTGCATTTAGAACAATTAGATGTTAAGACCGCTTTTCTTCATGGAGAACTTGAAGAAGAAATTTATATGCAGCCTCCTGAGGGTTTCATTGATGAAATCAATAATAATCATGTGTGTCTTTTAAAGAAATCTTTATATGGCCTTAAACAATCACCTAGGTAGTGGTATAAAAGGTTTGATACTCACATGATTAATAATAATTTTAAAAGAAGTTGCTATGATAGTTCTGTATATTACAAGGAGGAAAAATGAATTTTTGTTTATCTCTTATTGTATGTAGATGACATGTTGTTAGCTTGTAAAGACACTACTCTAATTGATGAAATTAAATGCATGTTAAAATCTGAGTTTGAGATGAAAGAACTGGGCCCTGCTAAGAAAATATTAGGAATGGAAATTGTAAGGGACAGAGATTCCAGACTTTTATATCTGTCCCAGAAAAATTACATTTATAAAGTTCTTAAAAGATTTGGTATGGAACATGTAAAATTTGTAATCACACATTTAGGTCAACATTTCAAACTTTCAATAGATCAGGCTACTAAAACAGATTCTGATATTAGTTTTATGCAAAAGATTCCCTATGCTAGTATGGTGGGAAGTATAATGTATGCTATGGTCTGTACTAGACCATATCTGACCTATGCAGTGAGTGTAGTTAGTAGATTTATGGGGAATCCAGGAAAATCCCACTGGCAAGCCATTAAATGGGTACTTAGGTATCTGTCTGGTACTACTAACTAGGACTCAGTTTTGGAAAAAATGTTGAAAAAGTTGGAGAGTTAGCTAGGTTTGTAGACTCTGATTTTGTTGGAAACATAGACACTAGAAAGTCCTTAACTGGATGTGTGTTTACCGCCTTTGGGGGAGCAGTTAGTTGGAAGTCACACCTTCAATTAGTTGTGGCTCTGTCCACAACAGAGGCCGAATATATAGCATTGACTGAAGCCATAAAAGAGGCCATATGATAAAAAGGCATTGCAAATGAGCTAAGTATTTTTAAAGGTAACATTTATGTACATTGTGATAACCAAAGTGCACTTTACTTAGCCAAAAATCAAGTTTACCATGAAAGGTCTAAGCATATTGATATAAGGCTTCATTTCATTAGGGATGTTATAGAATCAAAGGTAGTGGGTGTGGAGAAGGTCTCAACTGAGAATAATTCCTCAGATATAATGACTAAATCACTCTCTTGGTCTAAGTTCAAGCATTGCTTGGACTTACACACATAGAGACTGGGGACTGTCCCTAATAGAGGGACAGGTGCAGGAACAACCAATGATGAGTTTTGATAGAATCTTGGTAATATATAATAAATGATTGCCAAGGTGGAGATTTGTAATTGCTATTACCGATTGTGTTATTCATTTAATTAATCTTCTGTTTTGTAATGATCCAATGGCTGGCTTGGTGACACCTGTGATGGCAAATGTATTCGGGTTTTAGCAAATGAGTCATGTGCTGACCTCGTGATGCCGCTAGCTGGATTCCGCTGCTTCAAGTAGCCGCTTGATTTAAGACACGTGTTGTCATCTGATCTTGTATATATATATATGCTTAAGATGGGAACTGTTGCCCTAATTCGATCCATTTTATGTTCTGTTGAAATCCGAGACTGAGAGAGAGGCGATTTTGAGAGTTCTCCTAGGGTTTGCCTAAGGTTTGATCTGTGTGAGAAAATCAGTGGATTTAATCACTGATTTGAGTAGGAGAAATTGTATAGATCTATAAAGAGGCTTCTCTATGAAGATTGATGATCAATAAAAACACTAAGGTCGTTCCTGCCATGGATGTAGACCGTTAGGGTCGAATCACGTAATCCTGGTGTTATTTCTTATTTTTCTGCTTTATATTCTTTGATTCTTGCTTGCTGCTTCATTTTCTTGTCATATTCTTACTCTATTTGTAAAGTGTTCTTTAATTTCTTGAATCCGTAATATTTTCTATTCAAGAGAAACTCGGGTGATTTCATAACATGTCTTCATTCACCTGCCTTGGTTGCCCCTGCCTTCTAACGTCGACACGATGAATGTATCGATGCACTAACTCCAGGTGTTCCCATCCCCATCAACACATCCATGTCATTAATATCAATGTGGGATCCCTGTCAATTGGCCAATTTGGGGCCCTGTCGTCGCATCTCTGCATCAAGTTGCCATTCCTTGTCACTATCCGAGATAGTTGCATTGACAAGTGATGCAAGGTTCGTATGCAACAGAAGAGCTGAACATAATGCACAACATCTCATAGTTGTAGCACCTCGAGTTTCAAATTTTCCTCCATTTCGATTTTACCGAACATTTTCATAAACATACATGTCAAAAACAAATTAAGTAAAAAAAAAGGTACATATTTTGACAAGAAACTCAGGTTAGTTGAAACATGTATGTTTATCTTGACTTTTTCCCTTTTAGGCTCTTAGAGGATTAGGAGGAAGTGAAGTTCTCACTAATGATAGTAAGATGGGGTACTACCTATACAAGGGTTCAAGTATCGTTACACTTAAAGCATTTTCCTAGCTCTCGTCGCTCACCACTACCGTCTTTGTATCTGGGTCCCAACCCATATTAGTTTGGCTCATTAGACCAGTGAATAGGCGTTGTATGGTCTCTACCTGTGATCCTCCTTGCCTTTAATGTACCGTCAAGGGTGTCCGCATAAAACTTGTCAACAAATATATCCCAACTATAAAACAAACATCAACTATTTACCATCACGATTAGTGTTTTCCATGTTGAATAGTTAAAAAAAATCCCAACATGGAAATTCAAGATATTTTTTTGTAATATAGGCAAATAGAAACAGACAAGTATTAGAAACATAAAATACGCAAATAATTCATACAATGCAAAATTATTTAGTGAACATTGTAATAACTGGTAGCAAAGAATTTTACATTACAAACAATTAATGAAGGAGAAAGGTATGAATCGAAATAAGTCATACCTGTTGAGATGGACGGTCTGTACGAAAGGAGCATAAGTACTAATGCTAATGCATAATAGAACACCAAAGAGTATTAACAATCGATATCCACTCAAAATAGTCATTCTAAGGTATTTGTTACTTGAAGCATTTTGCAATTATAAGGTAAAGAAAACATCGATTTTACAGTTAAGAAAAATTACATAAAGCCACGAAAAGATAGAAATAAAATATATATATATGCCTTGGAAATATAACACATAACTGAACCAGAAAAATATATGGTATGCATCAGTCACAAACAAATTTTCCAAGCTGAACCAAACAACTATTATCTCACCCAACTATAAAACAGACAGCAACTACCAACACCCAAATATGAAATACCAAACTACATAATTTTGAAATTGACACATTATTTAGTTTCGAGAGTCACAACCACAAGCAACACAGGGTGAAAATCCATCTTATTTTGCAGTACAATTGTAGAAACATAGCATAAGTAACTAATTATATGGCGAGGCTGATGGAAGGATGATTGTTCATGAAAGATATTTCGACAATGTAATAACTTTTGATGCTACATATGGCAATGATGAAGAGTTAAGACCATTAGCTGTGTTTACAGGTTTTAGTCACTATACATGTTTACAAGTTATTAAGACTTGAGCTAAGAAAAAAATAGAGAGCTTCGAATTGTATTTCTCAATTTAACTTTACAGGAAGTAGAATGTGCTTTATATACAAGCATAGAAGCGGGAAAAAATAAAGTTTAAATTCGTAACTAATCAAACTAACAGAACTAAACTTGAACTAAAGTAAATGAAGTAAAGACTAAAATGGAGCAAAGCTTAAACTAAAGTAAAGCTAAACTAAGCTATCTCTAATACCCCCTTCAAGCTTGGAGACCAAGGAAGAGAACAGAGGAAATCCTAGTGGCTTAATAAAGCAGTCATGAGCTAGTTGATGATGAGAAGAAACATGAAAGGGCTTCACAACGCCAACTTGATACTTGTCATGAATAAAATGACAATCTATCTCTATGTGCTTTGTACGTTTACGAAAAACACAGTTAGTGGCAATGTGAATGGTAGCCTTGTTGTCATAATATAGAGCAGCAGCTTGGGGATGAGATACTTGTAAGTCATGAAGTAAGGAGATGAGCCACACTATTTCACAAACTGTATTGGTCATGGCGCAATATTCTGATTGAGCTAAAGACCTGGAGACTGCAGACTGCTTCTTGGATTTTCATGAGATGAGAGATGTGCCAAGGAAAACACAAAAATCTGTGATGAATTTTCTGGTGTCAAATCCGAGCAAGTGAAGGCAGTCAAATGAAGATTGGAACTAGTATAGAAGAACAAACATTGTCTAGGTGAATCCTTAATGTACTGCAAAATTCTTTGAGCAGCATGCATGTGAGGTTGGTGAGGAGAGTCCATAAACTGACTTAAAGTATGGACTGCAAAGATGATATTAGGCCTTGTGATGGAAAGATGAAGTCTGCCCACCAGTGTTCTATATGCTTTAGGATATTCTAGAAGAGGGCCATCAACCCGAGAGAGTTTAAGATGTTGTTCCATGGGAGTTTTAACAAGTTTGGAACCTAAGAAGTCAGTATATAATAAAATTCCTAAGGCATATATCCTCTGAGAAATGAAATACCAGTGTTGTGTCTAGCACCTTCCAAGCTCAAAAAGTAATTCAAAGACCCAAGATCCTTAAGTTTGAAGTTCTGATCAAGAAAGTCTTTGTAAATGTTGACAGATTGTGTCTCTGCTAGCAATAACTATATCATCCACATATACTAGAAAAGTAATAAAACTAGTATCTTGAAGTGGAGTGCGGGAACTCCACTTGGGTTGAGGCTTGGGCTCGTGCCAATATGAAGAAGACGAAGGTGATACGAAACGGAAAATATATATCCGTTACTTCTAGGTAGAGCCGCAAACGATCCGATCAAAGACGAGTCCAAGCCGAATCAGGTCGAGCTGAACTCAAATAACTCGAGTTCGAGTTGAACTGAGAGTTTGCCGAGTCGAGTCGAATTCAAGCTGATCAAAGACGAGTTCGAGCCGAATTGAGTTATTTATCGATATTTGTTTCTACTCTCTAACGATCCGCACAAACCGAGCTGAACTGAGTTGAGTAATTACTCGAGTTTTTTACTCTTTATAAATATTTGACTCAATAATTTTTTTGTGAACTTAATACACATTATTATTGTAAAGAAACAAAATTGGTTACTTCTATATAAAGTAACAAAATATATTATTTATACAAAGTATTAAAGATAATATAGATATAACATATAAAATATATATAATAAAAGAATATATGTAAGAATATATACAAGAGTATATATATGTTATAGAAATATTAGGAGTATTGTTACGAACCTAAAACGAGTCAAGACGAGTTTATACGAATTTTGTTCACGAACACAAACTGAGTTGACTCGAGATTAGACAAGTTTAATTTGTTTAATATTCGAACCAATATTAGTGGTCATGAACAACTCATTTATTAAATGAATCGAGTTCGAATCGAGTTTTTATGAGTCGAACTCAAATTGTTCACGAGCAGCTCTGTTCGTTTGTAGCCCTACTTCTAGGTTCTTCCCTTTTGGGTTTTTCTTGATGCTCTTCTTGAAAACTAAGGCATTGTTTGCTTTGGGAGACAAAATCAAAAACTCCAAATTTTTTCTCAAACTCATCATTACACTTGTTCAAATCCTCATATAAAATATAATAAACAATTTAACTTTTTCAAATTCCAAAACCACTTTTTCAAATTTCAAAATAAAATTAATATTAAAAAAATATATTACAACAATATTTTATTCTTTTTTTAACTTTTATCTCATCTCATCTTATCTCTTCTTTGAAAACAAACCAAGCAAGATATAATGGTTCAAATATATTTTTATTTTTGAAGAAATCCTAGACAGCCCAAATGTCTAGTCTACCTTCACAAATCGGCAAATAATTTATATAGTTCAAATACAAATGCAATCTCACAAATAACTCAATGACAAAATATACCCAACACGATAAAGTAGTTCAAAACCATCGTCATTCAATATAATGTGTTCTAAGTGGATTTTATCATGTGTGAGATTCAGAATAAAAAATGAAATGTCGTAAATCAGCAATGTCACTACGGCTCAAAATAGCCAAATCAAAAGCTGTTAGAGAGAGAAAGCTATTGTCACTACGGCGCAAAATAGCCAAATTAAAAGTTGTTAAAGAGAGAAAGGTATTGTATTCAGATACGAATACCTGTAGTCATAGATGTTGTAAAGCGTGTTGCTATAGTCCCGGAAGCAAGTGCCTAGGCTGGAATTATTGGCGAGCTCCTATTGAAATTAATGTGCTTATCTTGTTTGAATACAATATTTATTATTCTGCTGCGTTTCAAGTAAATGTATGAATTAATGTTTGTTTGATTACAATGTAATGGAAGCTGAAGAGTCACAAGTGTCTAGACTTATATATATACTCGTGTGATCAGATTTCCTTGGAATGTAATAAGAGATAAGTGCTCTCTGTTTTCCAGATTATTTCTTTGTTTTCTAGACTTCATCTCTTCCCCTTTTATTCCTATTTCCTTAAACTCCAACAGCTCCCAAATGGGTTGGACTCTTTGCCACCAACTCTGGCAATCCAGCCAGCTCCGATCACCATCGATATGCCACCGAAATCCTCCTTTCAAACCCTCCCTCTGATTTAGTCTAAAGCCTCTAGAATCACTAGGTTTTCCAATCCGTTCTCCATTAACACTTTCGCCGCTAATAAACCTTACTTAGATAAATGGGCAAGAGATTGATTGAGTAAAAATAAAAAAGAAAGTATCGCAGTTATGGAATGAAAGGTGGAGATGTTTAAAGGATAGAATTTTTGAGTATTACGATATGAATGTCACGTGGAAGTTGAAACTTAACTTTTTATATATGGTAATAGGTAAGAAATTAACTGTTCAAAAGCTTAATTTAATCAATAAAAAAACTTGACTAGTGGTTTTCCTCTCAGGCTCTAGGGCAATTTAGGGCACTGTGGGGGCTAGTTTTCACTTCTTCTCTCAGCAGATGGCAGAGGATTTAAGAGTCATTGTATCAACATTTATCGTTGACTGTGCATGAAGAAGATGAAGTGGTTGTTGAAGATGATTTACTAGAGGATATTTCTTTGTATGAAGGGAAGGGGCTAATTATGTCCCTCTTTATTGAGAAGCACAATAAACTGGAGGCCTTCAAGGTTACCATGTGTTGTACATGGTTGTTAGAATCCCTTCAAAGCCATCCAGAAGCAAGCCACGCAACATGGCTTGACAACTCCGGAAAAACCCAAAGACCATGCCTTGACATGCTCAGAGAGCCCCACGAGCCATGACTTGACATTATTAGGGACAGCCTTCGACAGCCCCATAGCCTTTGCCTTGACAACCAGCAAGGTTAGCGACATGCCCTACTGCCCAGTGAGGTTAGTGGTAGGCCTCCAGGCCCACCAGTAGCAAGCCATGGAGTATGTCAAGTATCTTTCTAATTTGTCTTTCAATCTTATGAGTACAGGTTTTCTTTCACTTCTTTGAGTCAATTACTTTTACTTGTTCATATTTTCGTGTTCTTCATATTTCCTTCACTTTCTCTCTCACCAAACACATCCAACTTTTCCATCAACCCATAAATTCGAAAATCACCCATAGAATACCCTAGAAAACACTATCCATCCCTCCAAACACCCTTTGGCCGAAATCCATAGCTTAGCCTTAGGGTTTTCTTCACTTTGGAAACCCTAATCCAAAACCTAACCCAACTCCAACTCCTAATCCTTACCCAACTCCAACATCCTATTCCCCAATTATATTCCAACTTCAACTCATAATCCTTACCCAATCCAAACACCTCATCCTTCCATCCTATTCCAATACAAACTCTCAATCCAATCCAAACTCATACAAGACCAAACCATCTTACATCCAAATACTACAGACCTTTCCCACAACCAAAACATATTCCTAATAGGACTCCTATAAGTTAGGAATCTTAATCATAGGAAGTGACCATACCCATCGTAAGACAACCTTCTTATATCCTAATCCCATCCAAAACACAAAACTCTAGACCCATCATACTAATTCTGAAATCCCTTTTACCCTCCACTTAAACCTTAGCCCCATTACGCCTTATAGACCTTATACCTTACCAAAAAGATCCCAACACCTAAGCCTACCCAAAGGCCATTCTCATGAACCTTTTCCATCAAAATTAACCACTTAAACCATCATATCTCATTACCTTACTAAATCCATCCATAAACACCATAATCTCATAGCCATAAAAACTCAAGAAAGCTAGAAAATGGTCTAAACCAACCAAATTAGCGAGACATGATCGATCATTACAAGGAGGTGATAGTCAAGCGGACCCTATTGTTTAGGGATACACAGATGCCCCTAACAATGGTGCCCTCTGCAAGGAATTCATTTTTGTGAACTGAAACATTCCCTAACGATGGTGGAGTTTGATGACATGAGAGATAAGTATCAAGTGGTTAGAGAAGGTCCCTGGGCCTTCAACAAACATATGGTTCTAATTCAAGAAATTGATGGAAGAAAACAAGTCAATAACATACGTGTGCATGAAGCCACCTTTTAGGTTTGCATCCATGACCTTCCTTTAAGGGCCAGGAATGATGTCATGGGCACTTGCATTGGTTGAAAAATAGGAAAAGTGGAGGAGGTGGACTTAGAGAAAGGAGAATTGGCTCTTGGAGAGTTCCTATGCGTTCATGTCTATTAACATTTCATCTCCTATACTACGGGGAACCATGTTCACGATGGGAAATGGAAATGCTGTGTGGGTTCGTTTATCTTATGAGAAACTCCCAAACTTCTACTACCAATGTGGTTGCTTGGGGCACGGGGAGAAAGAGTATCAATAGTGGAAGGGTCAAAATGATGGAGTAGAATAGAAGACACTCCCATATGGTGACTAGTTGCGTGCCAACACCTATGGTGGCCGGTTCTAAGATGGACGTACTTGGGAGATCAAATTCTAGTCCAAGCAAGTTGATTGAGGCTTGTTATCTAAAGGTCCAACGATGGTGGAAACTTTGGAAACTGCGAAGGTGAAAACAAGTCATATTGTTGAGGCATCATCCAAGAGAAAAGCCATCATTAATGCCGAGCAAATAGGCCTTGTTTTTACGGAATTGGGGGAGGGAGATCAAGAAGCTACAGAGGATCGTTATAGGCAATTGTCACCAGTTACCCAAGATCTACAAAAGCAGGGGCTGGATAAGACTTATGTAGGAATCTCAAGCGCTCAATTGATGCAATACAAGCCAGATCAAATGGATGGGCTAGAATATGATGCCCTCCTCTGAGACATAGATGCCTTTTATTGTACTTGGGCCTAATACAGATGTGGTCAAGATCGGCCCACCTGCTCAAACAAGGCCTAAAGATTCAAGAAGCAGGAAGTGGAGAAGGCTTTCGTCTATCTCCGAACATTAACTCTCCTAGCTACCTCTAAACAACATTTTGGGAGAAATCGATCAAACGAAAGGGCAAATTACTAGATGATTTAGGGGAAATCAAATCATTTAAAGTGAGGGTTTAGATGGGTTTATGCTCCGAAGGTGGCTGGAAGAGGCAGGGATGGCAATAGAAGAGCTACAAAAAAGTCAGGATGGGTGGTTGATGAGGATGGCCAGACGTCGCAAATTAGGGATTCAGAGGGTCTCCTTCCTATGGTGCCTGATGGATTCGACCCCAAGAATTTGATATCAGTGGTGGTTGTTGATCAGCACAATCAATGCCCATGAAACTCCTATCATGGAATGCCAGTGGGCTTGGGAACCCACGAGGTATTTGAACCCTCTGTGACTTGGTTCGGAGAGAAGCTCCCGAGGTCTTGTTCCTTCAAGAGACAACGCTTACTGCTCAAGAATTCCAGGTTTGTAAGTTTAAATTAGGTTTTACTAATTGCTTAGTAGATGATTGTAATGGCCATAGAGGAGGTTTAGCGTTGCTATGGGCAAAGGAAGTGAATCTTATAGTGTTAAATTACTTTTTGAATCATGTTGACTCTAAAGTAGAAGATGGGGTAGGAGATTGCTAGTATCTGATGGGATTTTATGGTTTCTCTTAAGTAAATTCCAGAATGAGAACTTGGAATCTGCTTCAGTTCGCATCCAAAAATAACCAGGAAGAATGGCTGGTTAAAGGGATTTCAATGAAATCCTTCACCACTCTGAAATGTAGGGAAGGAGATCTAGACCCGAGGGCCAATTGGATTTTTTTCGAAATGTACTGGACTCTTGGTCACTTTTGGAACTCAAATATAGAGGGAATAAATATACATGGAGCAATTGTAGAGAAATGCCTCATCTTATTTGTGAACAATTAGACCAAGCTTTATGTAATTTCCAATGGGGGGAAAGGTTCCCTAATGCAACTGTAGATCATGGCTTAACAACTTATTTCGATCATGTTCTAGTCTAGGTTCAGTCTAAGAGTTATTGTGATTCAGGCAGGTCAAAGAAACTCTTCAGGTTTGAAGAAATGTGGATAGGAGAGGTAGGTTGTGAAAATATCATTAAGTTTGCTTGGAGGAGAAGTGATAATGGGGAGGAAATTCAAAATGCTTTGGCTACTATAAAAAAGTGTGGAGCCCAACTTGATCAATGAAGATGTCCTCTTTAGGGAATGTTCAGAACAAATTAAACTTGGCCAAGAAACATATGGAGCAACTGAATGCCCGAGGCCCCATTGGAGAGCGTGGTGATGATCACAAAAAGGCCTGTGATGAAGTGCAATTATGGCTTGAAATGGATGAATTAATGTGGAGACAACACTCAAAAGTTTTGTAGCTTAAGGACCGGGACTTCAACTCAAAATATTTCCACATGAAAGCTTCAATGAAAAGAAAGAAGAATAATTTGGGAAGGATTCAGAATACACAAGGAGAGTGGCAGAATAGGGTTCACAAAGATAGAGTTACCCTTAACTATTTCAATGACATGTTTACCAGCTCAAATTCGAGTGGCTTCACATATTTACTCTCCTCCCTAGCTGGCTGAATCACTAGTGATATGAATGCAAATTTATTTAAGGTCTATACAGCTTCTGAAGTGCAGAGTGCACTAGCCCGACAAATTTTCTCCATGTTTAAAAAAAAAAAAAATCAGCATGTATGTAGTAAGGCAGTGACAGAAGCTGCCTTACAAGCTCTCAATTCAGGTGTGTTCCCTACCACATTAAACCATACTTTTATTACTCTTATTACATAGAAAAATGCCCTAGTGAATGTTGCTGATTATAGGCCCATTAGCCTATGTAATGTATCCTATAAACTCATTACCAAGATTATCACGAATATATTGAAATCTATCTTGCCTCATATAATTAATGCCTCGCAAAGTGCATTTGGGCCAGATCATGTAATAACTGACAACATTCATATTGCTTATGAAACGATTCACTATCTAAAGCATAAGAAGAAAGGCAAGCAAGGTTTTATGTTTATTAAATTAGACATGAATAGGGCCTCTGACCATGTGGAATTGAATTTTTTATAAATTGAAATGGAAGTCATGGGTTTTCAAAATTCATTTCTTCAGTTGGTCATGTTTTGTGTTCGGTTAGTCTCCTTCTCCGTGCTTATTAATGGAGAACCAAGGGGGCCTATAAGAAAAGGGGACCCTCTATCCCCTTATCTATTTCTTTTGTGCTCAGAAGATTTTAATGCCCTACTAAACCAAATAGCCGCTAGAAGAGAGATCCTAAGGTTGAAAACATGCAGGGGTGCACCAGTCATCAACCATCTTTTCTTTGCCAATGATAGAGTAATTTTTTGTAAAGCCAATATTGAGGAGAATAAAAGAGTCCAAGAGATACTAGAACATTTTGAGAATGTCTCGAAGTCAAAAAACAAATAAGGATAAAACCGTCATGATTTTTAATAGTAACGTTGGGAGGGAGTTAGAGGAGGGGATAAAATCTTTATGGAGTAATAATGAGATTCAACAATATGAGAAGTATCTTGGTCTCCCTCCTTTAGTGGGATGATCAAAATTTAGAGCCTTCCTTTCAATCAAGCAATGAGTGTGCAAAAAACTCCAAGATGGGAAAGAGAAGTTTTCTCTCAAGGTGGTAAGGAAATTTTACTGGAAGTGGTGGCATTATCGATCCCAACCTTTTGCATGAGTTGTTTCCTCCTCCCCTCAAAATTCTGTGCTGATTTAGAAAGCCTTATGGTCAAATTTTGGTATGGGCAAAGGAATGAGGAAAAAAATAATTAATTGGGTTAGTTGGAAAAAGATGTGTGAACCCAAGTCAAAAGGCGGAATGAGATTTTGGAACCTTAAAATTTCAATCTTGCTCTTCTTGTCGAGCAAGGTTGGAGAATTCTCCAAGATGATTTCTTAGTTCTTCACAATCTGCTTAAGGCTAGATACTTCTCAAAATCTAGTTTCCTTGATTCAAATTTGGGTTTTTATCCCTTTTACACTTGACATAATATATGAGAGGCAAAAAAATGGATGAAAGAGGGTTGTAGATGATGTATTGATGATGGACAGTAGCTAATTTGTGGATAGATCCAAGGTTGCCTGATCAAGGGTTACTAATGCAAGAAGACAGACTTAATGGCCAAGATAGCTCTATTGTTGTTGCTCCTATCATCGATGAAAATATTGGCTAGTAGGACATAGAGAATCTGAGCTCTCTTCAATCTAAGAACTGTTGCTAATATTTTAAAGGTGATAACATGTCCGGGTTCAGCTGTTGACAAAAGAATTTTGAAGTTTGAAAGATCGGGGCTATACACAGTGAAAAGTTGTTATAAATTCATTTGCTCTTATGGGAAGGATTCAAGTGCGGAATCCTTCAACATGAGTCGGCAAAACAGATTATGGAAACTTCTTTTGAAGATGCAAGTCCCTAATAAAGTGAGAGTTTTTGTGTGGCAAGTGTGCAAGGAAGTATTACCGACAAAAGATAATCTAATGAAGGAAAATGTGTTAAATTATGGCTTGTGTTCCTTTTGCTCTCTAGCTATGGAAGATACAAACCATGCTTTAATTTCTTGCCCACAGATTAATGATGAATGGCTTGGATTTTTCTCTTTCTTGTCAAGTAGCACACACTTAAAGGTCTTTGATATAGCCTTGCAACTTATAGAAGACAACAAAGCTAAAAAATTGGATCTCCTTTTCTGTTTAGCATACTCTTTCTGGTTTAGAAGAAATAAGAGGGAGTTTGAATAGGTCACTTTACTTCCTAAACATGTTATAAATCATGCCCTCAGGTTATTGCAGATTTACAAAGCTATAAGGATGAAGAATAGGCTACAGTTACGATCACACTATGGCTAGAAACCTCCACCTGATTCCATGGTCAAGTTAAATACGGATGGGGCTCTATTTGAGGACATGCAACCAGCAGGAGTAGGTGCAATTCTAAGGGACTCAAGTGGCAAAGTAATTATGGCAGCTAGTAGACCAGAAAACGAAGTGGAGCATTTGGAAGCAATTGAACTTTTGGCTATTTTTCGAGGGATGCATCTCTATTCTACTATAGGAATTTCTCATATTATCATGGGAAGTGATTGTCTACAACTTATCCAATCTCTTCAACAAAATAATATGGGAGATTCACTGCTCGGGGCTCTTTTTGCCGAAGTTAAATGCATTATGGGTAGTTTTGTGTCTTGTTCCTTTAATCATGTTTATAGGGAAGGGAATAGGGCTGCCCATCTTCTTGCGTATAATGCTTAGCTAGTTAAGAGTACTCAAATGTGGTAGGACTGTATTCCAGACTTCATTTCTCAAGTTATTTGGCTTGATCAATGTTTGTAATCATTTTCTCAATTGGAATGAATGAAAGTCTCCTTATTGGGAAAAAAAAAATTTGACTAGTAATAGAACTTGCTAGAAAACTAGGCCCCCATCTTATATGAAAGATAAAAAGATGTATAAAAGATATGGAGTTAATACAAATTTGGCACCTCGTACATCTTTCTTGCATTCCCGTACAACAATTAATGAGATGAGGGACAACAACCACAATAGGGTGAGCTAGGAGTTGAAATTAAGGTGCAATTTGATAAGTGATTTAAGAAGAGATAAATTGAAATGAAAGTTGAAAATTAAATAAAATATTATTTTTTAATATTATTATTATTATATGAAATTTTAAAAAGTTAAATTATTTATTATATTTTGTGTCAAGATTTAAAAAAAATTTATAACTATAATATAAAATTAAACACTTTTATTATTTAAAGTTCTCTTTGGTTGTTGGATTGTACAGAAATTAATTCAATTCAATCTAATTTTAAAAGGAATCTAACATTCAAATACTTAACTCTTAAATTACTAAATTCATCTCAAGTAAGATCCATAACCGTTTTTAACTCAACACCTCTTTACACGTTATACCCATAACTTTTTTCAAATTTTTATAAATATATCTAAATTTAAATTAACATCTACATATATTTAAACTCAATCTTCCATGAGTCCTTTCAATTCATAAAAATTAGGACACTATATTTAAAAAAATTAACAAGTAATTTCAATTTACTACTATTTATAAAAATAAAAATCAATTTATCTGAACACTTCAACATCAACCTAAAACGGGCCTAAAAAGTCCCTATCTTAAATCAACAGGAGTGGATGGTATTTTTTTGCTTGACTCTTAGTTTCATTTATGCCCCTTTGTGGCAGGCTGTTGTTACGATTTTGTCTCTCTCGTGTTTTACTTTCCGATGACGTCCTTCTATGAGACACTGTTAGAAAAAAGGCCTTATTTTGTTTTATTCATTCTAACATGAGTTCCTTCTAAATAGAAAATCACAGGTCAAAAAAGGCCTCATCTATACCCATCTTCCAGGTGATCAACCTCGCTCTTTGTATGCAGCGAAATAGAGAGGACAGAAGAGAGAGAGAGACAAAGAGATATGAGACATGAGAGAGATGAAGCAGCAGGAGAGTGAAGAACAAATTTGAGAGTGAAGGTTCTCGGCAGAGGGGAAGAAGGGGAAAGTGGAAGAGAGAAAAAAGAATGAGAAATATGTTTACGTCTGGATTTTATATTTACATATTAGATATTTTAAAAATTAATCCATCTAAAAACATAATTACAAAATATGCACACTATCTTTTTCTTCTAAATTAATAGTACTTGTTTATAAAGGTTTTAAGAGGAGGAATTAACATCTTATATGTTATAATATAGTTAGATTATAAATTCAAAAATAAATATATTATAACAGCTTCATATTTTAAATAAATGTTTTCTATTATTTTTAATTTAATTTTAGAATTGTGTCAAGTCCAAATTAAAAAATGTCAAATATTTTTCAACCATATTTAAATCATACAAATTTAAAAAACAAATATCAAAAATGTGGTATGAGTTTTTTTCTATTATCTTTTGATAAAACATCCTCTGCATCCATCATCTTCTATATACAACTTTCAAGGCCCATATATTAAATTAATAGAAGATCTTGTGCTTGGCATACATGCAGTACTATTTAAGATAAGTAACCTGTTTTTTTTTTTTTCTTTACATTAATGAAATTGGTTTCTTCCTTTACATTTTATAGTTCAAGCGGTTAACTATTTTTACCTTTTTACAGTCTCCAATTCAGAAGAAAAATCAGTTCTGATATATTCATTCCATATTTAACTTTTACTACATTTGGTTGCCTACCAAATATATTACTATTTCTTTCTTAAACAAAAATAAAAAATAAAATAACATTCTAAGATTTCCAATGATAATTTTTTATTTTATTTTAAAAGATATGATTATTTACTGTATATAGATGTTATTTATAAAAATAATTTATACAACTGGGTGCACGTTTGTGCCTATAACTAGTGTATAGATATATGGAAATGCAACAGTTGTTTGCAATGATTAGGTGATTAGATTGATGTATTTGAATAGATTAGAAAACTATATGATGGGATTTTATGTTGTCTTAGAGTTCGAATTTTGGATGAATGTAAAATATTTATTGGATTTATTCATAATAGTATTAGTCCATCTTGATGTCATAAAAGTCATTTAAATATGTTGTGGCAAAATTCGAATATGCACTTATCCAGAATAAAACTTGAAGAAAATCAAGTGCTGCAGAGAACTATTATCGCAAAATGTCAGCAAACTGCCAAGAAAGGATTTCGCAATAGACTCAATCTATTGGCAAAATGTTATCTTGACCAAAACTCTTTTTAGACTGCTTATTTAAAGAAACTCATTTAAAAACCCTAGTTAGGGTTTTCAGCCGGAGAACATTTCAACAGATATTTCATGTGTCGTGTGAAAAAAAAAATCACTAAAGAAATTTAATTGTATTTTTATACACTTGTGAGTGTGATCACGCTCAAAATTGAGAGAATCGTTGATTGGATTTTAGCAACTGGAGGTTCTAGGAGAAAATTTAATCTTTGAAGATCGTTAGAGGTTCTAGCTTCTATCGAGTTAGAAGACAAACGATCGTTTGTCTGAATAAGTAGGAGAGTTAATTAGCAAATGTTTTGTAATTGAGAACTTGTAATTGGATTTTCAAATAATAAAATTGTCTCTTCTGGGTTTGTCCTGTAAGATTTTACCTTTGAGGGATTTTTTAAAGGGTCTATCTTCGTAAACAATCATTTTATTATGCAAGTTTATTATTTTATTTCAAGTATTTGACTGATTAAATAATCACACTATTGAGAACTAACTAATTTGTTCAAGGGAATTAGTAGACAATTTCGATGATACATATGAGTACATAGGTACTAACCAATTTATTAGAAAAAATCACTGCTCTAATAATTGTAAAACAATATGAGTAATAAAAATGGGCATAATAAGGGCTGTGCAAGCGTGTATGGAGGAGGCACTCATGTATGTAGGTCCTAGTATAACTTGACTTTTGAGGTATGTGGCAAACTCTTGGGGGCATTTTCAAGAAGAAAATACTCATGAAAAACATAAATAAAAAACTCATTGAAAAATAAAGGTAAAGTACAAAGAGTTGCTACCTTACATAAGTTTACTAACTCACACACTCACATGAACTTTGATATTGATGATTCTATGAAGAGTGAACATCCATTATGATTGTTGCCAGGGGCGGAACCAGGATTTGGTGATTGAGAGGCGATCAATTTAGAATTTTCTCTTCAAGTTAAGTTCAACGACAATCTTTTATGGAATAAAATTCTTCCATTATCATCTCTGAAGTGAAACTCTTGGCAATTTGACTTTTCAATATAAATTAGCAAATAATCTGCAAGAAACTCATCTTCCATTCGAATTTTCAATATAGTTTTTACAAGTTCATTGTAGAAAATATCCGTTCAGTAGTAGCAGTAAAAACTGGAAGAGTTAAGATTAGATGAATTAACCTGTCAATCAAATAATAAATTTTTGACTTTTTTGAAATTATTAGTCCTCTACATAACTCAAATAATATAGATATACCTTGAAAATCTGGATGTTTCAGGATATCAAGCTCATAGTGCTACAATTGAATTCTCAGAAAGGAATTTTTCTTGCCCAGTAAAATCTTGTCGATAAAACTTTTCAGCCAATTTGCATATGTCATCAATATTAAATGATTTGTATGAACCTTTAGGGTTTAAAGCAGCACTACGAATAAGAAGTTTCATTGCTTGGTCATTAAATCTATTGTTTAATTCTTGCAACTGGAAGTCTATTGTAGCAATAAATATATCAATCATAAAATGATATTCCATTGTTGTCTTTTCAACTTAACGACGAGATTTTCCTTGAGTATATTGGTCATTTATATTAGGAATATCAATTTGGTTTTTTTCACAAAATATCTAACATCAATAAGCAAAAACCCTCATCCATCATCTTTTAACTTCTGAATGAATACTTTTGTAGTTGAAACTAGACTCATGGCATTCACAATATCTTGAAAATTTTGTTGCAAAGATTGACAAAGTGCATTAGTGATTCCCATTATTTTTTTCATCAAATGTAATATCAAAATAAATTCAAAAGATATCAATATCATATAAGCCGCTTCAGCATCACCACATTGAGAATAAATTGATCCCTCATTTGAGATAGTATTTATAATTGTGCAAAAAGCACCGAACATCCTCATCAAGCTACAAATTGATTGAAATGAGATCCCCATCTAGTATCTCTAGCTCTTTGTAGTGTACCAATTTGATTAACCCATCTTCCAGTCTCAATCTCATTGAAAGTAATCAAACTTTCAATTTCAGCAGTTTGAGCAGCTTGTAATTCATCATTATGTTTAGAAGAACCAACAACAATATTGATAATAAATGTCAAATGGACAAAGAACTGATGAACATGTTTGGCTTCTCTAGAGGCTGCAACTAAAGCTAATTGTAGTTTATAAGCCTAACAATGTACATAATATGCATATGGACAATCTTTGAAAAATAAAGCTTGTAGTCCATTCCATTCACTACTCATATTACTTTCTCCATCATATCCCTGACCGCGAATATTCTCAACTTGAAGTTTGTAACGAGAAAGAAGAGTACATATCTCATTTTTTAGAGTTAGTACTATAGTATCCTTGACATGCACAATATGAAAAAAATCGTTCTCTAATAAAACCATCTTTATCAACAAATCTCAAAATGATAGCCATATGTTCTCTTTTAGACTCATCTCAACCTTTGTCAACAAGAATACAAAATTTGGCATCTCCAATTTTTTCCCGAATCACATTTTGCACTTTATTTATAAATATATACAAAATTTCCTTATGAATTTTGGGTGATGTATATTTGACATTCTGTGGAGCATTTTCTAAGACAATTCCTTTAACTTGATCATTATAATTTACCATAAACTTTATCAATTCAATGAAGTTACCTTGATTTTTTGATTCAGAGCTTTCATCATGACCTCTAAATGCACCTGCTTGGAATGTCAACCATCGAATACTATCTATTAAAGTTTTGTGCCGCAATCAATTATTCTTCATCTCTTGTGATACTTGTTTTTCAACTAACTTGTCAATATGTCTTGAATGATTCATTAGATCCTCACAACATTTCACAACATTTTTATGTGGTGAATTTGGATCTCTCCCCACATGTCTTATTAAAGGACAATTCATTTCATCATTCACTTTTTTTCCAATTGTCAAAACCTTTATTAATAAATGCATCTGATCTTGGACGGCCTGTTGATTTTTTAGCAAAAATGTAGCATGGAAAACAAAATATAGCATTCTTCGAAGGTGAGTATTCTAATCAATTTAAATATATTTGAAACCAAGAAAATTGGAATCGACGACATTGATTACCTATTCTTGAAAATGGATATTTTGAAAGTTTAGGTTGATATGGACCAACTTTAAAATAAGCACGTTGTATCTCATCTTGTATATTAGTAGAAAATTCCCATATTTGCGAACGTAATCCTGGATTACATTCCAAACAGGTAGCATCCATCTCTTCAGGTTGCATTCTTGAAATTTTAGAAGGACGTTCATCAATAATAGAGGTGTCACATTCCAAACTAGTATCATCCATCTCTTCAGATTGTATTCTTGAAGTTTTAGAGGGACGCTCACCATTGTAGAAGTATCATGTTCCGTCGTTACAGAGTCTTCTAAATGTATATCTATATTACTCTCTGGCTCGTTCAAGTCTTTCTTTTTTAAAAAAGAATCAATTGTTTTTTATTAGCTCATATTTTTTTAAACTCTAAGAAAAGCTTATAAATCAAAAATAAATTTGAGGAATGCCTAATAGAATACACAAATCTACAAATCTATATGATATAAATTTTAATTTTCTTGAAGCTATACTATACATATATATTATATGCACAATACGAGCAACACAAATCTATATTATATAAAGTTATATATTTTTCTATATATATTGATTTGCTAGTCTAAAGCCTAAATCTATTATTTATATATATATATATAAATAATTTATAATTAAGTAAGCAGCATAGGCAAATGGCAACAATTACACAAATATATATTTATTGAGAGACAGAGACGAGAGATCAAAGATGAGAACAATAGAACCTGGTCCTAGAGAATCGGAGATTAAAGCCGCAAGCTGCCTGATGCGGCGATGCCTCTGCAGGTCTGCCTGAACCCGTCGATGCCGGTAATAGGACCTAGTCATCCAAGGACAACTCACAACTCACAAGGGAACCCAAACTAGCAAGTAGCAACAAACCAGCAGGTAGCGCCGCAACAACTCGCAAGCAGCAATAAACGTGGGTAATGGGTTAACCTACTGAAACGTGAGACTCAAAACTCAGAAGCTTAGAAATTTAGAAAACAAGTAACAACAATAATAGTTTAGAACCGTGAGAGTCAATGATGTTACAATAGCTTAGAACTTAGAAGTTAGAATGATGGGCAAAGTCTAAAGAGTAAAGACCGACAGGCAACAAGTTCAGCAACCGGCAACTCACAAGTCTAGAAACTTAAGTCTGAGATGAATAAGGTTTCAATACATAGATTTGGCAGAGCCATAGACTGCACTTAAAGTTTAGAAAGATAAAGTTGAAACCTTAACACTACAAGTTTACATTAAACGACAGATCACAGAGTGTAAGTATACGATAAGTCGGCAACAACCAAGGGCAGGCCGCAGGGCCAACAAACAAGCAAGAAGGCTGCAACGGTATAAAAGGAGTACAACTAAAAGTAGTTGTAGTCTAGTTCTACCTGTGTTGAGTGTAGCCTGCGGCCTTGCAATTTGATAAGTGATTTATGTGTGTAGGGGCTCATGTGTTGCGTTTGGTTCATGGCTTGGACTATTGGTTTGAACTTAGAATTTATAGGTAACGGGCTGCTCTCCACACTTTTGGAACCTTTTGGACTTATGATTACAGACTTGGGGGCTGAAATGTCAAGATTAGGGGGGGCTGTTGTAATAATATATATACTAAAGTCAAGCTTTAAAAAGTTTTGGGGGGGGGGGGGGCAGTAGCCCTCCCAATGCACTACATAGGTCCGCCCCTGATTGTTGCAATCAAGAGGATGTACGATATTTGATTTATTTTACTTTTTTTTGTTTGGCCCATAAAAATAAAAATAAAATGAGAAAGTTTTTTTCATTGTTGAGTTGCAACTACTTTTGATGCATAAATTTTGGAAGTAGTGTTTCCGGTTCTTTAAATTTTAAGTGTTGTAGGTAAGTCCCAGTGGGACACTAAAATGGTGCTCTAAGTAAGTGACATTAAGTTTATTAGTAGGGTTACACAAAATAGCCGATGTTTCGAAATCGACTCGTTTTTCCAAATTACCCGACCTGATTACCTAACTCATTTACGCTAAAGTCAAAAGTGGGTATTACCCATTATCGATAACCCTATTTCACCTTCAACTTCACCCCTATGCCGCGATCTGAGAAACGTAATCCTCTCTCTCTCTCTCTCTCTCTCTCTCTCTCTCCCCCCTCCTCTTCAACAACTGCATGCGACTTCATTTCAAGAGATTGTATGCTAGAATCTTCTCACTGGAATCTTCATTTCAGGAGCTTGTAGATCGCTACTTGGCCTTTAGGGAGCTTTGATCCACAAACTCTACGCCCATTTTGCTCAAACTCTTAGCTTTTAAGCAATGTTTGCTACCTAATCTGCTGGGTAATTTATTCTAAGCTCTGGAAGTTGCGGCAAAACTATCTTTCATGGCAACAAATGATTTCGGGAAACCTTTTTCTTCTTCCTCAAATTGCAAAGGATGTGAAGGTCTGTTGAATAATTTGTGAGAACTAGTCTTCAGGTCCTTAGCCCTTTTGATTTTCTTGTAGGTTGAAGCTTGCCATACTCTACTAATGAAAAAAAAAAGGTGAAGGAGGAGGAAGAAAGAAAGAAGGGTGACGCTGGGGTGCAGTCGGGCTGCATCCCAGCGTCTTTGCAGCCCCCTAATCTCCTACAAAAATACAATAAAAAATATTAAAAAATATAATAAAAAATACAAAAAAAAAAGAAAATTTAGAAAACATAATAAAAAATACAATAAAATAATAAAATGAAAAAAATGTAATAAAAAATATAATAAAAAACACAATAAAAAAATAAAATGAAGATTAATTTTTAAGGTAAATTCAGCCTCACCTAACCCCCGCCGCCGCCGGAGGCGGTGGGTGACACTGCCCACCCCATCGGAATCGGAGGGAGCCGGCGACCTCACCCCTGCGACGGTGAGCCTCGGCGACCTCCGGCAGCCTTAAACCCATTTCAGACCCAGTCCTGCCAATGGCGGCGAGGGCTGCAAATCACATGGGATTCGGTCGGACCCTACTTATTAGGCACATGCATGGCACGACACTAGTCACACAAGTGACTAAAGTCACAACATGCATCCTCATCCCTTAAAGAAAGGAAAATACTAGAGACAACCGGGATTTCGTCCCTAGCGTGGCATCAACTCAGCCGATATTATTAAAAAATAATGAAAAGACAAAAAGCAAATGCATTTTCACCTTCTGCGCTTTGATCTCTCCAAAAACTTCTACATTTTCCCCTTCCCTCCCTTTTAGTTTTGGGATTAGAGCTCTCGTAGACCGGCAACTGATAAAGCTATTATCTTCAGTAGTTGCATGTTTTGTATTCTTCTTCTTCCCTATTTTTCTGGTTTTTTTGATTGTTTCACAATTCGATTTTTTTTTTATGATTATTTGCAGCACTGCCTTTTTTTGGTTTTTGTGTTGTTGGTATTTGATTTTTTATTGAGAATCTTATAGAAAAGATGAAAAAAAAAAAGCTCTTTTTGAGTTTCTTATTTGTGCATGGCAGGGAGCATATTCTCCTAGGTATATTTTCCTGCTACCCATTCTTCATGAATTTCTTTAATTTTCTCTACATCCAAACACGATAGTCTCCCTCTCATTCTCTTCCTCTACAAACAATCTATGGTGCATACTTATCTTGGGTTTTGCTAATAAATATCATGTTCAGTCTATGGGAAGTACAAAATAAATGCCACACTGGGTCCAGAAGCCGCCGATCTTCCACCATGCGCCCCTCATAAAACAACAGAAGCACAGACACAAAAAAGATATTCAAGGGATACGTCCAAATACAGATTTAGTCAATACAGTAAAAATCAAAAAGAGGGAAGAGATGGATTTAATCAAGATCAGAGGCTTTGGACTCGAGCATCATAGCCTCAATCGACGGCCAAATCTGTCGAATGCTCAATCCAGTAGCTCTTCTGCATCTCACGCTCTTGGGCTCTTGTCCTACAAAGCGAACCATTTCCAAATCCAGGAGCTTAGAAATGAGTGACGTCTATGTATCCGGGAGGGAAAAAGTTTTTTTTTTAAAGATTTTTTTTCTCTTTTTGAGAGTTTTGGTCTTTGTAACATTTGCAATGCTGATTCCTCCACATGGTAATTCAAGTTACCCAGCTTTTAAGGAAGACTTGAAAAGAAAGCAGGTCATTTTCTACTTGGTTTCTAATTTTAGAGAAAGGAAATGAAGAACAGGAAAAGGTGATGATAGAGAGGTGACTATTGTTGGGAACGGAGCACTCGACGGCGGAGTCTTCACAAGAGACGGTGCCGAGGATTGTGCCATGGTGGAAGCCACAGAAAATCCTACCAGGACTGCAATCAACTACGGAAAAAGGGAGAAGAACATAACGAAGAGAAAGGGAGAAGAACATAATGAAGAGAAAGAGAGTTGAAAAAATAAATTTTTTTATCAAAAGTAGAGCCCAGTTACGTGGGGGGGACGCAACCCCAGTTGCCCCTAGCACTACTCAGAAAGAAAACCCGCACAACACATGGCACTACTCATCAAGTGCCCTAGCTTGCCAAAATCTATCACATTTCACTAAATCATGTTGGGCGAACCACTCGGATCCAAGTCTCGTCACTCATAGAGTCTCCAACAAGGTATAATTTTATGTTTCTCTAAACCATTTTCTCCATCTCTCTAACACTAGGGCTCTACAAAGTGCATATATGAAGTTTGGGTTGTTGATTTTTAAAATGTGGAGTTGGGCTTGACTTTCAAATTGATTGAGTAGTTGGTTACGCATATGTTCATCTGGGTTTAAAATACTCATGTATAAGGGCACGATTTTGATGGGTTGTGATGTTCTTGCTTTCGAGTTCTCACGGATGCACACCATATGTTTGATGTTTTGTCTAAATCAACCCACATTGCTCATTTTCCTCTAATTTTCTGTGGTTATTTGACCAATATAGCAAGATTACATATGTGTGAGGTTTGTGAGTGAAACATGATCAATACCGAGAACTAATATTCACTTATGTGTTTCTCATTAATGTATGTAAACTGACTTTTGAATTTGTTTTCTCTAATTGTGTTGATATGAGAACTCAAATGAGGTTCAAAGAACGTGCAAAGAGGAAGAAGCTATCTACACCAGTGGTTTTAAAATACTTTTTCAAGTGAAGAGAAACTCTCCATTGAGATTAAAAAAAAAAAACTTGGAGAAACTTCAGCTCCTTCTACTCCATGTGGGCTTGCATAATCAGAGGCTGTTTTTGAAAGATTCATATCAGTTGAAGTTGAGAGTGCCTACATAATTACATTCTCCAAGAGACCTGAAGTTATCTTGAATGATTTTCCCATGGATGATTTTCAACTCATCCAAAATATTTTCATGGAAAGAAGATGGGAAAAACTTTCTCATTCAACTCCTACCCAATATGTTGAAGTGGTTAGGGGATTCTACTCAAATACTACCCACTTCAGTTTAGATGATCATAACATCACATTTACTGTCTGGGGCACTCAAGTTGAGGTATCTCCCACCATTATTAGAGAACTATCTGATTTGTTTGAGGTGAAGTCACCACAATATCCAGTCACAGGCATGGGAGTCCCCTAAAAAATAGCCATGAGAAATTTGTTTGTTGGTCCAGATGGACCTAAATGGATTACCAGAACTCAGAGGTTGCCTTTGCATCACATAGTCCCCAAGTTTAGGCTCCAGGCATAGATAGAGCTCACCAACTTATCGCCTATTAGTCGCCATAGTGATATGACACTTGAGAGAGCCTATTTTATGTATGCTTTGGCCAGAGAGTTATCCATTGACTTCCCCAGTCATGTTGTTGATGCCATTCATCGATCTCATGTTGAAAATGAGCAAAAGTTCCCGTTCGGCAGCTTGAGTACAAAGTTGGCTATGAAAGCCAAAGTCCTTTTATCAAATGAGCTAACACAAAAAATGATTGGACCTATTTATGTTTAAACTGTAGTCAAATCTAAAGTTGTTATTATTAGTGCTACTATGAAGAGGCCTCCACCCACCGAGTCTGTCTCCTCACTTCTTGAGTGAATCTCCTCACCTCCTGAGCCAACCGTCTCTCTTCTTCAAGTCTTAGAGCAAATTAATCTATTATCTCAAAAGCTTGATATCATTGATGTCAAATTAGAGGACAAGATTACAGCTGTACATAATGATGTCGTACAAGCCAATGATAGATTGGTTTAGCTCTCATTGGACATCCAACAAGTGACAGGAAAATGTGGCTGATTGTTAGAGCCATACTAATAATTTTTTATTTATTTTTTAATAAAATGACTAACGAAAAACTTATGGATTTATTTTAGCTAATTATTCATACAATATATTATAAATTAGTTTCTCTATTCATTTTTCTGTATTAAGTAATCTTACTTTTTCAAAACTTCTTTTCCATTCAGTTTAAATATCTCTTCTAATTACCATTAAACTTGTAACATTCTAAAGCTCTTTCAATATTCTCAATTAACGATATCAGGAAAAAAAGAAAAAAGAAAAAAGAAAAAAGATTCTCGAATAACGTGTTTGCAGCTTCTAATTCCTTCACGATCAAAATGACAAAATAAACCAAATGAAAAAGAATAAATGAGTGACTGGTGAAAACAAAATAACATAATCGTAATATGATAAAGAGTTAGATGTACGTCGGGGTATAATTAGTACAGTTCAATCCAGTTTTGAAATTTTTTTAGAACTAAACCGGAATGTAATTAACATTTTTTAAAATAAAATAATAAATACGGACCAATTCAACACTGAATTGTTAAATTTAGTATTTATTATTAACAGTTACCAAATTCATAAATGTTCACTTGTACTTAAATAGTAGTGTCTTAGTTATTAGAAAGATTAATAGACTTTAATTATAAGATTAAATTAATATAATTCTTGTGTAACTACACTAGTCTAAGTAGTTTCTAACTTACATAAATTGTTATATTAATTTTATAATTTTTATAAAATTAATAGACTTGAATATTAAGGTTAGAATTTCATGTTATATTAATTAGTAACTTAGCGTATGAGGTATATTTATTTATCTATATAAAAGCTGAATCAATACATCCGACATGGCAAACATACCGCATAATTCGGATATGACATTATGTACCGCTACACACGTATTCAATCACTTAACATTTGACACGTATTCAACTACATTCGTATTCACTCTCTGTGCAAACACACCTTCGAGATTGTCGACATTGCTTCAGACATACAACCCGTTTCAGACATAGAACTCATCGTTACACCCAAGACCATTGAAGGAGTCGAAACGGTAGTAAATGAGAGTCAGTTTCTGGGTCAATGTGAACGCGGGTTGCCGAGTGCGTTTCATGTTGAGTTTCCAGTTAGTAATGACTCTGTTTGGAAAGAAAAAGAGTTGGGCACGGGAGATTGTTGAGTTTTGATTCTTCCCCCTTTTTTATCGCAAATGGTGGAGCAGAGGCCGGTAGTAGCCCTCCAAGTCCGGTGTCGTTGACTTTGCCGAGTTTCCCTTAAAGGGGAAGAAACGTAAGAGTGATAGGGGTTCCTTAGTACCAAACTCATTTGTTGTTGGATCTGCGACAACTATTTATAAGAAAACTGATTGTTTGAATTATTTTTAGGTATTTCTATGGAGATTTGGGCTTTCATTTGATAAAAAGGTTTTAATGGAAATGGGTGTGTGGATCGGGGCTTGGAAGATGTGAGTAGCAGCGGTTGGAAGTGGGTTGTAAGGCACTTGGAAGACTTGCTTTGCAGCGCTTGGAAGGCTTGAAAGACAATTATTTGTTGTGCTTTGGAAAAGATGGAAACACGTTCTGGAGGTGGTGAAGCCGTGTGTGAGAGAGCGAGTGCACATCATCCAACCAGTTAACTAAGTGGGCAACAATTGCTTGGTAAAATAACTGAATAGAAAAAAAATGTTTAGAATCAAATTTCATTTTCTTTCGAGATGGTACCGATTTAACCAGGAACGGTTGAAAAAATAAAACCGCTCACTTAAAACGATATATATTTCAAAAAATTATTTATCTATCTCACTTTCTTCTCTACTCATTCTCTCTCTCTCTCTCTCTCTCTCTCAAAATCAATTACTTGCGAACATATTTCAAGAATAGAAATCCTCAAATTCGTGCAAAGGCCTGAATTTACTTTTGTCGATTTGTTCCAAAACTGTTAAGAAACAGTCAATTGCTGTATTATTCTTCTTATATTGCTCTTTCATTTATGTTTCATTACTATATAAATCATTTAATTTGTTTCATATGTTTTTTTTTCTTAGAAGTGGTTTTGTATCTTTCATGATAGTTCTCTAGTTCATGGTTCATGATAGTTGTTTTAAAAATTCAAATTTGGTTTGGAAGCACAAAACACATTGCTACGCGTTATCAGGACGTATGAAAACCAACTAGGACTCTATTGTGAGTTTCAATACTATGTTGTCTTCCGTGAATAAGAGTTTGTGGGGACAAGTGATAGTTTTTCATGGAAATTCTTTACCAATTTCTTAATTACATTAAGTCTAGATTTTTCTACGATTTCAATAAGTCGATAGTATTCTGTTGACTTACTTTAAAAATTTGATCAGCTATAAATTAGGAATTTGAGTCCTAATATAGTAAATAATTAATATTTTTATGAAATTCTAGATGTACTAGAATAGATTTCAGGAAAACTAACACCAAAATTTCAAATAGGATCCATTTTTAACTTATGTAAATTTTGTGTCATGAACCCAGGTATTGAATCCAATTAAATCTTATTCAGTTTGAGATTGAGTTACCTTGAATTGGTGGGTACAATCAATTAAATCTTATAATTGACTGAGATTGAATTGGTGGTTACAATCCAAATAACAGCTTTGATAAAAACTAGATGTTATAAGTTCCAACTTAAATTCAGCCATAGATCAAGCAATCTATAGGATAGACTTCACTCAGAAAGTAAGTTAAAGGAAGTCGTTAGGCACAATGGTATATGGGGTTAGTTTTAGAAAGTCTTCCGATGATAGGCATATGACCGTTTGAAATATTGTTATACAAGGAAAACATTAAACTGTAAAATAGGATGATTTGCACTTTTAAGGGGCTCTACTGACATGTTTTGCCATTTGTGGTCTTATTTTGTTGTTTTTTTTTTTTTAATTCCATATGTGGTCTTGAAATGAAACATGTCAATGAAAACATCCCCACATATAACCAGTTATACATGCATAGCCTGGTGGTTTCCATCACATCAGGAAACAAAGAGATGCTAAAATAACAATGAAAAAATTAAAAAACAAAATGACTGGAAGAAAACAACCCAGACACTGTGGGGACGAGTGAGTTAAATGTGATAGTTTCTTGAGAGAATTTATTTACCCATTTCTTAATTACATTTAGTTTAGATTTCACTACAGTTTCAATAAGTGAGAAGTATTCTATTGACAGATTTCACTTCTTGAGATTGGTTGGTACAGTCCATACAACAACTTTGATAAAAACTTGATGTTATGAGTTCCAACTTAAATTCAGCCATAGATCAAGCAATCTATAGGATTAGGTTATCTTGTGGTTATGACTAACAACATAACAAGAAGTCTTCAAAAGGTAGCAAAATTTATATTAGTTTCTCAATCAAAGAGAGAGGTACAAAAATACTATAATATAGACACAATGTGACGCTCCCAAAATTTTCTTAAAATAAACACGGAAATCGAGGCATCGGGATGCTGACAACACGGGTCACGCACCCCCAACGTCAAGTGCTAAGTGTGTGAACACGTGATATGTATAAATAAAAGCAGCGGATATTAGAGGTCAATAACTAAGTACCAGAATTTTTAGAAATATTTTACATACCAGTTTAACATAAATTCTCCAACAGGAGATTTAATACAGTCATTCGAAAGATAAATTATAAAAATACATATTTATAATTAGGGGAAAATAATTTTCTAATATAACAATTTATAATAACAGTATATCAACGGCGGAGCCGTCTCCTCAGGCTCAGCCTCTTCAAAATCTGCATCCAAAAACTACGACGTCAAAAATGACATCGCAGGTAAGTATAACCCAAACAAACTCAAGATAATAAATACATATATGTAACAACACTACGCATGAACAGAACACCATATGCATGAAGCTTAAAATCATATTTCTCAAAATAAATAAATAACCACATATGCCAAAATCCCAATTTGGCCCAAATAAAACTTCAATAAAATCATCCATCATTTTTCCAGAAAATGATGTCCATAAACCCATTAAAACCACAACCATTTTCCCAGAAAATGGTCCACGTAAAACCAATAAATACAACCCGCCATTTTTCCAGAAAATGGCCTAAACATCCGTTTTATTAACCTATGATCTCCTGTAGGGACCATCCGCATATCCTGGCTTTCATCATCACACCGAAGGTAACGACCACGCATGTGACTTCGGAACAGGCGATGCCCAGCTAACCGCCCAGCACGTACCATGACCAGGCATCCCCTAACTCCCGCCAGCAGAGGAGCCACGGAGTCAGCACGAGAGCGTTACCATCCCGTCCTATCCTGTTGTCGCCCGGCAATGACCCAGGGGACATCACTCAGTATATTCCGCTCTCGAGTGACCAGAGGAGCTCCACCGGGATAATTCCCCATCCCAGCTTGGGGTCGTGATACACACGCACCCGAAATCATAAACACATGAAAACCCAGTTTTCATTTCCAACACATGAATATGAGCGTAAATACACAATGCAAATGACCATGCATCAAATAGCCAACAATTGATAATTTTCAACAATGACCAAACACAATATTTGTTTATGCTAAAAATATATTTAAATCTTCAAGTTTATTTGGAAAATACTTACAGCGGTTAAAAGCGTAAATCCTTGAGCAGACGTCACTCCGCAGCGCTCGTAATAGTCACTTGTACGTTAGGCTAGAGTGCACGGTTTGACACCAAAATTTAGAGAGATACTCTTTGAAATGTGGGGAATCTCATGAAGATAGTGGTGTGACGGCACAACCACCGGAAGGTGGCGGATCAAGCTCCAAAATGGGTGAAAACCCATTTTCGGGTTTGGGGTCGTATAGGGAAGGTGAGGCCACAGATGGGGAAGCTGAGCTAGGGGGGTTGGTCAGCTAAGCAAGGGGAGTCTTTTCGTGACGGTAGTGAGGCCTACGATGGCCGGACGGCAGCATTAGGGTGGCAAACCCGTGTATGGGTATTTGAAATATCCATTTCGGGTTGGGGCATTTGGGCTGCCGTAGGTGGTGCCGGAGGTTGGGTTATGCTCGCTGGAGGGTGGGGAGTCTAGTGGTGGTGGTGGTGAGCCAAGGTGGCCGATGGTGGCACCGGAAAATAGAAGAAAAGCAAACCCATCCATTTCGGGTTTGATGCTCACACATCGGCTAGGGGATTGCCGGAAGTGCACCACCGGTGCAGGGGAGGTCGCCAAAGGGTAAGGGTGACGGAGGCATGGGCGGTGAAGGGCAGTGGCGGTGGTGGATGGCTGGGCTGTCTAAGGCCAAACGGCCAAACACGGGGGGGGGGGGGGGGGGGGGGGGGGGGGAAGAAGTCGCGCGGGCTAAGGGGAAATGCAAGGGAAGAAAGGAGAAAATAGAAAATAAAAAGAAAAGAAAAAAAGAGAAAAAGGAAAAAGAAAGAAAAAAAGGAGTCCAACTAGAAAAACACAATAAACTAAATAAAAGCTGACTGATAATACTACAATTTAATATAAATAAAATAAAATATTTAAAACCCAACAATAAACCAATTTAATTTAAAGAACAATTTAATTATAGAACACTAATTATTATTAAGAAAGCACATTAAATAAAATCACATAATAAAATAAAGGAATTTAATTCCAATTATTAAAATAATTACCTCACATTAAAATTAATAAGAAAAACAATGTAACTCAATATTTAATTATAAGAACAACATAAAACTAATATTAACTAATCAATAAATCAAATAAATATATTAAGCAAATAAAACACGACTAATAATATTATTAAAATAAATTAAAATAATCAATAACGAGAATAAAATAATGTGTAAAAATACACGTAAATCTGGGATCTTACACACAAAGACATTGATACATAAAGATACATAGATGGAAATTCTTACACTCCAAGAATGTGAAATTAGAAAGTTTTAACCAAGTGGATGAGAAACTGAGGCACATAATGGCATAAAACATTTATCTCCAGCTAAAAACAAATAAGTTTCATTAGAGTAGAAGCAAGTGTATGACAGCCATACCATGCCCTACGTCATAAGGAAAATAAATAGCCAAGAGTAGTTTATCCCACGACATAGGATTAGGAGTGTTTTTAGGCTTGAAGCAAACGCTTTGAAGAAATCTGAGTTCTACCTGGTTTGCTATGATGGTTAGATAGTTTTAGACACTTGGTAGTTGACTTAGTTAGACACAATGCCAAGCCATATCTTTGACCCTTTAGAAGAGATAACATGCGGAAGGTGAAGAAGAGAAAGAAAACGAGACCAAGTAATCTCACAATAAGACTGAAAAGCAACATTAACCAACTCTACCTGGAGTTTGTTTCCAAAAATGTATCTTTTGCCTAAGGCAAACAAAAAATTCTAGGTCAATTACCAAGTGTCAACTTGGTTAGATAGTTTAGATAGTCTTATGGATATTTTTACAGGTTAACCAAATTCAATGCATGTTTAAATAGAATGCAATGCATGTTTCCAGATGGAAGCATTGAGGTTAAACTCACTAATGAACCATCTATTTTGCAAAACATGCATGGTAGAATAGGCACAATAGAATATGGGGTTAGTTTTTGTTGAACAGAATAAACGGATATTGGGAAATCATTAAACTTAAGCCCATTAAAATCTATAGTTATTGCCCAAAGAAACAACATATAAAAGAAAGTCTGCCCTGCCCAAATCATGTTGCTGTTTACTTTAGACTATCCGTGAAATTACTATTTGATCTCATATCATTCTGTAATTTTATCCCATTTAATATTTATTCTTTTATATATAGATCATATAAACTCTATGTTCGTAGTCATTGACTCATTGCCATTTTCTAAGGTTGTTCCAGTATTTGTTTCTTGCTTTCTTCACGAATTGGCAACCATGTTTGTATATTACTATATGTTATAAATGGGTTTCAATCAGTTGATACATATATGCATGTAGCTTTTAAACAGAACAGTGAACGTTTTGAATCTTGATGGATCAAAACATGTATTAGTATAAATATATAATTGCCCCTGTGATTAGTTCAAATAGTGGAGTCACTTTGAAATGGTGGAACAGAGGCCGACATATAGTTGTGTAGCTTAGGATATGAAGATTTCATATATGCTTGGATCAAATATGCTCTTATTAATATGTATATTTCAGTAATTAGTGTTTTAATACATGTTTTTTCATAATCACAATATTAAGTCTCTATTGTTTTAATCACTCTTAAGCTCAGATGTTTGGTGCGAGCATATAACCCTGCAGAACATATAGGATATGTTCTGTTCACATATTCCCCTGCATATCTCATAAAAGCTATATATGAAGATTAAAGCCTCACAAAGCCGACTATGGTTAGGGGTGTAAATAGTCTGGTCCAGTCCGGTTCGATCTGGGAAAAATGTGGACTGGTTTTATTCGGTCCAAAAATTTTCCCACCCTGGACCGGACCGAATAGGATTCGGTCCATACCGGTCTGGTCCAGGGGTATCCCATATGATTTAATGGGTTAAATTTGATCCAAAATCTTGCAATAATTAAATATATTTTTTTGGCCTAAGTTTATAAATTATTAAATATATACTAGTACTACTTTCATAAAAAAATAATTATCTTTGCCAATTGTCAATTTCTAATTTTATCTAAATATTAAACAAAATATATAGTTATAACTTATAGTCTATAGACTTAATACTTATACTATAAATTATAACTAATATTCTATATTATATATGGCCCATAGGTTGATTAGTTAATTTAATCCTCATAAGTCATATCAATTAATCAATGATATTAATGATCATTGATCATACTTTATATATAGTTAAAAATAACATTAATAATTAATATTTATAATTGCTACATATAATCATATAAAGAGTAATTATTAATTAGTTAATAGTGATTTAGTGATACATCATAGGTTAGTTAATTGTGACTATAACACTATTACATAATTTACATTAGTATATTATAAATTTATATATTAGTGAATAGTAATAAATTAGTAATAATATATTAAATAATAATAATATACTTATTACTTATAAGTTATTACTAATACTCTACATATATATACTATAACTTATACTTTTATACTATAATTATTATAAATTATAATATGTTAATATTATAAAAGTATATATTATATATTAATATGTTATACTATCACTCTTAATCTATATTAATATTAATATTAAAATTTATATATTATTACTTATATATACATATATATATATAAATAAAAAATATGTGTGTATTCAGTCCGGTCCGGTCCAGGGGAAAAAATGTTCTCCCCCTGGACTGGACCGGAAATTTCCGGTCCATAAAAAAATTGGACCGGACCGGACCGAACTCCATTCGGTTCAGTCCGGTCTGATCCACTAGTCCAGTTCAGTATTTTTACAGCCCTACCTATATTTACTTTTTCTTGAAAAGCCAGATGATACACCACCCCTATGATATGATCATATCCAATACAAGCCAAATTGATGATGTCTTATATTCAAAATTTATGTATTTATGAACCTGTAACTATACCAGCTTATTTTATTTGTTTTCAACTTTCAATTTTTAATTTTCGATCCTAAAACACATGGCCAAGAAGTAATTATTATTACCGTATTTTTTTTTATATGAAAAGTAATTATTAATTAATGAAACTAATATAGACTTAATATTTTATGGCATGCTTTGCACCATGAGAGGCATAATATTAAACATGATTAGATATGAATCATGCATATGAGTTTCATAGGAAAGTTACTTCAATACACACAAATTTCAATTTTTTTTTTCTCTACATTCTATAAAACTAATTTACCTACTGTTTATCATTTATGGTGATATTATTTGCACTGTGGTAACCTATACAGGTGCAAGAATTCGTTTAATAATTTCTATAGCTACTTCGTTTCCTATAAGTTAGGATTTATTAGGTATCTTCTTCATATATATACTCTCTATCACAAAATTTATATAGGTATCCTGTACTCAAGCTTGGATGCTACTCTACTAGAAATGGAAAAAAATAAAAAACTGAAAGAATGCATATATGGCTGATCTGATAACCCCCTAATTTAAATGTGGAAATTTCATAACCAGACTATATTATTCCTAAAGATATTATAGCCTCACAATAGTTAAAAGCAATCTTGCATTTCGTAACCAACTTAAATTTTTTCAGAGATATTAGACCATAATTGGCTTCCGGGCAGCAATTGAATATGGGAAAGACAAGTATGGTCTTTAGCAAAAATGTAGATGATCATGTGAAAGAGGAGATCAGACAGCTATTTGGGTGGGTGGGGGGGCGGCAGTGACATTCTGCAATATGATAAGTATTTGGGACTTTCCCTTATGGTTGGAAGAAAAAAGGCCGCTGCATTCTCATATATTAAATCAAGATTATGGAAGAAACTTTAATGCTGGAAAGAGAAACAACTCTCCCAAGGTGGTAAATAAGTTTTCTTAAAAGCTGTGGCACTAGCTATACCTACGTATGCAATGGGATGCTTCAAACTTCCTAATCGTTTGTTCAAAGAGATAGAAAGTATGATGGCATAGTTTTGGTGGGGGAGAACAAAAAATAAAAAGAAGATACACTGGATAAGCTCGAGTAAGATTTGTCAGTCAAAATTTCAAGGAGAACTTGGTTTTAAAGATCGTAAACTCTTTAATCAAGCTATTCTTGTGAAACAGGGGTGGCGGCTACTTACTTAAAGGGAGTCTTTGTTTTATAAAATTTATAAAGCAAAACACTTCCCCAATTCTGATTTTATGGAGTCAAGACTTTATTTTAATCCATCTTTTGCTTGGAAATGTATATGGGAGACTAAAACCCTTCTACAACAGGGTTGTCTGAGACAAATAGGGGATGGGAAAATCCACGAGGATATGGTATGACCCGTGGATACCTAGGCAAAAGAGTTTGCTGCCGGAATCTGGGATCGAGGTGCCACAAGATGTTTGCTATGAAACGGTTAATACATTCATTAATTTGGAAACAAATTGGTGGGATGTTCAAAAAATAAGGGCTCTCTTCAATCCAATAATAGCTGAAATTTTTTTAAAGATTGTGATCTGTCCAGTGGGTTATGAGGATTGTTGGATGTGTTTTGGAGAAATAAATGGAGAATATAGTGTTTGAAGTGCCTACAAACTCCTTCAGAATAAGGAATTAGAGGAAGCTAGACAATCTTCAAATCATTGCAGACAACAAAAATTATGGAAAATTCTTTGGCAAATGAAACTACCACCCAAGGTCAAAATTTTTGCATGGAAATTATGCAAGGGATTGCTTACCAACTTGCTCAAATTTCCTTAAGAGGAAAGTGGACATTAACCTGAAGTGTAGAATGTGTTTTGACCAGATTGAGGATGTGGGACATGCTATTGTCTACTGTCCTCAATTGGTAGAGTTATGGAAAGAAGTTCTCCCTCATATTTTTAACATTCCTAGGGCCCTGGATTTTCTTGATCTAATTTATCATCTGCTTCCTACGTGTTGAAAAGAAGAGTTACATAATTGTTTTTTTATAGCATGGAGTTTCTGGTATAGGAGAAACAAGAAGATTCATGAAGATGTTTGCTTGACCCTGAAGCAGGCTGCTGACCAAGCTTTCTCAATATTATCAAGTTACAGCAAGCTTACAAGCTAGAAAAGCAAGATGAAGGATAAAATATTGTGCTGCTAGAATCCACCTGCAAATGGTCTTTTCAAACTAAATGTGGATGGTGCATTGTTCTATGATCAAATGAAAGTAGGGATAGGGGCTGTGCATAGAGATTTGAGTGGGGAGGTCATTTTTGCGATGTCAAAGATTCAAGAACATATAAAGGACCCGGAAGCTATAGAGTTAGTGGCAGTTCTTAGGGGGCTTCAATTTGGTTTACAATCTGGAATTCCAAAACTTATGGTGGAATCTGATTGTAAGATGGTGGTAGATGAGTTACAACAAAGCAACCAGGAGGCAACTTCACCAAGATTAGGAAACCTACTTTCTAAGATTTGTAATATGATATCTAATTTTGATGGATGTATGTGTAGGCATGTTAGTGGATTATGCAATAATGTAGCTCATAAATTGGCTAGAATGGCTTGGATTGTGGAAGATATGATTGTATGGGGGGATTCGGTTCTAGAGACTATTGCCCATTGTATTCGGGTTGATAAGATCTCTTGTAATCCTTTATACATTTTTAATGAAAGCGTTCTTTTATAAAAAAAAATTAAACTAAATTTAGTATTCACTATTAACAATACCTAATTCATTAATATTCACTCCTACTAATATAGTATAAGTAGTGTCTAAGTTATTACAATGATCAATAAACTCGAATCATAAGATTAAGATAATATAATTATTGTGTAATTGTACTAGTATAAGTAGTTTCTAACTTTTTCTTTTAAGGAAGTTGTGACGCCCCCAATTTACGTTTGGGATTTAACGCAAATTAAGGTGTCTGGATAAGTAACACTTGGCTACTCACCCTCGTACTTAACAAGAATAAAATGCATATATCATGTAATTCGCAGTGGATCTAGTTTTAGATATAAAACTTTCTAAAGATCACATGGAAAATATACTCACAACATTCACATCATTCATTAATAACTTAACATTATACCTTTTTACATATACAAGACCTAAATGGTCGCAAGTTAGCAACAAAATATATTACATTCTTCCAAAAGACTCTCATTCACCTCACTCATTTTCTTTCTTGACCTCAGGGAATTATCTCCCATAGCGAAACATATCCATACTAACACTAAAGTCTCGCTGGAGTAGTTGTCCCTGTGGAGTCACACAAACTCCACACATGCACAACGAGCCATCTAGTTCTAATGTTAAACAGCATTCGGTACGTTGTCTCTCTTCAGTAAAAGTGGATGCGTCAAGGTTCCAAACTCCTGTAGGTTGATTACTGATAGGAGGTCCGAAGGAAACAAAAGAAATGTCCATATAAGGACTATAGTCGGAGACTCCCTCAGGACTCCCCAAAGTTTCCTGCTTCATCAGGGCTTTCCCCTTGCTGGTCATAGAATCCTGTATATAATTGATATGCCCAAAAAATATAGAACCACAAAAGAGTGAGATTTCCTTTGAAATCTCAGAAAGTACATAAGCAGCTTAAAAGAAACAGGTAAAAAGCAACCATGATATTATCACCACTGAATGACTAGGAAAAATTACCCTAAGGTATACATCATAAGACCACTATCTAACTGGTACTTTTCTTAATTCAACCGAATACATAATCTTATACAGAATTACACCGTTTTCTTAAAAGTTCTTATTCTTTCTTATCACTGATGGGCGTTACGTTGCGCCATCTCCATCACATATACTCATCAATCATCTGGGCGTTACGTCTCGCCGTCCCCGTTGTGATGAGTCTCGTGTCAACCTTCCGAGCGTTACTTCTTGTCGTCCCCGTCTTGACACAAAACATATACATATATCACTGTGGGCGTTACGTATCGCCGTCCCCGCTATTCAGATCAGTCTCACAAGCGTTACGTATCGCCGTCCCCGTAAAGATCACACACTCTTATAACACGACAAGCGTTACGTATTGCCATCCCTGTCGGCACGTCAGCCATCCGGGCGTTACGTCTCGCAGACCCCGTCACAACGTGACTAACTCATTCTTATACATTGTTTTCTTTTTAGTAGTTCCTTTCTTATTCATACTTATAACCCTTTCTATTTGGAACACTGATTTTATTCCAGGAAACCCTCAGTCTAAGTAAAACAGGGCATCTCGCTCGAGCGGGTGTCGAGCGATGATCAAGCAAAGGCACGGGTTGGAACTCGCTCGAGCGGAGTATCAAGCGATATTCTAGCGAGGGGTCATATTTTGCCTTCGCTCGACCCACAGGTCGAGCGAGGGTCGAGCGAAATCACGGCTTTAGGAGTTTTTCTACTCAAAACATGCCAATCCTTTTACTATACTATATTTGGCTTCTTAAAAACTTAGATCTATATTTGGCTTCTTAAAAACTTAAATCTAAGTTCTTAAAATTTTATTGAACATTTTTACAAGACAATTTAAATCCAACCTTACTCATATGTCACTTTATCACTTAATCATGTTCTTAAGAGTTCAATACTAGTAAACATAGTTCAATCACTTCAATAAACCATTTCCATGCTTAAGTTAAGCTAGAATATGGACTTAAAAATTCTTCAAAGTTCAAGAGAATGGATCCAACCAACTTCTTGCAAGCTTTTCTCCAAACTCAATCACTTAGCGCACAAAGGAAATCTTTAAGGGTTTTGGGAGGGTTTTTCTAGAGTATCTTCCAAAGGGAATGTGTTCTCTCCTTCTAAAGGAGCTTAGAGATCTCTCAAGGCTCTATTTATAGGGTGATGGTCGACCAACATGAGGGGGAGAAGAGGGAAAAACCCTAAGGTGTCCTTAGTTGTCTGTTTGCATGGGTGATGAGGTGTCCATCTAAGTATATCTTATGATGAGGCTTAAGCCTCCCAAATCCTAGGCTTTGCAGCTGGATTAGTCATCCAAGGGTTCACATTTGAGATATTTTGTTGCCAATTTTGATCCATGGCTGAGGAGTGAGCTAAAGGGATATGAGGTGAGGTGGCATTTCACCTAATCATGCATGCACCTCCCATCTCCAGCCCTCTCCTTGTGTCACATGCCCCTCTCCAGATTTTTCCACTCATTTGGTTACTTCTTAACTCCCTTGAGTCTCCATTTAACAAGTTCTAGAAGGCCACTTCTTAGTTTAGTTAGGGTAGAGCTAAATCTGACCCACTTAGTCACCTATCAACTAGATTTTGGCTCCCCTTGTGTTTCCATCACACTAACTAATCAATTAGGTTCCAAATCAACTTTCCATCCATTTCCAACTATACCTACACATGTCCTAATCCTAGAAAATCTCAAAACCAATTGCCTAATTAGTTACATGCCTCAAATTAGTTCAATTCATCCAACTCGGGTTCCATTTAAACCCATTCTAGAGCTGCCCACTTGCTTCCCAAATAAGTTATTGATCCCTTCCGAATCTCGTAAAAGTTAAAACATAAAAGTTTTAGATCTATCTCTTAAGGTTATATACCATTTAGAATCACCTCATTTGGACTTCATATGAATAACTTATGCCCATTTCACTAAAACTCGATAGATTAATCCGGGTGCATAATTCCCAATACCAAGTGTTATCTCATATTCCTCAATTAAATCTCCCACTCTAATTTCCTATAAAATAAATACATTAAATAAATTTCCTTAAAGTAATTTCCATAAAATAATTTACCTTAGAAAATTTGGGCTATTACAGAAGTAATTTCATTAAACTAGAAATTATACATGAAGAGGGGGTAGAGTTTTTCAACAAACGCCCCAAAACAATAAATAACAGTGCAAAAGTAGTGGAAAATGGGTTTATTTGAGACTAATTTCTTAGTCTCCACCATTGTCTTACAAAAGGACAACGTCTTATAAGAATAAGGAAGTGAGGTGTTCGCTAGAAAGTGAACACTGATTCCACCATTAGAGCCGATAGAACTATTGCTGGAAGTGGTAGTGGTGTTAGGTGCACTGTCACTTGTTGCCTTTGAGTAATTTTTGGAGAGTTTCACGATCCCTTGATGAAGATCATGATTTAGGAAATCGAAAATAAAGGGTAGCAGCCGTAAACTGTGACGGCGCATGCGTTACACACACCACCGAAAACATTGATTGGTTTGATAGATCCGATGAATCTGGTGCCTCTAAAACTCATGGGGCTGCACATGACCTTCCAAGCCCCTCCAAAAGGCACCTGCACATTAGCCACACGCATGGCAGAGGCCACACCAATCGAAATGGCAAAGCTCCCCCTAGACTTGTAGATCAGCTTCTACAGATGCTAGGGAGGGGAGGGGAGGGGAGGGGAAGGCAGGGGAGGGGAGGTGGCTAGCCCCCTCCTCCTGGGAAGAGAAAGACAATTTTGGGAGGGGGGGCGGGGTGGCCAGAAATCACAGGTAAAGATGGATATTAGAAAGAGAGACAAACTCAAAGTAGTTTCTAACTTACATAAAATGTCATATTAATTTTATAATTTTTATGAAATTAATAGACTTGAATATTAAAATTACAATTTCATATTATATTAATTAGTAATTTAACTTATAATATATGTAATATAATATTAAAATTAATTAATATATATCGGTCTGGTTTTGTTTAAATCGATTTTTAAAATATAAAAATTAGTATCACACTAGACCAATTATAGGAGCATTCTTATTGGATTAGGTATTTGCATTCTTCAAAAAGTACAAATTTGCTTTGAAAATTTTTGAAGGATTACTATTTACTTTTAAAGACAAAAAGTACTTTTATTCCCTTCTCCCACTTTCTTCTCCTAACTTTTAATCAAATATGACAAAAAATTTTTGATATGTGTGCAAACTTGTACTTTTTAAAGAATGCAAATGTTTATTCCAATGAGAATGCTCTAAACCTAACCGAACCTATTGGGAATGGACCGGTTAACCAACAACAGATAGGAAGTAGTGCAGCGGAAATGCAACAAAAGAAAAAATGACAATCACACAGAACACTCTGGACACCAAAATTTGAAGTTGTTCGGCTTAACATAAGTTTACATCCACTGTTGGGCCAGTCTCAATGAATCCAATATATAACAAAGATGGAGTACAGAGATTGAATCAGATGATTCTTACACTAAATCACTCAATCTCACTTACAAGTTGTAAAGCTCTCTCTTACACACTCTCAACCTTACAAATGCTCTCTAGGGAAATATTAAACAAATATTCCGAGTTCCTCATGTTCTTAATTCAAAATGAGTCGTGTTCTGCTCTTATAAGCCATATCTCGCTCGAGCGAGACTACTATTCCAAATGAGCAAAACACTATTTCAAACGGCGCCAACCCTAGTACAAAGAACATTAGCTTGAACCGAGCATCAAACGAGACTGGAGCGAATGTCTAGGGTTGACTTTCGCTTGAGTAGGATGTCAAGCGAAGTCTCTATCTAGAATCTTGCTTGAGCTGGATGTCGAGCGAGGGTCAAGCGAACTCTCTTTGATGCCTTACTCGAGCTGAACGTCAAGCTCGAGCGACCTTACGGGTTGAGTCTCGCTCGAGCGGTAGCTGGAGCGAGAGTCGAGCGAGCACACTGAAGATGCACTTGATTGAACTCAATTCAAACCACATCTCAATAAATCTCTACTTTGGCTTGAATTGTCACAAGACTCACAAAATCCATTCTTTACAAAAGACCCACAAATCCCTCAATCATATCACAAAAGGGAATACCCAACTGAAACACAAAGTTTATCTTTGAAGAACTCACTTTTCACACAAATGTCTTCAACACCATAGACGACTTGAACAAATTATCAGCTTGGTCCTAATGAAGAATCAACATCTTCACACAAATGACAATGTACCACTATACAGACAATTTCCTTGAACGACGGCTTCTGAATACAAATGAAAACAACCAACAAATATTCTCTTCCAAAGTAAGAACCCAACAAAACCTGCATGAGCATATCCCAAAGGTGGCCAAACTGCCTCCTCTATCTACCAACTGTAGACCTACTCTTATTGTGCACCAATGCCAATAAATAAAGTCAAAATCATACTTAATCACAAAAGTATAATCTAGAGTACCACCTGTACTCTGTTGTGAAACTCTCTCAACAACTCTACCTTCTTGCTATAACTCTGATCTCCTTCCTTATGGAAACAACTGATAACAAGTTGTAGAAAAAGAAAGTTCACCTAATAGCAAGCTGTGTTGTCCGCTTCACATACAATATGTAAACAACCTCGCAAACTCAAAGAAAATTATGGACTCTGATACACGAGCCCACCTCATTTTATTTAGCTACTAGAGTGAAACCCAATTGTATGGTCTGAGTAACGCTTTACCTTTTTGTCTGTAGATCACTAGTCTTCTCAAGTGTTTGAACACATCAAATACATCACAAAAAGACAAAAAAACAAAACCAAACTCTTTCTCAAATGGTCATAAAACAAATACGAGTATAACAAAGAACGACTTTACACAAGATGTATCCCAATCAGAAATAAACAACTGCAGGAAACTTGATTCTACACTTTTTCAAGAACACAATGCAAACAAAAAATTAAGATTACTGTCTCCTTATTATACCAAGTAAAAGATGCCGACTCATACTGACCACACCTGTCTGGCACACTCACATGTGCTGCATGCGAGTGATATCTGAATCTAGAGCATGTGAGGATACTCTGCCAATTACCGTATTGCCCTCAAGGAAGTAAAGATTATCTGTCTTCTTCCCTGTCATCACCATCAAAGAGCCATTGTAGACTCGAAAGACTCCACCTTCAGCTAAATACTGATAACCAGTGGAATGAAGAGTGCCCAAAGATATGAGATTCTTACACAAAGACGGAATGTGCCGAACGTTAGGTAAAGTTCTAACGGTTCCATCATACATTTTAATCTTGACTGAATCAATCCCAACAATATCACCGAGCATATCGTTTCCAAACAAAATGGAATCACCGTTGACTGATTCATAGTTAGTGAACCAATTTATCTTGGAACACATATGGAATGTACAAGCTGAATCTAAGATCCACTTGTTACCAAAACAACCGCTAGGGCTGCCGACTGTTAGGACTATATCAGAGTAGTTAGACTGATCTTCAATGCTAACTACATTGGAGGAACTTTCTTCTTCCTCCAAACTCTTCAGTCTAGGACACTCATTTTTGTAATAACCAAATTTATGGCAGTAGTAACACTTAACATTTTTCTTGTTGGATTTAGAGCTACTGGAACTACCCCTACTCTTTCCTCAACATCTCTCCCTGGATCTATTACCAGAGGAACCTTTCACAAACAAACCATCAGCTTGATCTTCAATGCCTAATCCCCCAAATTTCGTTCTCAATTCCTTAGAATTTAAAGCAGACTTAACATCTACCAAGGAAATTATATATCTACCATACAACATTAAGTTTACAAAATTATCAAATGAAATAGGCAATAAACACAAAACAATTAATGCTTGATCTTCCTTTTCAAGCTTAATGTCTACGTTCCTCAGATCCATAATAATCTTATTAAATTCATTTAGATGTGAAAAAATAAAAGTACCTTTCATCATTTTGAGAGTGTATAACCGTTTTTTAAAAAACAACCGGTTAGTGAGAGGTTTTTTCATGTACAAACTCTCCAGCTTGTCACAAAAACCAACAACGGTCTCCTCCTTAACAACTTCCCTCAAAACTCCATCTGATAGTAACAATAGAATAGTGTTGTGAGCCCTTTATTCCTCATTTGACGGTGCAGGAGACTCACCAGTCACCTCTTCTGAAACATTGAACAGACTCGTCTGTCGTAATAGAGCCTTCATCTTGATGTGCCATAAACTGAAATTGTTCTGTCCGTTGAATCTCTCGACTTCAAATCTTGATGTGGCCATCCCTTCAGATTTTCACAAAGCTCAAATATCTGATAACAGTTTGTTGGGAATTGGTAGGTTAACAAACAACAAATAGGAAGTAGTGTAGCAAAAATGCAACAAAAGAAAAGACGACAATCAAACAGAACACTCTGGACACTAAGATTTGAAGTGGTTCGACTTAACACAAGCTTACGTCCACTATTGGGTCGATCTCAATGAATCCACTATAGAACAAAGATGGAGTACATAGATTGAATCAGATGATTCTTACACTAAATCACTCAATCTCACTTACAAGTTGCAAAACTCTCTCTCACATAATCTCAACCTTACAAATGCTCTCTCTAGAAATCTTAAACAAATATTCTGAGTTCCTCACGTTCTTAATTCCAAATGAGCCGCGTTCTGCTCTTATAAGTCATATCTCGCTTGAGCGAGACTACTCTCGCTCAAGTGAAATACTATTCCAAACGGCATCAACCTTAGTATAAAAACCATAGCTCGAAGCGAGCATCAAGCGAGGTTTGAGCGAATGTCTAGGATTGACTCTCGCCTGAGCAGGATGTCGAGCGAAATCTCTGTCTGGAATCTTGCTTGAGCAAGATATCGAGCGAAGGTCAAACGAACTCTCTGTTTGATGCCTCGCTCGAGCTGGATGTCGAGTGAGGGTCGAGCGACCTTACGGGTTGAGTCTCGTTCGAGCTACTACTCAAGTGAGAGTCGAGCGAGCACACTGAAGATGCGTTTGATTGAACTCAATTTAAGCCACATCTCAACAGAATCCACCCATCCGATTGGTCAATTGGTTTTCTTATTCTTTTTTATTCTTTTACACCTAGTTAGAGGAGGTTGGGAAGAAAATAGTTGATTACTATGAAGGGAAATAAGTAACTGGGAGAGAAATAAAAAATAAAATATTCTTATAAGAAGAAATAGTTCAATCCAAATCTGACAAGTTCTTTAAGAAAATATTTAAGATTAACCCGCTATATATGACGGCTATGATTGCGTTCTAGACGGTTAAGCCCAACCGAATTCAAAGATAATTATTATAAAGTATCAGTGATCTCTCTCATCATATAACACTTGTACTAGGAGGGGCATACAAACTACAAAGGCAACATGTGCTTGGTTTTCCTTGTTTTAAATTTGAAAATAAAAAATTATACCTTCACAATAATCATGGTATTCTAGGGTGGACAAAGAAATTCATCAACGGGCGAGCCAAACCGATGGAATTGTTGTTGCCATTGGTCAATATATCTTCAAGATTTTCTTGCCAAGCTACATGCTGAGTTGTCCAAAAGTCCTACTAAAATACTTTTTACATAAAGGAGTAGGGTCGTAATTAGTGTACTGAGGATGGTTTAAATTCGTTCTTTTATTATGAATATATATAAGAAATTAAATTTTATTGTTTTTAACGATATCAATTAGTGTCATACTTCAAATGGCTGATCTGAAATCCAATTCAATACGTCACTTTAGCGATTTTGATCGCTACCCACATGGACCCACATATTTAGACTAACGACCAAGTACATGACTATTGCCGACATATTTCGACAAGCGAGCGGAGATTTTTTGCCTTTCGAACGTAATCACTTTTGAACACGAGATGAAATAAAATTTCATAAAAAAATTAAGGCTAAATTAGTGTGCATTATCAATTTTATATTTTTTAAAATCGATTTGGCATAATTTATATATCCTCCTAAATTGTGAGTATTTCTTATTTTATCGATTTTAGTTCGATTCTATCCATATTAATTTAGTTCTAATAAAATATAAATTAGATATAAAAAAACTACCTTAAAAATCTATTATTCTTTACTAAAATCTATTACTATTTACTAAAATCTACTTTATAAAAAATATATGCTATTTTAAAAAATATGTTATAAAAAATAGCTATAAAACAAAAACTGTTATATATAAAAATATCATATATTAGATTAAAAGATTAATTTGAAATAAATCATATAACGAACCGGTTGGATCTTAAAAAGCATAAAACTGGAACCGACTAGAACAAACCGGTTTTGAAACAAAGGGCGAAATCGGTCTAGTCCAAATTAATCACCGGTCTGGGTTTGTCCCAACCAATTTTTTGTTTTGTTTTTTTTTTTCCACCCTAGTGAATAGTTATAAGCTGATAGTTTGAGTTGAATACGTGACTTTTGAGAAATAAGAGAAAAAAAATTGAATAAAAAATCTTATAAGATTAAAATATTATTAAAATTATATTATTTTTTAATATTATTAGATTAAAAAGTTATAATGATTAGTCTCTCTATCTCTGTAAAAGTCACACAATCTTCCTTTGAAACCAAGGCAATCTCTTTTTCTCTGCCTCAATTTCTATCTTGAAAAATTGTCCTCCCTCTTAATGAAGAAAAAGGAAGTAAAACAAACAAGTACATGATACAAAGAAAGAGAGAGTAAGTAAACCTAGATCTTTTACCTTCAAACAAAATCCTCAAATGACTGTTTCAATACATGATATAGAGAAAGAGAGAGTGAGTAAACCAAGATCCAGAACCTTAGAAAAAATCCTCGGATGACTATTGCTCTAAAATCTTTAAACAAAAAACGTAAACCCAAATTCCATGGCATTCAAAACCCATTTCTCCCTATTATTCTCGATAAGCAAACATGAACGAACCAAATCGAGAGAGAAAGAGAGAGAGTGAGAGAGAAGGAAACCTCGAGCCAAACCTAGAAACGCTGCTGAAGATTGAGAACTTGTGGATTGAGCGAAGGTCCTTGAGTCACCCTGGCAATGATAGATCTTATTTGAGGATGCTAGGGTTTTTGTGAGAGAGAGAGAGAGAGGGTCTTGAATCTTGATACGTTTAAAAGAAAAGCACCGGTTGCAGATAACCAATATAATAACTAAATCCGTAACGGGGTCCAGACGGGTTATAGTTATCAAGGCAATCTTCCTTTGAAACCAAGGCAACCTCTTTTGCTCTACCTCGATTTCTATCTTGAAAAATTGTCCTCCCTCTGAATGAAGAAAAAGGAAGTAAAACAAACAAGTACATGATACAAAGAAAGAGAGAGTGAGTAAACCTAGATCTTTGACCTTCAAACAAAATCCTCAAATGATTGTTTCAATACATGATATAGAGAAAGAGAGAGAGAGTAAACCAAGATCCGGAACCTTAGAAAAAATCCTCAGATGACTATTGCTCTAAAATCTTTACAGAAAAAATGTAAACCCAAATTCCATGGCATTCAAAACCCATTTCTCCCTAGTATTCTCAATAAGCAAACATGAACGAACCAAATCAAGAGAGAAAGAGAGAGAGAGAGAGAAAGAAGGAAACCTCGAGCCAAACCTAGAAACCCTGCTGAAGATTGAGAACTTGTGGATTGAGCGAAGGTCCCTGAGTCACGGGCAATGATAGATCTTATTTGAGGATGCTAGGGTTTTTGTGAGAGAGAGAGAGAGAGGGTCTTGAATCTTGATACGTTTAAAAGAAATGCACCGGTTGCAGATAACCAATATAATAACCATATTTGTAACGGGGTCCAGACGGGTTATAGTTATCATAGATCCGCCTAGGCCTTAGACGCTCGGATGATCCGATTTTCTAGATTTTTAACCAAATCTAGAAAAATAACCACTCAAATGCACACCCTTAATAGTTATGTTTCACATATAAAACTACCAATTGCATGATGATATATATAATATATATATATATAGAGAGAGAGAGAGAGAGAGAGAGAAAGTCTGATGTTCGGATGGGTGCAAAAATGAGTTTTGCACCCAACCAATCAAACAATGCCACGTATGTAGTTAGGGCAAAAACGGGATGAGCTCGTCCACATTGAATCTTACTTGAAACAAAGACCACATCTCCCTCTTTGGATCAAACCTAGACATGCTTCTTCCCTCAATCGAACTCGACGAGGAGATCAATACCAACTGTTGTTGAAGAACCTACCCTCTGATTCTGTCTGCTGGTTAGTCCCCAATGAATTGTAGCTATGTTAAAGACTACGAGTTTGTTTCCGTTTTCGATACAGATTTTTAGCCTAACCCCGATTTCCTCAAATAAACAGTTCCTCATTTTAAGGTACACATGAGTTGCAAAAATTTTAGAATTGGATGAGAATTCGAGAACACAACACGAGCCTATTGCTTAATCTTAGTAAAAATCTCAAACCGAGAAAAAATAGGAAAAAAAAAATTGATTCTTGTTGATTAGGTTTGCAAATAAGAGTGTTTCTTTTATTTAAAAAAAATCCTTGAATGCTTGTATATTTTGACCTTGTAATGAAAAAATGGAAATTTGAAACTGAAATTACCTGAGCGATTACACTTATTTAAAGTGTGGAATTCCCAAATGTCAAGATGCTACTATTGACAATAGATAGATGAAGCTTCTTTATTTCGCCTAGTATTTTCACAACACCTCCTCCGTTTTTTCTGGCAGTGGATTCGAATTAGTATATCCTTGTCTAAAAATCTTGCTTCTATTTCTGGGAGTGCTTCGTCAGAGCGACCCTCAAAGTTCTTGTCACATGAAGAGGTGTCATCATCCGCATAATCTTTTCTATATTTGTTTTGCTTTCTTTTCCCTAATCCGCAAGAAGCAGGTCTAGGTTTCATCGAGAGAGGGATATGAGGTCTCCATTTCAAGTGGGATTCAATACGGGCGAGCTCATAACATTTTTGTCGGAACTACATTTGTGGCATTGTCTAATTGGTTGGGTGCAAAAGGGAGTTTTGCACCCATCTGGACAATAGGCCTTCCCATATATATATATATATATATATATATATATAATTTGGAAATGATCATATATATCTTAAGAGAGGTGCTACAAGCCAAATGGGTGTACCGGCCAATCATCAAGTGCCACGTAGGCATTCTAAAAACAAATGAATTGACCTTGCATAAATCCGATCCTCACTTCTTTCTCTCCATCTCCTCGCCATCTGCACTCCATTGACAAAAGCTCCAAAAAAATATGGCTTTGAAGGAAACGATTTCTACCTCTCCTTTTTTCTCTTCCTTTCCCTGCCCCACCTACACTCAATCAATAAAGAGCTCACAAAATGTAAACATACCAAAATGGAAACCCAATGAGCTGATTAAAGCCTTGTTGCAGATCACTATGGACACTGATGAAACTACTAACATAATCAATTCCCAATCATTCCTAGCTGAAACCGCTTACCCTCTCCTATTTTTTTCTTTTTCGTTTTACTCTTCCCTACTTTTCTTTCTTATTTCGTAAAATAGATCACAAACCCCCTAGATTTCATAATGGCGACCCTCCAAAAACACGAAGAAAACAAGAGGCAGCCAACCATGCAACTAACAGGTGCTAGAGAGAAGTTTAAAAGTGCTAGATCTGGTGGCGTGTGAAGAAACAAAAGCGATGAAAAGGAATGCTTTTGTTTGACAAACTTTTTGTTGCTCAGATGACTAATACAAGAGGAGGTGAATTGAATTATATTAAAAAACTAATACTTATAAATCAATCACCTCATATTTGATGATTCAACTATTTTTTGTGTAGAACACCTTATACACACAAAAGGGTTAAGCACCCTCTCACTGATAAAAGAGCTGATAATGGATAGATTATCATAATACACTTCTCAATGAGTGAAATAAGAACAATACAGTACAACATATATCTCTTTCAAAATGAATAAGGATTAAAGCTCAATACTTAAAGAAGAGAGTGAGGGTTTTGAATGAATGATGTAAAATTTAACAATTTATATGTAAACTCTTGTTATGAATTTTCAAAACTTAAATAAGCTATTTATAGGCAAATGAGTTTTCATTTTTAAATTTAAAAATATTCACATGTAAAAAAGGAGCACTATTGATTTTTCAAAATTTTCAAATAAAAATATCTCATTTTTGCAAATTTCAAATATAATTTCATTCATTTTTTAAAATATTCAAATCTAATCTTTTACTTTTCACATATGATAAAATAAACATGATTTTTTTTTCAAACCAAATCATCTTCTTTTTACATTTATCAACAAGACATTAATCAAAATTCTAAACAAAAAAAAAAATCATCAACGGGCGAGCCAAACCGATGGAATTGTTGTTGCCATTGGTCAATATATCTTCAAGATTTTCTTGCCAAGCTACATGTTGAGTTGTCCAAAAGTCCTACTAAAATACTTTTACATAAAGGAGTAGGGTCGTAATTAGTGTACTGAGGATGGTTTAAATTCGTTCTTTTATTATGAATATATATAAGAAATTAAATTTTATTGTTTTTAACGATATCAATTAGTGTCATACTTCAAATGGCTGATCTGAAATCCAATTCAATACGTCACTTTAGCGATTTTGATCGCTACCCACATGGACCCACATATTTGGACTAACGACCAAGTACATGACTATTGCCGACATATTTCGACAAGCGCGCGGAGATTTTTTCCTTTCGAACGTAATCACTTTTGAACACGAGATGAAATAAAATTTTATGAAAAAATTAAGGCTAAATTAGTGTGCATTATCAATTTTATATTTTTTAAAATCGAGTTTGCATAATTTATATATCCTCCTAAATTGTGAGTATTTCTTATTTTATCGATTTCAGTTCGATTCTATCCATATTAATTTAGTTCTAGTAAAATATAAATTAGATATAAAAAAACTACCTTAAAAATCTATTATTCTTTACTAAAATCTATTACTATTTACTAAAATCTACTTTATAAAAAATATATGCTATTTTAAAAAATATGTTATAAAAAATAGCTATAAAACAAAAACTGTTATATATAAAAATATCATATATTAGATTAAAAGATTAATTTGATATAAATCATATAACGAACCGGTTTGATCTTAAAAATCAAACATAAAACTGGAACCGACTAGAACAAACCGGTTTTGAAACAAAGGGCGAAATCGGTCTAGTCCAAATTAATCACCGGTCTGGGTTTGTCCCAACCAATTTTTTGTTTTTTTTTTTTTCCACCCTAGTGAATAGTTATAAGCTGATAGTTTGAGTTGAATACGTGACTTTTGAGATATAAGAGCAAAAAATTATTTTATAAAAAATTGAATAAAAGATTTTATAAGATTAAAATATTATTCAAATTATATTATTTTTTAATATTATTAGATTAAAAAGTTATAATGATTAGTCTCTCTATCTATGTAAAAGTCACACAATCGTCCTTTGAAATCAAGGCAATCTCTTTTTCTCTGCCTCGATTTCTATCTTGAAAAATTGTCCTCCCTCTGAAGGAAGAAGAAGGAAGTAAAACAAACAAGTACATGATACAAAAAAAGAGAGAGTGAGTAAACCTAGAGAGAGAGTGAGTAAACCAAGATCCAAAACCTAAGAAAATATCCTCGGACTATTGCTCTAAAATCTTTACACAAAAAACGTAAACCCAAATTCCATGGCATTTAAAACCCATTTCTCCCTAGTATTCTCAATAAGCAAACATGAACGAACCAAATCGAGAGAGAAAGAGAGAGAGTGAGAGAGAAGGAAACCTCGAGCCAAACCTAGAAACGCTGCTGAAGATTGAGAACTTGTGGATTGAGCGAAGGTCCCTGAGTCACCGGCAATGATAGATCTTATTTGAGGATGCTAGGGTTTTTGTGAGAGAGAGAGAGAGAGGGTCGTGAATCTTGATACGTTTAAAAGAAAAGCATCAGTTGCAGATAACCAATATAATAACCAGATCCGTAACGGGGTCCAAACGGGTTATAGTTTCAAGGCAATCTTCCTTTGAAACCAAGGCAATCTCTTTATCTCTACCTCGATTTCTATCTTGAAAAATTGTCCTCCCTCTGAATGAAGAAAAAGGAAGTAAAATAAACAAGTACATGATACAAAGAAAGAGAGAGTGAGTAAACCTAGATCTTTGACCTTCAAACAAAATCCTCAAATGACTCTTTCAATACATGATATAGAGAAAGAGAGAGAGTAAACCAAGATCCGGAACCTTAGAAAAAATCCTCAGATGACTATTGCTTTAAAATCTTTACACAAAAAACGTAAACCCAAATTCCATGGCATTCAAAACCCATTTCTCCCTAGTATTCTCAATAAGCAAACATGAACGAACCAAATCGAGAGAGAGAGAGAGAGAGAGAGAGAGAGAGAGAGAGAGAGAGAGAGAGAGAGAGAGAGAGAGAGAGAGAGAGAGAGAGAGAGAGAGAGAGAGAGAGAGAGAGAGAGAGAGAGAGAGAGAGAGAGAGAGAGAGAGAGAGAGTGAGTGAGAAGGAAACCTCGAGCCAAACCTAGAAAACCTGCTGAAGATTGAGAACTTGTGGATTGAGCGAAGGTCCCTGAGTCACCGGCAATGATAGACCTTATTTGAGAATGCTAGGGTTTTTATGAGAGAGAGAGAGAGGGTCTTGAATTTTGATACGTTTAAAAGAAATGCATCGGTTGCAGATAACCAATATAATTACCAGATCCGTAACGGGGTCCAGACGGGTTATAGTTATCATAGATCTGCCTAGGCCTTAGACGCCCGGATGATCCGATTTTCTAGATTTTTAACCAAATCTAGAAAAATAACCTCTCAAATGCACACCCTTAATAGTTATGTTTCACGTATAAAACTACCAATTGCATTATGATATATAATATATATATATAGAGAGAGAGAGAGAGAGAGTCTGATGTTCGGATGGGTGCAAAAATGAGTTTTGCACCCAACCAATCAAACAATGCCACGTATGTAGTTAGGGCAAAAAGGGGATGAGCTCGTCCACATTGAATCTTACTTGAAACAAAGACCACATCTCCCTCTTTGGATCAAACCTAGACATGCTTCTTCCCTCAATCAAACCCGACGAGGAGATCAATACCAACTGCTGTTGAAGAACCTACCCTCTGATTCTGTCAACTGGAAATCTCAAGTCCCCAATGAATTGTAGCTATGTTAAAGACTACGAGTTTGTTTCCGTTTTCGATATAGATTTTTAGCCTAACCCCGATTTCCTCAAATGAACAGTTCCTCGTTTTAAGGTACACATGAGTTGCAAAAATTTTAGAATTGGATGAGAATTCGAGAACACAACACGAGTCTATTGCTTAATCTTAGTAAAAATCTCAAACCAAGAAAAAATAGGAAAAAAAAAATTGAATCTTGTTGATTAGGTTTGCAAATAAGAGTGTTTCTTTTATTTAAAAAAAAAATCCTTGAATGCTTGTATATTTTGACCTTATAATGAAAAAATGGAAATTTGAAACTAAAATTACCTGAGCGATTACACTTATATAAAGTGTGGAATTCCCAAATGTCAAGATGCTGCTATTGACGATAGATGAAGCTTCTTTATTTTGCCTAGTATTTTCACAACACCTCCTCCGTTTTTTCTGGCAGTGGATTCGGATTAGTACATCCTTGTCTAAAAATCTTGCTTCTATTTCTGGGAGTGCTTCATCAGAGCGACCCTCAAAGTTCTTGTCACATGAAGAGGTGTCATCATCTGCATAATCTTTTCTATATTTGTTTTGCTTTCTTTTCCCTAATCCGCAAGAAGCAGGTCTAGGTTTCATCGAGAGATGGATATGAGGTCCCCATTTCAAGTGGGATTCAATACAGGCGAGCTCATACCATTTTTGTCGGAACTACATTTGTGGCGTTGTCTAATTGGTTGGGTGCAAAAGGGAGTTTTGCACCCATCTGGACAATAGGCCTTCCCATATATATATATATATATATATATATATATATATATATATATATATAATTTGGAAATGATCATATATATCTTAAGAGAGGTGCTACAAGCCAAATGGGTGTACCGGCCAATCATCAAGTGCCACGTAGGCATTCTAAAAACAAATGAACTGACCTTGCATAAATCCGATCCTCACTTCTTTCTCTCCATCTCCTCGCCATCTGCACTCCATTGACAAAAGCTCCAAAAAAATATGGCTTTGAAGGAAACGATTTCTACCTCTCCTTTTTTCTCTTCCTTTCCCTGCCCCACCTACACTCAATCAATAAAGAGCTCACAAAATGTAGACTTACCAAAACGGAAACCCAATGAGCTGATTAAAGCCTTGTTGCAGATCACTATGGACACTGATGAAACTACTAACATAATCAATTCCCAATCATTCCTAGCTGAAACCGCTTACCCTCTCCTATTTTTTTCTTTTTCGTTTTACTCTTCCCTTCTTTTCTTTCTTATTTCGTAAAATAGATCACAAACCCCCTAGATTTCATAATGGCGACCCTCGAAAACACGAAGAAAACAAGAGGCAGCTAACCATGCAACTAAAGGGTGCTAGAGAGAAGTTTAAAAGCGCTAGATCTGGTGGCGTGTGAAGAAACAAAGGCGATGAAAATGAATGCTTTTGTTTGACAAACTTTCTGTTGCTCAGATGACTAATACAAGAGAAGGTGAATTGAGTTATATTAAAAAACTAATACTTATAAATCAATCACCTCATATTTGATGATTCAACTATTTTTTGTGTAGAACACCTTCTACACATAAAAGGGTTATGCACCATCTCACTGATAAAAGAGCTGATAATGGGTAGATTATCAGAATATACTACTCAATGAGTGGAACAAGAACAATACAGTGCAACATATATCTCTTTCAAAATGAATAAGAATTAAAGCTCAATACTTAAAGAAGAGAGAGTGAGGGCTTTGAATGAATGATGGAAAATTTAACAATTTATATGTAAGCTCTTGTTATGAATTTTCAAAACTTAAATAAGCTATTTATAGGCAAATGAGTCTTCATTTTTAAATTTAAAAATATTCACATGTAAAAAAGGAGCACTATTAACTTTTCAAAATTTTCAAATAAAAATATCTCATTTTTGCAATTTTCAAATATAACTTCATTTATTTTTTAAAATATTCAAATATAATCTTTTACTTTTCACATATGATAAAATAAACATGATTTTTTTTTTTCAAAATAAATCATCTTCTTTTTATATTTATCAACAAGACATTAATCAAAATTCTAAAAAAAAAAAAATTCATCAACGGGCGAGCCAAACCGATGGAATTGTTGTTGCCATTGGTCAATATATCTTCAAGATTTTCTTGCCAAGCTACATGTTGAGTTGTCCAAAAGTCCTACTAAAATACTTTTACATAAAGGAGTAGGATCGTAATTAGTGTACTGAGGATGGTTTAAATTCGTTCTTTTATTATGAATATATATAAGAAATTAAATTTTATTGTTTTTAACGATATCAATTAGTGTCATACTTCAAATGGCTGATCTGAAATCCAATTCAATACGTCACTTTAGCGATTTTGATCGCTACCCACATGGACCCACATATTTGGACTAACGACCAAGTACATGACTATTGCCGACATATTTCGACAAGCGCGCGGAGATTTTTTCCTTTCGAACGTAATCACTTTTGAACACGAGATGAAATAAAATTTTATAAAAAAATTAAGGCTAAATTAGTGTGCATTATCAATTTTATATTTTTTAAAATCGATTTTGCATAATTTAAATATCCTCCTAAATTGTGAGTATTTCTTATTTTATCGATTTCAGTTCGATTGTATCATATTAATTTAGTTCTAATAAAATATAAATTAGATATAAAAAAACTACCTTAAAAATCTATTATTCTTTACTAAAATCTATTACTATTTACTAAAATCTACTTTATAAAAAATATATGCTATTTTAAAAAATATGTTATAAAAATAGCTATAAAACAAAAACCGTTATATATAAAAATATCATATATTAGATTAAAAGATTAATTTGAAATAAATCATATAACGAACCGGTTTGATCTTAAAAAGCATAAAACTGGAACCGACTAGAACAAACCGGTTTTGAAACTAAGGGCGAAATCGGTCTAGTCCAAATTAATCACCGGTCTGGGTTTGTCCCAACCAATTTTTTGTTTTGTTTTTTTTTCCACCCTAGTGAATACTTATAAGCTGATAGTTTGAGTTGGATACGTGACTTTTGAGAAATAAGAGAAAAAAATTGAATAAAAAATTTTATAAGATTAAAATATTATTAAAATTATATTATTTTTTAATATTATTAGATTAAAAAAGTTATAGAGATTAGTTTGAATTTTTTTATTCTTGAATGATGTTTGGAAAAGACATGATCAGATAGAATAAGATAAAATAAAATAAAATGATATGAGATATATTTTCAACCCAACATATATAATGACTTTTATTATTAATTACGACAGAACCGCAAAATATTTTACCATTCTTTTATAATTATTTCGCAACTTTTGATCACTTAATTACTTCAATAGTAAAATAATAATAATAATAATTAAGTCAATTCATTAAAATTTAGATTTTTAACTAAAATATAATAAAGAATTTATTTTTAAAAAAAAATTAAAATATAAATAATATTATAAAATAATATTTTAATAAATATTTTATTTAACTTTTAATCTTTTATATAACATTATTAAAACCTCTTATTATCCAACTCTAATTACAAGAAAATTGAATTTTTGTGATTAAAAATATTTACGACCTATTTTAATTAAAAATAATTATTTTATTAAAAATAATTGGTCATACAATTATCAACACTTTACAACAATGAACAAACATGATTCTTGGAATTGTCTGGTTTGTATTTTAAAATAACCACATCTTATTTTAGTTTATATCATTTTATTATTATAATTTTTTTAAATTTTCGTATAAAATAAAATAAAAAATTTATTTTTTTAAAATTTCAAAATAATTATTTTTAAATCTCAAAATTAAATTAATATTAAAATAATATTTTATTTAATTTTTAACTTTTATCATATTTTTTTTAATCTTTATTTCTAAAAACAAATCAAGCATATTGTCGAGACAACGTTCAAAACAGGCAAGCACAGCACATGACCACGTTCCTAATCAAGTCATGCTTACACGCGCGATAACAGCCGTCGGTCAATAATATGGAAAAAAAACAAAAAAGATGTTCAAAGAAATGAATTGTCCAAAGGCTGCTTACCAATAAAAAAAACTTGACTACTAATAAAATTTGCTAGAAATTTCAGAGCAAAAACAAAAACAAAAAATAAAAAATAAAAAATTGTTTGAAAAAAAACTAGGACCCATCTCATATGAAAATAAAAATAAAAAAAATTGTATAAAAGAAAAAGAGTTAATACGAATTTAGCATCTAGTACATCTTTAGGCAGAGTTGGGAGTTGAAAATTAAGGTGCTGTTTAAAATAAAATAAATTGAAATAAAAGTTGAATAAAATATTATTTTTAATAATATTATTATTTTAAAATTTAGAATAATTAAATTATTTATTATATTTTGTGTAAAAAATTAAAAAAATTATAATGATAATATAAAATAAAACACTTTTATTATTTAAGGCCGCACATGCTTTTGGCCATTAGACCGTACTAAGATTAATTTTGTTCAGTCTAATTTTAAATTAAGTCTAATATCTAAGTATTCAACTCTTAAACTACTAAATTACTCATCTCAAGTGGGATTGATACATGATTTAGGTCAAATAATGATGAACTGTCAGATAATACGTTGATGGCGCTGAGATATATTGAGAGGATAGATTAGTGCAAGGACAGCTTGTAGTCGTACTTTGTTTTCTAATTGGATAAGTTTTTGGTGCGTTTTAATATTTTAGTTATGACTTTAGGTATCGGAATCACGTATAAGACCCTAATTCGGAAAGGTTTTTTTGGCGCACGCATCATTGCCACCAAGCTACACTCGGTGAGATTTTTTTTTAAGGTCAAAATCTACTATTTTTCTTTTCGAATACAAAATTTTAGTATTTATTTTCTTTTTTATTAATATTTTATTTGTCATTTAGAAAGTGATTTTGATCTCGATTTGGGTCACATTTTTGATAGATTACTAATTTTATTCCGTATTTGATTTTGGCATGATTATCAAAAAATTTCTAATTTTGGTAAAATTTTGTAGCAGACGATTTTGACTATATAGTTTAGTTTGTGGACTGATTTTTGAATATTAGTTAATTTGATAATTTTGAATTGAACATTAGAAGTGATTCTCTGTATTTTAGGTTAATTTCTTGTATTATTTCCTATGAATAATTTATTGGAACTACCCTACAAAATAATCGTTATTTTGTTCGGCGTTAAGGATCCACAAATTTTTTCAACTAAATATCTCCTTACATGTTAGACCTATAATTTTTTTTAAGTTTCTATAAATATATTTAAATTTATTTTAATATCTAAATATATCTAAAATCATCTCAACTTCATAAAAATTAATTCACTACTATAAACGGGTCTAAAAAGGTTTGAGAACGGAGTAAACCTTACTATTACGGCCGCCTTGTTGTCAAATAATAAATTGGTTTCTATATATATTTTTTTCGCACTTAAGACCCACTAGTTCACTATATAAAGGAACATGGGCTTGCATTTACTTGAGCAGAGTGAGAGTAACATATAGAAGGGCTTCATTTTAGCTTCAAAAATGGAGAAAATAGAGCACACCACTGTCGCCACAAATGGCATAAAAATGCACGTGGCGTCGATAGGGAAAGGCCCAGTAGTCCTCTTCCTCCACGGCTTTCCTGAGCTCTGGTACTCGTGGCGACACCAGCTTCTCTACCTCTCCTCCCAAGGCTATCGCTGCATTGCCCCCGACCTTCGTGGCTATGGCGACAGCGACGCCCCACCCTCCCCTGCCTCTTACACAGCTTTCCACATCGTCGGAGACCTCGTCGATCTTCTCGACCAGCTTGGTATTGACCAGGTCTTCTTGGTCGGCCATGACTGGGGTGCTATGATGGCCTGGTACTTCTGTTGGTTCAGGCCAGATCGCATCAAAGCTTTGATCAACCTGAGCGTGCCCTTTTTTCCTAGGAAACCGGCGTTAGACTTTTTGGATGGCTTCAGGGCTTTGTTTGGTGATGATTTTTATATGTGCAGGTTTCAGGTAAATTAATTTGGTTTTATCATTTTAACTCCATTTTCTGGGTAGTTTTTGTCTCTTTGATTTAGTTTTAATTGTGGTGTAGGAACATGGGGAAGCTGAAGAAGATTTTGCTTGTGTCGATACCGCAATACTAATGAAGAAGTTCTTTTCAATGTTTGGTCCAAGTCCTTTGATTATACCTAAAGAAGTGGGAGTCAGAGGATTGCCAACACCAGATGCCTTGCCTACTTGGTTGTCAGAAGAAGATATTAATTATTATGCCACGAAATTTAAGCAGACAGGTTTCACCGGAGGATTGAACTATTATCGAGCTCTCCACCAGTAAGCTGTTTCAAGCATCTTTGTGTCGATTCTTTTAAGAGTATATCTATTAATGCAAAGTAAAATAAACATTAAGTATTGAAGGTTCAAATATATTCCTAAATTAAGAATACATTTTGGGCCGGGGGTCCATTATATTTACATGGACCAAACAAACTAAACTCTCAATAATTATGGCTTCCAATATATTTAACTAAAGAAATATTGAACTATAAATAAATTATATAAAAATAATATTATAAATTGATATAATTTTGTGGTTCGTCATATTATAAAATTATTTTTATTATAAAACAAATTTAATACATTATATAAAATTAGATCAATTTTTTAAATTACTTTTAAATAATCTCTAATATGTGACTATAACAATTCTCTAAACTAAAAACATAGTTCCATCAAAGAATCTATTTAATTGGGACCGTAAACTTTCTTAAATGGCAGAAACTGGGAGCTGACAGCGCCATGGACTGGATTTCCAATCAATGTGCCAACCAAGTTGATAGTGGGAGACCAGGATATAATCTACAATATCCCAGGTGTCAAGGACTATGTAAGCGGCGGCGGTTTCGAGAAAGACGTGCCGGGTTTGGAAGACGTGGTTGTGATAAAAGGAGCATTACATTTTATCAATCAAGAAAAGGCAGATGTGGTTAACGCACACATATATGAATTTATCAACAAGTTCTGAGTGCGCGAGAAATTAGTGTTTACCGTTTAGTTTCCTTCCGGTCATCTACAAATAAAATAAGCATGTAGTGTTGATTGTGCAGCGTACTGAACCTACAAATCAACAATGGTGTTATTTTCTTATGTTAATTAGCTTTTTGCATATGCTTAATTACAGTCAACAGCAACGTAAGCTCTGCCACGTGCAAGTTATAAAATAATTTAATAATGTCTTCTGTCAACTTTTTCGTGTCAACTTATAAATATAATTTTATAAGAAAAATGTTATAGTTGATTAGGAGTGTCCATCCGAATTCAAATATTCAATCATAATTAGATCTGAACTGGATTTCAAAAAATTTGGTGGCTATTCGTCCGGATTCATCCGGATGAATCCGGATTCAATCCGGACATATAACTGGATTAAATTGGGATATCCAGATTGTAATTGAATATCTGGATTTTTTAATTTTATTTTTCTCTAAACCCGAATATATATCCTTGTTTTAACTGGATTTAAATCCCGATTTTTAATACTATTTTATAACCTAGAATTAAAATAACTTTTAAAAATTGTATATAACTTAAAAAAATGTTTTTATAGCAATTTTTTTAAAAATACTGATATCATATTTAAATTTTCCATATTTAAAAAAAAACTCATTTATACACTTTTTAAAAGATTTTTATAAAAAAATAAATTAAAGAACAAAAAAAAAATGTAATATTGTTGTTATATCACAATGCAAAACATAAATTTACAAAGAACAAAAAAAAAAATACAATACAGTTAATTAAATTAATACATAACAATACAAAATAAATAACATAGTGTAATATTTTCTGGGCCATTCTCTGCTCCATATTAACATTCTGCTTGCCTCTAGAACACCCTACAAGAAAATAACATCAAATTAGCAAAATACATAAAGAGAAAAGAAAAATATGTAAAAATTCGAAATAGAAGTGATGCATACTTCTCAATGTTCTCACACACACAGAGATGACAGGTTTTAGAAGGTTGTTTGGCTGCACATCTAATGTTGTGAGGTTCTGTAAAATTCAACGTTTCACATTTAAGAAGTTTGTTTTACTCCACGGAGCCGAGTCCAAAATTTATTTATAGAAAACTTGGAAAAAGTTAAAAGGTTTCAAATTATACCCAATCTCTCTCACTCTCTAGAACTTATATTAGCTCAAAAGACAATGATGGATTATTTAAATTTGGAATGCCAGAAAACAAAATGAATAAACAATTCCAATAATCCTGACAAATCAAGTTCATTTTTATTGATCCTGAGGATTCAAGAGTACAAGAAGAAAACAGAGTTTTTTAGTAATCAAAATAAATCATATATTGTCAACTAGTAGCCAACCACTATAGAAGAAAACTCTCCGTCTCTGAAAGCCAACCTTGAGTCTCTCTATCTCTGTAAAAGTCACACAATCTTCCTTTGAAACCAAGGCAATCTCTTTTTCTCTACCTCGATTTCTATCTTGAAAAATTGTCCTCCCTCTGAATGAAAAAAAAGGAAGTAAAACAAACAAGTACATGATACAAAGAAAGAGAGAGTGAGTAAACCTAGATCTTTGACCTTCAAACAAAATCCTCAAATGACTATTTCAGTACATGATACAGAGAAAGAGAGAGTGAGTAAACCGAGATCCAGAACCTTAGAAAAAATCTTCGGATGACTGTTGCTCTAAAACCTTTAAACAAAAAACGCAAACCCAAATTCCATGGTATTCAAAACCCATTCTCCCTAGTATTCTTAATAAGCAAACATGAACGAACCAAATCGAAAGAGAAAGAGAGAGAGAGAGAGAGAAGGAAACCTAGAGCCAAACCCAGAAACGCCGCTGAAGATTGAGAACTTGTGGATTGAGCGAAGGTTCCTGAGTCACCGGCAATGATAGATCTTATTTGAGGATGGTAGGGTTTTTGTGAGAGAGAGAGAGAGAGAGGGTCTTGAATCTTGGTTGTAGATAACCAATATAATAACTAGATCCGTAACGGGGTCCAGACGGGTTATAGTTATCATAGATCCGCCTAGGGCTAATCCAGGTGGTTATACGCCTGGATGATCCGATTTTCTAGATTTTTAACCAAATCTAGAAAAATAACTGCTCGAATGCACACCCTTAATAATGATGTTTCATGTACAAAACTACCAATTGCATGATGATATATATATATATAGAGAGAGAGAGAGAGAGAGAGAGAGTCTGATGTTCGGATGGGTGCAAAACTCATTTTTGCACCCAACCAATCAAACAATGCCACGTATGTAGTTAGGGTAAAAACGAGATGAGCTCGTCCACATTGAATCTTACTTGAAACAAAGACCACATCTCTCTCTCTCGATCAAACCTAGACATGCTTCTTCCCTCAATTGAACCCGACAAAGAGATCAATCCCAACTGCTGTTGAAGAACCTACCCTTCGTTTCTGTCGACTGGAAATCTCAAGTCCCCAATGAATTGTAGCTATGTTAAAGACTATGAGTTTGTTTCCATTTTTGATACAGATTTTTAGCCTAACCCCAATTTCCTCAAATGAACAGTTCCTCATTTTAAGGTACACATGAGTTGCAAAAATTTTAGAATTGGATGAGAATTCGAGAACACAACACGAGTCTATTGCTTAATCTTAGTAAAAATCTTAAACCAAGAAAAAATAGGAAAAAAAAATTGATTCTTGTTGATTAGGTTTGCAAATAAGAGTGTTTTTTCTATTTTAAAAAAAATCCCCGAATGCTTGTATATTTTGACTTCATAATGAAAAAATCGAAATTTGAAACTGAAATTACACTTATTTAAGGTGTGGAATTCCCAAATGTCAATATGCTACTATTGACAATAGATAGATGAAGCTTCTTTATTTCGCCTAGTATTTTCACAACACCTCCTCCGTTTTTTTTGGCAATGGATTCGAATTAGTAAAACCTTGTCTAAAAATCTTGCTTCTATATTTGGGAGTGCTTCGTCAGAGCGACCCTCAAAGTTCTTGTCCCATGAAGAGGTTTAATCATTCGCAGAATCTTTTCTATATTTGTTTTGCTTTCTTTTCCCTAATCAGCAAGAAGCAGGTCTAGGTTTCATCGAGAGAGTGATATGAGGTCTCCATTTCAAGTGGGATTCAATACGGGCGAGCTCATACCATTTTTGTTGGAACTACATTTGTGGCGTTGTCTAATTGGTTGGGTGCAAAAGGGAGTTTTGCACCCATCTGGACAACAAGCCTTCCCATAAATATATATATATATATATATATAATTTGGAAATGATCATATATATCTTCAGAGAGGCGGTACAAGCCAAATGGATGTACCAGCCAATCATCGAGTGCCACGTAGGCATTCTAAAAACAAATGAACTGACCTTGCATAAATCCGATCCTCACTTCTTTCTCTCCATCTCCTCGCCATCTGCACTCCATTGACAAAAGCTCCAAAAAAATATGGCTTTGAAGGAAACGATTTCTCCCTCTCCTTTTTTCTCTTCCTTTCCCTCCCCCACCTACACTCAATCAATAAAGAGCTCACAAAATGTAAACATACCAAAATGGAAACCCAATGAGCTGATTAAAGCCTTGTTGCAGATCACTATGGACACTGATGAAACTACTAAAATAATCAATGCCCAATCATTCCTAGCTGAAACTGCTTACCCTCTCCTATTTTTTTCTTTTTCGTTTTACTCTCCCCTTCTTTTCTTTCTTATTTCGTAAAATAGATCACAAACCCCCTAGATTTCATAATGGCGACCCTCCAAAAACACAAAAAAAACAAGAGGTAGCTAACCATGCAACTAAAGGGTGCTGGAGAGAAGTTTAAAAGCACTAGATCTGGTGGAGTGTGAAGAAACATAGGCGATGAAAAGGAATGCTTTTGTTTGACAAACTTTCTGTTTCCCAAATGATTAATACAAGAGGAGATGAATTGAGTTATATTAAAAAATTAATACTTATAAATCAAATACACAATATAAAATATAAATAAAATATGAAGCAACAAAAAATATAAAGAGTAAGGATAAGAAGAAGTAAACTCGGTATTTTAATAAGGTTCAGCCCCACTACCTACGTTCTCTCCTCAAGCTACTCCTTGAGAATTCTAAAATTCAGTATTCAATTTTTTTCAGGTGAGAATAGAAACATATTACAACTTTGAGCAACACTACTATAAAGAACCCATACAATACACCCTTTACACTTACAATCAGCTCACATTTGATAATTCAACTATTCTCTGTGTAGAACATCTTTTACACACATAAGGGTTATGCACCCTCTCACTGATACAAAAGCTGATAGTGGATAGAGAGAGTGAGGGTTTTGAATGAATGATGCAAAACTTAGTAATTGATGTGTAAGCTCTTGTTATGAATTTTCAAAATTTAAGTGAGTTATTTATAGGCAAATCAGTATTTATTTTCAAATTTAAAAATATTCACATGTCAAAAATGAGCACTATTCACTTTTCAAAATTTTCAAATAAAAATATCTCATTTTTGCAATTATCAAATACAACTTTATTCATTTTTTAAAATATTCAAATCTAATCTTTTACTTTTCACATATAATAAAATAAACATGATTTATTTTTCAAACCAAATCATCTTCTTTTTACATTTGTCAACAGGACATCAATCAAAATTCTAAACAAAACATGTACATGTCAAGGATGATAATCAATCATCTTATAAAATTTCAAAATTCAAACTTTTAATGATATCATGCATATGTGAAAAATTCAGTTTTCGAAATTAAAACTTTTAATGATGTCATGCACATGTAAAAATTCTAATTTTCATAATTAAAGATGCTTTTAATGATGTTATGTACATGTGAAAAATGTGATTTGATGCTTTATGAGAAAATATTAATTTTGAGTCTTAATCTAATTTCAAATTTTATCAAGAGACGTACAAAATTACTCTATTAATTTTGTTCTCTTTCTTGCTCATGCTTAATTTATTGATGTGCTTGACTCCATTGCATAGACAATTTGAGTTTGAGACTTGAATTCATTTGTTATTATCAAATTCTATACGTAGATATGAAACTTGAAACATTTGGTTCAACAATCTCCTCCTTTTTGTTGATGACAAATACTTAGTAAAATTTTAAAACCTGTAGTAATATTGAAACTCTCCCTGAGAATATGCGTTAATTTTTTCAGTAAGAAACAAATATGATTTCAGCATATATAACAACGTTAAGAATTGAAACGTGATTTCTATCTAAATAAAGCATTGAAGATAACATGTTAATATTCTTGTCTACGTCTAAAACTTCTCTCCTTTTTGGCGTCATTAAAAAGAAATCATAAGTGGCATCATTAAACAAATAAAACGATGTGTTAGTAGGAACTGTAGAGAACTGAATAATTGGAGCCACTCATGTCTGACAAAAGTTGCAAAGGCTTGAGGCCTAACTTTATCGACTCAGTGCGGAAGGAGATTCAAATTCGCTCAATGTTGTTGACAAAAGAGATCTTTTAGAGATTTGAAAGCTTTCAATTTCTATTTAAATGATCATTTTTAACCATCGAATACTTACAAAAAAAATCTCACATTGTTCATTGATCAAGTTTCTGTTTATCCAAAACGATAGAATGACTGAGAAAATTTCTCCCGGTAATCTTCATGATTTGAATCAAGAACTTTTTACACCTCAACCAGTCATATTGTCTCCTGATGTTGTCAATACCATGATAAAAATAGATATGCATTTTTCTAGCAGGACTGATTCTGAAATTGTTGCAGGATAAAAAACTCTTAGTGCTCAATATGTTGCATCTGTTACAACTATGTTTCGGAGGTTATTGGTGAGGGTGAGTGAGGTTGATCGGCTTGATAGTTAAACATCTGAATTGCATGAAAAACTTGCAATTAAGGATAGAAAGAATAAAAAGTTAAGATAAGAAAATAAAGAGCTGAGGAAATTAGCTCGTGTTCTGAAACTACGAATAGAGGAGTTAGAACAAGAAAGAACTCAAATACAAAATCAATAGCAACAAATAATAGTAGCGTTTCAGCGTTTACGAGAAAAATAAGAACAAATGCAATTAATTTTGCTGGCTTAGCTAAATAACTTTTGACAATATGCATCCAGCATATCTCTTAAGCTTGACTAAGTAAGATTTGAAGAGACGATAGTTTATCTTGTACTTATTTCTATCTCTATAAGAGCAGTTATTTACTTTATCTAATATGCATTAAATCTTCTTCTCATCTCTACAATTCATCTGTATTTTTATTCTATAAATTTTTAATGGCTCATCAATTTTCTTTTAGTATTTCTCGTGATCAAAATATGAGGTATTCTTTACTTCAGTCCTAAACTATTTCTGCATCTGTAGTAGGTGCCATGATGTAATACGAAAATGATTTGGCTATAAGTCAAATCATGATGTCATATATGAACTTGTGAGTCTTGAAACTTGATAGTCATCATCCATTGTCTCATTTTCCGCTTGGTTGCAGTCCAAAACTCACGAAATTGAAAAACTAAATGAGAAGATCGATGTACTTCAACAACTTGTACACGAGTTTAATAGAAAAATAGTAGACTTAAAGCAACAAAATAAGGATTTAAAATCTTTGTTTACCTCTTCATTTCGACTATCTATTCCTTTAGATAAGGATAGCATGTTGATTCCTAAAGAACAAATGCATTTGAGTGATGAGGCTAAAAGTTTTAAATTTTTGTAAGTCATTTAAGATAATGGAATAAAATATTTAACAGATATTCATGGCATGCATTATTTATATTTCTCTTCTAATCATGCATATCTTCTGACAGGGGTTTTGTGAAAATGTCTGCAACTGATCATGTGTGCTTTTGAATTCTAGTACAATATCATCCTTCTGCACATGATCTCTAAGAAAATGATATCTAATTTCAATATGCTTAGTCCTAGATTGTTGTATTGGGTTCTTTGAAAGATTTATAGCACTTGTATTATCACATTTGATTGGAATGTGATTGTACATAAGTTTAAAATCCTCAAGTTGTTAGTTCATATAAAGAACTTGAGCACAATAACTACCTGCAGTAACATACTCTGTCTTAGCAGTAGATAATACAACATAATTTTACTTTTTACTAAACTATAAAACAAGTGCATGACCTAAGAAATGACATGTTCTACTAGTGTTTTTTTGATCAACTTTGCAACCAGCATAATCTGCATTTGAATAGCTGATAAAATTGAAAGAAGTGTACATAGGATACCATAACCTTAGATTAATTGTGATGGCAAGTTATCTACTAATGCACTTGACTGCAATCAAATGAGATTTTTTTGGAGATAATTGAAAGCGTGCACATAAACATATACTGAACATAATATCTGGTCTATTAGCTGTCAAATATAATAGACTACTAATCATACATTGATATACATTTGAGTCAATTGGCTTACCTCTATCATTTTTATCAAATTTGGAAGTTGGACTCATTAATGTCCTAATTTCTTTCGCACCTTCCATCTTAAATTTTTTGAGTAATTTTTTGATATATTTTGACTGATTAATGAATATTTCACTTTTTGCTAGCTTAATTTTCAATCCAAGAAAGAAATTAAGTTTTCTCATCATGCTTATTTCAAATTTTTCTTGCATACTCTTAACAAAATCTTGACACATATTTTTATTAGTAGCACCAAATATTATAACATTTACATAAATTTGACATGGAAGAATATCATTCTATTCATGCTTAATGAAAATGGTTGTATCGATTTTTGCTCTTGAAAAATATTTTTCAATAAAAAAACCATTAAGTCTCTTATACTAAGTTTTAGGAGCTTGTTTAAGTCCATATAATATTTTTGTGAGTTTGAAAATATGATTTGGAAAAATATGATTTTTAAGATATGAAGGTTGTTCAACATATACCTCTTCATTTATAAAACTATTTAAAAAAGAACTTTTAACATCCATTTGAAAAAGCTTGTAATATTTATAACAAGCATATGCAAGTAGCATTCAAATAGTTTCTAATCTTGCGACTGGTGCATATGTCTCATCGTAATCGATTCCTTCTTCTTGATTGAAACATTGGACTACAAGTCGAGCTTTGTTTCTAGTGATGACTCCGAACTCATCTTTCTTATTTTAAAAAACTCATTTTGTTCCAATAATAGCATGATTTTTGGGTCTAGGAACAAGTGTCCAAACATCATTTGTTTCAAATTGATTTAGCTTTTCTTGCATAGTTAAAATCCACGATTCATCAAAAATTGTTTGATCAATATATATGGGTTCAATTAGAGATAGAAAAGCCGTGTGATTGCAAATATTTTTAAGAGATGATCGAGTACTTACACCTCGTGAAGGTTCTCCTAAAATTTGTTTCACCGGATAATCTTTCACATGTTTTCATTGTTTGGTTATATCTTGTACTGAGTCTTGATGATCTTTCCTGATGTCTCCATATTGGACTTCTTTTATTGGGTTCTCTTTGTTGAGATTGAGACTATTTGCATTATTTATACCTTCTATTTCTTCATCAATAAATTTCTTGGAGAGCAGAGAGTTAGATTCATCAAATACTACATGTATAGATTCTTGCACAGTCAAAATCTTTTTATTGAATACTCTATAAACTTTAATATTTGTAGAATATCATAGAAAGATACATTTATCAGATGTTGTATCAAATTTTTCTAAATTATTCCTGTCATTAAGAATAAAACATTTGCATATAAAAACATGAAAATAATCAATATTGGGTTTTTTCTCATTCCAAAGCTTATTAGAGATTTTATTTAATTTAAAACTTAACATAATCCTATTTATAATATAACATGCAATACTTACCGTTTCGACCCAAAAATAACTAGGTAAATTATTCTCATTAAACATTAATTTTTTATATTTCTTGAAGAGATTTATTCTTCCTCCCCACTACCCCATTTTGTTGAGGAGTTCGAGGAGTAGAGAAGTTATGCATAAAATCAGTTTCATCACAAAAAATTTCAATATCTTTATTGACAAATTCTTTCCCCCATCACTTCGGATGTTTAAAATAGTATAGTCATTTTCATTTTGAATTATCTTCCATAACTTGGTAAAGGCATTATGTGCCTCATCTTTATGAGTAAGAAAGATGACCCAAGTATATCTAGAGAAATCATAAACAATAACAAATGCATAATATTTTTCTCCTAGACTTGCAACTCTATTTGGTAAAAAAAAAAAATCCATGTGTATTAATTGCAATGGTCTAGTAGTGGAAATATAATTCTTGGTTTTGAAAAAAAAAATTGTTTGTTTACCAAATTGACATGAATCACAAATTTTGTTTTTAAGAAAATTCGCCTTTGGTAAACCTCTCACAAGATCATTTTTTGAAAATTTGGAAATAAATTTCATATTGGCATGATCTAACCTTCTATATCATAGCCAACAAGTCTCATTTTCAGCTGATAAACAAATAGTATCTTGTATGGCAATTTTTTCAAATTCGATTGTATAAATATTATTATTTCTAAAAGCAATAAAACAAACATTGCAATCATGATTATTCAAAATAATGCACTTATCTTTTTTGAAAGTAACTGTAAATATTTTACCACATAATTGACTTATACTCAAGAGATTATGCTTTAAACCTTCAACAAATAAAATATTTTCAATTATGAGAGAAGACTCATTACCAACTTTACATATTCCCACGATCTTTCCTTTCAATTTGTCTCCAAATGTCACATGTCTTTTTTCTTTAAATGTGAGGTCAGTAAACTTAGTTTTGTCTCTTATCATGTGTCTTGAGCATCCACTATCTAAAAACTATTTACTTTTACCTATGAAGAACTTTATTCATACCTACAAAAACTGTTGAAATAATTTTTCTTGGTACCCAAGTTCTTTGTGTCCTTCATTTATTAGTATTAAAAGAAACAAGATTATTTGGTATCCATATGACTCTAATAATCATCTTATATTTTCTTCTAATAGGACAAACATGATAATTATGATCATTTATATTACAAAAATCACAAATAACATGTGACATATTTGAAGAACTTGAGCGATTATAATAATATATTCTTTGAAAAAAATATCTTTATAAAAAGAATTTTGAAAATTGGACTTTGGACTTTGGTTTAGTAGATTTATCCAAAACATTTTATAGAGTTTCTATTTTTCTTTTGGTATGTATCCCAAACCTACCTTATCAAAAATACATCTTTGACAACCAATAACTTTTTCAAAGTTTCTTTTTCCATTTTTAAAGATTTTAACAATCTTTTCTAAATCAAACATTTTTTTTTTCAACTCGTGATTTTTCATCTTTCGAAACAATATTTCTTTTCTTAAAACATCAATTTAATTTACTAAGGAAGAATCTTTCTTTTTCAAAACAATATATTTGATACCCAATTTCTCATGTTCCTCATATACATCTCTCTACCTATTTGTCTGCCAAGAAACGCAGTAGCTTTCTGGTTGAGTTGAGTGTATGTCTTTGACAAGATATTTATCCTCTGGTCTTATTCTCGAACCATTGGGTTGGTTGTCCTGCACAGATATCTGTGTGGGATCTTTTGCAAACATTGTCATCTGATAGAGAGGCTTTCCTCAATGCCCTTCCCTTCAAAGTAGGCAATAGGCAATATATGGCATTGGCTTAAATGTGATATCAGTTAGAGGGCACTTGCTTAGCAGCTTTAGAAAATGAGAGGAACAAATTTCTCAATCTTTCTCACCAGTTTGGGAAGTCTTTCCACTTTACTCTCCCACAGTCTTTCAGAAAAACAAATGCCATGAAGGACTTAGGAAATATTTTTTTGGTAGAGCTAGTACAGTTATTGTATGAGGTCTACCCAATGCTAGATGCAAGGGCGCATAATAGATCGATATGAACATCATGAGCTGTCCCATAATAAAACCAGTTGTTGCTGATACTTTCTTCTCGATTCCTTCTTCTATAAATACAAATCGATTCAATTATATTTGTGTGCTATTTGATGTTATTTGAATATGATTCCATTTTTGAAAAATATATAATTTAGATAAGAAGATAAGAATCAATCATTATAAGAATAATAATGAAAAAAGACGAGTTAGAATACTCATGTAGGCTAAGTATTTTTTTTAGGCCAAGACATTGATAGCGAGATCATTTTGCAATTTTTCATAAGAAAGATTTTTAATATTTTCAAGATTTGTTACCTTGAGATCATATTTAACCATAAGACAAAGATTTGCAGATTCTTTATTGCTTGCGGCACTGTTTGAACTAGTTGAATTATCATCTCATATAGCTTTCATTGCTTTCTTATTTTTGTATTGATTTTTCTTTAGTAGGGGAAAATCTGCCTTGATATGTTTTGACTTTTTGCATTTATAACAAATTAAGGAGTCGTTTTTACCTGTATCTTTATTGAAAAACTTTTTGAAATATTTTCTTGGAGGAACTTATTTTTCTTTAAGAATCTCTTAAATCTTCTTATGATCATTACAATTTCTTCATCTTTGTTATCGCTTTCACTTTTATGATGAACAACTTTGAGTGTGAAACTCTTCTTTTTCTTGACTTCTTCTTCTCCTCTTTTCAATGTGTATTCATGGGTAGTAAGTGATCCGATGAGTTCATTTACTTCGAGTTTTTTAAGATCTCTAACTTCAAGAATCACCGTCACTTTTGATTCTCAACATTTTGCCAGAGAGTTGAGAATAACTAGAATAAACCTTACCAATAACTGTCAAGTTATTTATAATGTTAGTAAAACGAGTATACATAAAAGCAATAGATTCATCATCGTTCATTTTAAACATTTCATATTCATAGGTAAGAATATAAATTTTTGATTTTTTAACTTGTGAAATTCTTTCATAAGTTACTTCCAAATTATCTCAGATTTTTTTTTGTTGACTTCAAATCATTATTCTGTTAAATTCATTGTCATTAAACGCATTATATAGAAAATTCATAATAATTACATTTAATGTATTAGTCTATCGTCTTCACAATCAAACTCTTCTTCTTCCTTTTTAACCTTTACTCCATCAATAATATTTGTTGGGATATAAGACTAATTTACAATGCATTTCCAAATTTTCTAACCTTGAGATTCAAGAAATAGAAAAAGTTGACTACTGGATTGACCTTCAGCAAATGTCGCTGTAATGTTAGTCATATGATCTTAACTTAATAGATAATTAATCTTATAATAGAGCCATTACTCTGATACCAATTGTTACCCAGATGACTAACACAAAAAGGGATGGATTGAGTTATATTAAAAAATTAAAACTTATAAACTAAATACATAACATAAAATATAAACAAAATATGAAGTAACTGGAAATATAAAAAATAAGGGTAATAAAAAGTAAACTCAATATTTTAACGAGATTCAGTCATACTACTTACGTCCTTGCCTCAAGCTACCCCTTGAAGATTCTCAAATTCACTATTCAATCTCCTTCAAGTGAAAAAAGAAACCTATTATACCTTTGAGCAACACTACCACAAAGAATCCATGTAGAATACCCTCTACACTTACAATTATCTCACACTTGGTAATTCAACTATTCTTTGTATAAAACACCTTCTACATACACAAGGGTTATACGTAACTTCTTACTGATATAAGATCTGATAGTGGGTAGATTATTAGAATACACTCTTCTATGAGTGGAATAAGAATAATATAACGCAACCTGTATTTCTCTCAAAATGAACAAGAATTAAGGTTTAATGCTTAACGAATAAAGAGTGAGGGCTTTGAATGAATGATGCAAAACTTAATAATTGATATGTAAGCTCTTGTTATGAATTTTCAAATCTTAAGTAAGCTATCTATAGGCAAATGAGTCTTCATTTTTAAATTTGAAAAGATTCACATGTCAAACAGGAGCATAATTCACTTTTCAAAATTTTCAAATAAAAATATCTAATTTTAGCAATTGTCAAAGACAAATTTAATCATTTTTCAAAATATTCAAACATAATTTTTTACGTTTCACATATGATAAAATGAGTATGATTTATTTTTCAAACCAAATTATTATTTTTTTGCATGTCAAAAGAGTACCAGCCACTTTTCAAGATTTTCAAACTAAATCAACCACCTTTTATATTTGTCAAAAGTGCATCAACAAAAATTTCAAATAAAACATGCACATGTCAAATATGACAATCAATCAACTTACAAATTTTCAGAATTCAAATTTGTAATAATGTCATGCATATGTAAAAAATACGATTTGTGAAATTAAAGTTTTAATGATGTCATGCACATATGAAAAATACAATTTTCGAAATTAAGGCTTTTAATGATGTCATGCATATGTGAAAATTATAATTTTCAAAATTATAATTTTTAATGATGTCATGCATATATAAAAAATGCAATTTGATACTTTATGAGAAAAAATTAATTTTGAGTCTTAATCCAATTTCAAATTTTATCAAGAAATGTACAAAATTATTTTATGAACTTCATTTATAGATTTGTTCTATTTTTTGCTCATGCTTAATATGTTGATGAGCTTAGCTCCATTGTGTAGACAATTTGAGTTTGAGATTTGAATTCATTTGTTATCATCAAAATCTATACGTAGATACAAAATTTGAAAATTTGGGTTCAACACTTTAGTTAGAGGGGAACCTAAAATTTTCATTCTTTTTATCTTTTCTTTATTTATCTCTCTCGTCTTCAAACAAGTGTAGTTTGGATCTTTTGTCGATTGAGTGCAGATAAGAGAGGGAGAGGGAGTGAAAGAAGGAGAGGGAGAGTTCGTTGGCCTTCCTTCGCCATCTTATCTTTTTGTGGTCGATTGAGTGCAAATGGAGAGAGGAGGGAGAGAAATGAGAGAATTAGGTATATGCAAGTCTAATTTACTTCTTTTTGTGATGCCTATGTGGCAGTTGATAATTGGCCGGTATGAAAACTAATTTCAAACCCATCTAGCCTCAAGATTTTTTCATATTTAACTTCCAAATCTTTTATTTGACATTTATAGTTCTAAATAAAGGCAACATTATTTTTGAGCTATCAATGTTTTTCCAAAATGTACGACTCTTGGATACACAAATGGATTACGATTTATTTGACGGAGAGTCAATAAAGTTTGATGGTACGTGTTGAATAGTTGTCAGGAGATTGATGACTATCTTAGGTATGTTGTTGCATGCTTCAAATAATTATAGTTAAAAAAAACTTAACTATAACTTTTGTGCTCAAAATAATATTCTTTTGCACCTATGAACCGTGAGAACATGGACAAATTTAGGACAAAAGGTGCAAAAGAATATAAAGGAGTTTCCCAGATGGTTTGAGCGTATATGAACCAAAATTACATATATGTTAGATTTTTGAACTTTTAATTCTTGGTAACTTTTAATAAGTATATACTATTTAAATTGTTAGATTTTGGAAAACGTCCTCGTGATCCCAGATTAGTTTCTCTTGAACTGCACGCATTGCCACATCATCCCTCAAATAGAGCAATTTAATACACTGCATGCATGATTCTAGATTATAGATTTCATACTTTGGACTATGAACGTAATAGAAAGACACATAACTGTGCTGTGTTGGTCGAAGGAAGTCATAGAACAAATGATATTGACTATTATGGTGTCATACGTGGGTGAGTCTGTAACATGTCTTTAAATGTGATTGGCAATATCTAGGCAGTAGTCAGGTTTTGATACATAGGAATAATCATTTTATGAGTGTAAATATTGTATCTAAATGGTACGCAAAATGATCTATTTGTATTGACTTGTTAAGCTACCCAACTCTATTACTTGATTGATCCAATGAAAGACATTGATGAAGATAGTAGTGAGATAACTTGGCAAGTCGTAAAAAAATTTATTTTCAAAATATATATATGAATAGTAGAGATGAATAGTAGATATGAAAATAACACTCCAATTGTATAGGCCTATCAGGAAGATATGGAGGGTATTAACATGTTTGTTGAACTTGGTGCACTCGAGTTACTCCTCATATGTAGAGATGATGTCCCACCCATCCATCTCGACCCATCCTATTAAATGATCATTCAATTGAAGTAAGTGAGGAAGAAAAAGAGGTAGAGTGAGAAGAAGAATCCTGGGAGGAAGTAGATAACGAGGACAAAAAAGACGTTGATAATGATGACGAAGATGTTATTGAGGAAAATTCTAAACCAGGCATGGAAAATATATCCGAAGATATAGAATAAAAGTATTAACTATTTTATTCATATAGGTGTCTATACAATATTATATTTTTCATAATTTCTTCTAATTAATTTTCTTTATCATTAATTGTAACGCCTCAATGAAAGGCCCAAACCACATAGTCTATACTCCAAAAGGACTAGTCAATAATACAATTGGAGCTCCATTGGAACCTTATAAAGAGTTAGAACTTCTCCTTCTCAAGCAATGTGGGATCCCATACACCACCTACTTTATCATTCTCATATGAGATATCACAATCTACCCCCCTTAAATGTCTGACGTCCTCATCGGATCTGTCCATTATAGGTGGCACGGCTCAAGTTTCACATTTCTGGTTGGGATAGACTCTGTACCATTTCTAACGTCCCAATGGAAGGCCCAAACCACATGGCCCATACTCCAAAAGGACTAGTCAATGATACAATCAGAGCCCTATTAGAACCTTATAAAGAGCAAGAACTTCTCATTCCTAACCAATGTGGGATCTCATACACCATCTACCATTCCTTTTCATATGGGATATCACATTAATCATTTTCAAGGATGCCTCGCTCGCCAAGTCTGAACCCATTGAGGACTCTCCACCAGAGGAATCCGCTTTTGAAGAAGTTAACATGCAAGAGACGGACAAACGGTCAACACTTACTAGCAAGGAAATGTCGTTAATAATTAATTATATTTTAATATTCTAAATAACTATATAACTATAATTATACTATTATATTATTTTATGCATCCTCTCGTCGCAGTTGTGGCTATACACTTGGTATCTCTGTTGAGCAAAATAGAATATACGAAAAAATAAGGTCACTATTCGTAATAACTCCATTGGGAGAGTGGGTGATAATGCAGTAGCGTGTTTTTCCTATATTGGCAAATTAGTCCGAGCTTATGTTTCATTTTATGTGCAATCATTGCAAAATGTTTATAGTGCGGTTAAGAAGCACGTTCGAAGTCATGTGCTGATGAGTTTATTTTGATAGTACATTTATTTTTACCTAAATGAATATATCATATTTTTGACGTAATTCAATTCTTTTCATGAGTTTGACCTCGATTTTAACCATAACGATGATTTGAGAACTATGAGTGAGTTGATGGCTATACCATTCTAATATCACAAGAGATGATGTCATGACCACGTCAAGAAGTTTGAAACATTAAAAGAGGTTGTGTAGTTTTCTTTCAAGAAGATAAAGTTAGACTATTGGAGGAAATGTTGTGATCTTCTCTAATTACCGTCTTGTTAATAAAATGATAATTAATAACTTATAAGAATTCATTTATTTTTCTGATATTCTTATATTTAAGTACTAATATTATCTTTTCTAATATACATTTGTTAGAAACATGATGATCCTGGAAGTTTTTTTTTTTCATTGATGTCTATGTTATTACTCGCACTAATGAGTATATAAACGGTGTTAATTTTATTAAATAAATATGTGAATAATTTATTTTTTATTGTATTTTATTAATACCTTACGTATTGTGTGTTTTTCTTCTAATTGTCGAAAAAAAATAATGGAGAGAAAGCTAGTTTTTGGACAACTTTCTCCTAGTAACATAGACATATTCATTACCATCTTACTGATAAAATGGTAATTAATAACTTCTAAAAATTCATTATCAACACTTGGAGAATCCTCTTAAGCTAATGGCTTGCACATTATCCAACACCAATGGCAAGTTTTTGGCTTATCTCAGGGTTCCTTTCTGTTTTTACATACTATACTTTTCTCAAAGGCTTGTGGGATAAGTTCATCAACTATAAGCCTCTACCTATTTACTCATTTGGTGCCCCAAAGGAAGTTATGCCCGCTCCACATTCTGAATATGTCGTACAAAACCTTGTTGGCCTTAATGAGTCTAGGAGTACAACTGATCCAGTTTTAAATAAAATTTAAGACTGAATTGGTATGTACCAATTTTACAATTTCAAAATCGATTATGCATCTGTTATCTCTCTAAATCGGTACTTCCGATTTTACCGTTTTTTTTTTGATTTTGACCAGTTATTTTATGTGATTTTTCAGTATTCTTTTTTCAATTTAAGTGGTTCTTATGATAAAATGTTATTAATATATATATATATATATTATGTTTCAAGCATATAATCAATTAAATCTTAATGTTTAAGATTAAACTTTTATGTTATAAATTATACTATATAAAATTATCTTATATATAATTATAATTTATAATATTATATATATTATATAATATAAAAAATATTTTATGTAATATTAGAAAACTAATTTAAAATATATGTTTTATCGAACTAGTCTAGTCCATTCTGGTCCAGTCCTAAAAAGTTTATATAACGCCCACGACTCCCCCTAGGATTTATAGGGACTAGTGACACCTAGATGATCGTCACATGTGTTAATCATCTATCGCTTAGTGCTCAAGAGTGTGTGAATTATGCAATATATATACAAATAAAATATCCGTAGCAGAAAATAAAGAAACGGTCATTCATTTTATTGCCAAAAAATTAAAAAACATACAAATCAGTCAGAATCATAATTCTCCAAATGGAGATTATGAAGTCATCCCAAATAATAAGAAAGATAAAGACATCAATAATATTCGGGATTAAAATCCCTCCCTTCACATCACACCGATTTACTCCTCCGGGTGGAGCCTACCCCTTTGCTCATTTTCATCCTCTGTATTAAAAATTATGATTTTATAAAACGGAATCGTAGGTGGACCTGATACACTGGTAAGACGCAAATCTCAATACATAGCAATCAACACACAAACAATAAATCCAATCAATAATATGCACAAATATCTCAAGGAATAAATTAAAACCATTCAATAACTTCCTTTCCCAAAAAGGAAGTCCACTAAACACTCAACTGCTCTTTCTCAAAAAGGGCACACAACACACCACTTCTTTTTCTAGAAAGGAACGCAAACTCACTAACCATCCTTTCCCAAAAAGGTCATCATCGACGGACCTTCATTTCTCAGATAGGAACGCATCCACAACTGTTCTTTCCCAGAAAGGACCACAATATACTAGCTCACAGAAAATCCAGTTTATGGCGTGTCACACATTTTCATTTTATTAACACATGTATACCATGGTCTTCCTTAGAGACCATCCATACACCCTGATTCTCTTCGCTACACCATGGGTAATGATCGTACGTGTGACTTCAGAACGGGCGATACCCAGCTAACTACGCCCGGGATGTACCATGGTCGAGCATCCCCTAACTCCTACCAGGAGAGGAGCCACTGAGTTGGCACGAGAGTGTTACCATCTTGTCCGATTCCGTTGTTGCCCAGCGACAACCCAGGGGACGTCACATCAGTATATTCCACTCTTGAGTGACTAGAGGAGCTCCACCGAGATAATGTTTCATCTCGGCTTGGGGTCATGATACACATGCACCCACCAATAACACCAAACCAAACCAAAACCTCCTGACGACACCACCTCAGAACACCTCACCGTCCACCCAATAATATACAACCAAGCAACCAAGAAATAATTCATATGCATGATAAATAAATATTGGATGACATAACAACATACAACGAATAAAATATCCATTCCAATAATTATAAATTCAACCAAAAAATTTCCACAAACAAATTTAAGCCCAACAATTTCTAACTACGGAGTGATCCCATCCTCCATATACTGACATCGGGACCAATCAACCTACTTCCAGGTTTATTAATGATATTAAATAATTAATTAACACTTCAAGCTGCCAAAAAGGGTTATTTCATAAATAAATAATCAAAACAAACATAAATCAGACACACGGTTGCTACTTTTTTTTTTATAAGTAGACACACGGCTGCTACTTACTACACGTTCGGTATAAATTCTAGAATATCGTGAAAAAGCCGAAACGCAACTTCGTGCCTCAATCAACGAACACACCACTAAACTCGCCCATCGCATTAACGATAATAAAACAACATAAATAAAACAATAAATATCATTAACAAATTAAATAAAACAATTAATGCGAATAAAACAACGTATATAAAACAACTTTGAGAATAATCATAAATATTAAGAATAATATAATTTAAACACTTAAATATAAATAAATAAAATGCCATTATTATTTAACTAAATTAAACACTTGATCATAAATAAAATTAATATATAAATAAATTAATCAATTAAAATGGGTAAAGGCTAACCGAAGGGTATCGTAAGCGAAATAAAACGGTGAACTTACGGCGAGAAATTTTCCAACAAAATGACCACTACAATTTTTGGACTCAATGGGGTTTTGAAGATGGCTAACTCAAGTATAAGATGATAACAGAAATGATCAAAAAGAGATGTTGAACGTTCGGATTTTATAGAGGAAACAAGGGTGTGTCGGTGTGGATTTTACAAGGGTTGCCGAGCCTTCTTGCAGATGAAAAACAATGGAAAGAAAAACCAGAGTAGCCCGTGGTTTAGAGAGGAAGCTGGGCACGTGGCTTGAGGAAATGGGGCCAAAACTCACGTATAAGGCCGGCGAGATTACAAGCTATGAAATGGTAGACGCATGGCTAAAAAGGGTGGTGGAAACAATGACTTTGGGGCTGAAGTTCACGGGTCTGCAGTTGGAGAAAAACCAGGGGAAATAAAAATGAAAAGGAAGAAGAAAGAAGGAGAAGGAAGAAATGAAAGGAGCGGCTGCAGAGTGGAGATCACGATTCACACCAAAATAAGAGAAACCCAAGGGATAAAAAAAAAAAAAGAGAGAAGAAAATAAGAAGAAGAAGAAGAAGAAGAAGAGGTGGTATCGAACGGCGCCTGGGAGGGGAAAAGAAGAAGAGAAGAAGAAGTAGCTAAGGTTCACTTTGTCCAGGAGTAAAAACGACGCCGTATAGGGAAGAAGGCTGGGCTGGGCCTGCTCACGGGCTGGGCTTGATCCGGGTCCATTTCCTTCTAAATTCGGCCCAAGACACAAAAGAGGTCCAATAAAACACTACACTAACCGAACAACAAACAAACACAAACCAGCCATCCGAAAATTACAGTTAAGTAAAATAAAATACAACACATTGAATTAAATACTAACATAATAAAATAAAGAGATTAAATTAAAGCATTAAAATAAATGCATCACAATAAGATAATAAATGAAAATAAATTAACTTACTATTTAACATAGAAATAATTTAAAAGATAAAAATAGCAATTAATAGCTCTAATATTAATAATACACTTAAAATAAGAGATCCAATAATATAATTATTTTAAATAAAGGAATCAATAAAATGAATAACATGAAATAAACATCCAATTCGAAAAGGACCCAAACTCAAAAATAGAAAATAAGAAAAAGATTCAAGAAATTAAATTAAAATATCATAATACAAAATAGGGTAAAATAATAAGTCCCCAAAAACTTTAATAAGCTAAAGTAGAGGTATCAAATCCCAAAAGACCCAAATGAAAATAAAATTCTCATTAAATAATAGAACACAACAAATGAAGCTATAGTAAAACTAAAATAATAATGATAGCCATTCAAATTATAGAACTGACAATAAATAAAATAACTAAAAACAATAAAATTAAAAATATCACACATAACCAATATCAATAATAACTAAAACAATGTAACCCGAAATAAAAATTAATAAGATAAACCATTAATACAATTATTAAGGTAAATTAAAACAGTTAGTGATAAAATAAAGCTATATATAAATATGTACAAAAACCTGGGATCTCACAGTTTAGAATCGGAACCAGGTCAATACCGACTGTTTTTGACATTACAAGAATGGATTCTGGACTAGTCCAAAATTAGACTGATTCCACTAGTTCAAACCGATTTTCCGATTTCTTAATTTTTTTTCTTACACCTCTAAATGAGTCCTTTGCAGCTATCTGGGCCCATATTCTGCTCATGTTTCTTCTACCAACCATTAACTAATTTTTCCCCTAGTTCACCAAGAAGAAAGGCAGCGCCATTGTGGCTTCTTGAGTCACACTGTTGAGCGTTGCTACAAGTTTCATGGCTACCCCCCAAGTTTCAAGTTCAAGAACAAGGCATCTGCAGCTTCTGTCACTATTACCTCAGGTTTTGCTTATACTCCCTAAGACTTCTTGTTTGATCCTAATTATACTCCACCTATGGCAGCCCCTGGTATGCCCTTCATCATAGAGCGGTACCAGCAACTCATCTCCATGTTGAATTCCACTTTTGTGAAGCTCACAGGTCGTGTTACTCAGTCTGCCAATTTAGCCATTTCTCACATCATCTGAAGTATTGCATGCATCTCCTCTTCTCATCCTACCTCTTGCCCTCTACCACCTAAATCCTTGTTACATGTGCTTTGGATCATATGATAAATGATCCCTCTCTATTTACTTCTTATGTTCCTTGCTCCTCATTTGTTAAACTTCACAATGATAATTTTGCACTGGTTTCCCTTATAGCACAATTCAACTTTCCCCTGACTTTATTTTGCTTAATATTCTTTGTGTTCCTACTTTTCACTTCAATTTAATTTTTGCTAGTAAATTGAGTCTTGATTCTCATTGTTCTTTAGTTTTCCCGTGTCATTCATGTTTGATTCAGGACCTTTTCTAGCAAGCGGATGATTGGAGTGGGTGAAAAGCGAGATGGCCTATACTTTTACAAACAAGCATCCTCGAATAATTCTATCTATAGTGTTCCTGTTAGACCTTGCTGTTTTGATTTTTGGCATATTCGTCTTGGGCATGTTTCTGCTTCTAGGATTAGTTTATTACAAAATTAGACTCTACCATTATATGTTCAGAATCTTTTCATTGTACTACATGTCCTACAGCTAAACATAAATATTTACCTTTAATGTCAGCTCCTTTATCACTCATAATCCCTTTTATCTCATCCATTGTGACATTTTGGAAGCCATTTTCTATGCCTAGTCATTCTAGCTTTAAATTTTTTCTTACTATTGTGGATGACTGCACCACAAGTGCTTTGACCTATTTATTGAAGCACAAATATGATACCATGTCTATTTTGAAATCCTTTTTAGCTCTTTTCCATACTCAATTTGGATCTTCCATTAAGAGTATTCACAGTGATAATGGACTAGAATTCCTTATGACTGGCTTTTACAGATCAAAAGGTTGCATACATTAGAGATCTTGCACTGAGTCTCCACAACAAAATGCTAGGGTTGGAATAAAGCATTAACACCTTTTAAACATTGCTAGGTCTCTTAAATTTCAATCTAGTGTCCCACTTTCTTCTTGCGGTGACTATATTATGACTGCCACATATCTTATAAATAGGACCCCTTCTCTTATTATAGGTGGCATCTCACCATATGTTGCCCTTTGTAAACACAGTCCCTCTTTTAGTCATTTATGGGCTTTTGGTGCTTTTGCTATGCTACCACTCCTTAGCCATAGACACAAATTCTCCCTTCGTGCTAAACAATGCGTTCTCATTATCTATCTTTATGCCACAAAGGGTTATAAGCTTTTTGATCTTGCTAGTAAAATTGTTTTTGTGTCTAGGGATGTAGTCTTCCAAGAGCCTTTTTTTCCTTTTCTCACTTTTGTTTTACCACCCCCACCAACCACTGATAGTTTCTCACTTGTGCACCCTTTATGCTTGCCTGATATTCCTTATGATCTTGCTATGGTATCTCCTATTGTCACTTTACCTTGATCTCTTGATGCTTTAATCATTGAATCCCCTAATTCTCCTCTTGTATTTTTTGTTAGGCTTACTCATACCTCTATAAGAAGTAGAAGGATTTCTGGCTATTTTTTTTTTTTTTATCACAAGCTCCTTCCTTCTTAGACCTCACTCCAGCCTTCCCCATCCCTTAACTTCTACTTTATCTTATCATCAACTTTCATCTCCTTATAGTGCTTTTATTTTAAACTTATCTAGCATATCTAAACCTAAATCCTTTCATGAGGTTGTGTATTACCCCCATTGGAGAGAGGCTATGGAAGCTGAGATAGTAGTCCTAAAAGCTAATCAGGCTTGGCAACTCCCCATTCTACCTGTTCGTAAATCTCATATGGGTGTTGATGGATTTATAAAGTTAAACTCAAGTTTGATGGGTCTATTGAGAGGTACAAGAGGTATTTGATTGTTATGAAATTTTTTTACCTGTTGCTAAAATGGTCACTGTTAGGACAATTTTGACACTTGCTTCCATTTTCAATTGGCATCTCATCAATTAGATGTCAATAATGCATTTTTGCATGGTGAGCTTTATGAGGTAGTTTAAAGGAGTTTGCTGCTAGGTTTCGCTAAACAAGGGGAGCATCAACAAGTGTGTAAGCTGCTCAAGTCTCTTTATGGCATTAAACAAGCCTAGAGACAATGATTTAGCAAATTTTCAGCGACTTTTGTCACTCATGGTTTTACTTAGTGTGCTGCAGTTTATTCAATCTTCACTAAAATTGCCAGTTCATCATTTATAACCTTGTTTGTATATGTAGATGACATCTTAATAACATCTAATGACATGAGTGTACTTGAGGAGCTTAAATTGACAGCAAGTTCAAATTAAAAGACTTCGGGCCCTTAAAATATTTTCTAGGTAATGATATAGCTAGGTCAGCTAATGGCATCACACCCAATCGAAGAAAATTTGTATTGAAAATTCTTGGACAGTGGGATGTTTGGGAGTAAAGTGCAGAATTTTCCCATGGAGTAGAATTTAAAATATAGTAGAACAGAAGGGAATTTGTTGGATGATCCAAAAATATATAGATGGTTAATTGGCCGATTGATATACCTTACCATTAGTAAACCATATATCTCATCTGCAATGCAAGTTCTCCCTCAATTCATGGATAAACCCAGGCATACACATCTCACAGCAGCAAATAGGATGCTGCAATACATTAAAGGGACTCCTGGATAGGGTCTATTTATATCCTCTAAATCAAAGCTGCATTTGAAGGGCTTTGCAAATGCATAATAAGCTAGGTGTGTGAATACTAGGAAAAATGTTACTGGTTTTTACATTTTTCTTGGAGATCCAAGAAACAATCAGATGTGTCTAGGAGCTCTATAAAGGCAGAATTTAGATCGTGCGTGTTTATAAAGAATCTTATTCTAATCTTCATGATACAAGCCAATCTCTTTCAAGTTTGTCTGTTTCTTTGTTGTAGGAATTCGAGGATGTATTTCCAGAGTAGATGCCAAGTGGGTTGCAGCCCATTAGAAGTATTGAGCATCAAATTGATTTTATACCTAAAGCTATTTTTCCAAACCGACCAGCCTATAGGAGTAATCTAGAGGAAACAAAGGAGCTTCAAAGGCAAGTTGATGAGTTGATAACAAAAGGACATGTGAGAGAGAGCATGAGTTCGTGCACGATACTGGTGCTACTTGTGCCTAAGAAGGATGGAACGAGGAGAATGCGTGTTAATTGTAGGGCTATCAACAACATTACAGTAAATTATAAACATCCCATTCCTAGATTAGATGATATATTGGATGAATTGCATGGGTCATATATTTTCATAAAAATTGGTTTGAAAAATGGATATCATCAAATTAGGATGAAAGATGGAGATGAGTGGAAAACTGCATTTAAAACTAAAGATGGATTGTATGAGTGGTTGATAATGCATTTTGGTCTAACTAATGCACCAAGTACATTCATGAGGTTAATGAATCATGCATTGCATGCATTTATAAGAAGATTTATTGTGGTCTATTTTGATGACATTTTGGTGTATAGCAAGAGCTTGGATGAGCATATTGATCATTTGCATCGCATGCTTGATATTTTGACAAAAGAAAAACTATATGCCAATTTAAAGAAATGTTTCTTTTGTATGGAAATAGTTGTGCTTCTTGGTTATGTTGTTAACGCGAAAGGAATTAAGGTGGATGAGAAAAATGTGAAGGCTATCAAGGAATGGCCCACACCTAAGTCAATTATGGAGGTAAGAAGTTTTCATGGTTTGGCTAGTTTTTATTGGCGATTTGTCAAAGATTTCAGTACACTAGCCGCACCACTCACTGAAATTGTTAAAAAATCCTTATGTTTTAAATGGTGTAGTGAGTAAGATCATGCATTTCATGAGATTAAGGAAAGCTTATATGGTCATCCTTTATTAGCATTACCTGATTTTTCTAAAACTTTTGAGATTGAGTGTGATGCATCAGGAATAGCTATTAGAGCTGTTTTGATTTAGGAGAAGGAGAAGTGGCCAATAGCCTATTTTATTGAAAAGCTAAATGGGCAGCTTTGAAGTACCCAATATATGACAATGAGCTTTATGCATTGGTGAGAGCATTAGAGACTTGGCAACATTACCTTTGGCCAAAAGAATTTTTCATACATACCGACCATGAGTCCTTGAAGCACTTGAAAGGACAAGATAAGTTGAATAGAAGGCATGCTAAGTAGGTGAAATTCATTGAGACCTTCCCTGATGTAATCAAATACAAACAAAGTAAGGAAAATATTATAGTTGATGCGTTATCGGGAATGTATGCCCTTGTCTCCACCTTAAATGCAAAGTTATTGGGATTTGAATATGTTAAGAAATTATATGCTAATGATGATGAATTTGCTAGTGTGTATGGAGCGAGTGAAAATGCAGCATTTGGTAAGTTCTATAGACTAGATGGGTACTTGTTTCGAGATAATAGACTTTGTGTGCCTAATAACTCTATGCATGAGTTGCTTGTGCGTGAAGTACATGGAGGTGGTTTGATGGGTCATTTTGGTGTCAGGAAGACTTTAGACGTGTTGCATGAACCGTTTTTTTGGCCAAAGATGAAACGTGATGTAGAGAGTTTGTGCTAAATGTGTTATGTGCAGGCCAGCCAAATCTAGAGTCTTACCACATAGATTATACACTCATTTGCCCGTACCCAGTACACCTTGGGTAGATATTTCTATGGACTTCGTTTTAGGTAGGTTAAGGAATGGTAGATATTCGATTTTTGTGATTATTGATAGGTTTTCTAAGATGACACATTTCATATATTGTCAAAAACCGATGATGCAACTCACATCACTAACTTGTTCTTTAAAGAGATAGTGCGGCTCCATGGTGTTCCTAGGAGTATTGTATCGTGATGTTAAGTTCCTTAACTATTTTTGGAAAGTCTTGTGGGGAAAGTTGAAACTAAATTGTTGTTTTCGACTTCTTGTCACTGCCAAACAGATGGACAAATCAAGGTAGTGGATAGAAATTTATCTATGTTGTATACTATAATTCAAAAGAATCTGAAAAATTGGGAGGATTGTTTTCCATTCATTGAGTTTGCATATAATCAGAGTGTTTATTCCACTACTGATTTTTCATCATTTGAGATTGTTTATGGTTTTAATCAACTAACTCCTTTGAATTTGTTGCCTTTACCAGTTAATGAAATGGCTAGTTTGAATGGTCAAAACAAGGCTGAGATGGTAAAGAAACTCCATGAAAGTGTATGATAACACATAGAGAAGAAAAATGAGCAATATGCGACCAAAGACAACGAAGGCTATAGACAAGTCATCTTTGAACTGGGTGATTGGGTTTGGGTGCATATGAGAAAGGAAAGATTTCCGGCCCATAGATGGTCCAAGCTATCTCCTAGAGGGGATGGTCCATTTCAAGTCCTTGAAAGGATTAATAATAATGCATACAAGTTAGATCTTCTAGGTGAGTATAACAGTAGTGCTACATTTAATGTTTCTGATCTTTCTCTTTTTGATGTAGGTGACGATTCAAGGTCAAATCCTTTTGAAGAAAGAGGGAATGATGAGACTAATCAAGCACCATCAAAGAATCCATTGCATGTTCCAGTTGGGCCTATTACAAAAGAAAGATCTAAGAAAATCAAATAAACACTTAATGGGCTAATTTAAGAGACTTGGATCGAGTTCACAAATTCATCGAGCAACACCCTAACATTCAAGATGAGCTTGAAAGAAGAAGAACCAGCTTTAATCCATGTGATACAAGCTATAAAAGGGGATGACATAACCTAGAAGTTTAGTAAAGAATTTTATTTCAATAAGCATAGGCATGTGGGCCTATTTTTATATTTCTATAGTTGTAGGCATTTGACCCTATTGAATTCATTAATTAGACTTCTTTTATTGGTTATAGGAGTGTAGTTTAGGAGTTTGGACTTAAAAGTGTTCAGCTTATGTCTTTAAGTGATCTACGCTTTTTTAGGCCCTAGGGTTTTATTAGGGGATATTAAAACACATGCCTCTTTATTTTTCTAGAAATTATGAACGTGAATATTATTTTTTTAGAGAGAATTCTTATTTTCTCTACTTGTTCTTAAATGAACTAAGAACTAATCAAAGGCAAATTCTTTGTAGCGTTCTCTCTACAATCTAGATTTTTGAAACAAGTTTTTAATGAGTCTAGACCATTTTGACTCGAGTCTTGGCTTTCTTGAGTGGATTTTAATTTGTTCGTGGTTTCAGAGGATTTTCAATCCTACGGGTTCACATCACATGGCATCAACAATTTTTGAATTAACATGGCTGGTTCAATTGCTCAAAGATTTACATGTTCCTCATTCACATCTGGGACTATTATTCTGTGATAATTAGGTGGCATAACCTATAGCTTCTAATCTTGTTTTCCATGAGTTCAGGAGAAAAAAAACATGCTCACATTGATTTTCATATAGTGAGACAGAAGTTCCAAGCCAAATTGATCAAAACGCTACGTGTCAAGAGCAACATGCAGCTGGCAGACATATTTACTAAGGCTTTGGGCCAGCAGCAATTTGAAGCTCTAGTTTCCAAGATGAGACTATTAAACATATATAATCCTTGAGGGAGTGTTAAAGTTCTAGTAGATATTATTCTAGAAGATTCAATTATTTGGCACTTGTGTAAATTTATTATGTGACATGTCATTTTGTTTGTTAGAGTTTGTTATTTTTTCTCCATCTATATCGAGCTGTGACTTCAAGTGTGTATATGGCAGCCATCAAAGGTGCATTGTAAATTTGTAATCATTCAATTTGAAAGATTCATATAACTGTTTTTCCTAATTTTATCATTCCTTCCACTTTGGATCTATGAGACTCTCAATTAGCTCCTAATATTTTTCATTTATTTGATCAAACAATCCCACATACTTCATCAATCATTAACTTGTCATATATAGATTTTATTATTGCACAGTTTCTTACAATTTCTTCAATCACATGACAACATTATATCATCTTGCAAATTAACAAAAAAAGATCGACAAGTACTTACATAAAGATTGTCTTTGAGCTTTTGCATCATCAAGGCACATGCAGATTGCACAAAAGAAGTGGGAAAGGCAAATAAACTAGTTGTCTCTTGCAATTAATTAATGAAATTGATAAGCATCAACGATTCTCTCACACTACAAGAAATAGGACTTTTTACAATGAAACTTTTTGCTGGAAAAGCGGTAAAATCGCCATCAATGACTTTTTTTGGCGATTTTTTCCTCGTTGCAAATTCGCTGATATTATTCCTTCACTTCTGAACTAGTCAAAAACCGCCTCAAGAAGTTGATCTTTACTAGCAATATTTTTCGTTGCAATTAGTCAAAAATATTGCCGTAAAAAGGCACTACAATTCAATTAATAATCATTGTGAAAGACTTCTTCCAGCGATTTCAAGACCGTCACTAATAATTATACATTCGCTGAAAATAACTTTTTCCAGCGAATATGGGCGTCGCTGGTAATAAGTTTTATGTCTTCAAAACACTATCGTGGCAACCAATTTTCACCGCTAAAGACTATTTTCAACGTTTTCTAACAACATTGGAATTGAGATTTTGGTCTTCAAAACATAATTACGGCGACTTTCTATCGCTGGTAATTTTCGTTTCCAACATTTTTTGAAAGCGCGTCGATTTAATAGGCGATTTTGAAAAGAGTATTAGCAGCAAATAGAATTCACCACAAATACTCTTTTTAAAAATATACTAGCCTAATTGCCAATTGTATGGTTTTCTAACCATTCAGTTCCAATGGTATTTGTTTTAGGCTATATAGCCTAAAACACACAAAACATTATTACAAAACATTATAAATATACTAAACAAAAAGATTAAAAAGATAAGATATTTTCTTTTTAACCATTACATCCCAACACATTATATTCAATGTTTCATCCTATCGTAACTCAAACACAACATAGTCTTATTCCACCATTCAGAGGTGACTGCATATATCATAACAACATCATCAAAGACAACAAAAAGGAAGCACAACCAGACTCACGTGATCTTGAGGATGATTGCGGTCAAGTTAATGTCTAGCATGCTCTCACTTAGACCCCTTGCATTGCAGGACTGTTTTGAAGTTTCATTGCCTATTCACTCATCTTCTGAACCTCTAAAGGTGATAAGATTTTCATGCACCGAACACATTGAACAAATTGCCTGCACAGACACTAGGCATATTATGTATAACTGAAACATACTTGGTCCTGAACAAGAAGATAGCCAAGAACAAGAAGAAAAGATAGCATTATTGGAACGAAATGCTTCAGTAGAGAAACATATGAGTAACTTGATGCAAATAAAGCTGAAAGATATCCATTAAGCACAATCTCACTTCAATATAGATATTCCAATGCATCAAATAGATAATATTTTATTTTCGCAAGATGTATCTAATTATCTCTAGAACTTTTCTAAGGAATAAGTTTACTTATTAAAAATGTTTGTAACCTGATACTTTTAGCCATTACTGGCGTGCTGTCGCAGGCACCCAAATAAAATCTTGTACTCTCAAAAAATATATGTAGTAATGTGAGTAAGGATCGATCCAACAGAAAATGATTAGCTTATTTTTATACTATTAAGCAAGGAAGATAAGGTTTTTGATTGTAACAAAAATAACTTTAAAGGAAATAAAAATAACTACAGAGCAATTTAATTTCAAAATATCAATCAAAGGAAGAAGCATTGGTCGAAGTCAACGTCCACCATCAAAATTTTATAACTGATCATTGATGCAATATAAATCATTAATACTTTAAATATTCACCGTTAGAACCATTTTCTTACCTCTCCTTGGTTGTAATTAATTAGAAAACAAGCGATCTAATTAATTCTAATTACTAAACAACTCAAGACAAGCGCTAAGGATTTAATCTAATAGCAACTTTAAGAATTAGAGAGATCAATGAAATTAAACAATACAAACACAAGGGGTTGCATTTAATTTAGTCGAACATTCTTCTTAAGTTCTAATAATTTCTGACGCAGCAAATCATCAAAACTTAATTGCTTCACAGATTAGAGAGATCAAACAATTACGGATTTGATATCTAATCTAGCAATAAATTATAACGAATAATAAACTAGCAAGCCTTCTAATAATTAAACGAAATAATCATGAAAATAGGCATAGAAGAATATTTGATACTCAAAGCATAAATTGAATAATAAGAACAAATTAGACCTCACAGCTATATAAATTTCAAGACTTTCGTTTCCTTTGACCAATTACAAAAATTTAGCCACTCAAAATCATAACAAAAATATCAATCAAAAGAAAAAGAAGAAAAAGGAAATATTTGGTTTTTCTTTCAAGTTAACACAATGGCTCACTAAGCACCCAAAACATCGTATTTAGAACACACACCCTTCCTTTCTATTTATAAGCATCTTTCATGCAAGTTGTTATGACAAAATTATCACAATTTCAAGTTGCTTTGCCATGTATCATTTTTAATCCAAGTGGTTTGTAAGTTGAGTGTTCAATTTTGCTTCTTCTTCATTAGTTGTCTTGTATGACTTTGTATCTTGTGTTCAAACAATTTGTCTTGAAAAAGCTTGAGTGCACCTAATCTTGCATGTGAGTTTATCATTGAATTTCCAAGTTGGTGCAGGAGTGCTTGCTAGAAAATGTTTTGATGACATGTGGATTTAATGCAATTGGCTGGAAATGTGGCTAAAGAATATTCAGGAGTTTCAAGTGCAGGTGCGTCTACTTCATGGTCGATTTCGTCTTCGATTGAGCCGATATCTCTCAAAACATAAAACATAAAGTTATAGATCTTTCTCTTGGGATTCTATATCATCTTGAATCAGCTCAATCAGAAATTGGATAAGAAAGTTATGCCCATATTACAAAGATACGTCAAAACTATCTAAAATTTCACAATTATCTTCATTTGCTCCTAATGCCTTTATTTGTATTCTAAATTAAAATATAAGAATAATGAGTAAATTTAGCCATCAAATAAGAATAAAATATTAAACATTAAGAGAGGAAAATATGGCATTTTATATTCTCATAAATTACCTTTTTCACACTTCATGTCTTAAGAATGTAAACACTAGGTACCTTGAGGTACACTTTTGATTTGACAATACTGGAGCCAAGAATATGCATTGATCACATTGACACCGAAAATTCCCACTTTGGGCAGGCTTGTTTAATAACCAAGAACTACATGGACATGCAATCACATACTAAAAGATCTAAAAGAGTTTCACATGATTTTAACCAACAAATATCAAGAACGCTAACACCAAACATATAATATAGACATTTTTGTTACATTTCTAATCAGCAAGTTCTCTATAAAAAGCTAGCGTAAAAAGCTTCACAAAATATTAGTTTACTTGGCAAAATTAATCTAGTGGTTTTTCTTTGTAAAATATTTATAAAATGCCTCTTAACAGAATATCCTAACCACATTTAATGTATTTCATAAAATATTATAAATAGCAATTAAGTACCCAATCATCTCAATAGTGGATACTATTACCTTACATTTGGATTCAACAACACAAGTGAATACAATATGCGAATGGAAACTCTCAGCATTTATACTTGTTGCGCCTGTCCTCCTATTTGATATCCCCTGCATAATTTATTCAGTGCTTGTAAATATGATGCCTGAGTATAATCAATCCATAATACAAGTTGATTTTTAAAATATAACCCATTGTCTCAAATTCAAAGGGTTGAAAATGAGGAAGTCACATAGAGACTAATCCTTCAGATTAAATGGAATAAATTGAAAAATGTATGAACTGTTAACTTAAAAACTTTCATATTTAAGTAAAAATCATATTTCTTTTTTTTTTATGTTAATCTTGCTAGTGGCTAGCCTTATGCATCACCTCAACATAAGGAAAGAGTCTGGATACAAGGCATGCACTTAATGTGAGCCTTACCTAAATTGGGAAAAGAACCTCCAATTGCATGATTCAAATCTCTAAGTTAGGTCATGGGACATGCCATATACAAGCATTTAACGCACCAATTTGTGCAACCAACTACAAATCACGAGGCACATTGTTTTATTGAAAAAAGAAAAGAAAAGCAGAAAGTAAAAAGCCAACTTTGTACCTCCCAACCCCATGCCAGACTTCTCTCTCATGCATACCCAAGCATTCGGGTACTCTCTTTTGTTATCCACCACAGCAGCGACAAAATCAAGTCTATGAGAAATAATTGATCCAGAAAGTCATTAAAAAAATAAAACTGAAAACTTAAGAAAATAACTTCAAAAAGTTAACCATGAAAACAACCTCACTTCCTAATAGTTCTAGAAAGTCATCCCTCCCTCCATCACTCACGAAACTTTTGTTGCGTTTGCAGTATGCCATTGATTCTCTAGCCCAGTGCTCCTTTCCAATATGCCAACCACATGTTCATGAAAACATTTCTAGCATTCTCAAATTTGCAATCTTATTTCACTCTTCTTGTTCGTAGTTTTGGGATACCAGTTATAATAAGAAACCCACCATTCCAAAATCCCCTATCAACACCAAACCCACCATACCTCTGTTCACGTTCTTTCTTCTTCTTCTATAAGTAAAGTATAACCCAAATCATTCAACAAGGAACTAATATTTATTTCAAAAAAAAAATCCAAAAGGGGAAAAGAAACATAATAACAATAGAAATATGAAAGTCAAATACAAAATCCCTAATTCTGGTATTAGATCATGCTTTTCATTTTTTGGATTGGTAGATTTTCAGGTTTTAATTCGAAGACAAGGGGATGCTACGGGAGTTCGGGACGTGTTTCAGTCGATTGGAAAAGAAAAAGGGAAAGTTCGGCTATGGGGAATGGGTGAGAGTGAGAGGGAATGGGAAAATGGAAAATTATTTTACCAAGTCACGTTTTTAACATGCATCGTTTCATTCAATCTCGCTGCTTTCCAGGTCAGCTTCGGTGTGTGATTGTTGTGCAAGGCTGCCCGCAGGTAGAATTTTCCTTAGGTCATTATGTCCCCCTTTTCAATTATATGTAATTTAGGGTGCTAAAATGCAGTGGTCAATCTTTCAAAACTACATCACAGGCCCAAAAGACAAACACCACCGTGATTTTCAATTAATGCATTTTGTTTACACCCTCTTTTGGTTTATTTAGAAATAGAAACTATGTTTAAGATTGCCATTTCTACAGTTTTGATTTTTAATGAAATAGTCTACAAAGACGAAATTTGAAGAAGAAAAGAAACAATTACTCATAAAAAAGTATAAAAGATTATGAGGGCCACATTAAGATAAATATTCATGCTATGCCTAAAGTATGAGAAGTTTATTAAAGAGAAAACCTTTATCAAGAGTTGAGTCACATCCTTCATTGTACGTACAGATTCCTTTTTGAGATTTTCAACATAGACGCCAGTTTTAACATCTTCTCTTATCTAGGAGAAGAAGGCAACAAAAGGCCAAAGAAGACAAGGTTTATGGTAGCCAAAAAACTTAAAAAAATATATACATGAAGATGAAAGGATAAAAAATTCCTTTTACCTGGTGATTTCCTTGAAAGGATAAAAAATTCTTTTTTATGATTATTAGGGTTGAGAAAAAGTAGGGTAAAATGCCAAGTGAGACTTGTGGCAAGATTTCTTAAGATCAAAACTCAAGTATGGGGTGGTTACAAAGCAGATTCTTAACAACACTAAAAAAATATAGGACTTTCATTAGATCATTAAATTTAGACAATTTAATTAGCCAATAGCTTTATACTGGTATCACATATGCAACAAACTATGCAACTATAGTATATTCATAAAGCAGCCCAATGAAAATCATTTGCAGTAAAAGATATGACATATCACCTGATGAACATTCATTGCTTTGATGAAACAAAGCCTTTTCCTAAAAAAGATATGACATATCACCTGGATAGCATTTGTTGTCCTCAATTGGAAAAGTGGTGAAGAGTGTCTTATGCACAACAGGTTTAAAAAATTGTCCATGGCAGTAAGAATGTGACCCCACTAAGGCTTGCAGGATGGATCTGCTAATCTAGGTTTAATCTAAAAATGGAAAAAAATTCAAGATTAACAATAAATATCATATTAGATGTTAAAGAGGAAAGAATAATATCTGATAAACTATTAACAATAACTCTCTGCATCAAAAATTCAGAATACTAATTTCTTTATTAAATGGGCACTGTTGAAAGTTACAAAAACCGTGCCCTCAATTAAATTCATTATATATGTTTTCATTTAATAATTAGCACTAAAATGTAATAAATACAATATCAAACAATGATTAAACATAAGTGACTGCTTACAGTAGCCAGTTCTTTTCATTCTTCTCCTTTGGGGGAAGGCTAACACCTCAATTCTTAAAACTGTAAATGAAGTAAAGCCTAAAAAGCATGGAAAAACCATCATCAAATTTGAAACATGTTACTTTTGGAATCGAATCCAGAACCATTACCAAAGATAAAGGAACATTTCATAATGATCACATAAAGATCCCAAGTTATGACGTCTATTGTTTATTATCATGAAGAATATCAAATACCCATTCAAGAGTCAATAAGAAACAAATATTGTCCTATGATCTTGGATAACAATTACTATTAAAAAAGAAGTTGAGCATGACAATCATAGTGGACCTGCTGAACAAATTACCAGAGTTGTATGAATCACAATCAAGAGATTTTGAGCTAAGAATCTCATCACCATAGTGGAAAAAAGATATTCCCTAAGAAAATACATCCCAACTAAAGTAAGTCAAAGTAGTTGGAAAGAGTGATAGATGTAGTTTGCAGGTTTCAATGAGCAACTACATGAGTTGTGGCATACAATGAGAAATAGAAATTTTAGCACAGAATATGATTGCTAACAGATGATCAGCTAGTCTCTATTGTTACATAAATTTGCAAAAGAATTATCTAATAGTAAATATGTTAATGGATGTATAACTAAACTTCAAGAAGAAATCAAAGGAAATTGACCTTAAGGAGCAAAATTATATTCAAACTCTGCACAGAGTTTATATTCTGGTTACAAAAAGAAAGTCCATTGATTCTGCCACATTTATCATGAATATGTGTTGAATTCAACAGTCTTCAGCACTCAGTCACCTACATTTCAACCCTATCATTTTGAACTAATTTATATAATTTTTTAAATGACTTTTATGTCACATAATGTGCTATTTAGTTTTGATATTATCATAGAAAAAACTAAGATGATAGTTTCACTTATGATTTCGGGATGACCCCTAACATATTAATTTGTAAAGTCAAGTTAATCTATTGAAATCGTTAATCTCATTATGAACAAGACATGTTCAAGGAAGCTAGTTCTTGGACCAATCCATATAATGAGTTGCCCCTCACTCCACAGCATACCGTACCATTTCTAAACATGTGAAGGATAACAAGGATTATATTAAGAGCGGAATCTGAAATCATGGTTAATACATTTGTATGAAACAAAAAATAAGATATTTAGTCAAATTTAATTGCTATTTAAATTTTAAGAATTGTTGAAACCTGTGATAGTGCTATTACAGCTATTGCCAAATGATTTATCATGCACCTCTCATCTACAAAAATTTCCTTTGGTGTCTACATGTATAAGACGAGATCAGAACTAAAACATCATAGAATTAATATAACAAACTGTAAGAATAAATTGAGCATACCTTCAAACTCACTATGTCAAATAGGGTCTCATTGTCATGAGCAGAAACATAATTAACCTTGAAAATAGAAAAAAGTTACTGTCAATCAACCTAGTGGTGTAGGGTAGTTGGAACAATGATATCTTGCTGCCTCTTATTCCAAAAGGCATCAATTTTGTAATCAATAAATTGACTGATCAATTTTTTAACTTTCTTGAAATATCTAAAAAAGGCATTAAAAAAAGTACAGCAGAATAATTAGACCTCATTGCTAAGCAATTCGAGACTTTCACTTATGAAAATGAGCTTTCAGTATCGACTAATCTTCTGTAGTGATTCAACACCAATTTTAATTTGCCTTTCTTCAGTTGTAAGGAAAAGCGAGCCGGCATATCGGTATCTATAATTGAACAAGAATGACTACGCTTCTAAGATGAAATGCCAAGAAAGCAACAACTAAATGATTTTTAAATACATATAGAAGTTGGATATGATATGTTCACTCATAGAAAGAATAAGGTTTGAGTCCTTGTAGTTGGTAAAGGTGCAAATCCATTTGTAGCGGTAAGGTTTCCTCAACAGCTCCTCCCCAACATTCAGAAATTTGTTGTCAACCCTTTAATAACATAGAGCAGAGCACTGAACTAAGAATGTAGAGCAAACTGAACGTACTATGCACTCGCAAACGCATGTTAAACAAATGGAATGGCCCATCCTCTTCAACTTCTTGAAACTAGCATATCTTGATTATATGTTTAACAAACCATGTGTGTTTCTGAGATTTGGCTAATATGTGTGGATAGTAATCTTGTTTATCCATATATAACGAAGGCGAGAAGTTTTGTGTAATAGTATCAACCAAAACTCACAAAAAGGCAAGGAAAATGAAATCAGGATTGATAAGTCTATAGTAGGAGGCGAATTGCAAGAGTTTGATATAAATGCTTTTAACTTATCCTAATTTAATTAACTCAACACAACATTACAGATAGTTCTGGCATTAAAAGAAGAAGAAAAAAAACCTCCTACTCAAGTTATCATCACATAGCACAGAGTTCTCTCGAATTTATTCACTAAAATTTAGAGAGCAAAGGAGAAAAAGTTAGAAGAAGAACAATAGGAAGAAGAAGAGAAGGAGAAGAAAAAGAAAAAGAGGACAAGAGGATAGAAGAAGAGGGGGGAGGGGGTTGGCCTCGCCCCCGCCCTAGAACACATCACCCAATGAGAATCTCCATTAGCTCTCGGAAAGGAAAAGAGAAAGAAAGTCCCTAAATACACTTGATTCAGTGGTGTTAGCAATATACCTATCTTCATGCTCACTGTGCTCTATGAAATCAAGATTCCGGTGGGTGACTTTTTGCATAGCCACACCCTGAAGTGGCAAATGCCCTCAAGAGGTTCAATAGAGGAGGAAAGTTGTCGCCTTTTGCCGATGGAAAATCCAATGGAGAAAGGTGAAAGGGGGTCGGATCTGGATGGTTTCCAGTTGTGTAGCAACCAACCATGAATCTGTGGTCGAATCTATGGATATCTAGTGGATTTGCAACTAGAAAATGGAAAGGGAAGTTGGGATTCTACTTGACGGAGATCGAGGGGTAATGTTGGAAGATTTTTGGAGCTCTTTGCTGCTCCTATTTTAGAGTTCGGCGGAAGGAGAAATCAAATAAGTGAAAATATGTGGTTCAACAAGTTAGGGTGGGTGGATTTGCAGGTAGGTGAACATAGCGAAGAAGGAAAATCTATGGGTGTGGAAATCGGGACTCCATTGGGATGGTGAAGGAGGGAAATATCAGAGGAGGGTACATAATGGCCAAATGTTTTCATCTTCCTTGTCGACCTCCTTCGTCAGGCTCCAACTCATTAATTACCTATAGAACATAAAAACATGACATACCTCCTCACTTCCCACAAGGAATTGTGGTGGCAAAAGTCATCACTTTTGTAGGAAAAATTCTTTTATGTCAAATTTTGATCGTTGGGAGCTCTGGTGAGATAAAAAAAAAATTCGTCCACCAAAATTTCAACTCGTGGGATATACGGCCTACACTGTCCCACAAGATAAATCGCATGAAAAAAAAATTGTTTCAACATAAGAACTATGATGGCCTTTGACAAAAAATCATGGAAAAAAAAGATATTTCCAACCAAATAAATGCGTGGCAAATGCTATTCTGAAAATCTCTATTTACGAAGAACTTTTACTGTGGAAAATAGTCATTTTCAGCAACAAAAAAAAAATTGCCGCAAGTTCAAGTACAAAAGAATCATTATTGTGGGAACTTACAAGCCTATAAATACCCATGTCCCTAGATGTCCCAATTGGCACAAAGTAATTCATTTTCATCTTTTCCCTCTAAAATAGAATATCAAATTTTCTCCAACGGCCTTAATAGCTTTATATAGACCCTCACCTTGGAGTTCAGGAAAATTAATGGTGGATAGCTTCAAAAATATTTGCATTTTATCTGTTTGACAGATGAAAACAAGATAACTAGTTCAGTTAATGTCAATGGATGAGCACTAAGCAAGTGATATTAATGTTGGATAACTAGTTAGCGATATTCTTCCTTAACAAGTTAGTACAAAGTCTTGAAACAAATATACTACTCCTCTTCTATGAGTCAATAAACAAAAAAGAAATAAAGAGTTGAGAATAATTGTAACATACACAATGCGCCCTTTGAGAAAAACAATCTACTATTTATCTTTAAACTTTTTGCGACGATACATTTTTGCCGCAACATCTAATAAAGTTGGGAGTCAGCAAATTTTCGATCGTTTGATGTAATCTCATTGCAACAACTTGATTCGTTTTTCATGAACATCCTTTGAGTGATCAACAGTACTGTATTTTCTACCATGGTATGCTTTGAGAAAATGTTAATACGAAAAGATCAAATTTATTGTAGTGTGAAGTCATAAACCCCGGTAATCTAAATAGAAAATGAATTGTCCAAAGGCAACTTTACCCAATTAAAAACTTGACTAGTATCAATAGAACTTACTACAAAACTTGACAAAGTACAAAAAAATATATAGAAATAGAGCTAGTACAAATTAGGCACCTCGTACGTCTTGAGGTTGAGCTGAGAGTTGAAAATTAAAAGGATTGAAAACTTAATAAACCTTATTTTTAGGGCGCCTTTGAAGTCAACTTTGTTTGCCTTTTTTTCGCCAACCAGAAGAAGATAATTGAGAAGCGCAAGTCAGTCAAAAGTCACAACAATTGTTCATATAGTAGTACTATTACATCTATTAAAAAAATAATTATATAAAAAATAATTTACAAACTAATATAATTTTATCTAATTTATTAAATTTATATTATAATAAAAACATTTTATAATTTAATGCATCGTATTAAATTATATTAATTTATAAAATTATTTTTATATAATCTGTTAATAGCTAGAGTACGTTTCATAGATTATTATAAAGGAACAAAAACTAGCAATAACTTGAGCAGAGTAAGAGTTTGAGATATCATAGACTTCAAAAATGGAGAAAATAGAGCACACAATTGTCGCCACAAATGGCAAAAACATGCACGTGGCGTCAATAGGGAAAGGCCCAGTGGTCCTCTTCCTCCACGGCTTCTGTTGAGAGATGGCTTGAATTCTGGTCTGCCTAATATTTTCGTTCGACTCTCGCTCGACGTCCCACTTGAGCGAGAGTCCAACCCGAGAGTTCGCTCGACTTTCGCTCGATGTCCAACTCGAGTGAAGTTCAACCCGAGAGTTTGCTCGACTCTCGGTCGACATCCAGCTCGAGTGAGACTCAGGCAGAGACTTCGCGAAACCCTCGTTCGACGTCTAGCTCGAGCGAGTCTGACCTAGAAGTGTTCGCTCAAGCGAGATTAACTTTCGCTCGAGCAAGATCGCACAAATATAAATATCGCGGGCTTCATTTCGTGCGAAGCAGACGACGAACTCCCACCCCTGTTTTCACCCCCGACGAATAGAGAATTCTCAAATCTTCATTTCTTGTCTATTTCTTGAGTGATTAAGTGTATACACATGAGGTGAGTGATTTCTCTTGTAAGAATCTATTGATTCTCTCTCTCTATACTCCATTTGATTATAGTGAAGATTTGAAACCAACCTTACAGTGGATGTAAGCTCAATTGAATTGAACCACTTAAATTTGGTATTCTGTGTTGTCTTTATTGTTTTACTTCTCTTAGTTACTACCTCTGCATTTGATTTCTTATCTTTATTGTTTGTTTTATTGGTTTATTCCCAACAAACTGGTATCAGAGCTATCTAGCTCTGTGAATGACTGATTGGATGGCTACAGGAATATTTGAAATAGAGAAATTTGACAGATAGAACAGTTTCAGTCTGTGACGCTTAAAGATGAAAGCTTTGTTGCGCTAGCAGGGGTTATTCAAAGTTTTTGAGGAAAGGTCTGTTGATTCTCTTGTATTGTCTAAGGACGATGAAGAGAAGGTACATATCACTATTTTATTGTCATTAGCTGATGGAATATTAAGAAAGGTAATTGAGGAAGAGACTGTTGAGAATCTCTGGAACAAGCTTGAGAGCTTGTACATTAAGAAATCTCTTACTAACCGGTTGTATTTGAAACAACGGTTATATACGCTCAAGATGAATGAGGGTTCGTCTATTACTAAACATTTATATGAGTCTAACAAGATTGTTATGGATCTTAGAAATATTGACATCAAGCTTGATGATGAAGATCAAGTTTTAATTGTTTTGTGTTCATTACCTGCATCATTTGAGAATTTTGTAAATTCTATGTTATATGGAAGAAATACCATCTCCTTAGCGGATGTGAAATCAGCTTTGAACTCGAAGGAGTTGAGGAATAGGTACAGTGATAAGGGTGGTGAAACTCAAGCCAGTGGTTTAATTGTCAAAGACTCATCCAACAGAGGAAGATCCAGTGATAAGGGTTCAGAGAAGGGCAGAGGGAAGTCTCTGGGGAAATCGAAGTCTAAGTCCAACAAGAAAAACATCAAGTGTTATTACTGCCAGAAGTTTGGACATTACAAGAGTGAGCGTACAAAACTGAAGAAGAAGGAGGAATCCACGAGTTCCTCTAATGCTGTCAGTGTTGCTGATGATTCTGATGGCTCAGATGTGGTCTTGGCAATTAGTGATTCGAGCAGTCAGTTTAGTGACAAGTGGGTCATGGACTCAGCTTGCACTTTTCACATGTGTCCCAAAAAGGACTGGTTCATGACTTATGAACTAGTCAACAGTAGTTCTGTTTTATTGGAAAACGACACGACTTGTAAAATTGCAAGAATTGGCTCAGTGAAGATAAAGATGTTTGATGGAATAGTTAGGACATTGTCTAATGTCTGGCACATTCCAGACTTAAAGAAGAATCTTATCTCCCTAGGTGCTCTTGATTCTTTGGGTTTTAAGTACACGGGACAAGGTGGAGTACTGAAAGTCAGCAAAGGCTCCATGGTTGTTATGAAGGGAGATCAGACAGATGGTCTCTATTTCCTCAAAGGCAGTACTGTCAGTGGTGAAACTGCAGTGTCAGTATCTAATGAGGTAGAGTCAGATGTCACTCGTTTATGGCATATGAAACTGGGTCATATGAGTGAAAAGGGGATGTCTATCCTTAGTAAGTAGAGGTTGTTAGGAGGCAAGAATATTGGTAAATTTGATTTGTGCGAGCATTGTGTGTTTGGCAAACAAAGCATGGTCCAGTTTGCTACAGGTGTCCACAAAACTAAAGGTACAGTGGACTACATTCATTCAGACCTTTGGGGTCCATCCTTAGTTCCGTCAAAAGGTGGAGCAAATTACTTGCTTACTCTCATTGATGATTACTCACAGAAGGTGTGGGTTTACTTTCTGAAGCAGAAAAGTGATATCTTCAAGAATTTCAAGCAGTGGAAAGTTCTGATTGAGAACCAGACCGGCAAGAAGATTAAATGGCTTCGGACTGACAATAGAATGAAATTTTGTAGCAGTGACTTTGATGAGTTCTGTAAGAATGAAGGGATTGTCAGACATCGTACAGTTAGGCACACTCCACAACAAAATGGGATAGCTGAACAAATGAACCGAACCCTGTAAGAACGAGCATGCAGTATGCTCTTAAATGCCGGCCTGTCTAAGGACTTTTAGGCAGAAGCAGTCAACACAGCCTGCTTTCTGGTGAACCACTCTCTAGCCACAACTATTGGTTTGAAGACACCTAATCAGGTATGGTCTGATGCACCTAGTGATTATTCAAATTTAAAAATTTTTGGTTGTCCTGCTTACTTTCATGTTAATAATGGTAAGCTAGAACCTAGGGCAAAGAAATGTATATTTATGGGATATGCTACTAAGGTAAAGGGATATAGGTTATGGTGTACTGATCCCAAGTCACCCAAATTCGTGATTAGCAGAGATGTTGTTTTTGTTGAAAAATCACTGTTTAATCCGAGAAAGGAGATTACTGTGTCTACAAGGAAGAAGGTGGAGCTACAACAGGCTCTACAAAGGACACCACCTAAATCTCAGGATCATGCTATAGCTGATGAGCATGACTCTAAGTCTGAGACTGAAGCACCGGTTGATGAGTAGTACAGTATAGCTATCGGTAGACAGAAGAGGCAGATCAAACCACCTCAGAGAAATGCTCAAGCAGACATGGTTATGTATGCACTCGCTATAGCAAAAGAAATTGTTGGGCAAGGGCCTTTCAGTTACTCAGTGGTGCTCAGCTATGATTGAAGAGATTGAGTCTCTTCACAAGAACCAAACATGGGATTTGGTCAAGTTACCAACGAAGACTAAAGTTGTTGGTTGCAAATGAGTTTTTAAGAGAAAAGAGGGAATCTAGTCTGAGACAGATGCAAGATACAAAGCACGCCTAGTTGCTAAGGGCTACAGTCAGAGAGAGGGAATCGACTTCAATGAAGTGTTCTCTCCAGTTGTAAAACACAGTTCAATCAGAATTTTACTAGCCATGACGGCTTTGTATGACCTGGAGTTTCAACAGCTTGAAGTGAAGGCAACGTTTCTATATGGCGAGCTTGAAGAGACTATCTATATGCATCAGCCAGAGGGATTCATTATTGAAGGCAAAGAGGACCGAGTATGCAAACTAAAGAAGTCTTTGTATGGTTTGAAGCAGTCGCCTAGGCAATGGTATAAGCGTTTTGATTTGTTTATGATTGATCATGGTTATTTGAGGAGTACTTATAATTGTTGTGTATATCATAAACAATTGCCTGATAAATCTTTCATTCACTTATTACTATACATTGATGACATGCTTATAACTGCTAAAAGCATGGTTGATGTCGATTTGATGAAAACTCAACTTAAAAATGAGTTTAAGATGAAAGATTTAGGTGCTACTAAAAAAATTTTGGGAATGAAAATTCACAGGGATAGGAAAGCTGGAAAGCTGTACTTGCCCAGAGAAAGTACATTGAGAAGGTTTTTGATAGGTTTGGAATGTCTAACTCCAAACCTCTAAGTACGCCGTTGGCATTGTATTTTAGACTTTCAATTTCCCTATCCCCCAGACAGATAAGGAGGAACAGTCCATGGCAAACTTTCCTTACTCAAGAGCTGTTGGTAGCATTATGTATGCTATGGTTTGTACCCGTCCCGACATTTCACAGGCAGTGAGCGTAGTTAGCAGATACATGGCTAAACCTGGTAGAGCTTACTAGCAGGCCGTTGAATGGATTCTGAGGTACTTGAAGGGAACCTCACATGTTGGCTTGATATTTGATAGAAATGTTCATCTTTAATGTTGTTAGATTTGTTAATTCTGATTATGCTGGAGATTTAGATCAAAGAAGATCATTGACAGGTTATGTTTTCACTTTATGCGATTCTGCTATTAGTTGGAAAGCAACGCTTCAATCAACTGTTGTTTTATCAACTACGGAGGTAGAATACATGGCTGCAACTGAGGCTGTTAAGGAAGTCATTTGGGTAAAGGGCCTGATCAGTGACTTGGGTCTTCAGCAAGAGGGGATGACAGTATTTTGTTGTGACGCCCCCCAATTCCCCTTAAAAGAACACGGGAATCGAGGCGTCAGGATGATGACAACACGGGTCACACATCCCAACGACAAGTGTCAAAAGTGTGTGTACACGTGACATACATAAATAAAAATCGCAGCGGAATAATTAAAGTCAATATCTAAGTACCAGAATTTTAGAAATATATACAAACCAAGCCAAAGTATATTCTCCAACCGAAGATTTAATACAGTCATCCGAAATACAAATTAAACAGATACATACTTATAAAAAGGGAAAAATAAATTTCTCGAGATAACAATTAATATTAATATCACCTTAATTGCAGAGCCATCTCCTCAGGCTCAGCCTCTGCATAATCTGCATCCAAAAAACTACGACGCCAAGATGGCATCGCAGGTAAGTACAACCCAAACAAACCCAAGACAATAAATACATTAATGCCACAACAACAATCATGAACAAATTACCATATGCATAAGACTTAAAATCATCTTCCTCAAAATCAATAAAATAACCACACACGCCAAAATCCCATTTAACCCAAAATAAAACTCCAGTAAAATCACCCATCATTTTCCCAAAAAATGATGACCATAAATCCATTAAAACCACAACCATTTTCCCAGAAAATGGTCCATGTAAAACCAATAAACACAACCCGCCACTTTCCCAGAAAATGGCCTAAACATCCGTTTTATTAACCGTATGCACCATGATCTTCCCTAGGGACCATCTGCACACCCTGGCTTTCATCATCACACCGAAGGTAACGACCCTGCATATGACTTCGGAATGGGGGATTCCTAACTAACCGCGCCCAGCACGTACCACGACCAGGCATCCCCTAACTCCCGCTAGTAGAGGTGCCACAGAGTCGGCACGAGAGCGTTACCATCCCGTCCGATCCCATCGTCGCCCGGCGACGACCCAGGGGACGTCACTCAGTATATTCCTCTCCCGAGTGACCAGAGGAGCTCCACCGGGATAATGCCCCATCCTGACTTAGGGTCGTGATACACACGCACCCAGAAGCCATAAATACAATGAAAACCCAGTTTTCATTTCCAACACATGAATATGCGCGTAAATACACGATGCAGATGACCATGCACCAAATAACCGACAACTCATAATTTACGACAATAACCAACTACAATATTTGTTGATGCAAAAATATATTTAAATCTTAAAGTTTATTTGGAAAATACTTACAGCGATTAAAAACGCATATCCTTGAGTAGACGCCCTTCCGCAGCGCTCGCAGCGGTCATTTGTACGTTAGATTAACATGCTCGGTTTGACACCAAAATTTAGGGAGATACTCTTTGAAGGGTGGGGAATCTCATGGAGGTAGTGGTGTGGCGGCACAACCACCGGAAGGTGGCTGATCGGGGTCAAAATGGGTGAAAACCCATTTTTAGGTTTGGGGTTGTACCTGGAAGGTGAGGCAACGGTTGGGGAAACTGAGCTAGGAGGATGACCGGCTGGGCGAGGGGAGTCTTTTGGTGGCGGTGGTGAGGCCTACGGTGGCCGGACGGCGGCGCGGCGAAGATGGATCTATTTAAGACCCATTTCGGATGGAGGGGGTAACCGGTGGCGATGGGTGGCTACCGACGGTGAGTTATGCTCGCCGGAGGGTGGGGAGTCTAATGATGGTGGTCGGAGGCCAAGGGGTGGCCGGCGGTGGCCGAAAAATGTAAGGGAATGCAAAATACCCATTTCGGGTTTGTGGCCGTGGAAAGGCGGTGGGATGGCCGGAGGGGACACCACCTGTACCGTTGAACTCGCCGGCATGTGGGGGTGAGGTTGGGCTGGGCGGTGTCGCCGGTGGGTGGCCGGCGGCGGTCCTGGGTTGAGGGAGAGGAACGGCGAAGGGGAGAGGGAACAGGAGAGGGGTACGCGGGCTAGGAAGCAGGGGAAAAATGGAGGAAAAAGAAAAGAAAAAGAGAAGAAAAAGGAAAAAGGAAAAAGGAAGGGAAAGAAATACAGTCCAATTCCCATCACTTGGATCACAAAAATACTTAAAATCACAACATAAATATAAGCACATAAAAACCCATTCCACAACACATTTAATTAAATAAATAAAACACATCAAATAAAATCACATAATAAAATAAAGGAATTAAATTCTCATTCACTAAAATAATTAACTCATTAAAATAAATAAGAAAACAATGTAACTCAATATTAACTAATTAATAATTCAAATAAATATCTTAAACAAGTAAAACATAACTAATAATATTATTAAAATAAATTAAAATAATTAATACTGAGAATAAAATAAAGTGTAAAAATACACGTAAGTCCGGGATCTCACAATTTTGTGACAGTCAGAGTGCAATACATTTGACCAAAAATCAAATGTATCATGAGATGACAAAGCACCTTGATGTCAGGTATCATTTTCTTAGAAAAGTAGTTGCAGATGGTATAATAGGCATTCAGAAGATTGCTACTACAGAGAATCTAGCAGACATGGTGACAAAGTTAGTTGCAGTACACAAGTTCAAACTCTGTCTGAACTTGATTGGAGTTTGGGGTTTTCAGGTCCCTTAGGGGATTTTGATGGGGTTGATTTCTTTTGGCAACAAGTGGTTTATTTTTGTGAGGCTTGTGACAATTCAAGCCAATATGGAGATTTATTAAGAGATGGCTTGAATTCTAGTTGCGAGAGTCCAACCCAAGAGTTCGCTCGACCTTCGCTCGACGTCCAGCTCGAGCAAAGTTCAACCTGAGAGTTCGTATGACTCTCGCTCGACATCCAACTCGAGCGAGACTCAAGCAGAAACTTCGCGAGACCCTTGCCCGACATCCAGCTCGAGCGAGTCTGACCTAGAAGTGTTCGCTCGAGTGAGATTAACTTTTGCTCGAACAAGATTGCATAAATATAAATATCACGGGCTTCATTTCGTGAGAAGCAGATGACGAACTCCCGCCCCTGTTTTCGCCCCCGATGAACAGAGCATCCTCAAAGCTTCATTTATTGTCCATTTCTTGAGTGATTGAGTGTAAACACGTGAGGATTGAGTGTATACACGTGAGGTGAGTTATTTCTCTTGTAAGAATCTATTGATTCTTTCTCTCTGTACTCCATTTAATTATATTGAAGTTTTGAAATCAACCCTACAGTAGATGTAAGCTCAGTTGAGCTAAACCACTTAAATATGGTATTCTGTGTTGTCTTTATTGTTTTACTTCTCTTAGTTGCTACCTCTGTATTTGATTTCTTATTTTTGTTGTTTGTTTTATCGGTTTATTCCCAACAGCTTCCATGAGCTTTGATACTCATGGTGACACCAGCTTCTCTACATCTCTTCCCACGACTATCGCTGCATCGCTCCCGACCCTCCCCTGCGTTTTACACAGCTTTCCACATCGTGGGAGACCTTGTCGCCCTTCTCAACCAGCTTGGTGTCAAGCAGGTCTTCTTGGTCGGCAAAGACTGGGAGCCATACTGGGCTGGTACTTTTTTTGGTTCAGGCCAGATCGAATCAAAGCTTTGACCAACCTGAGCGTGCCATTTTTTCCCAGGAACCCGGCGTTTGATCAGGTGGATGGCTTCAAGGCTTTGCTCGGTGATGATTTTTTTTTTTTTTTTATAACCAAACATTTCATTAATAAAGCAAGCTACAGACACCTATCAAGCCAAATATCTAGAGAGATACCGTCCGGATACCCACCCCACCACAGTTGAATGCTTTCAAAATCCCAACCATTTTTAACTAAACAATGAGCTCCCTCATTTCCCTCCCGATAGACATGACACACTGTAACCACAATAAAGGAGCTAAGTAAAAGCCTAATCTCCCGGATAATAGACTCCCAAGGGGAAAAACTTGAAGGCTTATCAGTTAGGACATCAACCACAAACATACAGTCTGATTCCACAAATGAGATGAGTGATACCTATGTGAGCCACAAGCTGAAGGCCACGTAGAACAGCCAAAAAGTCAATCACTTCCGGGTTTTCTAGGTCCCCTTCTCCTTTACTGGCCGCCATGAGTACATTACCTTTATCATTCCTCAATATAGCTCATATCCCAGTCTTTTGAATGTAACTAAACGTTGCACCATCTATGTTCAGCTTTAGGAATGCCGCTGGTGGACGTTTCCATCAATAGAAGGTTCTCAAGTCCTTTGTGGGGATCCCCTGCACCTCTCCAAACATTTTAAGCCCCTCTAGTGCATGTTGGACGCTGTAATCCACGTTCAGGACATAATCATCATGTATCTTTTTGTTTCTTCTAAACCAAATGGTTGAGGCCATGGTAAAGAAAGTTGCAGAGCTGCCGCTCCTCCCAGATTATATACCTGCATCACCACATTAAAGAAAGTTTGATAGAAATCCACACTCATCATTAAAGGAAGATAAGTGTGCCAAATGCCTTCAAGGCTAGGATAGTTCAGTAACACATGGTTAATAGTCTCGGGATATGACAGACACATGCAGCATTCATCCTCAATAGTTAACTTCTTTTGTAAATTAATCCGAGTGGACAAGCAATCAAGTAAAGATCTCCATGCAAATATCTTGACCCTATGTTGCAACCGCAAATTCCATATGGCCTTCCATAATTTTCTATGCAAGGAAGCTTCTGAGAACTCCCCAGCCTGTGTCTTCTGTACCTGCAACCATCTATAAGCTGATTTTACTGAGAAGAGTCCTCTTCTATCCTCCCCCCATATTAATTTATCAGGTTGTGCACTGGATTCACAGGAATTCTAGGCACTTTATCAGCAATATTTTGATCAAAGAGAGCTCCCCCCCCAAAAAAACTGATTACCAGGAATAGAGATCTCTAAAGCTGAGTCCACTCCTGGAATCCATAAGTCCTTCCATATTCGTACCTTGGATCCAGCTCCGATCCTCCACTTGCACCCTTTTTGTAAGATAAAGCCAGCTTCCCATATGCCCCTCCAAGCAGGGGCGGAACCATAATTTTATGTTTGGGTTAGGCGATCGATAAAGTGTACGGTGCATGTAAATTTTAGAAGGATGGTCGTCAATGATAGAAGTATTATGTTCTGTTGTTACCGAGCTCTCTAAACATATATTAGTCTTCAAATTGTCTATGTCTTTTAAAAAAAAATCAATTGTTCTTAAGTACTTGCTCATATTTTTCTATGATTTAAAAAAAATTTATAGATCAAAAATAAATTTGAGAACTTTCTAATAAGTAATAATGTAACGCTATTAAATTTTTAACAAACTATATCTCACAATCATACAAGTTAGAGTAAAATTAAATGAGTGAGTATAATCAATTAATTTTACAATCATATAAATTTATAATCGATTTTTTTTGCTAGGATTAGACTGTTAGAATAACTGCAAGATTACATAAGTTACAATTTGAGTTTAAATGAAGATAAAAGTTAAAATATAAATAGATATATATAAAGATTTAGAGAAATAATTTTAATAAAAAATTGAGGGGGGTAATTTTTTTTTTAAAAAAAAATTAAGAGAGAATTTTAATTATATATATATATTTATATTAGAGGTAAATTTTTGAAAAAGTTTGCGGTACTGCCCCCCCAAGCATCTGTTGATGTGTGTTCTGCACTCCTGAGTTAGATTGCAACTTCCAGTCCTAACCTGCAACAACAAAGATATGGGGTTGGGTTCCTCGACCCTGGGGACTCTCTGAAGCTTTAGTTAGAGATGAAAATGAGAAACCAACCACCAAAACAATAATTCACAAAGTTTTTAAATAGATGTTTTCATACCTGTTTCCAGTGATCTATTCTTTCTTTTATATGGGTCGAAATACTGATCAGATACACTTGTAAACATCCGGGAATGTCGGAGAACATTTTACTCCTCTTCCCATCCTAGATTTCTTGAGATCATTTATTATTTTTGTTTCTTCTCAATAATATCTCTCATAACATGATTACCCCCGGTCGATCAATAGATCTCTTGGGATATTCTCATCAATCCGCATTTAATGTGACAGGTCCCCCTGCCAGGCATTAAATGTTAATAGGATCTCTAATTACCACACTATCAGTATGTCAAAAGTAACTATAACAGGCTAACTAAATTTATCGTCTTTGTATAATAAGGGACCATGTGGGAGGAGTTTAGTTTGAATAGGAAACACTCAGGATCCAACTTAAGGAATTTTACCGAATACAATTCCTCCTAAGTCTCTGGAAGAAAGGTAATAGGCGGGCGCCATTCCGAAGGGCGCCCGCTACTTTATCCCCTGTCACAATTACCCCCCTCACAGTACCCCGCGAATCTTAATTGAATATAATTCGATTGGGATTCATTACATCCTTATCGCTCGAAATCGTGAAACCTTATCCCGCACAAAATCAAATTTGAATGGGTAAAACAAGGGCATAATGGTCATAGAAGTAACCGTTGGTTTTTATACGGGGACGGTTCGTCTTCTGATCACTGAGCGTGGAGTAAGGGGACAGTTTTCTGGCCATGATGACACGAAACATCGTGCACCGTATTTATGAATTTTCCATAATTACTCGCCTGGTTTTGCGCTTTCCCGAAAAATTAATGGCCAGTTATTTCTTCATTAATTGGGGCGTGCCCTCCACGTTCTAAATGGCCGTTTCACCATTATTATACGTTTATCTGTCGTGTCGTTTCGCTTCCCGAGGATCATGCTAATTATATCATTTGCTTTCCCCACGACCGTTATCACTTGCTATATAAACACCCGTTATTCGTAATGGTTCATTCTTTATTGTCGTCTTGCTGCTGGAACACTTATATACTTTCTCTCCTTACTATCTTGTCTTCGAACCAATCTTCATTCGCATCTTCATCAAGTTTCAATGGGGGTTGGCTCTATCTATGCTGGGTATCAGTGGGTGCCGTCTTACCCTCCTTCGGCCATTCAACACCTTCGGGATCTAGGTTACATCCCAGCTTCGGCCAACTTCGGAGTTATTTGAGAACGCCCTTGTGACGCAGAAGGGCGAGCTCAGCATGTGTTTCTGTATGAAGCCATGTTCAAGAACGGGCTGCGTCTTCCCTTTATTCGACCGATGCGTGAGGTCCTTCATTACCTGGGCTTGGCCCCGGCCCAGCTGTTACCGAATGCTTGGCGGATACTATTAGCTTCATGCATAGTATTCCGTTCGTCGCTGCTGGAGGCAGGAGAGGTGTATCCTGATCTTACGGCACAAGAGTTTCTCTCTTTGTACCGTCTGATCAGGAAACCAGCCTTAAGTTTGGTTGGTTTTCAGTCTTGGGATAACGAGACTAAGTTATGCACCCTCGAGAGCAGGTACTCCAATGTGAAGGACTGCCAGAAGAAGGCGTTTTATGTAAAGGGGGACAAATGGCAGTTCCCCGAGGATGAGACCGGGGGGGAATTCCCCATTCAGGTGAACTGGGGCGAGCTGCCCCCAGCCTCCCTTCTGGATATTGACTTGAACAAAAGGGAGAGGGACCGGGTGGAGATAGTGATACGCTGGGCGAAGCGTCACTTCCATCGATTGGAATCCGACCTCATCTTGACCGACCACAATATCAACACTTACTTGGTCGAGCCACAGTGGGGTTATGCTGAGTTCTAGGACTTCTCCAGCATACCGGCAGCTGAAGCGCCTGTCCACTCGGGGACAATTCACAAACGAACTACCCCCCCAGCCAAGGAGAAGCGCACCAAATCTCGTCGTGAGAGTGGCGAGCAAATTGCGGCAGAGGCTTCTGAACCTCCAGTTCTAACCTTTGCCCAAGAAAGGCGAGTGAAGGCTCGCCATGACACAAGGGCTTCTCGCCCTTCACGAAAGGGTCGAGTGCCCTCTTCTCCAGTACAGCCTTCACCAACTCCCATGGTACCCGTGGCGTCTGCTGGTGGAGAGGGCGGCCAGCACACTAGATCCCCTTCACCGGAGGGGCAGAGGGCCAGTACGCTAGAACCGTTGGCGGTGTGTCTGCCTTCAGACCGCCAACCACATCCAGATGACAAGCCCGTGCCTTCGACTTCTGGGCAAACAATGGATGAGGTCGAACTGGCCTTCCTCAACGCCTTCTCAAACCCTCCCGCCTACGCAGCAGGAACTCCATACTTCCATGCTTCCGTGCTGTCGTTTGCACGGGCTCCTGCTCGGGAGGAGGTTCCTCAATCAGTTCACCCTTCTTCGCCCAGAGAGAGTCTCCCCGAAACGGGTGGGGAGCACCTTTCTGAGGAGGAAGAGAATCCATCTCTTTGGGGTTCTGGGGGGCGAGGCGCGGTGACAGTCGAGCACGAGCAGGCAGAAAACCATTCGGGAACAAGGTCGCCCGCCAAGGTTATTCCCGCCACATGTCATGCTAAACGTACCCGGCAGCTCCAGTCCAGCTCCGGGTATGATGCAGCCGCAGCAAATGCCACGCCTGCTGAAACTAACGAGACTATAAGGCGGGAGTCCCCTCGCCCTGATGGTGACGACGCCAGATCTGTGATGGGCTCTTCTCCCCACCATGTGATACAATATCGCTCCTATCCCCCATCACCAACTACCTCTACTCCCGAGTGTTCTGACCGGGCGGGGTTAGTAGTCGACCTACTTCAGTCGCTCTTGGCGCAGGTAATTATTCATAATTCCGTTTTAGTTCAGGTGTATTCCATTTGTCTAATTACTTGTTATTGTGTAGGCTTCCGACCAAATCGTCGGGTCTGTTGGCTCTGAAGTGGGAAGATTATTGATAGGGAGTGCTAAAACGGCTCGGGAACAGCTTCAAGAGGCGGAAGCTAAGTACCGAGAGCTTGGTACTTTGGTCAGCCAGCTCACAGAAGACAGAGATCTTCTAAAAGCCAATGTGATAGAGCTGGAGGAGGAGCGGGATCACTATTCGGAGATCCATGTGTCCATGCTAGACGAGGTGGCGACACTTAAGGAAAGGAACCGGCTCCTGGAGGCGAGCAGGGATGATCTCCTTCGAGGGCAGGAGTCCATTGGGCAGACATTAGCCATTAAGGAGACCGAACTCTCCCTCGCCACTCAAGAGATGAGCAGCCTGAAGTCAAACATGTCTCTTCTAGAGCACTCGCGAGCCATTCAAGAATAAGAGTTAGAGACTCTCCGAACTAAGGTAGACACATCTGAGCTTGAGCGCGACTCTCTTTCTCGGGAACTAGGCGAGGCGAACAAAGAGCTCGAGTTGCTTAGGCGTTAGGCGACTCAGCATCGTTCCCTCTGCATAACCGCCTGGAGTCAAGGTTATGTGGAGGGTTTGAGGTGGCTGAGGCAGGAGATAGTTTGGAACCCGACCTTCGATGTGGCTGGCATGGATCCCCGAGACCTTGCTCCCGACCACATAGCAAAGGCAGAGGTCGCCAAGATAGGCACACCAGAGTGCCGCATACGTCTGCCTCCTTGATCGATAGTTACATTGTATAGACTTGTATATAAAGTTTTAGATGTAAAGAGTACTTAGTTGATACGCCCATTTTTTTCAATGTATATCTTCTCTGTATTTGTTACCGAAAAGACTCGCCATATTTTAATAAAAATCGATACATTTATATATGTTGATATGTTGCATTCGAGATACCCACATTAATTTGAATGTTGTGATAATTTTTTGTATAATCAGACAGGGTTGCTTGTTGAAGACTGTATTACTCCATTAACCTTTACCAACGTATGCAAACGAGCTAGTGGTTGAGATTTGTAACAATACACAACTCTTATCGTTATTCGATTGCTACAAAAATTAGGCGAATGAGACTTAAACGAGCCTTTACCTAGTTATAGTGAGCGCGATGGCGGGTGGGCGATTCATGGGTAGTCTCATCTCTGCTTTGTTCAAGTCCTCATTCGGAAAGAATTGGTGACAAGGGATGGAGTTACTTTACTGATCCAAAGGGTGAGGCGAAAGTAAAGAAGATTACCTTCTTCTATTGATCAGGGACCTGTCGACGGCGAAGACGACGAACTTTCGGCGACCCCGTAGCCATAAGATGAAGAATGTGAAGGAACAGGTCCCGTTGGCCTTCTGATCGAACCGAGGGGCGAGGCTTTTAGACCAGGCGACCCCTTCGGCGAGAGGACTGTGGGGCGAGGCTTAGAGTCTAGGCGATCCCGCAATCTGCTGATCGAACCGAGGGGCGAGGCTTTTAGCCCAGGCGACCCATTCGGCGAAAGGACTGTGGGGCGAGGCTTGGAGCCCAGGCGACCCCGCAGTCTGTTGATCGAACCGAGGAGCGAGGCTTTTAGCCCAGGCGACCCCTTCGGCGACAGGAGTGTGGGGCGAGGCTTGGAGCCCAGGCGACCCCGCAGTCTGCTGATCGAACCGAGGGGCGAGGCTTTTAGCCCAGGCGACCCCTTCGGCGAGAGGACTGTGGGGCGAGGCTTGGAGCCCAGGCGACCCCGCAGTCTGCTGATCGAACCGAGGGGTGAAGCTTTTAGCCCAGGCAACCCCTTCGGCGAGAGGACTGTGGGGCGAGGCTTGGAGCCCAGGCGACCCCGTAGTCTGCTGATCGAACCGAGGGGCGAGGCTTTTAGCCCAGGTGACCCCTTCGGCGAGAGGACTGTGGGGCGAGACTTCAAGCCCAGGCGACCCCGCAGTCTGTTGATCGAACTGAGGGGCGAGGCTTTTAGCCTAGGCGACCCCTTATGTGCCTACAAAACGACCGAACATTTTTGTCACAAAATGGTGATTCACAATCATCATATTATATATAATTCTGGTAAAGGTAAAATTGAACTATACATTATACTTCTTCAAGTGTTCTGCATTCCATGGATGAGAGAGGGCATTGCCTTCGCTATCTGTAAGCTTGTATGATCCCGGTCAAGTGCTTCTGGTAACAACGTAGGGTCTCTCCCACTTGGACCCTAACTTGCGCTCTTCAGTCGTGGTCACTCCTGTGCGCTTCAACACCAAGTCCCCATGTTTGAAAGATCTGTGGCTGACTCGCCTATCAAACCACTTCTCAGCCATACGTTTATGATGTTCTACTCTCACAGCGGCCTCTGCTTGCCTTTCTTCCACGAGGTCCAACTGTTGCAGCAGCTTCACTTTATTGTTATCCGGATGGAAATTCTTTACCCTGGAAGTAGGGACTCCTACCTCTGCTGGGATGACAGCTTCGCTCCCATATGTAAGGGTGAAGAGAGTCTCTCTTGTGGGGGTTCGAACAGTGGTCCGGTATGACCATAGCACTCCAGGGAGTTCATCCGCCCACGTTCCCTTGCAGCTTCCCAACTTCTTTTTAAGAATGGACAGGATGGTCTTGTTAGTCGCCTCTGCTTGACCATTTGACTAAGGATGTCCAGGCGAAGAGTAACGAACTTCGATTTTCAACTCGGCGCACCACTATCGATAATGTGAAGAGTCGAACTGACCTCCGTTGTCGGATATGAAACACTAGGGTATGCCAAACCGACAAACAACAAATCTCCAGAGGAACTTAGTGATGGCTTGGGAAATTATGGTTGACAACGCTTCCGCCTCTACCCACTTAGTGAAAGAGTCGACTGCTACCATAATAAACTTAACCCCTCCTCGGCCCAAAGGAAGGGGACCTATAAGATCTAGCCCCCACTGAGCAAAAGGCTAAGCTGCCACTATAGACGTTAAATCTGTAGGTGGGAGATGCAAGCCATTGGCATACCTTTGGCATTGCGGACATTTTTGGGTGAACTCTTTCGAATCCCTGAGAAGGTTCGGCCAGTAATATCCCGCTCGGCCAACTTTGTTAGCCAAAACTCTTCCTCCCGAATGACTCCCGCAAACTCCTTCATGGATTTCTGCTAATACATACTGAGACTCCTCGACCGATAAACACCTGAGTAATGGTTCTGAGAATCCCCTTTTGTACAATATCCCTTCCAAGATAACAAATCGGGCAGCCCTATTCTTGATCCTTTTGGCTTCGCCTGCGTCACTGGGTAGCTTATTCTCTTGCAGGAATTTTATTATCTCTTTTGCCCATCCAGGGTGGTTTGTCTCCACTTGGAACATCTCTTTATCGATAGAAGGGATATTTGCTTGTCTCACTTCTGTATTTTCAGGAAGAGGGATATCCACCTGTCCAGAAGCTATTATGGCTAGGCGATCGGCTTGGCAATTATCGACTTTCGGGATCTGCTGAATAGAAGAATACTGGAAGTAATCTCTTGCTTCAAAAACTAACTGACAATATTTCTTGAGTCGTTCTCCCTTAACAGTGAATGTGCCGTTCACCTGTTGAACCACCACTTGTGAATCAGCGTGCACTATCACTTCCTTAGCCCCCAAGAGGTGGGCAACGTTTAATCCGATTAATAGCGCTTCATATTCTGCCTCGTTGTTGGTAACCTTAAAAGTGATTTTAACGGCATGCTTGTGTTCCACACCCTCGTCAGAGATGACTTGGATACCTGCCCCCCCTCCTGCTCGACATGCCGAGCCGTCCACATATATCATCCAGGGTTTGGCGGGGGGTGTTTGAGCAATGTCTTCCGAGAAACTGATGAGCTCGACTACGAAGTCAGCGAGTACTTGCCCTCTGATCATCTTCCTAGGAGCGTATTGGATATCGAATTCACTAAGTTCTATGGCCCACTTTGCTAATCTTCCCGAAGTCTCCGGTCATTGCAAAACAGCTTTCAAGGGTTGGTTGGTCAGTACCAGTATGGCGTGAGCTTGAAAGTATGGTCTGAGTCGTCTAGTAGCTACCACCAAGGCGAGAGCCATCATTTCCAGCTTGGGGTATCTAGCTTCTGCCCCCCTGAATGCTCGACTTATATAGTACACTGGTCTTTGCCTGGTCGCCGTGTCCCTCACTAAAACAGTAGAAGTTGCATTAGGTGAGACAGCCAGGTATACAGTCAATGTCTCACCGGGCTCAGTTTAGCTGAGCAATGGCGGGTGAGTCAAATATTCTTTCAGCTCATCTAGGGCCCTGTCACAAGAAGGGTTCCATTCAGGGCCTTCCTCAACACTTGGAGGAAGGGTAGGCATTTGTCAGTGGATCGGGTTATGAAGCGATTCAAGGCAGCCACTCGGCCCACCAATTGCTGCACTTCGTGGTGATTTCGAGGCGCCATCATGCAAGATATGGCTTTCACCTTCTCAGGGTTGGCTTCGATTCCTCTCTCAGAAACCATGTAACCTAAGAACTTCCCTGACCCCACTCCAAACGAACACTTACTTGGGTTAAGCTTCATCTTGTATTGACGTAAGACCCCAAAAGCTTCCCGCAATTCCTCCATATGCTGTCCGGACGTTTTACTTTTGACTAGCAGATCATCAACATATACCTCTACATTCCTTCCAATCTACTGTTTGAACATCCGGTTGACTAGACGTTGATATGTGGCCCTTGCATTCTTCAACCCAAAGGGCATCACCTTGTAACAATATAGCCCCCAGTCGGTAATGAAAGCTGTTTTGTCCTCATCATCTGGGTTCATCTTGATCTGATTATACCCCGAGTAGGCATCCATGAAACTGAGCAACGGGTGACCGGCCGTTGAGTCTACGATCAGGTCGATACGAGGGAGTGGAAAGCTATCCTTCGGACATGCTTTGTTTAGATCGGTGAAGTCCACACACATCCTCCATTTACCGCTCGACTTCTTTACCAGCACTACATTAGATAGCCATTCTAGGTACTGGGCTTCCCTAATAAACCCTGCCGCTAGTAGGTGATCCACCTCCTCTGCTATAGCAGTACATTTCTCTGCGCAAAAGCTACGCCTTTTTTGCTTAATCTTCCGAGCTTCCTGATTGACACATAAATGATGTTCAATAATACTATTATCTATACCTGACATATCCTGATGAGTCCAAGCGAATATGTCTTGATGATCCTCCAGGAGTTGTTTGAGTTCTTGCTTCAGGGTAGGCTCCAAATTGGCGCCTATGCGAATCTTTCGCTCGGGCTTCGTCTGATCGAAGGCGATCAGTTCCAATAGCTCTCCAGGCTCCGCTTGCTTGATGGTCTGCTCATCTCTAAAATCTTCATCCCATCTTGTCAGAGGTGGTGGAGGTAGCAACTCAGCTGCCCTTCCATTGTGCATCAGACCCTCCTCGGCGACACCAATCATCATTTGGACTAGAGGTTTGAGCTCACGAGAGTAACATTCGCGAGCCACAGATTGTTCGCCTCGGACTTCCCCTATACCATTTGGAGTGGGGAACTTCACCTTCAGATGGTATGTTGAAGTTACGGCTTTCAGGCGATTCAAGGCGGGTCGCCCCAATATGATGTTGTATGAAGAAGGGGCTTTGACTACCAAGAAATCAACCATAACCATCGAGGTTTTAGGTGCATCGCCGGCCATTACAGGCAGAGTTATGACCTCTTTAGGTTGTATCACCTCGCCGGCGAATCCTCTAAGGGACATCGGGGCCCGCCTTAGTCTGTCCCGCCCAATCCTCATCTGGTCGAAGGCGTCCCAATATAGGATATCAGCTGAACTTCCGTTATCTATAAGGATTCTTTTGGTTACGAAATTGGCGACCAACATGGTGACTACCAAAGCGTCGTTGTGTGGCTGCATCACTCCTTCATCATGCTTATCAAAGACGATCGGGACATCTTCAGAAGGCCGTCCATCCCGAGTGGATTTCGACATGGTGAACACCTCAGCATATCGCGCCTCGCGCGCGTAAGCCTTCCTTGAAGCTGAAGTTTCCCCTCCTCTTGGTACTCCTCCGGCGATAGTTCATATTTCGCCCAATGGTCCCTGCCTATGGGTTGAATCTTTGGCGTTCCCCTCTCTCCCGGGGCTTGGGCTGCGCCTACTATTAGGATATCCCCCATTTTTCTGCGTCTCTTCTCTTTTGTCTGCATTCTTCCTCTTCAAGGTTTTACAGTCCTGGGTGTTGTGCCCAGTTGACTGGTGGTATTCACAGTACATGCTTCCCGATCGGTACTGACGCTACTGATGATACTGCCTTCCCCTAGGTTCCCTGTCTACTGCCAAATTGGTATGAGGCCGTGGTCTGTATTGCAGGTTCCCCTGAGATGACGACCCTCCTTGTATATTCCTTCTCTTTGAGTCGGCTGCATTTCTTCTTCTCGCAGTCAGGTTGGCTTCGGCTTGATTGGCACGCTCTATTTCTTCCCGCCTTGGCCCCACGAGCGCTTGCAAGGTGTCTTCAGCGTTTATATATCCGTCCGCCCTGTCTATGAATTCTACCAATGTGGCAGGAGTCCGTCTAGCAATCTCTGTCAGGAAAGGGCTTCCAGGCCATATTCTGCTCAGGAGGGCGGCCAGAGTAATCTTCTCATCCTGAACCCCCACTGTCATCAGTTCCTTGTTGAACCGAGAAAGATAGTTTTTGAGGTTTTCCTGACTGTCCTATTTTACCGTGAGGAGATATGCAGCTGGTCTTTTCCTCTTCCGACTTCTCAAGAACTGGGTTATAAAGAGGCGAGCCAGACAGTCAAAGCTGTCTATTGTGCCGGTAGGGACCGTCCCGAACCAGGTACGGGCTACTCCTTTGAGGGTAAGAGGGAATGCTCGGCACGCTACTTCACTAGGATAGCCATGCAAATTCCTGTGCGTCCTGAACGTCTCTATATGCTCGTAGGGGTCAGTGCTCCCATCATACAGCTCCATCTGAGGCGCTCGGAATTTAGGGGACAGTGGTACTGCCATGACACTTGCACTGTAAGGGGTGTCGTGGTTGTGGCATAATTGTCCAGCAATGGAAGGGGCCTCGATGCGCCTGGCTATGTCCACTTACTTGTCTTCCAGTTCTTTGAGTTCCAGCTGCATCTTACGTCTTTCTTTATCTACTTCTTTATGACTTGGCTCACTGACTCGGTGTGACTCCGCGCACTTACTGACGGAAGGTTCTTCACGAGCATTCAGTTCTTCATTACTCTTTTGTAATTTCTCATTCTCTCTAGTGAGCTCCCTTATCGTTGCTTCCATGGCGGCTAGTCGTTCTTCCATCGAGATGTGCTTCAAGTTGCAGTTATTACTTAGTAATCACAATACAACCAGTTTGTCGAGAACACCGAAAAGGATCCCACAGACAACGCCAATGTTAATGTGTGTTCTGCACTCCTGAGTCGGATTGCAACTTCCAGTCCTAACCTGCAACAACAAAGATATGAGGTTAGGTTCCTCGACCCTGGGGACTCTCTGAAGCTTTAGTTAGAGATGAAAATGAGAAACCAACCACCAAAACAATAATTCACAAAGTTTTTAGATAGATGTTTTCATACCTGTTTCCAGTGATCTATTCTTTCTTTTATATGGGTCGAGTACTGATCAAATACATGTGTAACCATTCGAGAATGTTGGAGAACATTTTACTCCTCTTCCCATCCTAGATTTCTTGAGATCATTTATTATTTTTGTTTCTTCTCAATAATATCTCTCATAACATGATTACCCCCGGTCGATCAATAAATCTCTTGGGATATTCTCATCAATCCGCATTTAATGCGACATGCCCCCCTGCCAGGCATTAAATGTTTATAGGATCTCTAATTACCATACTATCAGTATGTCAGAAGTAACTATAACAGGCTATCTAAATTTATCGTCTTTGTATAATAAGGGACCATGTGGGAGGAGTTTAGTTTGAGTAGGAAACACTTAGGATCCAACTTAAGGAATTTTACCGAATACAATTCCTCCTAAGTCTCTGGAAGAAAGGTAATAGGCGGGCGCCATTCCGAAGGGCACCCGCTACTTTATCCCCTGTCGCAATTACCCTCCCTCACAGCATCAACATGGATCCGCCCCTGACCCCAAGTGTAAGAGGGGTTTCCTCCCAGCTTTGCTTCTAAGAAGCTTGAGGTTGAAAAGTATCGTGCTTTGAAGACCTTGTGAAGGAGAGACCCCTAAACATTCAAGGCTCTCCACCCTTGCTTTGCTAGAAGGGCCGAATTAAAATCATGTAAATTTCTAAAGCCCATTCCCCCTTTCTCTTTAAGAGCACACATATTCGACCAACTTTTCCAGTAGATTTTCCTCTCATTATCTCGCTGCCCCTACCACAATTTAACCATCATACTCTCCAAATCATGACACAAATTTTTGGCGAGTAAAAAGCAACTCATAGAGTAAGTCGGGACTGCCATGGCTACTGCTTTAATAAGTACTTCTTTCCCCCCTTGAGACAACGTATTCTCTTTCCAGCATTGTAGCTTTTTTAGACACGATGCTTTATCTGTTCGGTAATGATTTTTATATGTGCTGGTTTCAGGTAAATTTATTGGTTGTATAAAATATTCTCTTACTTGTATTAAAACACATACACGTCATGTCATTAATATATATTTGCTAAACAAAGTCATATAAATGCATGTCAACAGTGACGTTACTTTACCAAGTAATGAGAACAGAGTTTCTTTTTCGTTCGGCTTCTTCTTGAGACTTCTACCCCCTCTTTCTCAATTTCTTACTTTGTTCTTGATTGATCATGGAAATTCATGTTTTATCAAAATTAATTTGGTAATTTATCATAATTTTAACAACAATTTCTGGGTAATTTTTGTCTCTTTGATTCACTTTGACAATGGTTAACATCGATCAGTGTTAGTTGTGCGAGATTAACTAAAATTGTGGTGCAGGAACATGCAGGAGAAGCTGAAGAAGATTTTGCTTCTGTCGATACTGCACGACTAATGAAGAAGCTCTTTTCACTCGGTCCAAATCCTCCGCTCATACCTAAAGCAGTGGGATTTAGAGGAAACCCAACACCAGATGCATTGCCTTCTTGGTTGTCAGAAGAAGATATTAATTATTATGCCTCCAAATTTCAGCAGACGGGTTTCACCGGAGGATTGAACTATTATCGAGCTATCCACCTGTAAGCTTCGATTATTTTTGGAGCATTATGAAATATATATTCAATTACAACTTTAAAATTGAGCTTATCACTCCTCTATAAATTATATATGATTCGATCCATTCATTCATTTATAAATTGAGCTCATCACTTAGCTTTTAATTATATATGCACATGATACTATCCACTCATTGATTTTTTTAATAAAAAATAAGTTCGTTGTTATTCATTAGTTTCTTATAAATAATCTATTTTTGAAATAAATAAAATAGGTTTATGATTGAAATAGTTATAGGTATAAAATATTAAGGTCTGATTTGGATTGAGGGATAAGATGAGATGAGTTGAGAGAAATATTATTAAGATATTATTTTTTTAATATTATTATTATTTTAAAATTTAAAAATGTTAAGAAAGAAAATTTTCACGAGGAAAAATCGCAAGTAGAGATGGATATTAGGGAGAGAGAAAAACTCAAAGTAGTTTCTAACTTACATAAAATGTTATATTGATTTTATAATTTTTATGAAATTAATAGACTTGAATATTAAAATTAGAATTTCATATTATATTTATTAGTAATTTAACATATATTATATGACGGCTATTAGCCTATTATTGCTTTCTAGATGGTTAAGCCCAACCAAATTCAAAGATAATTATTATAAAGTATCAGTGATCTCTCTCTTCATATAACACTAGTACTAGGAGGGGCATACAAACTACAAAGGCATCATGTGGTTGGTTTCCTTATTTTAAATTTGAAAATAAAAAATGATACCTTCACAATACCGTCACAAGGGCTAGCTCGTATTCTAGGGTGGGCAAAGAAATTCAACAACAGGCGAGCGAAACCGACGGTGTTGTTGTTGCCATTGGTCAATATATGTTCAAGATTTTCTTGCCAAGCTACATGCTGAGATTTCCAAAAGTCCTACTAAAATACTGCTACTAAAATAAAAGAGCGAATTTAAACCATCCACAGTACGCTAATTACGACCATATAAATTATGAATATATATAAGAAATTGAATTTTATTGTTTTTAACGATATCAATTAGTGTGTCATACTTCAAATGGCTGATCTGATCAAATCCAATTCAATATGTCACTTTAGAGACATTGATCGCTAGGGATAATAAAATTAAAACTGAAACGGTACCCATTATTAAAAACAAAACATGCGACTTGCCACACCCACATGTTTGGACTAACGACCAAGTGCATGACTATTATGCCACACCCACATGTTTCAACAAGCGTGCGGAGATTTTTGCTTTCCAACGTCATCACCTTTATTTAGGGGATGGTTGGAAAATAAGATGAGATGAAATTTTGTGAATTTTATAATAAGATGGTTTGTAAATAATAAGAGTGTAACTGGTTAGTTTGATTTGGTTTTTTTTTTTTTTTTTTTTAAAAAAAAAATTTAAAACTGAATCGGTATGCACCAATTTTATATTTTCAAAAATTGATTTCGCATAATTTATATATCCTCATAAACTGCCAGTACTTCTAATTTTATTTATTTCTGTCCCATTTTTAGTTTTAATAAAATTTAAATTTGATATAAAAAAATCTGTTTATAAAAAAATCTGTATAGTGAATAGTTATAAGCTCATAGTTTGAGTTGAGTATGTGACTTGTGAGAAATAAAAGAGAAAAAATTGAGTAAAAACTATTAGATAGAAAAAATTGTAATTATTAGTTTGAAGATTTTTATATTTAAATGATGTTTGATAAGGAAATACCAAATAAAATAAGATGAAATGGAATAGAATGAGATGAGATATGTTTTCAACACAACATATATTTTAATAAATATTTTATTAAACTTTTAATTTTTATTTCAATTCATCTTAACTCAATTTATTATTAAAACCTGTTATTATTCAACTCTAATTACAGGAAAATTAAAGTTTTGTGCTCAATCATTTGTGTTTAAAAATTATTTACGATTTATTTTTATTAAAAATAATTATTTTATTAAAACTAATTGGTCGTACAGTTATCTACACTTTACAACAATGAACAAACTTGATTCTTGGAATGGCCTGATTTGCTTTTTTAAATAATCTCATTTTATTTTATTTTATATTATTTTATTATTATTATTTTTTCAAATTTTTATATAAAATAAAATAAATAATTTAACTTTTTTAAATTTTAAAATAACTTTTTTAAATCTAAATATAAAATTAATATTAAAATAATTTTTTTTAATATTTAATTTTTATTAAATCTTATTTTATCTTATTTATGAAAACAAATAAAGATATTGTCGAGACAACGTTCAAAAGAGGCAGCACTAGACAAGTCTTGCTTACGCGCGCGAGAACACCCGGTGGTCAATAATATGGACAATAAAAGAATAATCGCCTCGTGGGCAAGGGCGAAGGAAGTCATAAAAGCCATCAATTAATCTGAATAAGAAATGAATTGTCCCAAGGCTGCTTAATTTACAATAAAAAAACTTGACTGATAATAGAACTTGCTAGAAAACTAGGCCCCATCTCATATGAAGACAAAAATAAAAAATTGTACAAAAGAAATAGAGTTAATACGAATTTGGCACCCCGTTCGTCTGTAGGCTGAGTTGGGAGTTGAAAATTAAGATGCTGCTTTACAAGTTAATTAAAATGAGATAAATTAAAATAAAAAAAAATTATCTTTTAATAGTAATATTATTATTTTAAAATTAAAATAATTAAATTAGTTATTATATTTTAAAAAAAATTCTAAAAAAATTATAATGATAATATAAAATAAAACACTTTTACTATTTAAGGCCCCGCATGCTTTTGGTCTTTAGACTACGTTGAGATTAATTTTATTCAATCTAATTTTAAATTGAATTTAATATCTAAATATTCAATTTTCAAATTACTAAACTCATCTTAAATGAGAATGATGACAGATTCGAATTAGATGATGCTGAACTATTAGATAGCACGTTGATGGCACTGAGATACCTTGAGAGGACAGATCAGTACAAGGGCAGCTGGTAGTCAGAATTTTTTTCTTAATTGAAATAGTTTTTAGTGCATTTCAATATTTTGGTTATAAATTTTGCTATGGGTATTGGAACTGCTTATAAGATCCTAATTCGAAAAACTCTTTTTGACACACACATCATAACCATCCGCTACGCTTGGTATGATCTTTTTCAAGGCTAAAATCTATTATTTTCCCTTCCGAATTCACCATTTTAGTATTTATTTTCCTTATTTATTAATATTTCATTTGTTGTTCAAGAAGTGATTTTAATCACAATTTGAATTAGATTTGAGGTAGATTAGTAATTTTATTTCGTATTTGATTTTGGCATAATTATTAATTTTTTTTTAATTTTGGTAAAATCCTGTATCAAATGATTTTGGTTATATAGTCTGGTTTGTGGAGTGATTTTCAAATATTACTTGATATGATAATTTTGAATTGAATATCAGAAGTGTTTCTATGTATTTTGGGTAAATTTCATATGTTCTATCCTATCCTATGAATAATTTGTTAGAACTAACATGCAAAAAAATTGCTATTCAGGGATCTACAAATGTTTTTTACCAAGTATCTTTTTATAAGTTAAATTTATACTTTTTAAAAAAATATATATATATCCAAATTTATTTAAAAGGATTGGGAACTGAGTAAACCTCATTATTACGGCAGCCTTTGTAGTCAAATTTGTTTCTTTTATATTTTTCGCACTAAATAAGACACTAGACAGGAATGAGAACAGAGAAGCGCAAGCCAGGCAAAGGCTAGACTAGTTCACTATATAAAGGAACATAAGCTAGCATTTACTTGAGCTGACTGCAGAGTGAGAGTAACATATCGAAGACTTCAAAAATGGAGAAAATAGAGCACACCACTGTCGCCACAAATGGCATAAAAATGCACGTTGCGTCGATAGGGAAAGGCCCAGTAGTCCTCTTCCTCCATGGCTTTCCTGAGCTCTGGTACTCGTGGCGACACCAGCTTCTCTACCTCTCTTCCCACGGCTATCGTTGTATTGCCCCCGACCTTCGCGGCTATGGCGACAGCGACGCCCCACCCTCCTCTGCCTCTTACACAGCTTTCCACATTGTCGGAGACCTCGTCGATCTTCTCGACCAGCTTGGTATCGACCAGGTCTTCTTGGTCGGCCATGACTGGGGTGCTATGATGGCCTGGTACATCTGTTGGTTCAGGCCAGATCGCATCAAAGCTTTGATCAACCTGAGCGTGCCGTTTTTTCCTAGGAACCCGGCGTTTGATCATGTGGATGGCTTCAGGGCTTTGTTTGGTGATGATTTTTATATTTGCAGGTTTCAGGTAAATTAATTTGGTTTTATCATTTTAACTCCATTTTCTGGGTAATTTTAGTCTCTTTGATTTAGTTTTAATTGTGGTGCAGGAACATGGAGAAGCTGAAAAAGATTTTGCTTGTATCGATACCGCAACACTAATGCACAAATTCTTTTCGGTCGGTCCAAGTCCTCTGATTATACCTAAAGAAGTGGGAGTTAAAGGATTGCCAACACCAGATGCTTTGCCTTCGTGGTTGTCAAAAGAAGATATTGATCACTATGCCACCAAATTTAACCAAACGGGTTTCACCGGAGCCTTGAACTATTATCGAGCTCTCCACCAGTAAGCTGTTTCTAGCATCTTTGTGTCAATTCTTTTAAGACTATATCTATTAATGCAAAGTAAAATAAACATTGAGTATTGAAGGTTCAAATATATTCCTAAATTAAGAATATATTTTGGGCCGGGGGTCCATTATATTTACATGGACCAAACAAACTAAAATTAAACTATCATCAATAATTATAGCTTCCAATAAATATAATTTTACACTATTCTGTCATATTATAAAGAGAATAATACTACGTATAATTATAGAGTTTATAATTAATTTAAAAAAAATTAGAATCTACTATTAAAAAAGTTCAATTTTTGCATGTGATGGTTATATATATTATTTTTTGCATGCAGTCTCTAATTTGTGACTTGAAAAATCCTCTTAAATTAAAACATAGTTCCATCAAAAAATCTATTTAATTGGGACTCTAAACTTTGTCTTAAATGGCAGAAACTGGGAGCTGACAGCGCCATGGACTGGATTTCCAATCAAAGTGCCAACAAAGTTCATAGTGGGAGACCAGGATACCGTCTATCATATCCCAGGCGTCAAGGACTATGTAAGCGGCGGCGGTTTCAAGAAAGACGTGCCGGGTTTGGAAGACGTGGTTGTGATAAAAGGAGCATTCCATTTTATCAATCAAGAAAAGGCAGACGAGGTTAGCGCACACATATATGAATTTATCAAGAAATTCTGAAAGTGCGAGAAAGTGTTTTCAGGTGGAGGAGTATGAGGAGGGTGTTTACCGTTTAGTTTCCATCGGCCATCTATAATGGATCGAGCCAACAAATAAAATAAGCATGTACTGTTGATTGTGCAGCGTACTGAACGTACAAATCAACAATGGTGTTATTTTCTTATGTTAATTAGCTTTCTGCATACGCTTAATTAATATATATATAGCGATCTGGTTTTGTTTAAATCGGTTTTTAAAATATAAAAATGAGTATCGCACCGAACCAATTGTAAACCTAACCGAACCCAGTGTCCGTTTGATCAATCGGGTTTCTTATTCTTTTACACCTACTTAGAGGAGGTTGAAAATAAAATAGTTGATTAAAGGAAAACAAGTAACTGGGAGAGAACTAAGAAATAAAATATTCTTATATGAAGAGATAGTTCAATCAAAATCTGACGAGTTGCTTGAGAAAAAATTTAAGATTAACCCGCTATATATATAGGACAGCTATTATTGCATTCTAGATGGTTGAGCACAATCAAATTCAAAGATAATTATTATAAAGTATATGTCATGATCTCTCTCTCCTCATATAACACTAATACTAGGACGGGCATACAAACTACAAAGGCATGTGGTTGGTTTTCCTTATTTTAAATTTAAAAATAAAAAATTATTAAAAGAATTTGAGAGAACATTTCATAATAAAATAATCGTTAAAATACTTATCTCTAGCCATGCATGCATTTTTTATCAAGTATGCGCATTTTTTTATTAAATATGCGCAAGAATCAATTGCTTCTTGATTATAAACTCTCACAGATATGAAATATGGAGAGTATTGGAGAAGGATTTTCAGTCTATCTCTCTTTACGTTGATAGATGTGACTGATGAAAAATTACAGACCCTATTTATAGATAGATCAAGAGCCATTTCTACTAAGAGTTGTTTTCTTCCATCAAGGAATGTGACTTTTGACTTTTAAATGAGTAGTATCTTTATTTTTAATTACCCAAAGTTTTAATATAAATATAAAACTATTAAAATAAATAAATATATATAATATATATTAAAAGGGTGTGACACGTAAGCCACCCTTAAGTCTCCAACAAGAAAATGTGTTCTTTCATTCTCTCACTTGGCTTACGTGGCAATTATTTAAAATCATCTGAGTAACCAAAACTGAATATGGCCATATATAAATTTACTCAAACCATAACCTTTTAAGAAAGATATAATACATGAATCATGGCGGTTATATTATTATATCAACATTTCCTTTCATGTATTACACTGTATTAATCTCTCTAAATAATTTTTCATATGTAGCACATCTCTTTATGAATGACTTCCTATAAGTCATTCTGGGTCTACACTTTATAGAATAAGAGTAAATACTTTATGTGCACAAATAAAAATATTATTATTGATAACAAGTACGGTATACATTGAACAAATCAATCATAAAATGAGCTCATCAACCCCATGCTCTCTACATGTTTCAAAAACACTTTTATTGAGAGTCCTTTTGTCATGGGGTCTACAATCATAAATGACGTACTTGTATGTTATATTCAGACTTCTTGATTCTTAACTCTTTCTCTGACAGTAAGAAACTTTATGTCAATATGTTTACTTTTGCTCCCACTCTTGTTATTCTTTGAAAAGAAAACTGCTGCCATATTATCACAGTAAACTCTTAAAGGCTTAGATATTGAGTCCACAACTCGAAACCCTGTAATAAAACTCCTCAACCATTTGGCCTGTGAAGTTGCTTCAAAATATGCTATAAATTCTGCCTTTATAGTAGATGATGCAATGATTGTCTGTTTGGTGCTCTTCTATGATATGGCACCTCTAGCCAACATGAAGACGTAACATGAAGTGGACTTTCTGGAGTCTTCTCAACTAGCAAAATCTGAGTCTGAATATCCAACCACTTCTAGACAATCAACATGCTTATAAGTAAGTATATGATTCTTGATTCCTTGTAAATATCTCATAACCTTTTTAGCAGCCTTCCAATGTTCTATTCCAGGATTGTTTTGGTATTTTCCCAACATTCCCACAGCATATGCAATATCAGGTCTTATACAAACATGTGCATACATTAAACTACCAACTGCATATGCATATAGAATGTTTTCTACTTCTTTTCTTTCCAAAGCATTTTTTGGACATTGATTTAAACTGAATTTATCACCTTTTAATATGGGTGCTGCATTGGGTGTACATTCATTCATTCTGAATTTTTTCAATAGCTTTTCAATGTAGGCTTTATGAGAAAGTCCTAAAATCCTTTTAGACCTATCTCGATGAATCTCTATACCTAAAACATAAGAAAATTCACCTAGATCTTTCATTTCAAAGCTTTGGAATAAAATTTTTTTGGTGTCATGTAATAAACCCAAATCATTAGTTGTAAGTAAGGCTGTAAAAAGACTGAACCGGACCGGTGGACCAGACCGGACCGGTTGTCCCGGACCGAGACCGGACCGAGACCGAATAGAATTCGGTCCGGTCCAGTCCAAATTTTACATGGACCGATTAATTCCGGTCCGGTCCGGTCCAAAGGATTTCTCCCCCTGGACCGGACCGGACCGGACCGAATCCCACATATATATATTTATATATGTATATATAAAAATAGTATATAAATTATAATATTAATAAAAATTTATATATAATATATATTAACATATAATATATAATGTATATACTCTTACAATATTAACATATTATAATTTATTGGTTGACTAGTTGTAATATAAAAATATAAATTATAATATATCTATATAGAATATTAGTAATAACTTATAAGTAATAAGTGTATTATTATTATTTAATATATTATTATTAATTTATCACTATTTACTAACATATAAGTATATATATATATCTACTAATGTAATAGTGTTATTAATTATAATTTACTAACATACTTAATATATAATATATACTAACATATTAATATATAATATATACTCTTATAATATTAACATATTATAATTCATAGTAGTTAAATTTGGGTCAAAAAAATATTTGATCATTGTAGAATTTTAGATTAAATTTAGTCCATTAAATCATATGGGGCACCCCTGGACCGGTACGGACCTCCCCTGGACCGAATTGGACCGGACCGGTATGGACCGAACTCCTGTTCGGTCCGGTCCAGGGTGAGAGAATTTTTGGACCGAATGGAACCGGTCCACAAATTTCCCGGACCGGACCGGACCAGACCACTTACACCCCTAGTTGCAAGCAAAATATCATCAACATATAGGTCTAAGAAAATAAACTTACTCCCACTAAATTTTTGATATATGCAGTTATTCACAATGTTCTCTAAAAAACCAAATGAGGTAATAATATTATGAAACTTCAAATACCATTGACGGGATGCTTGTTTTAGTCCATAAATTGATTTCTTTAATTTGCAAACTAAATGATCACTTTTATCAAAATGAAACCCTTCAAGTTGTTTCATGTATACTTCTTCTTCAAGAGTCCCATTCAAAAATGTCATTTTCACATCCATTTGATGTAGTTCTAAATCAAAATGAGCTACTAATACCATGATCACTCTAAAGGAATCCTTTTTAGAAACTAGAGAGAAAGTATCGTGGTAGTCAATACCTTCTTTTTGTATAAATCTTTTAGCTACAAGTCTAGTTTTATATCTATCGATATTACCTTTTGAGTCTCTCTTGGTTTTATAAACTCATTTATAGCCAATAGCTTTAACTCCTTTAGGCAACTCGACAATTTCCCAAACTTGATTTTTAGCCTTAGATTCCATTTCTTCTATCATAGCATCATGCCAAAATTTTGAATGTTCTCCACTCATGGCATGTAAAAATGAAATGGGATCATCTTTAGGTCCCACATCAAAGTCAGACTCTAATAAATATACATAGTAATCATCAGAAATAGCAGAATTCCTTGTTCTAGAAGATCTTCTTAATTCTATAGTTTCATCCATATTATGTGGATGTTGGACTGTAGAGTCAAAATTGGTATGTTCCTCATAAAGTGATAGTGGTTCTTGAATTGATTGAGTTTCAAGGTTATCAGATTGATTTACTTGAATGTCAATCATTTTATTTTCATGCACGGATGTAATATCTGGATTCCATGTTTCCTCCTACTCTATCTTTCGATGAACATTACTCCTACTTATTCCAAAATCCTCAATAAATTTTGCATTTCTGACTTCCACAATTCTAGGTATATGTGAGGGACAGTAAAATCTGTAACTTTTAGAATTTTCCGCATACCCAATGAAATAACCACTGACTGTCCTTGGATCCAATTTATTTATTTGTGGATTATAAACCTTAACTTCAACTTGACAATCCCTTATGCGCATATGCCTTAAACTAGGTTTCCATCCTTTCTATAACTTAAATGGTGTTTTAGGAACAACCTTGGATGGAACTCTATTTAAGATATATACTGCAGTTTTTAAGGTCTCACTCCACAAGTATAAAGGAAGATTATAATTACTTAACATACTTCGTACCATATCCATAAGGGTACGGTTTCGCATTTCAGCAACACCATTTTGGTAAGGTGAACCTGACATTGTATACTGAGCAATAATTCATTCTTCTTTAAGAAAATTTGCAAATGGATCTGGATGTTGCCTTGACTCTGTATATCTACCATAATATTCTCCACCCCTATCAGATCTTACAATCTTTATTTTATTTTCTAATTGTTTCTCTACTTCCTTTTTATATATTCTAAAAGCATCTAGTGCTTCAGATTTATCAAAAAGAAGATATAAATCGTGAATAGTCATCAATAAATGAGATAAAATATCTCTAACCATTTATACAAGGGGTATTAAATGGTCCACATATGTCAATGCGTGTGATCCTAAGGATTTCCTCACACCTCTTGGCACCTTTACTGGTTTTGTTGGTTTGCTTACCTTTTATGCAATCCACACAAGTACCAAAATCTTTGAAGTCTAAAGTTTTTAAGACTCTATCATTAATTAATCTTTTAATTCTCTGTATGGAGATATGTCTCAATCTCCTATCCCATAATATAGAGGAGGACTCATCAATAATATTACGCTTAATGCCAACATCATCATGCAGAGTTAATAGACTATTTTTAAAAACAGAATCTAAATTTAATTTGTACAAACCATTAATCAAGGTCCCATAACCTACAAATGTGGAGTTTTGAAAAACACAAATATTTGATTTTACAAAATTAAATTCAAATCCCAAAGGTACTAATCTAGATATAGAGACCAAGTTTTTAGAAAAAGAATGTACATAAAATGTGTTTCCAAGATCCAAAATATAACCATTATTTAAAATAAATCTAAAAGTTCCTACAGCCTCGACGTGCGAACGCATCCCATTTCCTAAGTAGATGCCTTGTTCACTTCCCATCGGTTTCCTTAGGCTGAGAAAACCCTGCATGATGTTGACAACATGAATGGAAGTATCCGAATCAATCTACCATGTATTATTATGAGAGTCTACAACATTGGACTCATAATACACAAGAGAATTGAGATTACTTTTCTTCTTAAGCCATGCTTTATACTTTATGCAATCTTTCTTTTTGTGCCCTTTCTTTTTGCAGAAGAAGCATGTATCATTATCTTTATAGCGTTTGAATGTCGCTTTCCCATCCTTCTTCCACTTATTGACACTTTTGCCTTTCTTCCATTGTCCCTTCTTTTGAGTGACAAAATGAGCACTATCAATATTTTCATGTTTCAATCTCTCTTCTTCTTGTACACACATAGTTAAAAGTTCATTTCTACTTTTCCTTATGTGTGTTGGATGAAATTTTGAATGGTCCATATTCTGTAGGAAGAGAGTTGAGTATGAAATGGATAAGGAATGACTCTGAGATCTCAATCTCTAAAGACTTAATTTGGGTTGCAATATCCCTCATTTCCATTATGTGCTCACGCATGCTTCTAGATTTGCCATGCTTCATAACTGATAATTTGTTCATTAAGGTACTAGCCAATACTTTATCGAACTAACAAATTGCTCTTCAATAGCCTCTATGTAGTCCTTAACTTTGTCACATTCTTAGATTGAACCTCTAATGCTCTTACTCACATGTGACTTAATGAGCATTAAACTTAATCGGTTAGACCGCTCCCACTTTTCATAAGTAGTTTTATCTACCAATGAACTTGACTCAGTGGGTATAGGTGGTTTATCCACACGAAGTGCCAAGTCCAAATCCATATACCCTAATGTCAAAAGAACTTTTTCTTTCCAATCTGAAAAATTATCCCCATTCAAAATTGGAATATGAGAAGATTCACTATTTAAAACAGAAGGCATAGTAACTACAATAATATAATCAAGAACATATATTAATGCTTTGAAACAAATAATAACTATAATTTGAATTGACGAATGTCTAATTCAAAAAGCAAATGGAAATCTTCCTGTGGGTAAAGATTGCAACATGCATAAGACTTGTTTATATGTATTTCTTTATAATAAGACTAGTGGTATATGAATATCTAAGAAAAAGAAATTTCACACATGTAGGTATAAGAAATCTCTTTTCACTAATCTCTTTTTACTATCTTATTCTAATTAAATCATCATCTTTTATAATAATTACCTCCATGTAGGGCCAAATAATTATTATAATGATTTAATTGCAATTAAAAAATGCCATTACAAAATTATACAATCAAATATATTGAAATATTATTATGTTTTGAGATGCTGTGGCCATTCTCAATCTACAATAATATTTATTCTAATATGGCATCACAAATAAATAAATAAAATCATGACAACATAATAATATATTCATCTATATGATATTATATCATCAGATACTCAAGAATGGCACAAATGGAAACCGAAAAAAAAATATATATATAAACCAAACCGTGTGTATATATATATATATATATATTTTAATCAAACTGAGACTTCAATATATATATAAAATCATCAATGCAATAAAACTGATTTCTGAACCACTTATTGCGGTCTGTACAAAGTAAAAGCAGACATCTACTTTTATGAAGCCTTTTTTAAATTCCGAAGTGCAATGTTTGAGCATATTTTCCTTCACATAGGTTTTTTTTTTTTTTTTTAATATTTAAAAACAAATCCAGCGTTTTAACCGGAAGACGCGATTATCGTTGGAGTCTCCAGCAACGCAAAAATGTCGGAGTCATCCCCAACCTCCGACTACTCCCTCTGGAAAATTTTTCTCCATTATCAATTAAAGTGAAAACCACTTTTCAAACAAACGACAAAACGCTTCATCATTTTTGAATTTCGTTATATAAACCGCTTCATCTTCATCTTTCTCTTGATTTTTTTTTTATACAAAACAGGAGAAATCATGAAACGGCATTTTCTCATAATGAATTTAATTTACAATATTGAAGCGATTAATACAACGAAATTCAAATCGATTGAGAATCAATTCTTCAATCCCGTAAAAGTTTCGTATATGCAAATTTAAAACGAATAGTAATGTATTTTCAACCTGTGTTTTTCTACATATGCATATTCTTGTATTTTTCTTATAAAAACACAGAAATGAAACCTTACAAGGATTCATAGATTGAAACAAATTCATATATACAAACATGCATTTCACCAACCAATAATGCCCATAATAATCGAAATTCGTACTAAACAACACGGCACAAGAGATTGTTTTGATACCACTATTGAAAGAATTTGGGAGAACATTCTATAATAAAAGAATAGTTAGCACACTTACCTCTATCTATTGTTAATCAAGTATGCGCAAGAATCAATTGCTTTTTGATTATGAACTCTCACAAATTGAAATATGAAGAGTATTGGAGAAATATTTTCAGTCTATCTCTCTTTATGTTGAAGAATGTGACTGATGGAGAATCACAAGCCCTATTTATAGATAGACCAAGACCCCTTTCCACTAAGAGTTGTTTTCTTCCATCAAAGAATGTGACTTTTGACTTTTAAATAAGTAGTATTTTTATTTTTAATTACCTAGAGTTATAATATAAATATAAAATTATTAAAATAAATAAATATATATAATATATATTAAAAGGGTGTGACACGTAAGTCACTCTTAAATCTCTTACAAACATACGTATTCTTTCAACCATACTTTCAAAATACCTTCACAAGGGCTCGTATTCTAGGGTGGGCAAAGAAATTCATCCACAGGCGAGCGAAACCGATGGAATTGTTGTTGCCATTGGCCGTCAATATATCTTCAAAGACTTTCTTGCCAAGCTACATGCTGAGATTTTCAAAAGTCCTACTAAAATACTCCTACACGAAGGAGTAGGGTCGTAATTAGCGCACTGAGGATGTTTTAAATTCGATCTTTTATAATGAATATATATATATATATATATAAGAAATTAAATTTTAATGTTTTTAATGATATCAATTAGTGTGTCATACTTCAAATGGCTGATCTGAAATCCAATTCAATATGTCACTTTAGAGACATTGATCGCTAAGGATAATAAAATTAAAACTGAACGGTACCCATAATTAAAAACAAAACATGCAACTTGGCCAACGTCATCACTTTTATTTAGGGGAAGGTCAAAAAATAAGATGAGATGAAATTTTAAGAATTCTATAATAAGATAATTTGTGAAGATTGTGATATTAAATATATGAATTTAATGAATGTGAGTTATTATTTATTTCTGTAAATATTATCTTTAAGAGGCACAATAGTTGGTCTGAAAAGACACAATGGTTGGTCCGCAATGACAATGGTTGGATCGAAAAGGCGCGATGGTTAGTCCGAAAAGACATAATGGTTGGTCCGAAAAGATACGACAGTTGGTCTAAAAAGGCACGATGATTGATCCAAAGAGTCACGGTGGTTAGTCCGAAGAGACACGATGCTTGAGCCGAAGAAGCATAATGCTTGGCCAAAAAAACATGATGCTTAGACCAAAAACACAAATTAAAAGTTGTGATCTTTCACTTGGTACAACTTCATTCGCTATAAATAGGGGATGAGACCCATAAATTTCATTCTTTCATCTTTTAGTCACTTACACAATTTTGTAGAGAAACTCTGAAGGGAAAACTTCAGAATTGCTATATGCGGTTCGTGATTTTGTTGTATCCTGGAGGTGAAGTGCTTATAATCTGGTAGCAAACTCTTTCGAGTGGGGGCAATTATCACCTTAAAGATAGTATTCTACATGTCTCAAAGTCGTATTTATTTATTCAGATTACTGTATCCGCATAATAATTTCAACAATTTTAAGGTGATAATCGCAATGGGATCAGAATCTGATATAGCGACTTTCAAGATGATGAATCAAGACTTTGTCAAACTAGATAAGTTTGATGAAACAAATTTTACTCGTTAGAAAGACAAGTTGATGTTCATTCTTACTACATTGAAGATTGCATATATTTTGGATTCAAATTTGTCGGTACTTCCAGAATCCAAACCTGATGATAATGATCAAATAAAGGCAGAATGCAAAAAATGCAAAGAAGATGAAGTGGTATGTAGAGGACATATTCTAAATACACTTTCTGATCGTCTATATGACTTGTTTACATCAATCAAGTCACCAAAAGAGATTTGGAAGGCATTGGAATTCAAGTATAAAACTGAAAAGTAAGATACAATTAAATTTCTAATTATGAAATATTTTGAATTTACGATGAATGATAATAATTCATTGATGGATCAAGTCCATGAATTGCAAGTTTTAGTAAATAAATTTCGAGATCTAAATATGGAAGTTTCTGAAACTTTGCAAGTTGGGGCTATTATTACCAAACTTCCGTTAAGTTGGAATAATTATAGAAAGAAACTTATGCATACAACAGAAGACTTTACTTTAGAGCAAATTCAAAAACATTTATGAATTGAAGAAGAAACTCGACTTTGTGATAAGAAATTATTTTCTCAAAATGGCTCTAAGGTGAATTTTGTTGATGAGAAAAATAAGTTTCAAGGTAATTTTGGAGGAAACAAGAGAAAATATAATAATTTTTTTAACAATGGTGACAAGTTTAAGAAAACAAAAACTTGTTACAATTGCGGAAAGAAGAAACACTTTAAGTGTGAATGCAGATACAAGAAGAAACAAAAGAAAGTTTGCAAATTAATTAAGTCATTGTATGAATTAAAACAAGCACCAAAGAAATGGCATAAAAAATTTGATTTAGTAATATTATCTCGTGGATTTTGGCATAATAATGCTAATAAATATATTTACTCTAAATTCACGGATAGCTATGGTGTTATAATATGTCTTTATATGGATGACTTTCTTATATTTGGAACAAATATGGAAGGAATGTCTGAAACTAAGAAGTATTTATCTTCAAAGCTTAAAATGAAGGATTTTAATAAAGTTGACACTATTTTAGGTGTCAAAGTAAAGAAATATAGTGGGGGGTTATGCTTTATGTCAATCACATTATGTTGAGAAAATGCTTCTGAAATTTCAACATTTAGGAATTAAAGAACCAAATACCCCATATGACTCTTTGTTGAACCCAAGGTTTCAAGTTTCATGTAATTATAAATCTACACATGGATTTTGATGATAACAAATGAATTCAAAGAATAAAGGAGTCTCAAGCTCAAGTTGTCCACATAATAGAATCAAGCACACCAAGGAACCAAGCATGAGCAAGAAGGGAACAAGTTCACATTAAAATCATAGAGTAATGTTGTAAATCTCTTAAAAATTCGAAATTAGGATTAAGACTCAAAATTAATATTTTATCATAAAGCATTAAAATACATTTTCCACATGTGCATGAATATTTTGAAAATTAAATTTGAAAATTTTGAAAGATGATTGATTGTCATCTTTCACATGTGCATGACATGATTAAAGGTTTGAACTTTGAAAATATTAAGATGATTGATTGTCATCTTTCACATGTGCATGACATGATTAAATGTTTGAACTTTGAAAATATTAAGATGATTGATTGTCATCTTTCACATGTGCATGTTTTATTTGAATATTTTCAAAAGTGATAGATGTTTTTCTTGACTTATGCAAAAGGTAGATATTTTTGTTTGAAAATTTTAAAAAGTAAAGTGTGCTCCTTTTGTCATATGCAAAAAAGTAAAAGATTAGATTTGAAATTTTTGAAAAGTAAAGTGTGCTCCTTTTGTCACATGCAAAAAGTAAAAAGATTAGGTTTGAAATTTTTGAAAAGTGAATGATGATGTTTTTGACATGTGAATCTTTTTAAATTTGAATATGAAGTCTCATATGCCTATAAATAGATCATTTGAGAGCTTCACATTCACAACACCAAGAGCATACAACATTCATTCAAAGCTTTCATTCTCTCTTCTCTAAGCATTGAGCCTTAACCCTTATTCATTTTGAGAGATTAGTTTGTACTGTATTGTTCTTATTTCACTCATTGAGGAGTGTTTTCTGATAGCCTACCCACTATCAATTTTTGTATCAGTAAAAGGGTGTATATAACCCTTCTGTGTGTAGAAGGTGTTCTACACGGGGAATAGTTAAATCACCAAGTGTGAGGTGATTGGAAGTGTAGAGGGTGTTCTACACGGATTCTTTGGAGCGGTACTGCTCAAAAGTGTAATAGGTTTCTATCTCCACCTAAAGGAGATTGACTAGTGAATTCGGGATCCTCAAGGGGTAGCTTCAGGCGAGGACGTAGGCAGTGGGGCTGAACCTCGTAAAAATACTGAGTTTGCTTTCTCTTACCCTACTTTTTACATTTCTTACTGCTTTATATTCTGTTTATATTTTATATTGTATATTTGATTTATAACTGTTATTTTTTTAAATACAACTCAATTCACCCCCCTCTTGTATTAGTCATTTGGGCAACAATTGGTATCAGAGCTAGAGCTCTATTATAAGATTAACTATCTTTTGAGTTAAGATCTTATGGCTAACATTGCAGCTTCATTTGGTGAAGGTCAATCTAGCAGTCGGCCTCCACTCTTTTGCGGAGACAATTACTCATTCTGGAAAGTTAGCATGAGAATATTCCTTCAGGCTCAAGGTCGAGAAATCTGGAAATGCATTGTAAATGGACCTTATATTCCAATAAAAGTGGTTGATGGAGTAAAGGTCAAAAAGGAAGAAGAAGAGTTTGATCGTGAAGACGATAGACTTTATACTTTGAATTTAACTGCTATGAATTTATTATATAATGCTCTCAATGGTAATGAATTTAATAGAGTAATGACTTGCGCTACAGCAAAGGAAATTTGGGATAACTTGGAAGTTACTTATGAAGGAACTTCTCAAGTCAAGGAATCAAAAATTTATATTCTTACTCATGAATATGAAATGTTTAAAATGAATGATGATGAATCTATTTCTAGTATGCACACTCATTTTACTAATATCATAAACAGCTTGACAGCTCTTGGCAAAGTTTATTCCAAAGTGGAGATAGTAAGAAAAATTCTCAACTTTCTACCAAAACGTTGGGAATCAAAAGTGACAGCGATTCTTGAAGCTAGAGACCTCAAGAAGCTCGAAGTGAATGAACTCATCGGGTCACTTATCACCCATGAGTACACATTGAAAAGAGGAGAAGAAGAAGGAAAGCAAAAGAAGAGCTTGGCACTCAAAGCCGTTCCTCATGAAAGTGAAAGCGAAGAAAATGAAGAAAGCGATGACGAAGAGATTGCAATGATCACAAGAAGATTTAAGAGATTCTTGAAAAATAAAGCTCTTCCAAGGAAACCTTTCAAAAAATCTTCCAACAAAGATACAGGTAAAAATGATTCATTAATTTGTTATAAATGTAAAAAGCCAGGACATATCAAGGCAGATTATTCCCTGCTAAAGAAAGATAGAAACAAAGGCAAAAAAACAATGAAAGCTACATGGGATGATGATTCAAGTAGCTCAGATAGTGAAGCAAGCAATGGAGAATTAGCAAATCTTTGTCTTATGGCTAAAGATGACATTGAGGTAACAAATCTTGATAATATTGAAGATCCTTCATATGAAGAATTGCAAAATATTTTAGAAGAGGTATATGAAGAATTTGAAAAATTGGGTATCAAGTATACTGCTTTGAAAAAGAAAAATTCTTCTTTAACAAACGAAATTGATATTTTAAGAAAAGAAAGTATTGTTTTGAAAGATGAAAATCTTGAGTTGAAGAAAAAGAAAACTGATTTAGAAAATATTGTTGAAAACTTTACAAATGGAAAAAGAAATTTTGAAAAACTTCTTGGTAGTCAAAGATGTGTTTTTGACAAGGCAGGCTTGGGATATATGCCAAAACAAAAATACAAATCTTATAAAAACTTCTTTGATAATCCTTCTACATCAAAGTCCAATATTCAAAATTCTTTTCATAAAAATAATTTTGTTAAAAAAGGATACTATTATAATCACTCAAGTTCTTCATATATGTCACATGCTATTTACAATTTTTGTAATAGAAATGGTCATAATTATCTTGTTTGTCATATTAGAAGAAAACATACAATGACTATTAGGGCCATATGGGTACCTAAAAATCTTATTTTTTCTAATACTAATAAATAAAGGACCCAAAGAACTTGGGTACCAAGAAAAATCATTTTAATTGTTTTTATAGGTGTGCATGAAGTCCTCCACAAACAAAAATAAATGGTTTTTAGATAGTGGATGTTCAAGACACATGACGGGAGACAAGACTAAGTTCTTTGATCTTAGATTTAAAGAAGAAGGACACGTGACATTTGGAGACAACTCAAAAGGGAAGATCGTGGGAATAGGTAAAATTGGTAATAAGTCTTCTCTCATAATTGAAGATGTTCTACTTGTTGAAGGTCTAAAACATAATCTTTTGAGCATAAGTAAATTATGTGATAAATGATTTACAGTTACTTTCAAAATGGATAAGTGCATTATTTTGAATGATCATGATTGTAATATTTGTTTTATTACTTTTAGAAGCAACAATGTTTATACAATCGATTTTGAAGAAATTATCTCACAAGATGCTATTTGTTTTTCAGCTCAAAATGAAACTAATTGGTTATGGCATAGAAGACTAAGTCATGCCAACATGGAACTTATTTCCAAACTTTCAAAAAATGATCTTGTGAGAGGTTTACCAAAGGAAAATTTTTTTAAAGACAAAATCTGTGATGCATGCCAATTTGGTAAACAAACAAAAACTTCTTTTAAAACCAAGAAACATATTTCCACTACTAGACCACTACAATTGATACACATGGATCTTTTTGGACCAAATAGAGTTGCAAGTTTAGGAGGAAAATATTATGCATTTGTTATTGTTGATGATTTCTCTAGATATACTTGGGTCATTTTTCTTGCTCATAAAGATGAGGCACATAATACCTTTACCAAGTTATGCAAGAGAATTCAAAATGAAAAGGGTTATACTATTTCAAGTATCCGAAGTGATAGGGGAAAAGAATTTGTTAATAAAAATATTGAAACATTTTATGATGAAAATGGTTTTATGCATAATTTTTCTGCTCCTCGAACTCCTCAACAAAATGGGGTAGTAGAGAGGAAAAATAGATCTCTTCAAGAGATGGCAAGAACAATGCTCAATGAGAACAACTTGCCTAGTTATTTTTGGGCTGAAGCGGTAAGTACTGCATGTTATGTTATAAATAGAGTTATGTTAAGGTCCAAATTAGATAAAACCCCCTATGAGCTTTGGAATGAGAAAAAGCCCAACATTGGTTACTTTCATGTATTTGGATGCAAATGTTTTATTTTAAATGACAGGGATAATTTAGGCAAGTTTGATGCAAAATCTGATGAATGTATCTTTCTCGGATATTCTACTAATAGTAAAGCTTATAGAGTATTCAATAAAAAGATTTTGACTGTACAAGAATCTATACGTGTAGTATTTGATGAATCTAATTCTCTACTCTCCAAGAAATCCATTGATGAAGAAACAGGAGGTATAAATAATACGAAAAGTCTCAATCTCAACAAAGAGAACACAATAGAGGAAGTCCAATATGGAGATATCAGGAAAGATCATCAAAATTTAATACAAGATGCAACCAAACAGTAGAAATTTGTGAAAGATCATCCAGTAGAACAAATTCTGGGAGAACCTTCACGAGGTGTAAGCACTCGATCATCTCTTAGAAATATTTGCAATCATACTACTTTTCTATCTCAGATTGAACCTAAAAATATTGATGAAGCACTTCTTGATGAATCTTGGATTCTAGCTATGCAAGAAGAGCTTAATCAATTTGAAAGAAATGATGTTTGGACACTTGTTCCTAGACCCAAAAATCATACTATTATTGGAACAAGATGGGTTTTTAGAAACAAGAAAGATGAGTCCGGAGTCATTACTAGAAATAAGGCTCGACTTGTAGCCCAAGGTTTCAATCAAGAAGAAGGAATCGATTATGATGAGATATATGCACCAGTCGCAAGATTAGAAGCTATTCGAATGCTACTTGCATATGCTTGTTATAAAGATTTCAAACTTTTTCAAATGGATGTTAAAAGTGCTTTCTTAAACAGTTTTATAAATGAAGAGGTATATGTTGAGCAACCTCCAGGTTTTGAAAATCATATTTCTCCAAATCATGTTTTTAAACTCACAAAAGCACTATATGAACTCAAACAAGCTCCTAGAGCGTGGTACGAGAGACTCAGTGGTTTCTTAATTGAAAAAGGCTTTTTAAGAGGAAAAATTGATACAACTCTTTTCATTAAATACGAAAATGATGATATTCTTTTGATTCAGATTTATGTTGATGATATAATATTCGGTGCTACTAATGAAAATATGTGCCAAGTTTTTGCTAAGACTATGCAGGAAGAATTTGAAATGAGCATGATGGGAGAGCTTACATTCTTTCTCGGATTGCAAATTAAGCAAGCAAAAAGTGGGACATTCATCAATCAATCGAAATATATTAAGGAATTACTGAAAAAGTTTGGGATGGAAGGTGCTAAGGAAACTGGAACACCAATGAGCCCATCCACTAAACTTGATAAAGATGAATCCGGTAAACCAGTTGACTCGAAGGTATATCGAGGTATGATTGGTAGCTTATTATATTTGACAGCCAGTAGACCAGATATTATGTTTAGTGTATGCTTATGTGCACGCTTTCAATCATCTCCAAAAGAATCACATTTAATTGCGGTTAAGCGCATTCTTAGATATCTTAGTGGTACAATTAACTTAGGGTTATGGTACCCTAAACACACATCTTTCGATCTAATTAGCTACACAGATGCAGACTATGCTGGCTGTAAAATAGATCGAAAAAACACTAGTGGAGCATGTCACTTCTTAGGTCATGCACTAGTTTCCTGGTTTAGTAAAAAACAAAATTCTGTTGCACTATCTACTGCTGAGGCAGAATATGTTGCTGCGGGTAGCTGTTGTGCTCAAGTTCTTTACATGAAGCAACAACTTGAGGATTTTAAACTTATGTACAATCACATTCCAATCAAATGTGATAATACAAGTGCTATAAATCTTTCAAAGAATCCAATACAACATTCTCGGACCAAACATATTGAAATTAGATATCATTTTCTTAGAGATCATGTGCAGAAGGGCGATATTGTATTAGAATTCACTAGTACACATGATCAATTGGCAGACATTTTCACAAAACCCCTACCAGAAGATAGACTATGCATGATTAGAAGAGAAATAGGAATGATACATGCCATGAATATCTGCTAGATACTTTTATTTCATTATCTTAAATGATCTACAGAAACTTGAGACGTTTAGCCTCATCATTCAAATGCATTTGCTCCTCATAAATCATCATGCCATCCTTGTCTAAAGGATTAGGCAATCGAAATGAAGAGGCAAGCAAGGATTTCAAATCCTTATTCTGTTGCTTTAACTCTACTATTTTTTTGTTTGACTCATAAACAAGTCGTTGAAGTACAGAAACAGTCTCGCTAAGCTTCTCAATTTCGCGAGTTTTGGACTGCAACCGAGCAGAAAACGCGACGATAGATGATGAGTATCAAGTTCCGAGACCTACAAGCTCGTAAATGGTGTCATGATCTGATTTATTAGCTAAATCAGTCTCTTGTTGCTTCATGGCACCCATGACAGATGCAGAAATAGATTGAGACTGAGGTGAAGGATACCTCAAATCTTGATCAAGAGAAGCACTGAAGGGAAATCGACTAGCCATTGAAAATTTGTAGAATGAAAATGCAAGCAAATTGCAAAGATGAGAAGAAAGCTTGATGCGAAATAGATAAAGCTAAGGATTGCTCTTATAGAAACGGAAATAAGAACAAGACAAGCTTACAAATCCTGATAATATCTCATTTTTCAGCAACATCAAGCGGATCAAATCTCTGCACCGAATTGCCAGAGCTACGCCTCCAACCCTTGCAGGTTTTGTCAGGCACGGGTGGTTTCAATTATTCAGCTCTTTACAAAATCTCCTTCCGCACCGAATTGCCAGAACTAGGCCTCCAGCCTTTGCAGGTTTTGTCGAACACGTGTGGCTACGCACCGAATTCTCTACAGTCTCTACTAACGCAGCGTTTTATTTGTCTATTGGTTATTGTAGGAATATATCTTATTGAGTTAATTATGATTCCTTTTTAATGATGCCAAAAGGGGGAGAAGTTTTAGACTAGAACATTAACATTGTTTAAATTGCTAAACTTGTTGTCTATGCTTGGAATTATATTTATATTTTTGCTTGAAAAACTAACGCACATTCTCAGGGGGAGCTTAAGTATTAATACAGGCTTCAGGTTCTATCAAGTATTTGTCATCATCAAAAAGGGGGAGATTGTTGAACCCAAGGTTTCAAGCTTCATGTAATTATAAATCTACACATAGATTTTGATGATAACAAATGAATTCAAAGAATAAAGGAGTCTCAAGCTCAAGTTGTCCACATAATAGAATCAAGCACACCAAGGAACCAAGCATGAGTAAGAAGGGAACAAGTTTACATTAAAATCATAGAGTAATGTTGTAAATCTCTTAAAAATTCGAAATTAGGATTAAGACTCAAAATTAATATTTTATCATAAAGTATTAAAATACATTTTCCACATGTACATGAATATTTTGAAAATTAAATTTGAAAATTTTGAAAGATGATTGATTGTCATCTTTCACATGTGCATGACATAATTAAAGGTTTGAACTTTGAAAATATTAAGATGATTGATTGTCATCTTTCACATGTGCATGTTTTATTTGAATATTTTCAAAAGTAATAGATGCTTTTCTTGACTTATGCAAAAGGTAGATATCTTTGTTTGAAAATTTTAAAAAGTAAAGTGTGCTCCTTTTGTCATATGCAAAAAAGTAAAAGATTAGATTTGAAATTTTTGAAAAGTAAAGTGTGCTCCTTTTGTCACATGCAAAAAGTAAAAAGATTAGGTTTGAAATTTTTGAAAAGTGAATGATGATGTTTTTGACATGTGAATCTTTTTAAATTTGAATATGAAGTCTCATATGCCTATAAATAGATCATTTGAGAGCTTCACATTCACAACACCAAGAGCATACAACATTCATTCAAAGCTTTCATTCTCTCTTCTCTAAGCATTGAGCCTTAACCCTTATTCATTTTGAGAGATATAGTTTGTGCTGTATTGTTCTTATTTCACTCATTGAGGAGTGTTTTCTGATAGCCTACCCACTATCAATTCTTATATCAGTAAAATGGTGTGTATAACCCTTCTGTGTGTAGAAGGTGTTCTACACGGGGAATAGTTAAATCACCAAGTGTGAGGTGATTGGAAGTGTAGAGGGTGTTCTACACGGATTCTTTGGAGCGGTGCTGCTCAAAAGTGTAATAGGTTTCTATCTCCACCTAAAGGAGATTGACTAGTGAATTCGGGATCCTCAAGGGGTAGCTTGAGGCGAGGACGTAGGCAGTGGGGCTGAACCTCGTAAAAATACTGAGTTTGCTTTCTCTTACCCTACTCTTTACATTTCTTACTGCTTTATATTCTGTTTATATTTTATATTGTATATTTGATTTATAACTGTTATTTTTTTAAATACAACTCAATTCACCCCCCCTCTTGTGTTAGTCATTTGGGCAACACTCTTCATTTAAATTAATTGAGAATGCTGGAAAAGCAGTTGCTCAGTTAGAATATGCTAGTGCAATTGGTACTTTAATATATGCAATGCATTGCACTAGGCCAGATATTTTCTTTGCAGTATGTAAACTTTCTAGATATACGGGTAATCCTAGTACAGAGCATTAGAAAGCAATTAGTAGAGTCTTTAGGTACCTGAAAAGAACTAGTTTGTTAGGACTGTATTATACCAATTTTCCTGTTGTACTAAAAGAATATTGTAATGCTAGTTGGATTACTAGTGCAAGTGATAATAAGACTACGTCTAATTGGGTTTTCACCCTTGGTAGTAGAGCTGTTTCATAGGTTTCTAAGAAACAAACATGTATATCACATTTTAGAATGAAATCTGAATTTATAACCTTGGCAGCAGCAGGCAAAGAGGCAGAATGGTTAAAGAATTTTTTATTTGACGTAAAGTTGTGGCTATAACTGATGTCAGCCATTTCTTTGCACTGTGATAGTGAAGATACTATGTCTAGGGCTTATAGTAAAGTCTATAATGGAAATCTAGACATATTAGCTTGAGACATGAATATATCAAACAATTAATTAGTGATGGTATTATCACTATTGTATAGGTTCAATCAAGTAAAAACCTGGTGGATCCTTTCACAAAAGGACTCTTGAGATTTTGTGAATGGTACATCTAGTGGAATGAGTTTGAAACCTTTTTATTAAAATATTACCTGTAATAAGAACCCAACCTTACACAATTAATAAATAGTCAAAGGTTTAATGGGTAATAACAAGTTATAGTTATGTGAGTGTGATAACACTGAGATTTAATTTAATGTGAGAAACCCTTTCAGGATGGTCAGTGTTGACTGTTATGCTAAATGTAGGATGAGTATTATACTCTTATTAAAATTCAATAGCTGAATAAGTGTCTGAAGTAATATATACACAAAAGGAACTTTACCTATATAAACATAAGAGGTGGGAACAACTTCTACCAAAAGTTTAAGATTTACTTTTGTAAATGTTCATGAATGTCAGGATGGAGCACGTAAATTAGTGCAAATAATTAGTGAGTTATCTAACTAAAATTGGATAGAATCATGTGTATGGTATTTTCGTTATTAACGTAAAAAGTCTTGGATTAAGCCTAGGCCACCATTGATTTTGTTAGGAATTTGAGATACTTACACTAATTGAAAGTTTAAGTCGAGAGATACATTCTTGTATGCATGAAGATATCATTATTTGACAAAAAAATTTAATATCGCAATCTAAGTGGGCGATTGTTATATTTAATTCTATAGATTGTGCTATTAAATATATGAATTTAATGAATGTGAGTTATTATTTATTTCTTTAAATACTATCTTGAAGAGACACAATGATTGGACCGAAAATGCGCGATGGTTGGTCTGAAAAGACAACATGGTTGGTCCGAAAAGACACCATGATGGTCTGAAAAGGCACGATGATTGGTCCGAAGAATCACGATAGTTGGTCCGAAGAGACACAATGATTGAGCCGAAAAGGCACAATGCTTGGCCGAAAAGATATGCTACTTAGGCCAAAGACACAAATTAAAAGTTGTGATCTTTCACTTAGTACCACTTCATTCTCTATAAATAGGGGAAGAGACCCACAAATTTCATTAATTCTATTCTTCCATCTTTTAGTCACTTACACAATTTTATAGAGAAACTCTAAAGAGAAAAATTTAGAATTGCTATCTGTAGTTGATAACTTTGTTTTGTCTTGGAGGTGAATTGCTTGTAACCCAGTAGCAAATTCTTCCGAGTGGGGGCAATTATCACCTTAAAAATAGTGTTCTACATGCCTCAAAGTCGCATTTATTTATTCAGATTACTGTATTCACATAATAATTTCAACATGCACTGGTTTTAAATTTTCAAGAACTGATTTCGTACAATTTATATATTTTCCTAAATTATTAGTACTTCTGATTTTATCGATTTCAGTCCAATTCTGTCCCATTTTTAGTTTTAATAAAATATAAACTTGATATAACAAGTTTGTTAATAAAAAAATTGCCTTAAATAAATATGTTTTTATTAAAAATCTATTACTATTTATTAAAATCTATTTTATAAAAAAATATGTTATTTAAAAAAATATGTTAGAAAAAATGGCTATAAAAATAGAATGTTATATATTATATTAAAAGATTAATTCGAAATAAATAATATAACGAACTGTGGTCAGATCCTAAAAGGCGTAAAATTGGAGCCGACTAGAACGGGCCAATTTTGAAACTAAGGGAAACCAGTCTAGTTCAGACTCATCAGTCCAGGTCGGTTCGAACTGGTTTTTTGTTTCGTTTTTACCCTAGTGAATAGTTATAAGCTCATGGTTTGAGTTGAGTATGTGACTTTTGATAAATAAAAGAGAAAAAATTTAATAAGAAATTATTAGATTGAAAAAATTGTAATTATTAGTTTCAAATTTTTTTTATTTGAATGATATTTGACAAAAAATAAATAATTAGATATAATAAGATAAGATAAAATAGAATGAGGTGACATCATGTTTCCAACGCAACATATATAATGACTTTTATTATTTATAACATATGTAATGACTTTTATTATTTAATTACGATAGAACCGCAAAATATTTTTACATCCTTTTATAATTATTTCACAACTTCTCAGTTAATTACTACATTCGTAAAATAATAATAAATAACAAGTTAATTTATTCAAATTTAAAATTTTAAATAAAATAAAATAAATAATTCAATATTTTTTAAATTTTAAAATACAAATAATATTATAAAATTATATTTTAAGAACTCTTTAATTTAACTTTTAAATTTTTATCTCAACTCATTCTAACTCAACTTATTATTAAAACCTCTTATTATCTAACTCTAATTACAAGAAAATTAGACTTTTGTGATCAATCATTTGCACTTAAAAATTATTTATGTCTTATTTTTACTAAAAATAATATTATTAAAAATAATTGATCGTACAGTTATCTACACTTTACAACAATGAACTAACTTGATTCTTGGAAGTTTGTTTTTTTAAATAATCTCACCTTATTTTATTCTATTTTATTTTTTCAAATTTTGATATAAAATAAACTAAATAATTTACTTTTTTTAAACTTTGAAATAACTTTTTGAAATCTAAATTTAAAATTAATATTAAAAAAATATTAAAAAAATATTTTATTTAATTTTTAATTTTTATTATATCTTATTTTATCTTATTTATAAAAAGAAACCAAACAATATATGGTCAAGACAACGTTCAAAAGAGGCAGCACCTGACAAGTCTTGCTTACGCGCCGAGAAGACCCGGCGGTCAATAATATGGACAATAAAAGAATATTCGCCTCGTGAGGAAGGCCGAAGGAAGTCATAAAAGCCATCAATTAATATGAATAAGAATGAATTGTCCCAAGGCTGCTTAAATTTAGTCCATAAAAAACTTGCCTAGTGATAGAACTTGGTAGAAAAATAGGCCCCATCTCATATGAAGACAAAAATAAAAAATTGTATAAAAGAAATAAAGTTAATAGGCCCCATCTCATATGAAGACAAAAATAAAAAAATTTGGCACCTCGTTCGTCTTTAGGCTGAGTTGGGAGTTCAAAATTAAGGCGCTGCTTTATAAGTTAATTAAAATGAGAGAAATTGAAAAAATTGAATAAAATATTATATTTTAATAATAATATTATTATTATTATAAAATTAAAATAATTAAATTATTTATTATGTTTTGTCTAAAAAAATTTTAAACAAATTATAATGATAATATATAAAATAAAAGACTTTTATTATTTACGGCCTAGCGTACTTTTGGTCGTTAGACTGTATTGAGATTAATTTTGTTCAATCTAATTTTAAATTGAGTGTAACATCTAAATACTCATTTTCAAATTACCAAACTCACCTCAAGTGAGACTAATACAGGATCCAAGTCAGATGATGCTGAGCTATCAGACAACACGTTTATAGCACTGAGATGCTTTGAGAGGGCTGATCAGCATAAAGACGGCTGGTAGTCGTATTCTTTTTCTTAATTGGAATAGTTTTTGGTATGTTTTAATATGTTGGCTACAACTTTGGTTATGAGTATCAGAATTGCGTATAAGATCCCAATTCGTAAAACTCTTTTTGGCACACACATCGTAGCTACCAAGCTACGCTTGGTGTGATTTTTTTCAAGGACAAAATATACTATTTTTCCTTCCGAATCCACCATTTTAGTATTTTTTTCCTTTTTTGTTAATATTTTGTTTGTTGTTTAAGAAGTGATTTTGATTTTAATTTGGGTTAGATTTTTGAAAAATTACTAATTTTATTTCGTATTTGATTTTGGCATGTTCATTGGAATTTTTCTAATTTTGGTAAAATCCCGTATCAGACGATTTTGACTATATAGTCTGGCTTGTGGATTGATTTTCAATTATTACATGATTTGATAATTTTGAATTGAACATCATAGGTGTTTCTCTATATTTTGGATAAATTTCTTGTATTTTTTTTCTATAAATAATCTATTAAAACTAGTCTGCAAAATAATCATTATTCTATCTAATATCAGGGATCCACAATTTTATTTAACTAAACGCCTCTTTACACTATAAACTTATAAATTTTTAAAATTTTTATAAATATATCTAAATTTATTTTAATATTTAAATATATCTAAATTCATGTCATAAGAGCTTCATAAAAATTAATTCACCATTTTAATTCACTATTATGAGCGAGTCAAGGATTGCGAACTGAGTATACCGTATCACTACACTACGGCCGCCTTTGAAGTCAAATTTGTTTTTTTTTGTTATTTTGTTATTTTGTTTTTTTCGGCTCTAAATAAGACCCTAGACACGAATGAGAACTAAGAAGCGCAAGCCAGGCAAAGGCCACACTAGTTCGCTATATATATGAACACAAGCCAGCATTAACTTGAGCAGAGTGAGAGTCTTAACATCTCGAAGACTTCAAAAATGGAGAAAATAGAGCACACCACTGTCACCACAAATGGCATAAAAATGCACGTTGCGTCGATAGGGAAAGGCCCAGTAGTCCTCTTCCTCCACGGCTTTCCTGAGCTCTGGTACTCGTGGCGACACCAGCTTCTCTATCTCTCTTCCCACGGCTATCGCTGCATTGCCCCTGACCTTCGCGGCTATGGCGACAGCGATGCCCCACCCTCCCCTGCCTCTTACACAGCTTTCCACATCGTCGGAGACCTCGTCGACCTTCTCGACCAGCTTGGTCTCGACCAGGTCTTCTTGGTCGGCCATGACTGGGGTGCTATGATGGCCTGGTACTTCTGTTGGTTCAGGCCAGATCGCATCAAAGCTTTGATCAACCTGAGCGTGCCGTTTTTTCCTAGGAACCCGGCGTTTGATCAAGTGGATGGCTTCAGGGCTTTGTTTGGTGATGATTTTTATATGTGCAGGTTTCAGGTAAATTAATTTGGTTTTATCATTTTAACTCCATTTTCTGGGTAATTTTTGTCTCTTTGATTTAGTTTTAATTGTGGTGAAGGAACATGGAGAAGCTGAAAAAGATTTTGCTTGTATAGATACCGCAATACTAATGCACAAGTTCTTTTCGGTTGGTCCAAGTCCTTTGATTATACCTAAAGAAGTGGGAGTTAAAGGATTGCCAACACCAGATGCGTTGCCTTCTTGGTTGTCAAAAGAAGATATTGATCACTATGCCACCAAATTTAACCAAACAGGTTTCACCGGAGCCTTGAACTATTATCGAGCTCTCCACCAGTAAGCTGTTTCTAGCATCTTTGTGTCGATTCTTTTAAGACTATATCTATTAATGAGAAGTAAAATAAACATGATGTATTGAAGATTCAAATATATTCCTAAAATAATACACTTTGGGGGGTCCTTTATATTTACATGGACCAAACAAACTAAAATTAAACTATCATCAATAAGTATAGCTTCCAATAAATAAATAAATATTTACGTTGTTTGTTATATTGTAAAAGTTATTTTTATTATAAATTAATAAATCTAATAGATTATATAAAGTCATCTAAGTGACATACAATTATTTAAAAAAAAAAAATAGAATTCACTGTTAAGAAAGTTAAATTTTGTTTTGATGCAGTCTCTAATTTGTGACTTGAAAAATCCTCTTCAATTAAAACATAGTTCCATCAAAAAATCTATTTAATTGGGACTCTAAACTTTGTCTTAAATGGCAGAAACTGGGAGCTGACAGCGCCATGGACTGGATTTCCAATCAAAGTGCCAACCAAGTTCATAGTGGGAGACCAGGATACCGTCTATAATATCCCAGGCGTCAAGGACTATGTAAGCGGCGGCGGTTTCAAGAAAGACGTGCCGGGTTTGGAAGACGCGGTTGTGATAAAAGGAGCATTCCATTTTATCAATCAAGAAAAGGCAGACGAGGTTAGCGAACACATATATGAATTTATCAAGAAATTCTGAAAGTGCGAGAAAGTGTTTTCAGGTGGAGGAGTATGAGGTGGGTGTTTACCGTTTAGTTTCCATCGGTCATCTATAATGGATCGAGCCAACAAATAAAATAAGCATGTACTGTTGATTGTGCAGCGTACTGAACGTACAAATCAACAATGGTGTTATTTTCTTATGTTAATTAGCTTTCTGCATACGCTTGATTAATATATATATATAGCGATCTGGTTTTGTTTAAATCGGTTTTTATTACATCTTATTTTATCTTATTTATAAAAACAAACCAAACATATTGTCGAGACAACGTTCAAAAGAGGCCGCACTTGACAAGTCTTGCTTACGCGCGCGAGAACACCCGGCTGTCAATAATATGGACAATAAAAGAATAATCGCCTCGTGGGCAAGGCCAAAGGAAGTCATAAAAACCATCAAGTAATCTGAATAAGAAATGAATTGTCCCAAGGCTGCAGAATTTAGTCAATAAAAAAACTTGCCCAGTGATAGAACTCGGTAGAAAAATAGGCCCCATCTCATATGAAGACAAAAATAAAAAAAATTGTATAAAAGAAATAGAGTTAATACGAATTTGGCACCTCGTTCGTCTTTAGGCTGAGTTGGGAGTTCAAAATTAAGGTGCTGCTTTATAAGTTAATTAAAATGAGAGAAATTGAAATACAAATTGAATAAAATATTATATTTTAATAATAATATTATTATTATAAAATTTAAAATAATTAAATTATTTATTATGTTTTATCTAAAAATAATTTTAAAAAGTTATAATGATAATATATAAAATGAAACACTTTTATTATTTATGGGCTAGCATGCTTTTGGTCATTGGACTATATTGAGATTAATTTTGTTCAATTTAATTTTAAATTGAGTGTAACATCTATATACTCAATTTTCAAACTACTAAACTCATCTCAAGTGGAACTAATGCATGATCCAAATCAGATAATGTTGAGCTATCAAACAACTTGTTAATAGCACTGAGATGTCTTGAGAGAGTAGATCAGCACAAAGACAGCTGGTAGTCGTTTTTTTCTTAATTGGAACAGTTTTTGATACGTTTCAATATATTGGCTACAACTTTAATTATGGATATTAGAATCACATATAAAATCCCAATTGGGAAAGCTATTTTTGACGCACATGTCGTGGCTACAAAGCTACACTTGGTGTTATCTTTTTCAAGGTTAAAATATACTATTTTTCCTTCGGAATCCACCATTTTAGTATTTCTTTTCCTTATTCGTTAATATTTCATTTTTCATTTAAAAAGTGATTTTGATTTCGATTTGGATCAAATTTTTGACAAATTACTAATTTTATTTCGTATTTGATTTTGGCATGATCATTGGGACTTTTCAAATTTTGATAAAATCCTGTATGAGACAATTTTGGCTATATGGTGTAACACTCCATTCCCGTAGGTTAAGGAATGTCATTTAAATTTTTCTAAAACTTTAATCTAGTACAAGATTCTTGGCTTAATAATAAAATAACATTTAGTTCATAGAAATGAGATTCTAATAAAATGTTTTTCAAAAAGGTTAACTGAGATAAATGAAAGCAAACTTGTGTCATAAAGACATTTATTTCTATAAATGCTACAAATTCAAATAACTGCTCAATCTATCTTGGTTTACCTGCTCGCACTGATCATCTTCCTCACCTGAGTAGTTTTAAAAACAGGAAATAAACTAAAATGAGTAGATGACTTAGTAAAAAATCTATCACAATGTAAAATAATACTATAAGAAATTTTCATAAAATTTATGCTGAAAACTGAAAACATGAGTGTATATACTAATACTCATATTATGTATGACTGAACTATCTAATTTAACTACTAACTGGCTTAAACTAACTGACCTGAATTAACTGATTAATCTGACTAAACTTACTAACTATTTTAACTGAATTGGTTGAACTGAACTGATTTAGCTAAACTGATTTAGCTGAACTAATTGACCAACACACTTAACCTTATGTGCAAGGTTATGCACCGGCCTCACGTCCCGCTGCAGCAAGGGGAGCCGCTGATAGTACTCTAGCGTACTATGGTAGACGATGCTTAGGTCCGTGTCATGCACATCCACCCTGATCTGATATGTATTGGTACCATGCACCTGAATGGTCATCTAAATTAACTGATCTATTGAACTGCTTGACTAAATAACTGATTAATTGCTTTCTAATTTGACATAATCTTATACTTAGACTTAACTTAACTTATGAGACTTATGCAACATGAGATGCATATCTTATATACTAATATGATAATTATACCCGTTGAATCTAGACATAATGTTGAATTAATTATATAAGGGGTATATAAAAAGGCTATCAAAAAACTGGCTCTACTAATAATATAAGCTAATGTGAGGATCCTAATTTTGTGATCAAATTTATTTATTACATACGCTGATTTCTAAATTCTCATTCTTAGCTTATTACCTATATGAAATTTAGATCGTCACTAATGTTTCTAGAAAAAGTTTGTCGTACTATTCTAGATACTTAAAATTGTATATAGGGATAATCTAATAAATATTAAATTATACAAAGATTACTATAAAATATTTTGATTTAAAGTTCATAATACATTTTGAAATATTCTGGTTCAAATTATAATTTAATAATCTATTTTAATCAGTTAAGATAGAATATTAGAATATTAATTAAAATAATAATAGGTTAAAAATATTTTTTAAAATCCTTTATTAGGAAGATCCAAAATAGTTTTTGAAATGATAGAATCACACTGAACAGTTTATTTATGAAGACTAAGCGTGAAATAAAAAACGCTAGATCGAATTGGGCTTAAGGCCCATGACTCATCTAGGTTACAAAACTTTTGCAAGATAAGTAAAGGCACACGGCTAAAAGGGTAAAAAGGGCATGATTGACATTATAAAATTATATGAGCGGCTCATTCGAAGTCTGATTAAAATAATTCAAAATGAGAATATAGCCACTTAAAATGAGAATATAAATATAAGCTTGCAGAAATGCTACGAACCAAAAAATACAAAGCAGAGGAGCCGTGCGACGTTAGAGTAACTCATAGTGGAGGGCTATGCACGACGGTGCTAGGCTGAGTTAGAAGGTGGCGGAAGCTCCCATGTGTGGTGGTGGGTTCCAGAGCTGCAACGGATAGGGGGATGCGGGACGGTGCTTCTGTGGCTGTTGCAGAGAACTGACCGCAGTGGCGGAGCCACATGGGGGGGGTTTTATATGTTAATTTTATATGATTTGACAAAATAATATTATTAATTCATAATGTCTCGGCCCCTCCTCTGTCAATAATTTTAATCCCTTTATAAAATTTAATCTCATATAAAACAAAAAAAAAAAATTAAAAAAAAAGAGAAGATGATTTCTAACTATATCCGGAATGATTTCTAACCTCTTTCCATCTTTCAAATCATCTCAATCGGCAAGATATGGCTTATGGCAACCTGCCATTTCGTCTTACAGACTACAGTTTCTTGCTGCCATTTCTTTCGCACACGGCACCGGGCACAGCTCAGCACATCCCATTCCCAACGTATCACATTTTGTCCTTCGCATTTGTTCTCCAAAGCATCGAAATAACAAAAAGAAACAGCAAACAAACAGGCTTATTACCTTACCTCCTTTATTCTTCATCTTCTCACGATAGACTGCTCGGCGTGCTCGCATCATCGTTGCTCAAATAATCTTCTCGGCGTTCTCACTGACTGAAGTCTGAGATAGCCTTCTCCCCCGCTTTGTTGCATCTTCCTCTCTTCCATTCTCTCTCTGCGGGATGCTATTTTGCCTTTTTGAAAGATGAAGTTCCAGATCATGTGAGATGCTTCTGGACCAAGTGGGCTCACGGATCACTAATTTATTTATTTAGGCTTTTTTTTCTCACTACTCGCAGTCCCGCTGGCTGCTGTTTTATTTATTTAGTAAAGAAATCTCCCACCGGCCTGGTTTATTTATTTAGTAAAGTAATCTATTTTTCATTCAAGAGATTGTAGACGTTTAAATTAAGAGAAATGGGTCCATTTAAATTTTTAACATGTTTTCTATTTAGTAGAACAAGGCCTGGTGCCATGTTTGAAGTTTCGAGAATCGGCTAACCTTTGTTTTTTTGCCTCTCATTAGTCATTAGTTTTTTTAAAAAAATTTATTTAGTAGACTATTGATTTTTTTTTTTCTATTTACTAAACTAATATATATATTTTTTTTTTTGTTGATTAATCATTTACAGACAACAAGTAGCCGATACAACACCCCCCCACCCCCCAACAAATTCATTTTTTACCTCTCTGGACGCGGCCCGCAGGTATATCTTTTTTCTTTATAAAAATTTTATATTGATAGTTTAGATATATTTGTATATTACATATATTATGTGTATGGATTTAAATATGTACTGATTTAAGTTGTTTTTCATAGCATTGTAGGTATTAATAAATTGTTTAATTTTCAATTTTAAATTGTTTGGTTTTTATTTTTGAGACTTCATTTTCAGAATATCTATAAAATTTATCTAATTTTATTTTATATTTTTCAATTTGATTTTAAATTTAGGTTCATAAATGATGTCTAGATTAAAAATTATTGATTCATTCTACAAAAGAAAAGAAGTTGATATTAAAGAAATTTCTTCTAAAGTTCAAACGATTGAACCTAAAGAAAATCTTGATCTTAACTCTCCAATTTTGGAATACGAAAAAATTCATTTTACATCACACTTGATTTTAAAGATATTGATATATCTTAATTACAATGAGATCCAAGATTACGTCCTCCTATATGGAATTATCTAGTCAATCAGCATGATGAAATAAAAAGAGTTTATTTAAAAATGGGTCTATATCAAATACGTCTTTCAAAATATCCATTTTTTGATTCTGAAAAGCATCCTTGTCGCTTTCAAGATTCATGATTTGTACCATTTGGATCTTGGTTAGAGTATTCTCCATCAAAAGATGTTGCATATTGTTTACCTTGTTATCTTTTTATAATGAAAGCATCTTAACATTCTAGATGAGATGTAATTACTGGCATAAGATTTCGAAATTGGAAGAAGATTAATGATAGAAAACATTATACCTTTTTGAATCATATTGGAGATGATCTTTGTTCTTGTCACAATAATACTGTAAAATCTTGTGAGGATTTATTAAAACAATCACAACATATTGATAAAGTAATGAATGTACAAAGATTCGAACAAATTCTCAACAATCGACTCTGAGTAAAAACATCTATAGATATTGTTCGATAGCTTGCATTTCAAGGACGTGCCTTCAGAGGTCATGATGAAATCCTTGATTCAAAAAATCGAAGTAATTTCTTGGCGATACTTAAACTCTTGGCTTCATATAATGACAAGGTTGGAAAAATTGTTTTGGAAAATGCTCCTAAATCCTCAAAGTATACTTCACCCCAAATTCAAAAAGAAATTTTGGAAGTTCTTGCAAAGAAAGCAAGAAATAAAATTCACAAAGATGTTGAGAATTCTCCATTTTACATTATTGTTGATGAGGCACGAGATGAGTCTAAGAAGGAGCAAATGACTATAATCTTGAGATTTGTTGATGGTGATGGTTTTATACAAGAATGATTTTTTGATCTTGTACATGTTAAAGATACATCGGCATTGACTTTAAATAATGAAATATCTGCAGTTCTTTCTCGTCATTGTCTTAATATTCAAAACATTCATGGGCAAGGATATGATTGTACTAGTAATGCATGGTGAATGGAACAGATTGCAAGCATTATTTTTTAAAGATTGCCCATATGCATATTATATTCATTATTTTGCTCACCGATTACAGTTAGCATTAGTTGCTATATCTAGAGAGGTGCTTTTTGTTAATAAGTTTTTCTCAAATTTAAACTTTATTATCAATGTGGTGGGTGCTTCATGTAAATGTTATGATGAATTGCAAACTGCTCAGGCAACACATATTGCACATATGATAGCCATTGATGAACTTGAAAGTGGAAAATGAGCAAACCAAATTGGCACTATCAAACGAGCTAGTGATTCTCGTTGGGGTTCGCATTTTTATTATATTTGCAATCTACTACAAATGTTTGAAGTCACTTGCTCGGTGCTTGAAACCATAATAAAAAAAGGATCCACTTACTCTCAACGCAGGGATACGAATGCTGCTTATAAAATGATTACCTCATTCCAATTCATATTTAATGAAGGAAGTCATGGGTATTACTGATGTTCTTTGTCAAGTTTTGTAGCAAAAATTTCAAGATATTTTGAATGCCATGACTATGGTTTATAGTACAAAAGGATTCATTCAAAAGTTGAGAAATGAAGGTTGGAAAAATCTACTTGAGAATGTCTATTTTTTCAAGAAATTTGATATTAATATTCCAGAATTGAGCTCTTATTATGTACAAGGTCGTGGTTGTTATAAACAAGATCACATTACTATAGAGCATCATTATCATTTTGAAATATTTAATGCTACTATAAATTTTCAAATGCAAGAGCTTGACAATAGGTTTGGTGAAGGAACGACAAACCTTTTAACTCTTAGTTCTGCTCTGGGTCCAAAGGATGGGTATAAATCCTTTAATATTGATGATATATGTTGTCTTGCAGAAGAGTATTATCCTCTTGATTTTTATGGGAATCAGAAAATTAATTTAAGATTTCAATTGAAGCATTTTGAAGTTGATGTGCTTAACAATCTGAAATTTCAAGACTTGAGATCCATTGCAGATTTATGTCAAAAATTGGTAGAAATAGAGAAATCAAAGACGTACTATCTTATTGATAGATTGATTCGTCTAATTTTAACTCTTCCAATGTTTACAACAACCAATGAACGAACATTTTTAGCTATAAAGATTGTTAAAACAAGGTTTCGTAACAAAATTGAAGATTAATTCTTAACAAATAATTTAGTTGTCTATATTGAAAGAGAAATAGCTAAGAATTTAGATTTAGATTCAATATTTGATAATTTTGTTTGTTTAAAACAACACAAGTTATAATTTTAGACACTCTGTATTTCTTTTATTTAATATAGTTGTATGAATGTCTTTTTATATTATTTTAATGATATAATATTCTTGACATATCAAATACTTTTTTAATTTATAAGTTGTATTAAACGTATTTTATTTTTATTATAAATCTTCCTATCAAATTATTATATATCGTAAAAAAATGTACAAAAGTAGAACAAAAAATATTTTATGTATATTGTTCTAGTTTTGTTTGGCCCCCCTAGAGTAAATTGCTGGCTCCGCCACTGACTGACCGGCAGCTTCCTTGGCTCTTGAGGTGGTTTTTGGCGAGATGGGTTATGGGTATATTGGATCCTGAGTTTGGGTCATTCTATAGTTGTTTTCGGCATGGAGGAACTCTTGGTGGTGGAGGTTTGCAATGGCTTACGTTGGGGAATGACTTCCTTTGTTTCGGGTGATGCAAAATAGGACATGAAATGAGGTTTCAGTTCATGATCAGTAAGGGGTCTTCTGTAGTGTTTCTCGGCATGGTGGTTGTGCATGGGACCTTCTCATAGTGGCAGAGTTTGCGTCGTGCTCTTCCATGGAGGAGAAGCGCTGGCTTGCTACCATGCATGGAGGTTTGTCGGTGGAAAACTCGGTGGCTAGATCTCTATTCTTTTGTGGTATAAAACAGAGGCTGCATTCACGTCGGTCCCTTGCTGTCCAAGGAGGAAGTGGCTTTGCTTCTATAGTGGCTAAGTTCCTGATGAGAGAGTGGTGGCATACGAGGAGGGGCTAGGCAGTTGTGCAGTGCTGGGATTGCCATGCTGAGAGGTTTCTGTCGTGGAAAAGGGGCTCAGCGTTGGGTTATCTTCGTTGAGGGGAGAGTAGCTACGGCTTGTGTGGGCTAGTAATGGTGGTGCTAACGTGGATGATTCATGTGGTTGTGGGGAGGTTTCATGAGAGTTCTGGACGGTGGGTGAAGGACAGCTTAATCTAGGGTTCAAGTGATCAATACGTGCACGAGGGGTTGTGTGTAATTGTGAGGTTAACGTGTGAAATATAAAGGCGACTAAAAACAAACCCTAGAAAATTAAGGGACAAAGAGATGTGCATGGAGGAAACTGACCTCAAGATTTAAACTATTTAAAACAATAGATGAAATCGTTAGTTAGGAGAAAAAAATCTAATTAAACGGAACTCCATTTTAAAACCTATTTCAAAATAATAATAATAATAATATTAATAATGATGATGATGATGATAATAACACCCTACTTCATCTATAAAAATATTAACAATTATAGTCAAAATAATATCTATAATAAACATCTGCATTTAAAATATAAACAACAAATTAACCCATATAATCCGATTAAAAGAAAAAGCTATATAAGAGAATTGTAGAAATAATACATAAAATAATCAAATAAATAAATAAATAAAATAAATAAATAAATAAATAAATCTCGAATTTAAAGTCGGAATGTTACATATAGTCTGGCTTGTGGATTGCTTTTCAATTATTACTTGATTTGATAATTTTGAATTGAACATTAGAGGTATTTCTCTGTACTTTTGGTGACTTTCTTGTGTTATTCTTTATAAAAAAAATTTGTTGAAACTAGCTTCCAAAATAATCATTATTCTGTCTAGCATCAGAGATCTACAAATTTTTTTAACTAAATGCCTCTTTACACGTTAGACCCATAACTTTTTTTTAAATTTCTATAAATATATCTAAATTTATTTTAATATCTAAATATATCTAAACTCATTTCAAATAAACTTTTATAAAAATTTATTTATTATTTTAATTCACTACTATGAACGGGTCTAAAAATAATTGGTAACTGAGTAAGGTTGCGTTTGGATGTTGAGAATGTTTGAGAGTATTTGTGAATAATAATAAAAAGTAATAATAAAATATTAAATAATAATAAAAAAGTAGTGAATAATAATAAAAATAAGTAAAAAATAATAATAAAAAAAAATTAAAAATGTTTGGAAAATTTCATTTCTAACCCAGCCCTAAACCTTATTATTACGGCCGCCTTCGTAGTCAAATTTGTTTCTTTTTTTTTTTCGCACTAAATAGGACCCTAGACCGTAATGAGAACTGACAAGCGCAAGCCAGGCAAAGGCCACGCTAGTTCAGTATATAAAGGAAAACAAGCAAGCATTTACTTGAGCAGAGTGAGAATCTAACATATCGAAGACTTCAAAAATAGAGAAAATAGAGCACACCACTGTCGCCACAAATGGCATAAAAATGCACGTTGCGTGGATAGGGAAAGGCCCAGTAGTCCTCTTCCTCCATGTCTTTCCTGAGCTCTGGTACTCGTGGCGACACCAGCTTCTCTACCTCTCTTCCCACGGCTATCGCTGCATTGCCCCCGACCTTCGCGGCTATGGCGACAGCGATGCCCCACCCTCCCCTGCCTCTTACACAGCTTTCCACATCGTCGGAGACCTCGTCGACCTTCTCGATCAGCTTGGTATCGACCAGGTCTTCTTGGTCGGCCATGACTGGGGTGTATGATGGCCTGGTACTTCTGTTGGTTCAGGCCAGATCGCATCAAAGCTTTAATCAACCTGAGCGTGCCGTTTTTTCCTAGGAACGCGGCGTTTGATCACGTGGATGGCTTCAGGGCTTTGTTTGGTGATGATTTTTATATGTAAAGGTTTCAGGTAAATTAATTTGGTTTTATCATTTTAACTCCATTTTCTCGGTTTTTTTTTTTTTTTGGTCTCTTTGATTTAGTTTTAATTGTGGTGAAGGAACATGGAGAAGCTGAAAAAGATTTTGCTTGTATCGATACCGCAATACTAATGCACAAGTTCTTTTCGGTTGGTCCAAGTCCGTTGATTATACCTAAAGAAGTGGGAGTTAGAGGATTGCCAACACCAGATGCCTTGCCTTCTTGGTTGTCAAAAGAAGATATTGATCACTATGCCACCAAATTTAACCAAACAGGTTTCACCGGACCCTTGAACTATTATCGAGCTCTCCACCAGTAAGCTGTTTCTAGCATCTTTGTGTCGATTCTTTTAAAGACTATATTTATTAATGCAAAGTAAAATAAACATCAAGTATTGAAGATTCATATATATTCCTAAAATAACACATTTTGGAGGGTCCATTATATTTACATGTGAAAGGAAGGAAATCAAATGCACCTATCGAGCATTTATGACAAAGGGAACAAAAGGACAGATGATGGAACTGAAAGGTGAGCTGATAGACGTTGGGAGTAGATGAGAAGAAAAGCAAGACGGTAATGAAAAGGAAAACGACTGTGACACGCAAGACAAATATCTGCCCAGATATTTTACTTGGCTATAAAAGGACTCTGGCCGGCTGGAACCAGGATGGTCTCTTATTCTTCAACCTCGGCTTCCCCAGATTTCTCCAAAAACAGTACGGTGAATTTATCTGAATATTCATCTATATTTCTCTATACAGTGAGTTATGAGAGACTGTAAAAATCCCCATTATAGTGGATTATCATCCCCCAAATACCTGTGGATGTAGGCATTCGCCGAACTACGTAAAATTGTGTGTCCATCTCTCTTTATTTTATCTATTATTACGTACGGGCAGTCACGCCGGGATCCCACCGGGAGCCCCAAACGACCTCAAACGAAGCCCAAATCGCACCAGTGGGTTGGAAATAATTCTTTCTCTCACACTGACTTGTTGGCCGATTTTTATGACCTTAACAATGGCGCCGTCTATGGGATCTGACAATCGGTGGTGAGAAAATGATATTTTTTTTAACCCACTGGATAAGTGTATCCGACCGACCGACTCAACACAAATTTTCTCCAGATAAGTGTGCTCGATCACCTTATTCTTATTTTTATTTTGTTTTTTTATCTTTTTCACTGACACAACCTGGAAAGTGTTGGCATCAGTTCGGTCAGACTCTTGTCTCGAATCTCTCAGTTGTAAATTTTTCCGATCGGAATACTTACAAAAACCACGAATACACACACTAAACACGCAATGGCCTTGAAACATACACAGAAATAGGTACTGTATACTTAAGTGTACAGGAGTCAGCTGACCGCCCCACTGTGTATGCACCGGATTTATTATGCACGCACGTACTGTGCATGCATGCACAGTATGCATGAACAGTGCTCGGGGTGCTTCACGTTGAGCCCCCGAGCATGCCGTGACCGTCGAATTCCCACGGCCTGCCGCCGTGGGCATGACTGGCCTGCAAGCGGTCCCCCACTAGAACCGCCGGCGGCTTCTGTCCTCGTCGGAGCTCAAACGGGCGACCATTCCCGCCGGAATAGCCCACCGGATTTACTCCCGATTTGTACCAATTCGTGAGACCAGCCAGCCAACCCATGGAGGCCGCCGACGATGTCTTGTCTCGCCGGGCACCCCCGCCGCCGGTGAGAGAGGCCGTGCATGCATGCCCGAGTGCATGCACGTCCACAGTGCATGCACTGTGCCGCTCGGGGCTAAGCCGAAGGGCTTTTGAAGCCCCTTGCCGTGGGGTCAGGCACCTGAGCAACGACCGGCGATCACCCACGTGACCGCCGTCGATGTCTGTTTGGCCGGATACCCCCCATCTCCGGCGAAGGAGGTCATGAATAGTGCTCTAGGAGCACTCGGCCTCCAAGCATTAGTTGGGCAGCGGGCCCATCACGCTGATTCTGAGCCCCACTAGCTCGTCAACCCGAGCTCTCCAGCTCGCTGATTCCGAGCCCCACCAGCTCGTCAACCCGAGCTCCCCAGCTCGCTGATTCCGAGCACTCTTCTCAGATGGCGAAATCCGAGCCCCACCAGCTCGTCAACTCGAGCTTCCCAGCTCGCTGATTCTGAGCCCCACCAGCTCGTCAACCCGAGCTCCCCAACTCGCTGATTCCGAGCACTCTTCTTAGATGGCGAAATTCGAGCCCCACCAGCTCGTCAATCCGAGCTCCCCAGCTCACTGATTCCGAGCATCTCACCAGCTCGTCAATCCGAGCTCCCCCAGCTCGCTGATTCCGAGCACGCTTCTCAGATGGCAAAATCCAAGTCTCACCAGCTCGTAAATCCGAGCTCCCTCAGCTCGCTGATTCCAAGCACTCTTCTCAGATGGCGAAATCCGAGCCCCACCAGCTCGTCAATCCGAGCTCCCCCAGCTCGCTGATTCTGAGCACGCTTCTCAAATGGCAAAATCCGAGCCCCACCAGCTCGTCAATTCGAGCTCCCCAGCTCGCTAATTCCGAGCACTCTTCTCAGATGGCAAAATTCGAGTTCCACCAGCTCGTCAATCCGAGCTCCCCCAGCTCGTTGATCCGAGCATCCTCCTCGGACATCGCAGCTCGGGTTCCACCCATTCGGGACCCTTCACCCCTTTGCTCGGACTTTTCCAAGCTCGCTCAGAACTTGGACACTTTCAGCTCGGACACTCTCGATCAGCTTGTGTTCGCTTAGTGCTCGGTGTTTCATACGGGTGGTCCACCTCTCACACACAGACACCTCACGCCAACTAGCCCAGCCGCCCACTAGACCTGGTCTCCTGCTCTGATCTCCACCAGCTCAGGGATGCCACCAGTTCGGTATTCGTCAAACTTGGACGCCCTCGAAACGAGCTCCACTGGCTCCAGGTTCTTCGGTCCGAGCTCTACCAGCTCAAAAATCCATTGAGCTCCTTCCCTCACTCCCAGATTTGTCACACAGACTCCTTCAATCCGAGACACTAGCTTGGAAAGCTTAGCTCAGAAAGCGCAAACTCGTGATTCCCTCCCTCTCTTCTAGGACATTTCACGCGAACCCTAACTTACTGCATTCACACTCCCTATACAACAAAGGCTCTACCTTGCACTAGAAACCTACTCGAAGTTGCACCTTTAGCCAGCTTAGGATTTCTTGGGCGGTCGGTTACACTATCGCGCAGGAGCACGTTCACAGCACACGGGAATATCACTCAATTCTCCCAAGCCCCATACACTCGGGAATCTTTGTGGAAAGAGCGTCAAGCGGTTTGGATACTACTTAGGAGTGTCGCTCGAAAAAAATAAAACACCACTCCACCGACTCGAGATTACTCTCTCAACCAGATCAGGGTTTACTAGCCCGAGTACCATTTTTCTCGCATACTCTCGACTACTCAAAACTCATATCACCCACGCATGTTCAAATTCACACTAGCCTGATCGTGATTAGCCTAATCTTAGACCACCACTCAGAAATAAAATGCCATTACCATGCCACTTGGAAACCCCCACCTCCATTCAAAGTTTATAGATTTGAGCCGCTCAAACTTGCGGGAGACCGCCCGCTCCTCGAGTTCACAACTTCGTTTGGGCTTTAAGCACACTCCCGTGAGCTTGGACTTCCCTACAGGAGCTCAGTAATCACCACTTAGGAATGCCTCTGAATTCACTCATACTTAACTCCAGACACAAACCTTCACACCTCTCGAAACATTTACACAGGACACCTCTAGAGGAACACTCTCCTTTATAACATTCTGCTCACGAGACCCTCACCACATCACACTCGAATTTTTATCTTGAAGCTTCACTTCACGAAGTGCATGTGAACATAGGGACTATACGGGTGCACAGTAACAAGACCATTGTACTCTCTTGATAACACGTCCCATACCTAGGACACCTAGTCAATCGCGACTTCCCACATACATAGCTCACTGAGTCGCCACACAGGCTCGCATACCCTCACTTACTCAAAACTCGCTAGCTCAGGAACCTGTCTATCACAGACACCATCTCGGATTCCGACCCAAATTACCATCACATGGGCTCACACGCCCCTCACCTCATCCAATCGCATAACCTACTCACAACTCGCCCATTGTGCCACTCGAGACCCTCCACGACACTCATGCCATAATGGATCATATGCACGACTCAACTTCACGGAGCTCCCTTCATCTCTCTCGAGACTTATCACACATCCCCTTATTTGGAACTCACATCACTCATATATATTCAGGCCAAACACCTTACATACATCCGGAAACTCACCTCACCCGTAAACCCACGGCATGACACTCAGGATTTACGTCTTTGTGCTCTTGGAATTCTCCTGGACCCATTTACGTGGATCCATTCCTCAGGACATGGAATGTTGTCACCCTATCGAGACCAATTATGCCCTCCTCGCGGGCACACCAGCCTTAGAAAGTTATCAGGAACTATACTAAGCAGCTTGGGCTCTTATTTGTTTGTAAACTCAGGGCTCACCTCGCTCATGGAAAACTCACAAGCTCAAAATACTCATGCTCTATAAGAGCTATCTTCCTCTCCTTTTTGCAGGAATCAGGCAACAACCACCCATGCCTCGATACTTGGAACACAACACTCAGGAGTCAATGCTTAGGATCTCACGGCTCCTCGCTCGAGAGTCGACGCTCAGAAATTCATCATCCGACATTCGACACTCGAAAACTTTTTCCACAGACAAAAATACATCAGTTTGTCTCTCTTACAATATGTGAATTTATCTTTGTACTAATAAAGTTATTACCTGCAGCATGGGATGTCAGCACGTAATCACATCCCGCGGGGTCGGTCTATCCACCCACGCAAAGTGACAGAATCCCGCGGAGTCTTAGGCGATGCATTCCTGCCAGGTCTCACGCGATGACATTTCCCGCAGAGTCCTAGGCGATGCATTCCCGCCAGGTCTCACGTGATGACATTTTCCGCAGAGTCCTAGGCGATGCATTCCCGCCAGGTCTCACGCGATGACATTTCCCCCGGAGTCCTAGGCGATGCACTCCCGCCGGGTCTCACGCGATGACATTTCCTGCGGAGTCCTAGGCGATGCATTCCCGCTAGGTCTCACGCGATGACACCTCCCGTCGAGTCCCATGTAATGATTCCTACTGTGGCGGAATAGGCTTTTTGCCTCACCATAGCGAAATCTTATTGACGACTCGAGGAATTGTCGGACCATCCACAACCTACCCAAAAATCCGCCTGCACGAAAAAAACAGAAGCCCGCGGGGTCGGTTTATCCACCCACGCGAAGTAACAGAATCCCGCGGGGTCGGCCTACCCATCTACGCAAAGTCAATCAAATCCCGCGAAGTCCTAGGCGATGCACTTCCGCCGGATCTCACACGATGACACCTCATGCCAAGATTACTAAGGTCTCCCCGTGACCTAGCTCCACAGCTACATTTTACAATCAGTGTTTTCTCGGGATTCAGGATACAAAACTACAAAAATAAAATTCCCATCAAAGTATCTTTGATAAGAATTTGCGAGGTACTGAAAGGAAGGAAATCAAATGCACCTATCGAGCATTTATGACAAAGGGAACAAAAGGACAGATGATGGGACTGAAAGGTGAGCTGATAGACGTTGGAAGTAGATGAGAAGAAAAGGAAGACGGTGACGAAAAGGAAAACGACTGTGACACGCAAGACAAATATCTGCCCAGATATTTTACTTGGCTATAAAAGGACTCTGGTCGGCTGGAACCAGGATGGTCTCTTCTTCTTCAACCTCGGCTTCCCCAGATTTCTCCAAAAGCAGCACGGCGAATTTATCTGAATATTCATCTATATTTCTCTGTACAGTGAGCTATGAGAGACTGTAAAAATCTCCATTATAGTGGATTCTCATCCCCCAAATACCTATGGACGTAGGCATTCGCCGAACCACGTAAAATTGTGTGTCCATCTCTCTTTATTTTATCTATTATTACGTACGGGTAGTCACGCCGGGACCCCACCGGGAGCCCCAAACGACCTCAAACGAAGCCCAAATCACACCAGTGGGTTGGAAATAATTCTTTCTCTCACACCGACTTGTTGGCCATTTTTATGACCATAACAACATGGACCAAACAAATAAAATTAAACTATCATCAATAATTATGGCTTCTAATAAATTTAACTAAAGAGAAATATTTTAACTAATGAATTGTAATTTCACTATTTAAACTAATGTAATTTTACGTCGTTGTTGGTTAGATTGTAAAAATTATTTTTATTATAAATTACATGAAATCATGTAAGTGTATGAGATTATTGTTATATGGGTTTTCTCTCGAAATGGTTGTAGTGAATAAAAATATGATTTTCGTGGAAAATAATTTTTTGCCACAAACTCGTTCTGTGGGACGTTCATGGCATAAAACTCGCGGCAAAATGTATTTTTTCCCACGAAATTTCCAACTCGTGAGAAAAGCTACATTTTCTCACGAGACCATTCGTGGATAAAGTATAAATACTCGTGGCAAAAAGTCATGCCATAAGGTATTATTTTCGTGGTATTTAGTACTATTTTCCACGAATGCTGTTTGAAAATACTTATTTAGGAAGAATTCTTGTCATGGGAAATAATCATTTCCTGCAAAAAAAAAAAAATTATTTGTCATGAGTTCCATTCATGGTAAATGCTAAAAGATTTTAGAAAAAAAAAATACAAACAAAAAAAATGAAACTAAACCAAAAGTAATTATAACAAATAGTTTAATATAGACTAAAATAAATTTATCCAAACCTTGGAGATCCAAATTTACACTTAAAAAAAAAAAAAATCAAATTGTACAAACATGTTCACAAGAAGAACTCCTAGTGAAAATTTGCAACAAAGTAATCTGCTTACACAAATTATACAAATACACCACACAACCACAAAACTTTATAAGTTACAATTCATGACTCCACAAAACCACAACCCTACATTCCATACAATACATTCAAGTTTTATGAAATCAACAACAATCCATTCAAAACACTCATTTATTTTTACAATTTTTATTCATGCCCAATACATTTATTTAATATACACAAATCTACCTATTAAACCAAACATCATCACGCTTTACAACTCACTGCATCATCATTATGTCAGCCCATACCCTATACCCACCCATTTACTCTAAGCAATCAACTTAGAAATTTAATATAAGTAATAGCAATAAGTGATCATGACTACACAAATCTATCCATTAAACCAACATCATCATCATGCTTTACAAATGGCTAATCTCAGAATTGTCAAGTGCCTTCGTCCCTCCACACAAAAGCCAAGCTAATGTTTCTTGGAAGATTTCTTTCTAGGTAGCAAACAACATTCAACAACATTCAAACCTCAATTCCTCTAATTTAAGTGCTTTTTTGTATCCAACTTGGCATTTGTTGGCAATGTAGGGAAAAAAAACAAAATTTACCTCAAGATGATGAACAAAGAACTTCTCTGATACCTTTCCCATCTCCTTTAGCTTTTATATAAACCTACAACAAAATCATTAACCAAGTTATTCATAGACACAGGCAAGTTAAAGAAAAAAGGCAAACGACGCACTTGATTAACAATGGAATAGAATTAAAAAATTAAGCAAAAACTGAAAAAATTGCATGTTGAAAAAATTAAGAGGAACATGTTTTTAACATCTAGATACACATTAACAGTTCTTAGCAGATGTTCTCAAAAGTTTACAGTTCTTATCTAGTACCTATGTCACAAAATGCAAGGGCTTGTACTACGTGGACCTCACACAAATTCATTAACGGAAGATTACATAAATTATAAAACAACACACTTTTTTCCTAAATGAATAAATAAAGGAGAATCGCATTGCTCACAGTTAACACCAACCTTCCAAAATAAACTAAAACCAAAATATAACAAAGCTTGGATAATAGCATAACCATATACTAAACAAAATATAGCAAAACCGTATGCATGGTTTCAGAAATTGTGTAGAACCAAAAATAGATCTCAGCACAATTTCAAAAATTGTGCAGAACCAAAAATAGTGCAACCTACAAATAACAAATGCTATTATAAAAATATGCAGCTTACAACGATCTCAGTGCAAAAAAAGATTTGGATGCCAGAGTTAATTCACAAAGAACAGAGAAAAGCACAAAGATTAAGTTAATATATAAACAACAAATAATAAAGAAACTGTAGCTACGGATGACAGTTAGTTCACAAATAATAAATAACAAAAAAAAAATTGTAACTCACAAATAAGGGTGGTCGTCGGTGAGGGGGCGGTGGCGCGGCGCGGCGCGGCGCTGTGCTCAATGGCCGGCTGCTAGGTTGTGGCTGTGATGGATGTGGCCTAGGGTTTAGAAGGAGACGAGAGAGTGTAAAGGCCAAAGGAGAAGAGATGAAATCATTCGAAATTTAGGGATTTTGATTTCGTTCTTTTATATAAGAGTATTTGTGGCAAAATTCATTTATGGCACTTAGGAAAATAGATCGCGGCAAAAAATAAAAAGCCACGAACAGAGGACCACAGTTAATTCATTACTTTTGCGACAACTGAGACTTGTGGCCATAGACGTTAAACTCGTGGGAAAAAAAGTTTGAACTGATAATATCATAATTTTGGTGTCTTTTACATTTCACGAAAATAACATTGTTGCAATTGTTTCTTTTCTCATGGCAAATTATTTTTTATCACCACTTTTTATCTACCACAAAAAATTCATGGCAACAAGTAGGATTTTATAGTCACAAGTATTTTTGGTCTCAATAAGTCACTTTTTGCCATGAACGTATATTACGAAAAAAGAAATTGCTAGTAAAAATTCTAATTTCTTGTAGTGTAAGCAGTAACGTACAATCATTTTAGAAAAAAATGAAGTCCACTATTAAAAAATTTAAATTTTTTTATGTGGTGATCATATATATTTATTTTTTTCATGCTGTCTCTAATTTATGACTAGAACAATCCTCTTTACTAAAAATATATCTCCATCAAAGAATCTATTTAATTGGTACTATAAATTTTGTCTTAAATGGCAGAAACTGGGAGCTGACAGCGCCATGGAGTGGATTTCCAATCAAAGTGTGTGACGCCCTCAATTTACGCTAAGGGTTTTAATGTAAGTTGAAGAGTTTGAGTAAGTAACACTAGGCTACTTACCCCATACGTATCGATTTTAAGATGCGTACTCCTAATCTTACTATTGTAAGTAATGAGACTCACAGTGGAAACTGGTCTAAATAAAAAATTTTAAAAATAAAGTAGTGATCACATGGTAAAATATAACCATAATATTCACATTGTAACATTTATAACATCAGATTGTACTATTATTTATCCAACTACCACACTAGAACCACCTCGGTTCCTTGTTGACTTCTGGAAACTCTCTCCTATAACGAAACCTATCCAGACTAATACAAAAGTCCCAATGAAGATATTGCCCACATGGAGTTATGTAAACCCCGCACACGGACAATAGTCCATCTAAGCCTAATGTCAAACAGCATCAGGTACGCTTCTGCTCCTCGGAGAAAGCGGATGCATCGTGTCTCCATATCCCCATCGGTCGATCATAGATATCCATAACAGGGGAGTCAGAAAAATCAAAAAAAGAAAAATCAGAAGGCCCATCAGGGTGCCTCTGAGCTCCTTGAGACATAGGAGCTTTTCCCTTGTTCGCCATATGGTCCTGTACAATAATTAAATTTTCCAGAAAGACATAAACTAATAAAAGTGAGATTTCCTTAGAAATCTCAATAAGTACATTTATAACATAACAAGATATGGATAAAGTACAACATAGAACACGTGACAAGATCATGATAAATGTATAACATATGAATTAACTTATGTGTCTCATGCGTATGAGTGACAAGCAAATTATTGGCTGTTATTTCCTATGGACCTACTCTTATTATACTTAAATTCTTATTACTTGTAATATCTTTCATAACATTGTGGGTCATACGTATTTCATCACCTCGACGGGCATTACGTATTGCTGTCCCCGTCGAATTTTCTCAGCATAACGCGCCAGCTTAGCCATACATAAGCTCATCAATCTTTCGAACGTTACGTATCGCCGTCCCCGTCCTGAAGAGCCTCATGTCAATCTTTCAGGCGTTACGTATCGCCGTCCCCATCCTGATACGAAGTTACTTAGTATAGCGGGTGTTACGTATCGCCATCCCCGCTAGTCATGTCAGTCCTCCGGGCGTTACGTATCGCCGTCCCCATCGTGACACAACACTTAAATTATCACTTTTCCTTAATTTGTTTCTTATCGTATTATTCAAAATACACGTCGTGTTTTGTGACGATACATATGTGACAAATTGTAATATACATGCAACCTTAGACTTGTGACATGCATGCTTTCTATTTTCGTAAAGCATATGACATAGAAAAGTACATCACAAAAGCGTACATGCACATACATCATTTAAATGCGTAACGTCAAAGCTTAGCAAATAATATGTATACAATTAAATAAATTATTAAATTGTATTAAATCTAGGGGCTGACCGAAATCTTATAGAAATTATCCTTAGTTATTATTCCTTTTATTATATTCAACTCAAGCCCACAAATTTGCATAATTCCCTAATTTAATTATTTTTAAGTGTTTCTTGAACTATCTGTATCTATATAAAAATTTATTATTATTATTTTATCTTTTTAAGATAATAATTATTAAAAATCCTCCTAACATATTATGTTTCAGAAAATTATCATATTTGTTAAAAATCTCATTCAAAACATTCACTAGAAATTTTAAAAGTGAAGAAAATTTTCCTTTTTCAAGGGTTTCTGATTCTGTTCTGTCACCTATTCTCAATTTATTCTTTCATATAATTTTTATCTCTAAAACTTAAAACACAAATATTGTATATATCTGTCTTATATTTCCATAGCCTTTTGAATCACTCAATTTGGACTTCCCACTAAAAAGTTATGACTATTTTACTATAAGAGGGTAAATCTGTTAACTCAACCTCTTTGAGGTCTGAAAGTTACCAAGGTTGTTCTATCAATTTTTTTCTAAATCATGGCCTCATATTTTCACATATTCCTCTTATTATATGATCACAAAACATATTCATAAGTTACTAAAAATTTTCCTAGTATTTTTCCACAACAAAAATTTCTTTATAAATCAAAAACATTTAAGCTACCTCATACATGATGCATAGGCTTAAACAAGCATCAAATAGGCATTAAAATAAATCTAACAATTAAGCCACTTATACCACACTAAGAGTATGTTAAGAAATGCACCTACAAATTTTTTCAAGGCTAAAAGAGTAGTTTTGAGTTGAGTTTGCACCACACTTCTCTCCAAGACTCTCACTTAACTTCTTTTTGATGTGTGTGTGTTGTGAGTGCAATTTCTTCTATTTTTCTTAGTTTTCTCTCAAGGAACTCATGTGACTTCTCTAAAAGGAAGCAAAGGGAAGCTTAAGGGTCTATTTATACGAGAGAAAAAGCTGCTTGAAGGCTGGAGAAAGCAGGGGTGTCTCGGCAACCCCTTTGGCTGAATGGGGTGACTTGTACCCGTAGACACTAGGCCTTATAATCACATCTAAATCTCATGATTTCCTAAAGGTTTTCATCTTATGGCTAAGCTTCTTCTATACCTGAAATTATCTCAGATCAATGGTTAAAAAATTTACACATAGATAAACAAAATCAAACAAAATCTGGATATATCTTGGATGAAATCAGTCCAGCCACTTGGCCTTTGGTTGGTTCCCACGATTTCTACCTCTTTTTTTCACCTTTTGCCACATGTTCCAGACCTCCTTGACACCCTTAGAACCTATTGGAAGAATCCCCTTAAGGTTTGGTTGACAATTGGTTAAGAATAGAAGGGATAGTTGGCTGGTTTGGTTAGTTCTTCTCCAATCAGATTTTGTTCCCACTTCTTCCATGATTATATAAAAAGTTTTCTTCTAGAAACTCTTCCACCACCATATACAAGCCTTTTCACACATATCTAGCAGATAAAAATGTAGAGAACCAATCAAATTGAGGCTCCTAAAGTAGGTCGGTGGTTTGATTTATTTTTAGGTTTCAGTTTACGCTCAAATGTGATCAGTCCACTTCTAGTCCAGTTAACACATTAATCCTCTTAATGATCCATAGGATTTTGTATCACCTAAATAAGAGGTCATATGAGAGATATCATCAATTTACTGAAATATGTTCTTCTAATTCGAGAATCCACTTTTAGGCTATCTAAGTGTTTTTCCACTCCACTTCGTATGTCTCAAATTTTCCTCTTAATCTCTTTTATAGAATTATTCTATAGATGAAAGCTAAAATATTCTTATTTATTCTCTAAAAAAAAAATATTTGATCATAATTCTCCTTATTTCAATGACTACTTAAAGTGTTTCTACTTTAAATCTTCCTCCCAATTACCATAACTTTCCTAAAATTCCCTTAAGAATAAATACATTTCTAAATGAATCTATTCTTAGTGATGTATATATATAAAAAGAAATAAAAAAGGAAGGGTTATTACATTCTCCCCCTCTGAAATAAAATTTCGTCCTCGAAATCGCTAAAATATAATAAGTAGAATTTAACAATAAAATTTTTTACCTCAATTTCTAGTGGTAGTAGACTAATCTGAGGATGCGGGTTCTCTTTCTTCTATAGATAATGAATCTTGTGAGAAATAAAATATTGCATCCAAGTCTGGGTCATAGTAAAGATTGACACTCATCTCTTGCAATTTAAGTAGTCTTTCTGCTTCTGTTTCTATTATAACCGGTCCCTTTTCACAATGATGATCACGATCTATGGATTTGGCAGACATTTCTAATACAACAGCTTTCCTTTATCATATTTTCTCAACATTTCTATTTCAGCTTGTCTCCATTTTGGGGATGGTTTTCTTTCTTCCTCTAGTCTGGCCTGTCTACAAATTGGGTTTCCCTGTTTATCTATATCCATAATATGGTTCTATGCCATTCATTTTTATTCAACCATCTTAATCTGTCTTTATGGGCTTTTTTTTTATGTTTCTCAACTCTTTCACTTAGTCGATTTACAGGAGTAACTGACATTCTCGCAATCCTTCTTGTTTTTGTCATTTTCCTGATTAAAGACAAGCCACAATTAACCAGAAGATTGAAAACAAGCATCACATGAATAACATTTCACATAAGTTCATTATCACACAAAACACAGATTACTACAACTAATTATCAAACAAATGAGGGTATTTATTTTTCATCATAACCTCACGTTCCCAAGTAAATTCTTGAAAGGCGGGATTATTCCATAGTACTTTGACTAACGAGATGATATGATTTCCGCAGTGTTTGGTTCTTCTGATCTTCAATCCGTATGGGCCATTCTTCATATGTCAAATTGGAGCATAAATTGATTTGACCTGGATCCATTATTGCCGCTGGTACTTCACTTATACTTTTCTTTAAGGAAGATACATGAAAAACATCATGAACACCTTGCAATTCGGCAGGTAGATCGAGACAATAAGCTACCGGTCCCACCTTTTCCAATATCTCGTAAGGTCCAATATAGCGAGGACTTAATTTTCCTCTTTTTCCAAAACGCACTACTCCTTTCATAGGCGAGACTTTCAAGTATACCAAATCACCTACAACGAAGTCTAAAACCCTTCTACGATTGTCTGCATAGCTCTTTTGTCTGCTCTGTGCGGTCTGCATTTTATCTCTGATTTTTTTCACTTGTTCTTTGACTTATTGCAAGTATTCAGGACCTAAAACACTGCTTTCACCAACTTCATCCCAATATATGGGAGATCTGCATTTTCTTCCATACAATACTTCATAAGGCGCCATCTGAATGGTAGCTTGAAAACTATTATTGTAAGCAAATTTAACTAAGGGTAAGAGACTTTCCCAATCACTTCCAAAGTCTAAGACACATGCTCGCAACATGTTTTCTAAAGTCTGGATTGTTCTTTCTGTTTGTCCATCTGTTTGGGGATGATATGCACTACTAAAATTTAGACTTGTACCCATCATCTTTTGTAAACTCTTCCATAATCGAGATGTAAACCTAGGATCCCGATCCGATACTATTGTCTTTGGAATCCCGTGCAGACGAACTATTTCCTTCACATAGATTCGTGCTAACTTTTCCATTGAATCCGTGTTTGCAATGGGCAGGAAATGAGCACTCTTCGTGAGTCGATCAATTATTACCCAAATTGAATTCTTTCCGGCGGATGTTCTTGGCAACCTGACTACAAAATCCATAGATATGTCTTCCCATTTCCATTTCGGAATCGACAGAGGTTGCAATTTTCCAGCTGGTCTTTGATGTTCTGCTTTTACTAATTGACACACATGACATTTTGCTACAAAGGTTGCAACATCCTTCTTAATCCCTTCCCACCAAAATTTTTCTTTTAAGTCTCGATACATCTTAGTACTCTAGGGATGTGCAGTATAAGGTGTACAGTGAGTTTCTCTTAACAATTTTTCTTTCAGTTCTACATTATTGGAAATCACTTTTCTATTTTTATAACACAATATTCCATTTTCCAAGATCCGATAATGTGATACCTCCTTTACTTCTACTATCTGCTGTCTTACATTTTTCAACTTATCATCATTTTGTTGCCCTTCTTTAATTTCTTCATCTGTTAGGGGAATGATTTCTTAGATTACCATCAACCTAATTTCTTTTGGCAGTCTTTCTACGAGAATTTCCCGCATCATAGTTAACACTGACAGTTCTTCCATCTGAGTTTTTCTACTTAAAGCATCGGCCACCACATGAGCTTTGCCAGGATAATACTTAATTTCACACTGAAAGTCACTTATAGTTTCCATCCATCTTCTTTGTCTCATATTCAAAGTCTTTTAACTGAATAAATACTTTAGACTCTTATGGTTCGTGTATATTTCACACTTTTCCCCATATAAATAGTGACTCCAAATTTTCAGAGCAAACACAACAGCAGCCAGTTCTAAATCATGGGTAGGATAATTTCGCTCATGACCCTTAAGTTGTCGAGATACATATGCAACTACTTTTCCTTCTTACATCAGTATACATTCTAGGCCCATCTTTGAAGCATCACTATATATCACATATGGCTTGTGAGGCTCTGGTATGGCCAAAATTGGTGTCGTAGTCAACCTTCTTTTAAGTTCCTGAAAACTTTTTTCACATTGTTCACTCCAAACATATTTAACATTTTTCCTTGTCAATGCAGTCAAAGGTGCAGAAAGTTTAGAAAATCCTTCTATAAACCTTCTGTAATATCCCGCTAACCCTAGAAAACTACTTACTTCATGAGCATTTTTGGGTTGTTTCCAATCCATCACTGCTTCTATCTTAGTTGGGTCCACCGCAACTCCTCCATTCAAAATTACATGGACTAAAAATTTAATTTCTCGTAGCCAAAACTCACACTTACTGAGTTTGGTATAAAGCTAATGTTTCTGCAAGGTTTCCAAGATAATTCTCAAATGTTCCTTTTGCTCTTCATTCGAGAATAAATTAGGATATCGTCTTAGGTATATCCTGCTCTCTGATCTTTAGTTGATGATATCCAAATCTAAGATCTATCTTAGAGAATACTGAAGCTTCTCTCAACTGATCCAATAAATCATCTATTCTAGGCAACGGATATTTATTCTTGATAGTGACTTTATTCAGATCCCAATAATTTATACACATTCGCATCGTTCCATCATTTTTTTTCACAAATAACACTAGTGCTCCTCACAGAGACGAACTCGGTCGAATAAATCCTTTCTTCAAGAGTTCTTCTGCATTTTCAATTCCTTTAATTCTATAGGTGCCATTCTATATGGTGCCTTATGAACTGGAGCTGTAGCTGGTTCCAATTCAATAGTAAACTCCATTTCTCGGTCAGGAGTAATCCTGGTAAATCGTCTGAAAAGACTTGTGAAAAATCTTCTACAACCGAATCCCCTTAACACCATTAACTTCTTCCATAGAGTTCAACATCATTGCTAAACATACCCTTGCTCCTTCTTTAGTGCTTTTCTCTATCCGTTTGGCAGTGGCTATAGAGGAAATAGGGTAAATTACTCCCCCCTTATAACAAACTCTTTCATTCATTGGCACATCAAAGACCATTTCTTTTCTCCGACAATCAATCTTAGCATAATATTTAGCTAACCAGTCCATGCCTAAAATTAAATCAAATTCCATCAGATGGAATACTATTAGATTAGCAACTAGCTGTAAACCCACAACTTCTATAGGATAGCCTTTTACCATTCGGTGACATCCAATTACCTTACCATCAGGTATTGCTACCAAAACTTTTTGCACTAAAAGTTCCACTTCTAAATTACTCCTCTGGACACATTCATATCAGATAAAATATTTCATCACTCCAGAGTCAAATAAAGCATAGGCCAGATATTCCTTCAATCTAACCTTACCTAGAAAAATTATCCTACTATCATTTCATATTCAAAAGAGTTCACACACATAAACCAATTAAAAGAAAGGATTTGGAAATTACCAGTAATGACTTCAGCATTGATTGCCTCATCAGTTCCTACATCCACATCTCCATGCGTGATTGCATAAACTTTGGCCTTTGCAGGAGCTTTTGTTTTTCCTACTGATGGTCCTGCTCTTTTAGGGACGTTTTGAGGACAATCTCTAATCATGTGCCCGGGCTGACCGCACTTGTAACAAACTTCAATGTTTATTCGTCATTCTCCCTGGTGCCGACGTCCACATTTTGCACACAAGGGAAATAAAATTGGTACATTTGCATTGACTGTCACTCTTTTTCCCTTATTCGTAGGGTGAAAACTTCTTTTCTTTCCAATATTTCTTCTGGTGGAAGATGGGAAGCTCATTTTTCCAGAAATTTGAGGCTATGTCACAAGACTTCTTTGCTCCGCTTCAGCTATAGAAGCCACGTTCACCAACTCCTGAAAATTTTCTATTAGCAAACATGCTACTTGAACCCGTATACGTGGCTGTAATCCTTCTTGAAATTTTTGCACCCTCATCTTTTCCGTAGTTACTAAGTGTGGGGCAAATCTTGTTAGCTCCATAAATCTTGCTGCGTACTGTTCTACCATCATGTTTCCTTGCACCAACATAGCAAATTCTTGAGTTTTTTGTCGTTTCACCTATTCTAGAAAGAATCGGTCATCGAACTCTTTCTTAAATCTTTCCCCAGTAGGTATTACATTTTCTCCCAATTCTAACTTTAATAACTTCCTTTTCGTGTCCCACCATAGACCGGCTTCTCCTTGCAGTAGATGTCCTGCATACTGCACCTTCTGAGTTTTAGTGCAACCGCTGATTTCAAAGATACGCTCTAAATCTACAATCCACTTATCAGCCTTTAAAGCTCCTTCAGTTCCCAGAAAATATGGGTATCGATAAACCAAAAATTTTTCATACGAACATCCATAAATTTCTCCCCTATTTTCGTTGTGTTGAGGACAATGACTTTGCTCCATTTGATTTCTCCCCACTTCAGTCATTTGTCGTATAACTTCAGTTATTGCCTGTCCTCCTTCCAAAGGGAGGTTTGACATAGTCTGCCCCCTTCTAATGGTGGGATTTGTATCTCTGGCTCATCGGTCCTTGGGTAGGTAACTCTAGGAGGATTCTGAGTTTGGGCATCCAATCGTCTCAAAGGAGGTCGACCCCTCGCCATCTTATCTTCCTAAAACATACCAACTCCACCATGAGTCACTTCTTATATTAGTAATTCAAGACTTCCAAAATCCATATCATTCACCCATATCACCTCAACTTCATCCCTAAAATAATTCAAACCTATTCTGATACCATGTGATCTTTTCCTAGGACAACGAAAATTTTTCCATAATTGCAATCACTCTGATACCACTCTGTGACGCCCTCAATTTACGCTAAGGGTTTTAACATAAATTGAAGAGTCTGAGTAAGTAACACTAGGCTACTTACCCCATACGTATCGATCTTAAGATGCGTACACATAATCTTACTAATGTATGTAATGAGACTCACAGCGAAAACTGGTCTAAATAAAAACTTTTACAAATAAACTAGTGATCACATAGTAAAATATAACTATAATATTCACATTGTCACATTTATAACATCAGATTGTACTATTCTACATAACATATTTCGTTTTGTTAGTCTTCTAATAATAATATATATTTATCCAACTACCACACTAGAACCACCTCAGTTCCTTCTTGACTTCTGGAAACTCTCTCTCATAACGAAACTTATCCAGACTAATACAAAAGTCTTGATGAAGATATTGCCCATATGGAGTTGTGTAAACCCTGCACACGAACAACAATCCATTTAAGCCTAATGTCAGACAGCATCAGGTACGTTTCTGCACCTCAGAGAAAACGGATGCATCATGTCTCCATATCCCCATCGGCTGATCATAGATATCCATAATAGGGGAGTCAAAAAAATCAAAAGAAGAAAAATCAGAGGGCCCATCAGGGTGCCTCTGAGCTCCCTGAGACATAAGGGCATTTCCTTTGTCTACCATATGGTCCTGTACAATAATTAAATTTTCAAGAAAGACACAAACAAATAAAAGTAAGATTTCTTTAGAAATTTCAGTAAGTACACTTATAACATAACAATGTATGGATAAAGTACAACATAAAACACATGACAAGATCATGATAAATGTATAACATATGAATTAACTTATATGTCTCATGCATATGAGTGACAAGCAAATGATTGGCTGTTATTTCCAATGGACCCGCTCTTATTATACTTAAATTCTTATTACTTGTAATATCTTTCGTAACATTGTGGGTCATACGTATTTCATCACCTTGACGGGCGTTACGTATCGCCGTCCCCGCCAAATTTTCTCAGCATGACGCGCCTGTTTAGCCATACATAAGCTCATCAATCTTTCGGGTGTTACGTATCGCCGTCTCCGTCCTGAAGAGCCTCGTGTCAATCTTTTGGGCGTTACCTATCGCCGTCCCCGCTAGTCATGTCAGTCCTCCGGACGTTACGTATCGCCATCCCCGTCGTGACATGACACTTAACTTATCACTTTTCCTTAACGTTTTTCTTATCGTATTCTCTTAAAATACACGTCGTGTCTTGTGACGATACATATATGACGAATTGTAATATACATGGAATCTTAGACTTGTGACATGTATGCTTTCTATTTTCGTAAAGCATATGACATAGAAAAGTACATCACAAAAACTTACATGCACATACATCACTTAAATGCGTAACGCCAAAGCTTAGCAAATAATACGTATGCAATTAAATAAATTATTAAATTTTATTAGAATGAGGGGCTGACCGAAATCTTATAGAAATTATCCTTAGTTATTATTCCTTTTATTATATTCAACTCAAGCCCACAAATTTGCATAATTCCCTAATTTAATTATTTTTAAGTGTTTCTTGAACTATCTGTATCTATATAAAACTTTATTATTATTATTTTATCTTTTTAAGATAATAATTATTAAAAATCCTCCTAACATATTATGTTTCCAAAACATTCACTAGAAATTTTAAAAGTGAAGAAAATCTTCCTTTTTCAAGTGTTTCCTATTCTGTTCTGTCACTTATACTCAATTTATTCTTTCATATAATTCTTATCTCTTAAAACTTAAAACACAAATATTGTACATATCTGTCTTATATTTCCATAGCCTTTTGAATCACTCAATTTGGACTTCCCACTAAAAAGTTATGACTATTTTACTATAAGAGGGTAAATCTGTTAACTCAACCTCTTTGAGGTCCGAAAGTTACCAAGGTTGTTCTATCAATTTTTTTCTAAATCATGGTCTCATATTTTCACATATTCCTCTTATTATATGATCATAAAATATATTCATAAGTTACTAAAACTTTTCCTAGTATTTTTCCACAACAAAAATTTCTTTATAAATCAAAAACATTTAAGCTACCTGATACATGATGCATAGACTTAAACAAGCATCAAATAGGCATCAAAATAAATCTAACAATTAAGCCACTTATACCACACCAAGAGTATGTTAAGAAATGCTCCTACAAATTTTTTCAAGGCTAAAAGAGTAGTTTTGAGTTGAGTTTGCACCACACTTCTCTTCAAGACTCTCACTTAACTTCTTTTTGATGTGTGTGTGTTGTGAGTGCAATTTCTTCTATTTTTCTTAGTTTTCTCTCAAGGAACTCATGTGACTTCTCTAAAAGGAAGCAAAGGGAAGCTTAAGGGTCTATTTATAGGAGGGAAAAAGTTGCTTGAGGGTTGGAGAAAGCAGGGGTGTCTCAGCAACCCCTTTGGCTGAATGGGGTGACTTGTACCCGTAGACACTAGGCCTTATAATCACATCTAAATCTCATGATTTCCTACGGTTTTCATCTTATGGCTAAGTTTCTTCCATACCTGAAATTATCTCAGATCAATGGTTAAAAAATTTACAACACATAGATAAAAAAAATCAAACAAAATAAAACAAAATCTGGATATATCTTGGATGAAATCAGTCCAGCCACTTGGCCTTTGGTTGGTTCCCACGATTTCTACCTCTTTTTTTCACCTTTTGCCACATGTTTCAGACCTCCTTGACACCGTTAGAACCTATTGGAAGAATCCCCTTAAGGTTTGGTTGACAATTGATTAAGAATGGAAGGGATAGTTGGTTGGTTTGGTTGGTTCTTCTCCAATCAGATTTTGTTCCCACTTCTTCCATGATTATATAAAAAGTTTTCTTCTAGAAACTCTTCCACCACCATATACAAGCCTTTTCACACATATCTAGAAGATAAAAATGTAGAGAACCAATCAAATTGAGGCTCCTAAAGTAGGTCGGTGGTTTGATTTATTTTCAGGTTTTAGTTTATGCTCAAATTTGATCAGTCCACTTCCAGCCCAGTTAACACATTGATACACTTCGCTTATTCAAAATCTCAAAATATGAAAGTGTTAGATAATCCTCTTAGTGATCCATAGGATTTTGAATCACCTAAATACGAGGTCACATGAGAGAGATATCATAAAGTTCCCGAAATATGTTCTTCTAATCCGAGAACCCACTTTTAGGCTATCTAAGTGTTTTTCCATTCCACTTCCTATTTCTCAAATTTTCCTCTTAATCTTCTTGATAGAATTATTCTATAGATGAAAGCTAAAATATTCTAACTTATTCTCTGAAATATATATATATATATATATATATATATTTGATCATAATTCTCCTTATTTCAATGACTACTTAAGGTATTTCTAGTTTAAATCTTCCTCCCAATTACCATAGCTTTCCTCAAATTCCCTTAAAAATAAATACATTTCTAAATGAATCTATTCCTAGGGATGTATATATAAAAGAAAAAAAAAAGGAAGGGTTATAACAAAGTGCCAACCAAGTTCATAGTGGGAGACTAGGATACCATCTATCATATCCCAGGCGTCATGGACTATGCAAGCGGCTGCAGTTTCAAGAAAGACGTTCCGAGTTTGGAAGATGTGGTTGTGATAAAAGGAGCATTTCATTTTATCAATCAAGAAAAGGCAGATGAGGTTAGCGCACGCATATATGAATTTGGGAAAGGGAAATGATACACTCACTTCATTTTTTACAACAAATTATACAACACTTCTTACGTGTCAGTTTTACAATTTTCCATTAAATTTTTTAATAAAAGAGCTTGCAGACTGATGTTTATGGGTCCCACATCACCAGCAACACATATTTCCGTAAGTTTATCCCGTTAACTAGATTATCACGTGATCTCCTAGATACTTGACAGCCTGGCAAAACTTTCCTCACAATTAAACGCTCAAACACGGATCTCCACGTGACAAATTTTTGATGTTGAATCCTCCTCTTCAAACAGTTGTCTTCTACTTTATCTTCTTCAAAAAAAACTTGACCAACCCTTCTTTCCAAGTCAAAGTACTTAGGACGAGCTTCGAAGCCTTTTGACTCTTACTTTACCCATCGTGGCTTTGATTTTCTATCTCGACATTTTCTTTCTCTTCTACTCCATCTGCCCCACTGTGGCTCTTCTGGCCAAAAGCTCCCCACTCTGGTGGAGCAACAACCTCTCATACTCAAATACCACAACGGAGCTCTCCTCAAGGGTAACATCATCGTTAACCTCATATGGTACGACCAGTTCACCCCCATCCAATGTTCCATAATCGTCGACTTTATCCAGTCGCTGAACTCGCCACATGCTCCTCTCCCTTCCGTGTCATCATGGTGGAAAACGACGGAGAAGTACAAGGGTGGTGCCTCCACCTTAGTTTTCGGGAAACAGATTCTCCATCTGCAATACTCTATTAGGAAATCACTTAAAATGATGCACTTGGTGGCCTTGGCCAACAAGGGCAACCACCTGAACACCATTAACGTTGTTCTAACCTCAAAGGATGTCGCTATCGATGGATTTTCATGAGTAGGTGTAGGACTCACGGCTCGACTCATTCTCTTGATGGAAAGACTGGTCAGCGTATATTTGGGTTGGTAACTCGGAGACTCAGTGCTCGGGTTGGGCACGTGGCCATTTCACCAGCCGATTTACGGCCCACAGACCCCACCTTTGGTGGTGCCCAACGGGACTCGACGGGACAATCATTAACTTGGCCACACTTCTGGCTGGCACCGTTACGAACCCGTTCAACAACAGTTACTTCCAAGGCCCGGCTTCAGCTCCTTTGGAGGCCGTATTGGCATGCACGAGGGTTTTCGATTTTGGAGTATACTCGGAATAATACCCAAGTGAGGTCTTGACAGACAAAAGCAGCGGGGTGAGTTACAACACTAACGGGGTAAACTTACGGAAATATGTGTTGTCAGCGATGTGGGACCCATAAACATCCGCCTGCAAGCTCTTTTATTAAAAAATTTAATGGAAAAATGTAAAACTGACACATAAGAAAGTGTTGTGTAATTTGTTGTAAAAAATGAAGTGGCTGTATCATTTTCCTTTGATCCTTTGAGGTTAGAACGACATTAATGGCGTTTAGGTGGCTACCCTTGTTGGCCAAGGCCACCAAGTGCATCATTTTAAGTGATTTCCCAAGAGAGTATTGCGGATGGAGAATTTGTCTCCCGACGACGAAGGTGGAGGCACCACCCTTGTACTTCTTCGTTGTTTTCCACCACGAGGACATGGAGGGGAGAGGAGCACGTGGCGAGTTTAGCGACTGGATAAAGTCGATGATTATGGAACGTTGGATGGGGGTAAATTGGTCGTACTAGATGAGGTTAATGATGATGTTACCCTTGAGGAGAGCTCCGTTGTGGTATTTAAGTATGAGAGGCTGTTGATTCACCAGAGTGGTGGGCTTCTGGCCAAAAGGGCCACAGTGGGGCAGATGGAGAGTAGAAGAGAAAGAGAATGTCAAGATGGAAAATCAAAGCCATGATGGGTAAAGTAAGAGTCAAAAGGCTTCAAAGCTCGTTCTGAGTACTTTTGACTTGGAAAGGAGGGTTGCTCAAGTTTTTTTGGAAGAAAATAAAGTAGAAGACAATTGTTTGAAAAGGAGGTGTCAACATAAAAAAATTTGTCACGTGGAGATCTGTGTTTGGGTGTTTAATTGTGAGAAAAGTTTTACCAGACTGTCAAGGTTTTAGGAGATGACGTGATAATCTAGTTAACGGGTAAACTTACGGAAATATGTGTTGCCGACGATGTGGGACCCATAAACATCAGTCTGCAAGCTCTTTTATTAAAAAATTTAATGAACAAGTGTAAAACTGACACGTAAAAAGTATTATATAATTTATTGTAAAAAATGAAGTGAGAATATCATTTTCCTATAAATTTATGAACAAGTTTTTAAAGTGCATATGCTTTTTGCATAAGCTTAATTAATAATTACAGTAGCAGCAAAGTTATAAAATAAATTAATAATTCTTCTGTCTAGTTTTCCGTGCCAACTTATAAATATAATTTGCTAAGAAAAGTATTACAGCCAAAATGATTAGGGATTTTATCTGAATTCAGATATTTGATCATAACCAAATCCGGATCGGACTTCAAAAAATCCGGTGGTTATCTGTTTGGATTGGGTGGATAACTGGATTAAAATATTAATTTATAACTCAGATTTAAAATAGCTTTAAGAAAAAATTATGACTTAAAAAATGTTTTTATCGCAATTTCTTATTTAAAAAAATACTGATATCACACTTAAATTGTCCAGATTTACAAAAAATCATTTATACACTTTTTAAAAGGTTTTTATAAAAAAATAAATTAAAGAAAAAAATAAATACAAAATCTATAATATTATTATTACATCACAATGTAAAACATAAATTTACAAAAAAAAAAAAATACAATACAATATCTAATTAGATTAATACATAACAATACAAAATAAATAACATAGTTTAATATTTTCTGGACCATTATATTAACATATAAAATAAAATCAAAATAGCAAAATACATAAAGGGAAAAGAAAATATGTAAAAATTCGAAGTAGAAGAGATGCATACTTCTCAATGTTCTCTCACACAGAGAGATGACAGATTTTAGAAGGTTGTTTGGCTTCATATCTAATGTTGTGAGGTTCTGTAAAATTCAATGTTTCACATTTATGAAGTTTGTTTTACTCCACGGAGCCGAGTCCAAAATTTATTTATAGAAAACTTGGAAAAAGTTAAAAGGTTTCAAATTATTAACCCAATCTCTCTCACTCTCTAGAACTTACATTTGCTCAAAAGACAATGAGGGATTATTTAAATTTGGATTGCGAGAAAACAAAATGAATAAACTATTTCCTGAGAAATCAAATCCATTTTATTGGTTCTGAAGAATCAAGAGTAAAAGAAAAAAGCAGAATTTTCTATTGATAAAAAAAAATCAAATATTGGTAACTAAAAGCCAACTACTATAAAGAAAACTCTCTGTCTCTAAAAGCCAACCTCAAGTCTCTCTATCATTGTAAAAGCCACACAATCTTCCTCTAAAACCAAGGCAATCAGCTCTTTCTCGCTGCCTCTGTTTCTATCTCGAAAAATTGCCCTCCCTTTGAATGAAAAAAAAAAAGTAAAACAAACAAATACATGATACAGAGAAAGAGAGAGTGAGTAAACCCATATCTTTAACCTTCAAACAAAATCCTTAGATGATTGTTTGATCAATACATGATACAGAGAAAGAGAAAGTGAGTAAACCAAGATCTAGAACCTTAAAAAAAAAAATCCTCAAATGACTGTTGCTCTAAAACCTTCAAACAAAAAGTGTAAACCCAGATTCCATGGCATTCAAAACCCATTTCTCCCTAGTATTCTCAATACCCAAATAGGAACGAACCAAATCGAGAGAGAGAAGGAAAACTCGAGCCGAACCTAGAAACGCTACCGAAGATTGGGAACTTCTGGATTGAGCAACAATTCCTGAGTCACTTGTGGCGATAGATCTTATTTGAGGATGCTAGAGTTTTTGTAAGAGAGAGAGAGAGAGAGATGGGAGCTCAGCAAACGGAACTTGAGAGAGAGAGAGAGGGGGTCTTGACATGTTTAAAAGAAAAGTACAGATAACTAGTATAATAACCAGATCCGTAACTGGGTCCGAGCGGGTTATAGTTATCATAGGTCTACTCGGTGCTAATCCAAGCGGTTGCGCATGGATGATTCGGTTTTCTAGATTTTTAACCAAACTTGGAAAAATAACCGCTCGGATGCACACCCTTAATAATGAAGTTTCACGTACAGTACTTCTGATTGCATGATGATATATATATATATATATATAGAGAGAGAGAGGAGAGAGAGAGAGAGAGAGAGAGAGTCTGTTGTTTGGATGGGTGCAAAAAGGATGCCACATATCTAGTTAGGGCAAAAATGGGAGGAGCTCATCCGGATTGAATCTTACATTAAACAAAGACCATGTCTCCCTTTCCCCATCAAACCCAGACCTGCTTCCTCCCTCAATCGAACCCGACGAGGAGAATCCCAACTTCTGTTGAAAAACCTACCCTCCGTTTCCGCCGACTAGAAATCTCAAGTCCACAATGAATTGTAGCTGTGTTAAAGACTACGGGTTTGTTGCCATTTTCGATACAAATTTTTAGCTCCACCCCAATTTCCTCAAACGAACAGTATCTCATTTTAAGGTACACATGAGCTGCAAAAATTTCAGAACTGGATGAGAATTCGAGAACACAACATGAGTCTATTGCTTAATCTTAGTAACAATCTTAAACCGAGAAAAAATAGGAAAAAAAAAATTGATTCTTGTTGATTAGGTTTGCAAATAACAGTGTTTTTTTTTTTAAAAAAAAAATTCCCTGAATGATTGTATATTTTGACCTTATAATGAAAAAATGGAAATTAGAAACTAAAATTACCTGAGCGATTATGCTTATGTCAAGTGTGGAATTCTTAAATGGCAAGACACTGTTATTTACAACAGATAGATGACGCTTCTCTACTTTGCCTAGTATTTTCACAACTCCTCTGTTTTTACTCGTAGTGGATTTGGATGAGTGCATCATTGTCTAAAAATCTTGCTTCAATTTCTGGGAGTGCTTCGTCAGAGCGACCCTCAAAGTTCTGGTCACGTGAACAGGTGTCATCATCCGCAGAATCTTTTCAGTATTTGTTTTGCTTTCCTTTCCTTAATCAGCAAGAAGCAAGTCTGGCTTTGATCGAGAAAGGGATATGAGGCCTCTATTTCAAGTGGGATTCAATACGGGGGAGTTCATATCGTTTTTAACTTTTTAACCTAACTACGTACATGGCGTTGTCTAATTGGTTGGGTGCAGAAGGGAGTTTTGCACCAATTCGGACAGTTGGCCTTCTCATATATATATATATATAAAATACTAAATAAAAATAACGTGTGCAAAGTACGTTTATCTAATTTAATTTCTAACAAAAATTAGAAGATTATTCATAATTAAATGCATGATAAATAATTATATGTTTTCATATATTATAAAAAAAAGTATTAATAAAAACAATAAGATAGTCTCATAAATAAACATAATCTATAGTTTTATCAAATTTGTTTGAGATAATTTTGATTGAAAATTTAATAAAAGATTCGTTCAAAATATTATATTTTTATAATTCAAAGACGATGATCTAATATTTGCGTCATTTTATACAGCCTCAAAAGAGAGGACATTAAAATACCTATGTTTTTTGTCTTTGAGTTTTTCTAGATCTACATAAACTTGAATCATCTACAGTTTTTTTAGTTATGTGATTATTTTTAAGAAATAATATAATTTAAAAAAAAATTATGTAGTTTATAATTTATATAAAAGAATGTTATATTATAATTTATAATATGAAATTTTAATCTTAAATATGTAAATTATTAGATCATATATATTTCAATTAAATATCAAACATATATAATATATTAATTATATTTATTGTCTAGTATTACCAATTTAATATAATTATAGTTAATTGTATATACTGTATATTTATCATCTAAAAAAAAAATTCATTTTAAAATTATAAAATAATTTTTAAAGAATAAAATTATTAATCATATAATAAAAATAAATTTTTATGAATAAAATTAAACTCTCTAACGTATAAATTAACATTTCTAAGTGAGGATTGCATTGTTATATTGTTATGAATAGTTTATTTATATATATTGTTATATATTCTATACTATTATTATTATTATTCTATATTTATTTTACATAAAAAAAAAATTTTAATGAAAAGTTAATTGTTATAGAATATTGAAGTGATGTAATTAAATTTAATATCAAGAACATTATTTCGATGATTAATGGAATTAATATATTGTATTTAAAATAATATTTCTCATTAAATTCAGTATTTATTTTAACAAAAATGGATGGAAAATGTTAACTTTAACAGAAAAATAAAATTTTTCGTTAAAATAAGATTTTCCGTTAGATAGCCACTTTATATATATAAAGATATATATATATATATATATAAAATTTGGAAATGATCATATATGTCTTAAAAGAGGCGCTACAAGCCGGATGGGTGTACTAGCCAATCATCAAGTGCCACATAGGCATTCTAAAAACAACTAAACTGATCTCACATACACCCGATCCTCACTTTTTTCTCTCCATCTCCTCACCATCTGCACTTCATTGACAAAAGCTCCAAAAAACATGGCATTGAAGGAAACGATTTATCCCTCTCCTTCTTTCTCTCCCTCCCCCCCCCCCCCCCCTCCCCTCCCCTCCCCTCCCCTCCCCCTCCTCCTCCTCCTCCTCCTCCTCCTCCCCTCCTCCTCACCTACACTCAATCAATAAAAGGTCTCGAAATGTAAGCGTACCGAAATGGAAACCCAATGAGCAGATTAAATCTTTGTTGCAGATCACTATGGACACTGATGAAACTACTATCAGAATCAATGCCCTAATCATTCCTTCTTGAAACCGCTTACCCTCTCCTATTTTTTCTTTTTCGTTTTACTCTCCCATTCTTTTCTTTCTTATTTGGTAAAATAAATCACAAACCCCTTAGATTTCATAATGGCAATCCTCCAAAAATATGCAAAAAAAAAAAAGGCAACTAACCAAGCAACTAGAGGGTGTTGGAGAGAAGTTTAAAAGCACTAGATCTGGTGGGCATGTTAAGAAACAAAGGCGATGAAAAGGAATGCTTTGGCTAGAGGGGAACCTAAAATCATCATTCATTTTCCTCTTTTCCTTATTTATGTCTCTCTAGTCTTCAGACAAGTGTAGTTTGGATCTTTTGCTGATTGAGTGCAGATAGGAGAGGGAAAGGGAGAGGGAGAGGGAGGGAGAGGTCATTGGCCTTCCTTTAGCATCTTATTTTTTGGTGGTCGATTGAGTGCAGAGGGAGAGGGAGAGGGAGAGAATCAAGTATATGGAAGTCTAATTTACTTGTTTTTGTGATGCCTACATGGCAGTTGATGATTGGCTGTTATGAAAACTAATTTCACACCCATCTAGCCTCAAGATTTCTTCATATTTAACTTCCAAGTCTTATATTTGACATTTATAGTTCTAAATTAAGACACCATTTTTTTGAGGTATCAGTGTCTTTTTAGAATGCACGACTCTTGGGTGCACAAACGAGTTACAATTTAATTGATGGAGAGTTCAGTAAAGTTTGGTAGTATGTGTTAAATAGTTGTTGGGAGATTGATGACTATCTTAGGAATGTCGTTGCATGCTTCAAATAATTCTAGTTAAAAAAACTTCACTATAACTTTTGTGATCAAAATAATATTCTTGCACTTATGTACAGTGAGAACATAGACAAACTTAGAACAAAAGATGTAAAGAATATAGAGGTAAGACACAAGAACGAATTTCTCAGATAGTTTGAACAATGTGTATGAACCAAAATTACATATATGTTAGATTTTGGAACTGTAATTCTTGGTAACTTTTAATAAGTATATACTATTTCAATTGTTAGATTTTGGAAAACCTGCTCATGATTCGGATCAATTTTTCTTGAATTGTATGCATTGCTTCATCTTCCCTCAAATAGAGCACTTCAATATACTGCATGCACAGTTTTAAGTTCTAGATTTCATACTTTGAACTATTAACATAATAGAAAGATACAAAATTATGGTGTGTTGGTTGATGAGAGTCATAGAAAAAAAGATATTGATTATTATGGTGTCATATGTGACATTATCGGACTGAAATGTCTAGGTGAGTCTGTAACATAAATCTTTAAATGTGATTGGCATGATCTAGGCGGTGGTTAGGTTTTGATACATAGGGATAATCATTTTACGAGTGTCAATATTGCATCTAAATAGTATGAAAATAATCTATTTGTATTGGCTTGTTAGGCTACCCAACTCTATTACTTGATTGATCCAATGAAAGACTTTGATGAAGACAGTGGAGAGATAACATGACGAGTTGTACAAAAATTTATTTTCGAAATTGATTACTCCCAAAGAATAATACGGTCGTTTGTAGTATAGTTTTGGGGTGTCAATTTCACAGGAAAAAGTGATTTTTGTACGAAAAGTGCAAAAAGGTGTAGAATAGTGCGAAAAGTGATTTTTGAAGTGTAACGTAAATTAAAACTAAATGAGTAATTTGAAAAGTATAAAAATGAGATGAAAAGTAGAGCGTAGAGAATTTCTTGCGTATTTCTAGTATTCAAATTTATTCTTAATTCATTGATAACTCAATTGAGAATTATATGTCCAAATTCTCAATTGGAAGATATAACATTAATAACCAGATTTAAATTAAATGTAATCTTTTGAAAAATCATTCGTCGCGATTCAAGAACAAAAATTTTTATCACTATTGAGAAAATCCAACGTCGACAATATACTAAATGAGCGATATTGCAGCAGAGAATTAAATCAATATAGACAATCAATTGCTCCAAACATAATCATAGAACTAATCATTTCAATGGAAAAAGCATGACTGAATCCATAAACGAAATAGATTCTATAATTATTTGAAGACAAAAAAAAATATCACAAATAAATTGAGAATGATAGAACAAAAGAGTTTTAATATTTAAAGACTAAATACATAAATAAAAAATAAATTACAAATACTATCACACACACAAGTTCATCTCTAGCCCTCTTTGAGAATTTAGTTACACATATTATAAATATACAACAAAAATTCTCCCAGGGATATTATGGTAGAGCCGGCTATGGATTCTCTCTTTTCTTTGGTTTTCTCTCTTTCTCTGAACGTTACAAATGACTCTCCAAGCATTTCTTGATACACGCCCCACTCCTTCTATTTATAGAGTTTTTCTTGAAAGTTGTCAAGCTAAATCATAACCAATGCAAGTTGTATTGCTGTGTATTATATCCAACTCTTATTTAATTATTTTGTTATTTTGCTCTTCAATTTGTTTTGGCAATATGCATTCAGATTTGGGTCAATTGCCATGTACCACTTGCATGGAGTTGTTGGTTGCCTGTATATTCCCTTTTTGGTCAATAACTTCGGCTATTGCAAGATCTGATAGCACCAAAATTTGCTTGCATATTTGATCAATTTACAGCTTACTTCCTTGAAAATTTCATGCCGTGTTTTACTTTCAAACTTGAATTATTTCAGCTGCTCTTCAATCCTTGTTAATTTTAAAATCAAATAAGATGGCATGATGTAAGATGCAAGTGGCGCTGGCTCTTGGTAGAATTAAAGTGCCTTGTGCTTTCAATTTAAATGCTCATGTTGGTTTGGAGAGAATTGAGAGCACTTAATCTAGTTTGGACTTGAAGTGCCATGTGTCTCTTTTCCAACTATCAATTAATTTAATTGAGTGTTGTGTCATGCTTATCAATTAATCTTTAAGGTGCCGTGTGGCATGACTTTCTTCCTTCAATAATTCGGCTGGAATATGAGACATGAGAGATCAAGCATTAATTAAATAGGAGACAAGATTGGATAAATGTTGATTTTACAAAATGACTTGCCGTGTATGTGTAAACATGCATGGATTTAAAAATCTCAACATGTCTTGCAAATTATAAGCCATTTCTGATTTTCTAAAATTGAGATATAAAATATTATGAAATCATACTCAAATTTATCTCAATGTGAATAAAGATTAATTTTAAAAATACAAGTTATAATCCATTCTTTCTATTCATTTTTTTTAGCAATTTAATTCAAAAATAGAATATTTTAAGTGCATTTTTATGCACTCATCAGAAATATATATGAATAGTAGAGATGAAGATAACACTTCGATGGTAGAGGCTTACCAAGAAGATGGAGAGGGTAATAACTTGTTTGTTGAAATTGGTGCACTCAAGTTACTCCTCATATGTAGAGATGATGTCCCACCCTTCCATCTCGACCTATCCGTATTAAATGACCATTCAATTTGTCGACGCCCGCACCCTATGCTTTGGATTGAACGTAAACTAAAGTGTCGAAAACATGTAACACAATGCTACATATCTCTTGTTCATGTCAGAAATAAAATGCAAACACTTAGCTCACTAGTAGTATGCAATAAATATTGCGGCAGAATAAGGTCAATTCTATTAGGATAGGTAAATTTAAAGAAAATTTGTCACTCATTAAATGGTAGCGCTAAAGTAATATTCCAAAAGCTTATATAAAGCATAACACCATAATGTATCAAGTCATAACAAACCAAGCTCCCAAAACACGGGAAGAGAACCAAATTCAACAATCACTGCTAAATTAACAGTCTTAAACTTGAAAAGAAAAAACACTACTACTCTTTTCTAAAGGGGTTCCTTCTTCACGCTCCTATATCCATGTCCAAAAAGGAAGTGACCCAAGCTCAGACTACAGCCTTGTCGACGGCTTATCCCTTTCGATGAGGCGTAGACGTTGTCGAGAGATAAAGATCTGTCGGGGCGCAACACCAAACAACACCCCTAAGGTCGCAGGTCCTCTTGCGACGCGGATGCACTCTACCTCATATCTTCTAGCAGTCTGTCATACCAAAATGGGGCCACCTCATCAAAAAAGATGGAGTACTCCGTCGGGCCCTCAAGGCTCCTTGGGATATCTTGGAAAGTCTGTGTCCTGCGCAGATCCATATAATCCTGCAACTACTTCTATCATCCCAGAAAGGAATGATAGTTGAAAATTAAATGAGTGAGATTTTGAAAAATCTCAATAAGTACACAGATAACATAACCAAGACATCATGGGCATATATATAGGCAAACACAAACAAATGCATGTATCATGAACATGAGACTTATGACGTGACTTATGCATCATGCATTTTCATGAAAAGACTTTCATGCTTGATTGACTTTCTTTGACACGTATTCATAACTTTTCGTAAACTTTTCATATCTTTTTTAGTATTCATAGCATTACGTGTCATTTTTTTTTTGTTCATATCATTCTTAGACTCATAGTTTTTCTTGTCAAAATTTTTCATATAACATGTTGGATACCTCATCGCTCCCTTATGCATCGTATGTTTTTCGCTAATTAACATATCACTCTACGACTATTTTAGTCGAGGTGACTACGTTTTAAACATATTCTTAATGGCAGTCACATATTTCGCCTTCACTGTCCTTGGCACCCACTAGTTTTAGGTGCGATCCCGCTCCGCACTCACTAGCTTTAATAGGAACCATTTGAGACCTGTCAACTATTTTTTGTCGACTTAGGGGCTTCACTCGACTTTAGTCGCTCTCGAGTGAACAGAGAGTTTCACTAGGGTAATACCCCTTCCTAGCCTTTGGGGTTGTTATAAAAAGTTCTTAACTTAACTTACTTCTTTTGAAAAACATGATGACCCAAAGACCTAAAACTCATGACTTAGATGGACATGCATAAAACTTGTAACTTCTCATGCAAAACATACAGTTCATGGGATATATGAAGCATGCATTTCCAATCCACAACTTGAACATGCTACAACATGCAACATATATATATCTCAAGCAAGTCATGCTTAATCAAACAAAAAAAGAAGCAACCAAAATAGCCCTAACCCTAGAGGGGTAAGGTTGAGACATTCATGGGGTCCAAACCCTAATTCTCCCCTTTTCTTTTACAAACTCAGGCATTCCTTTAGGGGACATTATAACTCAATAATAAAAGCCATAATAGGCCTTAGTCGAAAACCCTAGAGGCTCTTTTGTTTCATTTTCTTCAACAATATCACAAGACAAGTTCTAAGCCTTTAATCATACACATACCCAAAACCATGCAACAATAGTCTAACTTCAAAGACCTCCCAAAGAAGTAGAGCAAATATCATTACATCAATCATGAGTCAAAGCCTAATATTTCCTTCAAAAATTCACCATAGTCGAAACCTACAAGCTTCTAAAGACAAACTTTCATTAACCAATTACTCATGCCATAATCCAACACCAAGACCGAGAGCCACTAAGCTTCATTTCTCCTATTATTTTCTCAAATAATCACTATAATCTATCAAACACTCTTAGATTAAACCCTAAGGTATAATCTTAACAAAGCATAGAGAGAATAAATGATCATCCAACAAGAAGCAAAATAATAAAGTAAATTAATCAACAAAGAGTTTACTCAATATATATACAAGAAATGCTAAAGTTAGGTTAGGAGTGTACTTACAAAACTTTCAAAAATAAAGCAAGAAAGTCTGAAAGGGATACAAGGAAACCAAGATTAAATCTAAGGAACCTTTTACTCAAGAAAATCGAATGCTCTTTGTTAAAAAAGAACTGTGTGGTTTCCAAGAAAATGTCATTTTCTTGGAGAAATCTTAAGGCCAAATTCTTTAAAAAAATAAGCCCTAGTTTTCACTTTTGTTTTCTCAAAAACATTCTCTCAACTAAATACATTATTCTTTCTTTATTTAAAAACCTCAAAAGTTTAGGATTTTTATTTTAGAAAGAACCAAAAACTCTAGTTTTTCATGAAAACTCATGAGTGTGAAAGAAAACATAGGGGCTGGAAGTTTCAAATGAAAAGCACTCTTCAAACATTTGCATGTTTAAACAAAAAGAGGTTTAAAGGAAGCTTACCTCATAAGGAAAATGAATCCAAAGAAAACTTTGGAAAGAACACGCAAGTATGCAAAGAAAATGGTTATTTGGATGGTGAGAAAGTGAGAGAAAAATGGGTGAGTAGAGAGAGTTGGCTTGGTCAAAATCCTTGGAGGAAGAAGAGACAAAAAAAATGGTAGGAAAAAGGACACACAAAATCTGGCCATGGGTTTATATAGTGCCTCTAGAAAAACCAATCCTTCTTTGTGCATGAATGACACATGGCAAAAACTCTCTAACCCATGCTTCCAATGATGGGATTGCATAGGGAAGGAAAAAGTTATTCTAAACTTTGGCTCTCCCTTCCTTTTCTCTCTCCAAAACCGATCCTCCCCCATGCATGCATTTCCCATTTTAATTTTCCATTCACCTCTAAAGAGAAAAGACAAAAAGGGCTTCTTGGCAATTTCTCCCTTCTTGGTTCCTTAGCATGCCACTTGGCCAAAAAGGTTTAGCATGTGTGTGGCATTCCCAAGAGACTCTTCCACTTCCCACTGAATCTCCTACATGCCTAGCAACCTTTCTTCTTCCCCCAAAATCCTTCTTTCACCTTCCTATCCAATAGATTTCTTGGAAACCCAAAAGGCTAGAAGCCTTAGTGTGCCACTTGTCCAATAGGTCTCATAGAAACCCTAGATGCCCCATGCTGAGGCCGGCTGTCCCATGGGCTTCTCTTGAGCCTTTTGGGCCTCATCTCTACTCTATGGGCCAAACTCTTTAAACCTCAAACAAGAATAAGGGCCAAGGTTCATATAGGTTTCTATACTAACACTTAGGGCTTACTCGAGAGGTTTCTCTCCCACTTCTTTCCTTTTTTTTTTTACTCCAAACATCTCAAAAGAATGAATAAAATAATGGATATTCATTCCAAACATGAACAAGCTCCTATATGAAAAATCCAAGCTGTCACATCCTCCCCCTTTAAAAAAAAGATTTTGTCCTCGAAATCGCTATGGCAATATTCTATACACACACAACCCAACCAGGAAAGATTATATACCTCTGGTTCTAGTGGTCGTAGATTAATCTGAAGAGGAGTAGGATGGTACATCATCCTCTACCATCACTAAGTCCTATGATAAATAAAATATCATGTCAACGTCTGGATCATAGTACATATTAACCCTCATCTCATTAAGCTTGTGCATAATTTCTGACTCAGTATTCTTTATAGGTTGACCTTCATCTCGCTGATGGATACGATTGTCAAATGTATCTGATAACTCTAAAAGCACTAATCTCTCATTACCTTTTTCTCCCTAACTCAATCTGTACAATTGCTCTCTTTGTCCTTAGCCACTTATAAGGCAGTTGTCGCTCCTCGTGCGGCAACGCGCATCGAAAGATAGGGTTTCCCTTATGATCCACATCCATAACATGGGTATGATGCCATTCGTACCTATCCAATCTTCTAAATCTCTCTACTTTCAAAAGTTTCTGTCTCCTAAAGCGAATCTTGTGCCTATGTTCTTTCCTTTCTCTTAACCGAGCTACTGTCGAAACTGACCTACGCGGAGTTCTTCTAGTTCGAGCCATCTCCTGCTTAAGGTTGTATAACAAATTACTACGGTTCTTAAGGACAAACAAAGAAGCCAAAAAGATCAACATCACTATCATACAATTAACAAAATATAATCAATCACAACTAGTTGCAGTCCAAAGAAACAATACATAACTAGTTTACAAATAAATAAGGGTAGTTAGCCCTCATCATGTCTTCACATTCTGATGTTGCTTCTTGGAAAATAGGATTCTTCCTTGAAAACATTATTATTCCAAAGTACTTTAACTAGAGAGATTTTGCGGTTCCTCAGCTCCTGCTCCTTCCGATCTTAGATTTGTGTTGGTCATTCTTCGTACGTTAGGTTAGGGCGTAACCTAATGCTTCCGAGATCTATCACTGCCATCAGTGCTTCACTAAAACTTTTCTTTAGAGAAGATACATGAAATACATCATGAACTCCTTGCAGATCCTCTAGTAGAGCCAATCGGTAAGCCACTGGCCCAACTTTCTCTACAACTTCGTATGGTCCAACGTATCAGGGACTTAGTTTTCTCTTCTTGCAGAACCATACAATGCCCTTCATTGGCGAGATCTTGATGTACACCTAGTCACCTACCACGAATTCCAAAGCTCTTCTATGCATGTTAGCATACCTCTTTTGTTTGCTCTTAGCTGTCTTCATCCTGTCTTGTATCATCTCCACCTGCTTTCTGACTTCTTGTAGATACTTAGGCCCTAACATCCTACTTTCGCCAACTTCATCCTAGTATAGGGGTGATCTACATTTCCTCCCATACAATTCTTCGTAAGGTTCCATTTAAATAGTTGCTTGAAAACTTTTGTTGTAGGCGAATTCAATTAGGGGTAAGTGACTTTCTGTGATGTTTCCAATTTACATTTGGGATCTAACGTAGACTGAAGCGATAGGACTTGTAACATACCCTTTGTACATGTCATAAATAGTATGCATGCATGCATCTAACTTACTAGTAATATGCAATGAGTATCGCAGCGGAATAAGGTTATTTTTTGAAATATGCAAAGAAGTCTAACTTTGCAAAGTGATCACATGGCACAACATAATTACATACTCATAGCTCAATATTTACAATAGCATAGAGTACCAAGTTTTACGAAAACCAGTTCTCCAAATACATACACAACTCATCATACTACTACACCTCTTCACCACAAAAGCTCATTCTTAACTTCTTTATACTCATTTTCGTAACGAAACATATTTAAACTAATTTCAATATCTTGTTGGTGGTATTTCCCTGTTGGCATCACATAGACACTGCTCAGGAACAAAGAGCCATCAGGACTCAAGGACAGGCAACATCCAATGCGAAGCTTCTCTTTGGATGAGGAGGACGCATGTTGCCTCATGACCTCCAACATATAGTCATACATAAAAGGGGTGTAGTCATCAAAAAGAGAGAATTCAGTAGGCCCCCAGGGCTCACTGAATTCTCTCCAACTATCTCTTGGTAATGAAAAGTATAGTCAGGGCTTGCCTAAATCTCTTGGTAGGTCAGGTTTATTGGTTTTGTAATGAAAAGTATAGGGTTTTTTGACCTCTCCAACTATCTCCCCATTGGGTAGGATTTTATTGGCCCAAGCACTTATTTGTTGAGGAGAAACTGATCCAATTCGGAGTTGTTGATGTTTATACCGATCAATCATAGAAGAAAAATTCTGATTCATTTCGATTAAGCTTCCTTCCTATTAATCTGGAAGTTCTTCTCAGATACAAGGAAATGATTAAGTTCCAAAGCCAAAGATCGTAGTTCTCGAACGAGCAATCGAAAAGATTCTGGAGCATCCGCAGGTTTAGGTATTGTTCTTCCAATGATCGTAGTACCAAGTATTTCCTGGCGAGCTCTAATATGATCAGATTTATAAGTAAGCATCTCTTGTAACATATGAGCAACACCAAACCCCTCTAGAGCCCAAACCTCCATTTCTCCTACCCGCTGTCCTCCTTGCTTAGCCCTTCCTCTAAGGGGTTGTTGTGTAACAAGTGCATAATGTCCGCTGGAACGTCCGTGTATTTTATCATCAACTTGATGAATTAATTTCAAGATATAAGGCTTTCCTATTATAACAGGTTGGTCAAAAGGATCCCCCGTTCTTCCATCAAATATTCTGCTTTTTCCCGGATACTCCGGTTCAAATACCCATGGATTCGCTGTTTGCTTACTGGCTTCATATAATTCAGAAAACACTAGTTTTCTCGAAGCCTCTTGTTCATATCTCTCATCAAAAGGTGCTATTCGATAATGTCTACCTAGCAGATCCCCCGCTAACCCAATCGAACATTCAAATATCTGTCCTACATTCATTCGTGAGGGTACTAGGCAAAATTTTGGAAATGATGCCCTTATTTCCATGCCTTCCAGCTACTTTATCACCTAAAGGTCACACTTCATCAATTAATAGTTAGAGGTTTGCTGGAAACATTAGCATAGTTTGTCAGCATCTATTAAATTCACTTTATGCACAAAGACTTGGTTGCTATCTTGCTAAGAATAATTTAGGGATCTACCATGCATGCGAGTACAATACCCATCTTGTCATCGCAAGTAGTACTTGTGTAAAATACCAGAGGGATATACAATAAAAGAAGAAATTAATATTAAGGTGCAATTAATACGCATGCTGCTTGTAATATACAGTCATCACAAAAAAATTTAAATTTCTACTTGTGTTTGACAAGAAAAATACATTCTTAGATTTCAAACCACTTATACATATAGTACTTTTTTATTTAAACAAAGTCATTTTCGGGAGACATACTTTAACACGGAAAATTAGCATCTCTTTCTCCGTCGCTTCCACGACACTCCAACTAACATGCCACATATGTGCGTAGTGCTTCACGATCCACGTCACTCTAGTTGTGTAGACTGTTCTATTATTGTATGATGGCCCTATCTTGCCCTCTTTTATCTCAAGGGGTATCTTCTCATATTTTTGCATCTTCTCAAATTTCATCCCCTTAGTTACTCCCCTACCACGTTGGAGGGTGTTTCTCACTAGCATGTCACCTTAAAACAGTCAGCCCACAATGTATAATAACCTATCATAAGTTGCTTATTAATACAAAATAAAAGGGGGTAAGTTATAAGTAGTTACCCTCAACTGTTGTATTCACCTCTACAAGAATACAGGGAGGTAGAAGTGATGAAGGGATGTCATTTGGTTCTTGTGTGGAGTCATTAGAGTCCAAACCAGGTCATCTCTCAAGCTCCAAGCTGCTAGTCTAGGAAAAAGTGGTTGTCCAAACATTGCAAGCAAGACCTGCCTACCAATTCTAATAGGTATAGCTCGACCACAATCTTTATTAGAGTGCATCATCTCTATTGTATGTAAATAAAATACGGCTTGTAATGTGTTGTATGCTATCTGAAATATGCATCTTACCACTCCAAGTAGTGGTTGATGCTAGCTTGAAGTTTCAAATAATTGGAAGAAACTTTCATAGTTGAAAGTTGCTTGCTGGAAATATCTTTTTTCTTGTAGGTGCAGTTTAAACATGCAGTCACTCTATGTGCATTGAAGCCCATTATGTGTTTTTGTGCTTATCAAGTTGTGAAATAAAAAAATTAGGTGATCACGAATATGTTCTTTGAAGTATTTATGAATAAAACAAAAAAAAATGAACAACTGTCAATGAAAATATTGTGTAAAACCTTATCAATATAGGCAGCTTTCCTACTAATCTGCATGCATAAGGTTGCATGTTTAAAAAATCAGCCAGTACCAAGGGGGTATTTGAACAGTAAAAGGCCCCTTTAGTAGTTAAACATTGAGTATATATATTCCATCCATGTTTCGGTTTGTTTGCTGTTAATGTCTCACATTAAAAAATAGCTTCACAACAATGTATAATAACCTATCCTAAACGGTTTATTAATACAAAGTTTGGGTGTGAGAAAGATATAATCACTTACTCTCAACTGTTGTATTAAGAACTGCAGGAATATCAGGAGGTATAAGTGATGAAGGGATGTCATCTGGACCTTGGGTGGAATCATCAAAGTCCCCACCATCCCATTCTCTTAAGCTCCTAGTTGCTACTTCGAACTATTTATGCCCATCAGCTGGAGGTAAGACCTGTCTCCCTGTTCTAGTAGATATAGCTTGACCTCTCCCTCTATTAGAGTGCATCATCTCTATTGTATGCACATAAATTTAGACTTATTAGAATAATTATGCAGTCTAAAATATACATGCTTAACCCTACAAGTTTCAGAACTGTTGATGCCAATTTCAATCCATAAACAATTGATCTCGATACTTGGTCGTTGGAAATTGTTTGCTGAAAATGTCTTTTTTTCTATAGATGCAGTATATACATGTAGTCACCATATGTGCATTGAAAACCCATTGCAAGTCTTTCTGCTTATCAAGTTGTGAAATAAAACAATTAGCTGATCATGAATATAAACTTTGAAGTACTTATGAATAAAGAACTAAACAAATGAACAGCTGGCAATGGAAATATTGTGTAAAACCATATAAATATATGTAGCTTTCTTACTAATCTTAAGCTTAAGATTGCATGCATAACAAATCAGCAAGTACAAGGGGTATTTGAACAGTAAAATACTCTTTTTGTAGTTTAGAAATGAGTATATACATTCCTACCACATTACTATTTCTTTACTGCTAGTGTCTCACATTAATGTTATCGCTTCTTACAATCTTGTATATTATCCTATCCTAAGCAGTTTATTAATATGAAGGTCTGGTGTGAGAAAGTTATAAGCACTTCTCCTCAACTATTTTATTAAGAACTGTAAGGGTACCGGGAGGCAGATATGATGAAGGGATGTCATCTAGACCTTGTATGGAGTCTTCAGTGTCCTACTAGCTTTATCTCTTAAGCTCCAAGCTATTGTCCTTCATTTGTTTGGCTGTCCAAAGGTTGCAGGCAATACACGCCTCCCTGTTCCAATAGGTACAGCTCGACCTCTCCTTTTATTAGAGTGCATCATCTCTATTGTATGCACATAAAATACTCGGACATTTTAGAAAAACTATGCTGGCTAAAATATACATGCTTACCACTACAAGTGCCTATTTAAACTCATTTTTGCACTACAGGTTTGCAATGTTTTGTGCTTATCCAGTTGTAAATCAAAACCATTAGCTGATCATGAATATAAACTTTCAAGTACTTATGACTAACAAATTATACAAATCAAACACATGGTTATGTGGAAATATGGTGTTTAAAACTAGCGTAACTATATTAGCTTTCCTGCTATTCTTAAGCATAAGGTTACATGCTTAACTTGATATCAATAAGTACCAATAGTATACTCATTCTTAAGTTTCAACTTATGTTGTCAGTAGCTAGAAGTTCACATTGTGATTATGTACTTAAATCCGGAAGGAGTATATACATTCCTGTCTTTACAGTAGTTGAACCTCACAAGTTGAAACTTTGTAATTAAATTGGGACAAGATCTGTTAACTTCAACTTCTATTGACCCCCCTGGTATTTCTAGTCATTTCAGCATGTGTATGCATTATCTAAGTACTTACAATCAAAAGCTTTAACATTTCTATATATTAGCCACCAGATTTGGAAAATACCTAAAACAAGTTTCTTTATACTTTGCTAAGTGTGACAAGCAAAAGCTTTAACATTTCTATATATTAGCCACCAAATTTGGAAAATATCTAAAACAGGTTTATATATACTTTGCTAAGTGTGACAAACAAAAGCTTAAACATTTATATATATTAGCCACCAGATTTGGAAAATACCTAAAGCTATAAAGCTTAATTCCTAGAAAAGCCAAAAAGCAATTGCTATGCTTCGCTGATCATGAATCTAAAGTTATCTGGAAACCTGCATTTTTTTTCACTTCATTTTAACAAGCATATCAATGAAACATCTCAACTGCATCTCTGGAGGAAATGAACTTATCAAGAAAAAACAAATGGACTCATGATTGAAAATGTGTTTAGCTACACAAGTAAAATCAAAACTTAAGACCTACAAAGTTGAAGCTATTTTCTAGATTGTTTTACTTGATTGGAAAATCTCTGGGGAGCAAGACCTTTATTGAGCTTAAGTATATTCAGCAATTAAAAAGTGATATACAAGTTATTTGACATTTCAAATGAATATATTGGCTATTTGGTTTCCTAATCACAACAATCTTTGATTTTTCCCGCCTAAGTGTTTGAAATCCTGTGCAGGTACTACCATCACATCGCTTGCAACAGTATTGTGATGATCACGGCCTAGCTTCCTGGAGTGTCATGAGTGTACCCTACTTCAACTAGCCATGCTTCCTGCCATCAGAAATGAGATGGTCGGTTCACCTTATTTTATTTGCATGGTTTAGTTGTAAACATATAGAGTGTTGCCTATATATATAAAATTTTAATAGATAATATTTTTGGGAACAATAACTTATGACTACCGTATCATACATCTTGATACGTGGTAATAATGCCATTTTATTTGTTGTGGATACGTAGGCACATGTAGCCAACACTTGTAATATTGTTATTGAATTTAAAGTCATGTTTTGTTTTTTTATAATAATCAGCTTCCAAGTTATTTATTTTTTTAGCATATATAAATCTTGTGTAGATTCTAGCAACTAGGAAAAGACATTTAAAAAACATTGCTAATCTCAGATTTTTCCTAGCTATGCATTGATTGTGGAAAGACATGAAAATCCGGATGAGGTTTAGGCCTTGTTTATTTTCAAAAATGAGATAAAAATTAAAAAAAATATATATTATTATAAAATATTTTTTTAATATTACTTCAAAGTGGGATTTGAAAAAGTTTTTTTCTTTTTGAAAAATAACTTCTTGTTTTTATATTTTAAGTACATTTACGCCAACAATTCTCGTTTGTTAAATACTCGGACATATATACGTGGACGTGGCAAAAGTGCAAAACAATTTAATTAAATAGTTTAAGGGGTGCGCAAGGAAAAAAATGCTTGTAGTTTGAAGTTTAGCAACTTCGAAAGTTATAATTTTACACCTACGTTTGGAGTCTGAATTTTTTTTTTATTTCTTCATTATTTTACAAAAAAAGATTTGTCACAGTGTTTTAGCATCGCTCGTTAGAAATCCCATATAACCAAAAACTTGTGAAAACTCTATAGGAACTCGCAATAGTAACCCTGCCACGGCTTTGTGTCCTACATGGCAGAATGATAAAGCTGGCGTCCATTTCAATAAATTGGCTTCTTGCATCCCTCGATTTCCCTCTCTCTACGTTCTTTCTACTCCAACCTCCAAACAAGCAACGAACCTACATCCCCTCTCTACGTTATATCTTCTCCATGATCATATTCATCCTTTATGCTTCACTATGTGTGCAGATATTTATATGAAACTATTTTGAATTATCTAAATCAGGTTAACCGATCCTTTGGTAATGTGTTGTAATCTTGTACCATGCTGCTAATGTATTCGTCTCATCCTGGAACATAGTTCATATGAAATGGGCTGATCATAAACAGAGAATTTGTCTTGATATGTAAACAATACAACTTTATAGATGTAATTCAATCAACTAGTTTAATGTTTGCAAACAGAGTCATATAAAGCACAACTGACTCAATATGACTTGAGTCAATTAACTTTCGTGAACAAGCTCGTTTAAAGTTTGATAGTTCCACTTGTATAAATGCGTGAACTCAATCTTTGCTAATGTTGTTTTTACATATATAACACAATATATATGTTTCATAACATACATAAAATAGGGTTTAGGCTAAGAATCTAAATACTTGAAAGTCAGTATATGGACATAATTATGTATTCACCTCATTAACATATACTAATATATGAAAGAAATATGGTAGAAACTCCATAATAAAATACAATTACTAATATTCAAATAAAAAACATTGTACTTGGGTTTGATTTTCTCTTCAAGAAAAAATGTTTTAAAATAATTGTATGATAATGGTCTAGAATTATAATTTACAAATTATACTTTTATAGTATAATTTGTAATATGAAACTTTAATATAAGATATATAAAAATACTTGACCATATATGTTAAGTCCACCTCAAAGCTTAAGCCCTTCAAGTCCAATTTCACCAAATGGTGTGTTTAGACTTCAAAATGGGTTATACACGGCACTTCATCGCCATCTCCTTAAGTCCTCAATTCAAAGCATTTAAACATACTTCCTTCCAAGACATGTTCTGGACTCTTCGACCTCTCTCCTCCAAACCCTGAACCGAATGCCAACCTCCATAGATTCTCACCATCAAAACACCTGTATAAAACATCCAGCCTTACCTCTATAAAAGCGTTACCTCTTCTGGAGCTCTTCCAATTTTTGATTTCTTTATTTTCTCAAACGAGTCCACATCAAGGTAAGAACCCATTTTCCTTTAGTGTATTTCGATTTCAGCTATGGGTTAATCAAGTGAGGATTTGTTTTAGTTCCGGAAAAGAATTTGTTTAAGCATGATTGGGTTTTATTTTCTTTTAGGTTTTCATGAAAATAGTAAATATGGGTAAGCACCAAGTGGATTGTCATGTTTTATTGAAGTTTATGTTTGTTTTCCATACCCCCTGTTTTCTTTACCCTTTGTTTTCCCCCACAATGGTGGGTATCCATCGATGATGTTAGAACAAAAATTAGTTTTTTACTTTTCATGCTTTGATGGCTTCTCAGTATGTTGCAAGCCCTTTAGGTTAATAATATAAATGACTATGTTGGAGACCTGAAAACACCCAACAATGGGGTCTATTACATGATTTTACCTATGTTTTTTTTAATAATCTTACACAGATTTATGAGAATGTTGTGGTTCCAATCCCACATTATTTGTGAATTCAGCTATTATTGTTATAATATTACTGATATCATATAATTTAAGAGTTTTGTGGTCCCCTAACTCAATTGTGGCTTAGACCATTTTTTAGGTGTTTCGATTCAAGTCTTGGTACGTAGTGATACTTTCATTGTCATTCAAGTATAATTTTTGGTGTTCTCCTAACTGAGTAAGGAGGAAATTTTAATTTCACAAATTTGAGATGACTATTGTATTTGTTTTGATCATCATTTCTAATTATGTAAAACCATCTCTTCAACTGTCTATAATTATTTATATCTCATGGTGCATTTGCTGATGTATTCTCCAATTTAATTCATAATTCCAATTCTGATGTCTACATTCTCAATCCAACTATGCAGCTAGAGTTTCACTTTCCCTCTTCTCATCTAACCAAGTAATCTAGGGTTTCGTTCAAGTTCTATGGTCTGTGAAAATATGACTCACTGAAGTAGACCAGCAATACTTGTCCCTAACTAGAGACATTCTGATCTTAACCGGTGGCCTTCGAGTTCTGTGGTGACTGAGAGTAGGAGTTCGCTGCCACCGGCATACTTCTTCAAGATAATACTCCCTTCTACCTGGTCGATAAAAAATTGGTACATAAGGCATATATTCATTAAGTATTTTTTTATTAAAATAGTATAGTATACTTTTGTTTTGTTTAATGGTTTTGCTATGTTTGAACAAAAAGCATTTGTTTACAAGCTAAGTATGAACTCATAACTTCATTTTATCTTTACAGAGTATCCCTAAAAAATTAAGAGTCTGTTTGGGTCTCAACTTGGAGCCACAGTTACAGTCAATCCTCCCAACAATGTTAGATAGTAAGTGAGATTGGAGAAAACCGAGAGGAAGATATGCTTAAATGAAGGCTGGCACGAATTTGCATAGCACCATGCCTTAAATAATGGCTACTTTGTAGTTTTTAGATATGAAGGGAATTCCACTTTCCATGTGATTGTATTTGACACGACTGCTACTGAGAACCAGTATCCAGCAAGTAATATTACTGATGCAGTGGCAAGCCCCATTCGTGTATCGGACTCTAAAGAAAGACCAAGCCACGAAAAAGTTATATGGTGAGTCTGAACCCTATAATCCATCGTTCGTGCATTCCTTGCGGCCTCATAATGTACAAAAAAGTTATATGGTGAGTCTAAACTTGTAGTCAATGCAAGTTATTGTTCAAATCTAGTTACTTTCCAAAAATATGTTGATGAATTGAAGTTTTTCTTTGTTGTGGAGTATGTGTCCACTGCATTTGCTGCAAAACATTTATCAAAGAGCCTAAGTGTACAACTTTAGACTTCTTATAATACAAGATAATGGGGTGCCATTTGCTATTACAATAACAAGGGATGTTCGTCAAGGAAAATAGCAAATGGATTGAGTGTATTTGCGAGGGCAAACAATTTGAAAGAAAGAGATGCATTTGTCTTTGAGCTCATTAAGAGAAAGCCTGATGTGCTCAAAGTCTACATATTTCACGCAGCTGATTACGTTTGACAAAGTTTTTTAGTAACTGCTATCCTTTAAACTTTTGGTCACTTTCTTTCTACCTCTGCATTTTTAATCTAGACAGATTGGTAATCTCCTTGCATCTTCTTCTACACCAGCTTCATTTCTTTTTTGTATTTTGTGCAGTTTAATAGTTTAGAGCACTTGGACAATTTAGTCTTTTAGAGAACTTTTGTTTTTTTGTTGTCCTAACTTCAATATGAATTTTTGGAGTTGTTTGAGATGATATTACTTAGTAGTTACTAGTCAGCACAGTTCAGGTAATTTCTGAGTGAATACTTACCACCATCCGGATAATATACATATTTTTAATGGCAAATTAAGTTTTGCATTGCAAACATTTTTTGACAATATTACTAAGTTAGTAGTACTTGAGTAATAATGCAAGGGAATCAAATGTGTATTAATTTTTTTTAGTGAATGTGTGTGCAGGTGAATAATGATGAAAACAAATTTTTTGAAAGTTTGGGAAATTGCCATTCTTGACCAAACGTTTGGTAACTGCTTATCTTTAGTCTGGACAGTTTGCTTGCTGGTTTACATGTTTGGTAATCAATACATGTTTAGTATAAATAGTAACGTAGACAATTTTGGTAGAGTATTATATTCATCTAGACATGTTTGATTTTGGTACTTTTTTGGGCGTAAATAGGTGGTAGGCAAGTTGGCAATGGATACCTGATTAGTAACCTACTAATGTAGTTGTTTGGTACTTGTTTATATGAAATCTATGCATTTTGGTATATGGTTTAAGTGTTTGGTACAATGCAAGTTTTTTAGTGTTTAGTAATATGATATGTTTGGTACCTAATTGGTGACTACTGGTTAGCTATTCTGTTTAGTAACCTGGATTATTGGTGATTGGACTGTAATTTTAACTGATTACTATCTGTAACCTGTTTTTAGTTTGTTTGGTACCTGTTTTTATGTTTATGGCATCTATTAACTCATCACCTTTAAGGCAAATTAAATTTTACAATTCTACAACCACATCCCTTGATAGTACCATTAAGTTAACACTTAACAGTATTTGAGTCATGGATTAAAATTATGACTAAATTTTCTAGTCTCATTAGTGTATGTAGAGGTAGCCCTGGAAATGATAGTGGACTAGTGGCAGGTCGTGTAAGTGGCGCGGTCCAGCTATAATTTATTAGAAAATCTCTATTTGTTATAACATTATTGTTGTAATTTTTAAGTTATAATCTACTATAATCGGTTGATTTAGTTGTAATTTTGTTGTGATGTGTAGATCTAATTAGGGCAAATAATGTAGTATTTACATTTAAATCTTGGGTACATTGTGAGTAGACTATTACGGATTATAGTGTATGGATTATTTTTGTATGAAACAAGTAATGTTAATTCATTTTGTAATGCAGTACCAGGGGCTTCATACATATATTTCTCTTGAAAATTAGCTTTCTATTTGCTGAATTATATATAGGCTTTGATAGATAGCTTTCTCTTTTTGCTCATATTTCATCTTAATTCCCAAATTTTTCTACAATACTCAACAAGTTAAATGTAAGAACATTGGAATGATCTAGTAGCTAGATTAGTAATGGGCGGTTTGATTCATTGCCAAAAGCGAATTCACTCCTAATAATACAAGAAATATTCTAAAAATTCAATCCACTACCAAAAGACTTCAATCCACAGCCGTGCATTCACTCCATCCACACCAAAAAAAAAAATTGCATCACCCATCCCATATTCAGTCCACAAAAAAAAATTATTCAATCCACTACCCAAAAAATTCAATCCAGAACAAAGTATTCACTCCATCCATACCAAAAAAATTCAATCCAGAACAAAGTATTCACTTCGTCCACACCAAAAAAATATCTACATCATCCACTCACAACCTATCCCATATTCAATACACAAAAAGAATATGACGTCCAATATACAGTAAGCAATATTGCTTGAATACAAACAATACGTGTTTCAATTTACTAGGGAACCCATTCATCAAATACAACTCACATCATTGTAATGGTTGTGAGGAAATCCAACCCAATTTGCATCTGTAAAGAAAAAAATGCAAATATTTATGAGATATCTATATTAGTAGCTTAAAATTACAAAAGAGAAAAAGTGCTGAGTTTTAAGAGAATATAAAAAAAAATGTAGGAAATTAATAGAGCTTATATATGAGATATAATAGGTCCCCTTAAGAAAACAAAGCACAAATCTCTTAGTGAGAGTACTGTACTTTGGTTTTGGACAATTTTGCTAGGGTCCAGATTATTTGGTGCTGCATTCTCTCCATTACAAGAAGTACATGTTCTTGATTTACATAAAGTACTAGAACATAGTTTTTTTTCTCGGCATAATATTAAAAATACCTAACACTATAAATACCCATTAAAAGTGCCAATATGTGTATACATTAGCTATGTTTTCATTCCCAAGTTCACATTACAACCATGCATAACAACCTAGTACCAAGGGCTGGTGTTGCAGAAACTGCAGTATACAACTTTCCATATTAGTAGCACAAAACAAATTGATCACAAAACAAAACCCTATCTTTCAAATTATAGTATTACCTACATTGTTTTTAAACATGAATTTTGACAGAAAAGCATTATATTGACCACATAAGTTTGTCAAACATGATTTTATCAAGTTGTGCACATTTTTTGTCCAAGCAATTTAGTAAGCAGTACGGACCTAAAGGATTCTATTGAAGATACAAGTAGAGTATCGAAAAAACAATTTAAGAGGGTTTCCAGAGATAGTAGTAATGGTTAGGTATAAATGAATTAGATCTAATTAGACAGACATATGGCGTAAATTACCTTCCACACCAACACCTAAAAGCTGGTAATGGAGGATTAAAAGTTGGCCATATGTTTACAAAAACAATTTAAATTACGATCCACAAATTGGATTACTTACAAACAGATGACTTCAATCAAGAATCATAGAGACAGTCAATACGAGGTGCTAAATGAAGAACCTTATATAGTAGAATGTTAGAGGACGGGTAGCCTCAGTCACCTAGAATATGACAATAACAAAATTTGGTTACTGAAACGCACCATATAGTAGCAAATTAAGCATGAATTTCAACAATAGTAAATAGAAGAGGGAAACTATAAGTAGCATAAATTATGTACCATCGTCAGACGAATTCCAACTATCTGAAAGAGGATTTTCACTACTCCCACTTTGGTAATCATTGCCTTCATCTAACTCATTTGCACTCCAATCTTCATCATCGTTGCAACCTGCAATTTGCTGGAAAAGTGTCTTTACAATAACGTCGATTGGTTCTACATCTATTCTACCCAAGGGATAAATAATGCCAGTATCATCTCCTTCAGGGTGTTCTACCCCCACATACAAAGGGTCATTTTCTTGAAAAGTAGCATAATTCAGTTCACCCTCGTCATCTTCCTCATCCTCTTGTTCCAATGGTATAATTGGGACATCATACATGTTTCTTGAAGTCACCCTTTGCACCACAGACCAATTTCCACGTTTACTTGGGTCAATAAGATAAAATACTTGTTTTGCCTGATTAGCAAGTGCGAGTGGATCATCCTTATACCATTTTCGAGTGGTGTTGATACTAATTATATGGTCCCCAATAAGTATCCCTCACCTTGTATCACTGACATAGAACCAGTCACATCTAAACAAATAGATATGATGTTATCCCATGTAGCGTAGTTGCAAAATGTCAATTAGGACTACGTAGAAATCTATAGCCTTTGCATTGTGTTCCCCTTTAACAACCACCCCACTATTGGGAGTTCGATGATGTTGACCACGAGACACTGTGTGAAACCTAGTACCATTCATGATGCATGCAAAGAATGAAGCAACCCATGAGTTTGGTTCACAAGCTAGTGCAAATATATCATTAAAGACGTCATCAAGATTGGAAATTAGCATGGGGGCAAATATCATAATATAATATAGTAGTAAATAATTACATGTGTACTAACGTAATAGACTCATCTATAGGGTACGTACTCGTCTACGAAATCAATGAGGACAATTGCTTTGATGTCTATGATCCACTATTGCAGGGCAGATCTCCTTCATCATCGTGTAGTGCTCACTAGAGATGCATAAAAAGTAAATATAAATAGATTGTAAGCATTACATGGTTAGAAATAAAGTACAAGTGACGATTGGTAATAACTAGTGAGAAATATAGTACACGTTAGGAATGGTTATAAGTGGTAGTACTTACTCTATGTACTGACTTAATCTTCGCACAATTGTTTAGCACATACCACGTTGCCTTCGCAAGTAGAGTCTGATCCAGTCGAATGGAGGTAGGAGATCCACACGAGTGTAATTTTGTGAAAAAACAAAGAAGTTAGAAGATTCTGTGTCATTTACTATATCGGTATATCGCTCATCCCGATGATGTATGGTCTCGATATCATGGATATACAACAAATAGAAGGTCAAGCATTCAACGTGAATATAGGCTTCAACAATTGACCCTTTAGGACGAGCCCTATTTTTGACATAATGTTTGAATTCTCCTAGATATCTTTTGAGGGAGTACATCCACTTATATTGAGCTGGCCCTTTAAGAAAAGCCTCGCGAGGTAAATGAATGGCGAGATGTACCATTATATCAAAGAAGGCAGGTGGAAAAATCATCTCAAGTTTGAAAAGGATGATTGCAATATCAGATTGTAGTTGCTTCAAAACTTTTAAAGTCAATGTCTGTGCACACAAGCCCTTAAAGAATGAACTAAACTCGGTCAATGCAAGTCGTATATCAAGTCGTAAATGCCCACTTATTGCAATTGGGAGCAACCTTTGCATGAACACGTGATAGTTATGACCTTTCATTCCTAATATCTTGCAATCTTCTATTGAAACACATTTAGAAATGTTCGAGGCAAAACCATTGAGAAATTTTACAGATGCAAGCCATTCACAGAAACGTATCCTCTGATTCCTATCAAGCATGTACGACCCAGGCGACATGGAGTGCCCACTACCTGACGGTTGTAGATGTAATTCTTTTCTTAGACCAAGGTCCATCAAGTCTTTACGTGCATTAATAGTATCTTTGGTTTTCCTTTCAATATCCATTAACGTCCTTAAGACATTCTTGCATATATTTTTTTCAATGTGCATGACATGGAGATTGTGTCGTAAAGGCAAAGTCGACAAGTAAGGTAATTGGAAGAATATATATTTTTTAGTCCAATTCAATTCAGCTGAGCTGCATTTCCTCTATCTCCTCCCTTTTTCAAATTCGACATTCCCAACCTACAGTAGTTGATGCGGCACATCATATCCCATGAGTTTTGGTGGAGGCAACCGATGGTCCGCACTTTCATTGAATGCACAATTTTTCTTTCTCCAAGTGTGACCAAAAGGCAAAAAGCGACGATGATCCATGCAACAGTGTTTTTTCCCATATTTCAACCAAATGGACTGTGTATCCTTATTGCACAATGGTCAAGTCAACTTTCTCTTCGTGCACCACTCAAAAAGATTAGTGTATGCAGGAAAATCATTGATAGTCCACAAAAGTGCAACATGTATGCGGAACTGTCCTGACGCTGATGCATTGTAGGTATCAACACCCGCCTGCCATAATTGTTTTAGATCAATGGTAAATGTTGTAAGTAAACATAGACATCATTTCCCAGTACTTTTGGTGCAGGAATAAGCAAAGATAGGATTAAGTATGGATCTCTTATGCATAACCAAGGGGTCAAGTTGTATGGCATGAGTATTACTGGCCATATGCTGTAGGGTTTAGTCAAATTATTGTATGGGTTAAACCCATCGCTGACTAGGCCCAATCTGACATTGCGAGCATCAGCTGCAAACCAACTATTGTCTTTATCAAATTTTCTTCACATCTAAGAATTAGTTGGATGTCTGAGAGTACTATAGTCATCAATTTGTTGTTCTTTATGCCATTTTATTGATTTTGTTATATTCTTCGACATAAATAACCTTTGTAACCTAGGGATCAAAGGAAAGTATCGCAAAAACTTTTGAGAAATCTTCCCGTTTTTCCCAATTATTGACTCCCACCTTGAGTCATTACATTTAGGACAAACTTCTTTATCAGCATCTTACTTTCGAAATAGCATGCAGTCATTTGGGCAGGCATATATCTTCACATAACTAAAACCCAAATTGTGCTCGAAATGCTGAGCCTCGTGATATGAGGTAGTTAATTGAATATCTGGAAATGCCTCCTTTAACAACCCTAAAACCATATTAAACGACTTGATAGTCTACCCACCGACGGTTTTTATATGGAGTAGCTTGACAACAAAAGAGAGCTTGGACAACTTCTGGCACCTTGGATAAAATGGACGTCTTTCATTGTCAAACAATTGGGCAAATGTTTTCGACTGCCCTTCCAATACATTTGGCGAGAAAGTAGTATCATCTGCACCATGATCATATTCATTATCCATATATGTTGTAGCCCACATGTCGTCTAGCATCTCATCCATATCATCTACAAAAGCATGATTTCATTATCAGTACCATCGTCACTTTCTGACGAATTCCCAATCCAGATTTTAGCCTCTACATGAAAGATCCAATGTGTATAACTTGGGTCAATACTATAGTGAAGAGATGGTCCCCAACTTCATGGATTGGTAGGAATAGGTTATTACGGCATTTTCGACATAGACACCAAAAGGTAGTACTTCCAAGTGCATGGGCCTTTATCATAGTCAAGAGTTTATTAATCCCCTCACTATATCAGGTGATGTGCATCCAATCTTTGTTCATCTGAACCTAAATTACGAAATAAGTCCCAATGTCACCGCAAACACAAAAATAATATAGTGGATCAGAGGGCAAGCTATTGGAACACGTCCTATAATTAATAATAGGCACCATTTTATTCACATGATGTATAAAGCATTAACATGATGATATGCCATCTGAAATCAGTTTGTATATATAGGAAACAACCCAAGGGCAAAGGTGTGTAAAACATCACATATATAGCTTCTTGTTTCTAAAGTAAGACTAAATAGTTTTCTCCCTACAATGTAACACTTTAGAAGTTAACATTTCACATTGCAGCAAATGGGATGGACAATTCAGCTTCCGGCTATATATATAGTGGTATCAAAAGAAGTAATTCAGTTATCACACATACAGAATTAAAAAAATTAAATCTATTTGGTTGTAGTAGTACCAATATTTATAAATAAGAAACCCATGAGAAAAACAAAGTTTTGAAGTTCTAAATATTCTTTGATGCGGATTTATAACTTTTATCATTATTAAATATTAATTTAGTTGAATTTTTATATTTCAAATTCAATGTTGTAGAAGGTAAGGGAAGGATGTAGGAGGTGGATACCTATATGTTGCTACTCTTATATATGTTTTAAACTATGAGTAGAGCATGAATGGCATTTAAGAGTAATGGTATCCACACAACACATTTTACAACATACATATTTCATAATACGTATTTCATAACAAAAATATCTCTCATCTTTTTTATCTTATAGAACATGAATTTTATGAGAAGTGCTATATGTTTAGAATTTTTCGACATATTAAGAGACACTAATAACGCATGTATTTTGAGAGCTAGCTAGCATTCGTTCGATGTATAAGTAGGTTATAACTAAGAAAGCTAGTCACTTCTATAGCTCATGTTAATATATCGATATATTAATATGGAAGGCCCTAATATGCTTAGAAATTTTAGATATCCCAATTAAGTTCACTTAGGATATCCTAAGTGAACTTTTGCATTGAAGGCTACAACAAACAATCTGCAAACTTCAAATACTTGTAAATTTGTATATGATTGTTTCTTATACAATAAAAGTTGTAATTTGTAACTTACAAATTTGTACTTTGTAATTTATATATGTTGCACGATATATGAACCTAATAATTAAGAGTATTCCTAAATGATAATTCGAAAATGCCCACAAAGGAATATTAGTTTTCGGACACAATTAATCTTGAAGTATGTAGTCTATTTGTAGAAATGGTTGAAATTCATTCTATACCAATGAAATTAGCAAATACAAAATACTTATCAAATTTGTAGGGAAATAGAGAATTCAAAATAGCTATGAAAAGGGAACTTATTGCAAGGGCTAGTCCCAGTACTTTCAGACAATGTTTAATTACTCAGAAAGCTGGGAGTTGCTGCAAAGGGAGGCTAGGGTAAGAATTGGTTGCTGAGAGAGAGGGAGGGAGGGGTGTAACGCCTCAATTTTTTGTCTAAATTAAAACGTAAATCGAAACGTTCAGACAAGTGACACAAGGCTACTTATCCTACATAAACATAAGAAGTAGCATGCATGCATCTAAACTTACTAATTAAATGCAATGCGAAATAAAGTAGAAATAGGAAAATCTCCAATATATGTAAAGAGATCTAACTCTTGTATAAATAGATCACATGACATAGTAAAACTATAACTTTCATAACTTCATATTTACAAAAATAGATTATATCTAAGGCTTACATAACCCAATTAGTTTTCTTAAAACAAATATCATATCCCACCGTTGTTCGGTAATCTTACTATTCAACTTGATCACATACATAAAAGATCACTCCATTCTGAGAGGAGTATTCTGTAGGACCCTCTGGGTACCTCAGGATCTCCTATACTGTTTAAGTCTCATTACAATTTATCTAATCTTGTACAATATCTATCATTCCATAAGGAATGATAGATAAATCTTAAAAAAGTGAGATTTTCAAAATATCTCAGTAAGTACACAATTAATGAAATAAGGTATAGATAACATCAGGAATTATCATATATAACAATAATCAAAGACATATAACTTATGAAAATGTTGTATGAGACTTATGCATGCAGATGACCACTTTTCCCATATACCTTAGACCTTACTTGGACCCACCATCTTATACTTAAAACTTATATTTCTTTCATATTCTTTCTTAATCTTATGGGTCTTACTTATTTCTTATCATCGATGGGTGTTATGTAATGTTGTCCCTGTCGGGTTTCCATACATATAGCTTGTCATTCGTCTGAGCGTTATGTATCATCGTCCCCGTCTTGATGAGTCTCATGTTAGTTTTCTGGACGTTACGTCTCATCGTCCCTGTTGTGACACGGAAAATACTTAACATAGCAGGCGTTACGTATCGCCGTCCTCGCTTGTCATGTCAGTCATACGGGCGTTACGTACCACTGTCCCCGTAATGACACAACTCTTACTTTGACGATAGGCGTTACGTATCGCCATCTCCATCATGACGTGACTAACTTATTCATAGTTTTTATTCTTAGTTGTTCATTTTTTATTCTTATGAATATTTCTTATTTTTCTTAAATACATGCCATGCCCCTTCTTTTAAAACCTATCACATGATAGAACATGCATGTATTCTTAAACCTTATGCTATGTATCCAGTGCAACACATATCATACAAATCATGCACTTATATTATACATATAATTTTTCTTTATTGAATCATCAACTTTTACCCAAGGAAAAGTCCTGAATTTAAACTAACAGGGTATCTCGCTCGAGCAAGGTATCGAGCGAATATTAAGTGAAGTCTCAGGTGGTCTCGCTCTCGAGCAAAATATCGAGCGAAAGTCGAGCGAATTCTTGGGTTGTACATCGCTCGAGTTAGACGTTGAGCAATCCTCTAGCAAAGGGTTGTGATTGCTCTTCGCTCGCTTCATGTGTGGAGCGAAGGTCGAGCGAGGTCTCGATTTATAGGGTTTTTCAACCTAAAACATGTCATTCTTTCACATAAATATTATTTTTACCTATTAGAACATAATTCTAGGTTCTTCCAAAATTTCTTAACATTTTTCCACATCAAAACAAATTCAAAATATGCTTAGATTTCATTTTATCATATAAGCAAGGTTTAAGCTCAAACCAACAACAAACATGATTTAATTATCACATCACTTATTCTATGCCAAGATTAGGTTAAATTGTATACTTACTAGTTTCTCCTAAACTTGGTTTGATGATTGAACTATTCCCTTGCAAGATCTCTTCTCTAATAAGCCCAAAGCTCACTCTTTGTTTGTTTAGGAAGTAATAGGTTTGAGAAAGGGTTTTTCTTCTTATTTTCTTCAAGCTAGTCATGTGGTTTTTATGCTAAAGGGAGCTAGAATACTCTCAAGTATCTATTTATAAGGGGTGAAACCTTATGCATGAAGAGGATAGACTTTTAGGCTTAAGGCATCCGGATTTGCTTCCTTTGCCGTGTATAAGCTTCTAACTTGTTTCGCGTGAAATGATTTAGTCTAAGCTTAGGTTTGGTGAGTCATATGAATATCCAAGAGTCAGTTTGTTGAGCTACTTAAATATTTTCTTGATCAATTGCTCAAGTAGACCCAACTTACGTGGGGTAAAGACAAAGTAGTATGATGGTTTCTTCCAATAAAGTGTATCGTTGATCTGATTCGATTATTCAAAAACTCCAAACATGAAAATTTTAGATCATCCTCTTAAACTTGCATAGGATTTTGAATCACCTTATTCCAAGATTAGAAGAGAGAGATATGCTTAATTCATCGAAATATGTCAAAATCCCAAACACTCAATCCGAGTTCTCCATTTGTTTTCCTTTGTTTTCTTGCTCACAAGGCTTCTAAATCAATTCTTATAAATTTGACACATGTTTCCACACATGTCAAGACCTCAGAAAGTTTGGTAGCCAATCACAATTTTCGTCACATAGCCAAACATAAGACAACTCATCTAAGTCGGTTACCAGTTGACTCATATTCCTGTCCGTCCACTTCACACCAGATTTAGTCCTTGATACACTCATATTCCTATTCCTATCGGTGGATTGTTATTTCCAAGATGACTCTTCCAATTCCCACTAACCTCCTACACGCCTACCACCATTTTCTCTTTCCCAAAATCCTTCCAAATTCTTCTTTCCAATTTTCCATGCAAGATGCTCTTTGAAAACTCAAAAGTCTATGAACCTTAGTTTTCCACTTATCCAAAAGGACTCAAGGGTTCTTCAGAGCCTATGCTATGGCTAGCTGCCCTATGGGCTTCTCTTGGGCCTTATCTCAACTATTGGGCCAAATTCTATTATACCTTAAACAAGTTTAAGGGCTTAGGTTCAAAGTTTCAAACCTAATTATTAGAAAATCTCTCTCTCTCTCTAAGACACCATATACCTCAAATGGAATAAAAATAAATCATCAAATCATAACATGGAAAAATAAAAATAAGTTCCTACATGAAAAACCAAGATGTTACAATTAGTCTGCTCATTGTTCTCAAATTCTCGTTACGAGTAAGATCGAGATCGAAGTCAATCTAAAGAGTGAATTAAGTAAAATAATAATATATGCTTATCGAGGTGAAAAAAATAGTATTATAAAGTGATCTCACCAACACACAGCTTCGAACATGATCCTTAATTTCACTAGGAACATCTTGCCATGATCACACATAAAAATGGAGCATAAGATCGGATTATTGTACTAATATAAGAGGAAAGTGCTATCACACCATCATCCACTCCTCTAGAAGAATTATCAAGAATGATGACCTTGATTTTTCTTTGCCATCTCTTTTCTCTAGAGAGATGTTATGAGTAAAGTCACGACCGCGTCAAGAGGACAATGCATAAAGTAATTTATACAATAGCATGATATTAGTTATATATGTTATTAAGTATTAAAATATAATTAATTAATTACCAATGACTTTTCATTACTATTAGGTGTCAATTGGCTATTCGTCTTCTGTGTGTTTACTTCTTCATGAGCGTATTCCTCAGGTGGGGAGTCCGAAACGAGTTCAGAGTTGGAAGATGAGGCACATTTCTTCGTTGTATTTTTTGCGGCATCCTTGATAATGAACACAAAAATGAAGAAAACTAATTAGAAGAAATTAATAATAATATAATAATGTATAGTCACTTATATGATAATATACTTTTATTCTTCTTCTTTGGATGTATTTTTCGTGCTTGTTTTAGAATCTCCCTTAATAACATCTTCGTCGTTATCTTACTTGTCTTCTTCTTCTTTCTCAAACTCTTCTCTTCCTCCTCACTTACTTCAATCGGATGAGAGTCTAGTTCATATGGGTCGAGGTGAATAGGTGCGACATCATCTCTACATAAATAGAGTATCTTGAATGCACTGAGGTCAACAAAAAAGTTAATATCCTAATCTCCATCTTTCTATTATGCTTCTACAATCGGAGTGTCATCTTTATCTCTGTTGGTCTCGTGATCCACACTCGTTCCTACCTCATATATATTCCTAGGAACAAATTTTTATACAACTTGCTAAGTTATCTCTCCACTATTTTTATCAACGTCTTTCAGTGGATCAACCAATACAAATAGATCATCTTCATACTATTTTGATGCAGTATTGACATTCATGAAGTGATTATCCCTCTACATTGAAACTTGACCACTAGCTAGATCCCACCAATCACATCTGAAAACATTTGTTACAGACCTACTGAGATATTTCAGTCCAATTATATCACGTATGATATCGTAATAGTCATTATCATCTGTCTCATGACTCCCCTAGACCAACACACCACACTTTTGCGTCTTTCTATTTTCGTTCATGGCTCATAGTATGGAATCTATAATCTTGAACATTGCATGTCGTGTATTGCATCGCTCTGTTAGAGGAACCACGAGCCAAGGCATACATTTCAAGACAATTGACCCAGGATCACGAATACGTTGCTTCAAGATCTAACAATATAAAACAATAAATATAGTTAATAAGTTACAAATAATATTTAAAAGTTTCAAAACCAAACATTTTTGAATGTGTGGTTCATACACATTGTTCAAACCACCGGGGAAACTCTTTTTTGTGTCTTGCTTCTACATTATCTACGCTTTTTGTGCTAAGCTTGTTCAGGTGCTCACTGTATATTATTGGAAAGACTTATACTACGAAAAATAATCAAATACAAAGTCCAATTTGTGAAGATGACGAAATGCACATCAATTGGGTAAGTACATTATCTGAGATAGTCATCAATCTCTCGACAATTATTCAACACATACCACCGAACTTTCTTCAACTCTCCATCAATGAAATCATAACCGTTTGTGCAACCAAGAATCATACACTTTGGGAAAACGTTGATGGCTCACGAGGAAGCGGAGCAATAAGATCAACATTTCGCTCTTGATGATTAAATCATGTCTCAACATCGCGAAGGAATAGTGAGCAAGATGTCAACTATTCATCGTGTATATAGGCCTCTGCTATTAAACCCTCAGCTCTGTCTTTATTCCCAACTATTCTCTTTAGTCGACCCAAATATCTTTTAACTGGATACATCTAACGGAACTACATCGGTCCACCTAACAATACCTCTCGAGGTAAATATGTTGCTAAATGGATCATAACATCAAAAAAAGATAGTGAAAAATATCTACTCGAATTTACATAAGATTGTAGCAATGGCGTCTTCAATTTTCGTAGTATATCACGGTTTACAACTCGAGTGCACAAATCTATGAAAAACATACAAAGTTCGGTAATGGCCACACGTACATTAGATGTCAGCTTACCACAGATGCCAACCAGCAATAACTTCTGTAAAAATAGGTGACAATCATGACTTTTCAATCCACTAGTTTTCTAGTATTCTATATTCACACACCTGTCGATATTTGAAGTGTAACCATCTGGCAGTTTCACGCCTTGCAGCCATTTACAAAAATCCATTCTCTTTTCCTTCGTCATCGTAAAACATGTATGCAGCATATCCACCCGTAGATATAAATTATGTTTAATGCCCATTCTCTCAAGATCTTTGCTCGTCTTGACCGTATCTTTCATTTTCTTGTTAGTGCTTATCATTGTTCCAACTATATTGTCACAGATATTCTTCTCTATGTGCATAACATCCAAATTATGTCGCAACATGCAAGACTACCAATATGACAAGTCAAAAAAAATACTGCGCTTCATCCAATTCAATTATGTTGCGCCTCGTTTTCTCTTATTCTTTGTTTGACCTTTGCCAAAGTTATTCACTCTAACATGTAGAAATTGTTTTACCATGTCATCCTCAAACAATTCCTTTGCTATGCTTTATGCAGTTAGGATAAAGCTCGCGCTTTGCATCTTCTCACATTGCAGCAAAATTATCTAAATCAATCTCTCGGCTACCTGGTGCATCGTTGTCAAATTCATCCATAAACATCCCAGCACCAATGTCACCCAACATCTCCTCCATCTTATCTCGTTCATTAGCATCATCCCGTTCGTTCTCATCAGCAATATCTTACATATAATTCGAATGATCGAAGAATACATCTGGTATCGATTCATACGGCTAACCATGGAGTACCCATTGTGTATAACCCAGATCCATCCCATTGACAAAAATATGATGCTCGGCTTCATCTAATCTTATGACACACAAATTTTTATAGCATCAGCATGAACCCTTGATGTAACCACAACCATCAGCAGAGGCCCAAGAAAATTCAATAAAAGTTTTGACTCCACGTGCATAGGGCACGTAGTCCTTCCTAGGTCTATCGCCAAGACGCATTCAACTTTTATTCATTTCTAAAAAGACCTATCTATTAGTTTAAGGTATTAAAATCCATATGAAAATCATGATCCAAAGTAATTCACTACATCTTTGATAAGATAATTGGTCCTTCTACTTTTCAAGTCTGTAGAATTTCGACAACATCTTCTCATAGTTCTCTAAGTATACATGTTTGCATAGAAAAATTGTGACCCTACGAACAGTATATCCGAAGAACAAATGAGGATGACACCGAAATTTCATACTAAACGTGGAAAGTAGAAGTAATAAAAAAAAGTGCAATATAGATAATATAATCTGAAACTATCCACAATGAACAATTCAGAAATTAGTGGACACCTGAGTGTTCACTGATTCCCAAATGAGTTTAAGGTTATTCATATATGCAATGTCATGCAACACACTATTAAACAAATATAGGGTTTGGGATTTGGAGTTTGGGAGTTGGAGGTGTTTGGGATTGGGGTTTTGGGTTTGACGTTTGGGTTTGGGTTTGAGGTTTGGGGTTGAGATTTGGGGTTGAGGTTGGAATTTGAGGTTGGAGTTTGGAGTTTGGGATTTGGGGTTTGGGATTTAGGGTTTAAGGTTTGGGGTTTGGGTTAAAAAAAAAACCTTAACCCAAGCATATTGAAAAAATACAACTATCATTCTCACGTTCAAATAACCACATAATCTAAACAAAATACACAAACCTAACATCAACCAAATAATCTTAATACATGCTTGGAAATATATACAAAATATCATTCCCACATAACCTGAACAAATAATCACCCAATATGCTTGGCAAAACCCATATAGTGTAAAATACATAAAACTAACATCAACCAAATAATCTTAATACATGCTTGGAAATATATACAAAATATCATTCCCATATAACCTAAACAAATAATCACCCAATAGGCTTGGCAAAACCCATATAATGTAAAATACATAAATCTAACATCAACCAAATAATCTTAATACATGCTTGGGAAAATACACAAAATATCATTCCCACATAATCTAAACAAATAATGACCCAATATGCTTGACAAATTGCATAAGTAAAAAATACAAAAATCTAACATCAACCAAATAATCTTAATACATGCTTGGAAAAATACACAAAATATCATTCCCACATAATCTAAACAAATAATCGCCCAATATGCTTGACAAATTCCACAAGTAAAAAAGATACAAATCAAACATCAACCAAATATATTTAATCACTCAACAATCACCCACTATGCTTCTCAAATTTAATAATTAAAAAAAATAAAACAAAAACATACACAACTATTGACTAATAAGTAATGAAAACACACATATACAACTCAAAATATATATAATCACTCAACATTAATTACCCAATATGCTTCTCAAATTTCATAATTAAAAAAATACACAAATATAACACACACAACTATAAACAAATCCAAAAATACACAATGAGCAATTGGGAAATATACCTACCAAAAAAGTAATAAAATTTCTTCACAAGTGTTCTACCCCTTTCAACTTCAACTTCTACACCACCAATCCTTCAAAAAATATATAATGAGCTATTAAGATTATTACTAAGAAGTACTAGAGTAATCAATAAATAAGAAAAACAATAACTACAAAAATAAGTTATTTTTCTTACTTTTGAAGGGCAATAACTCAAGAACAGTATCTTGCTCTCACTTTCTAACTCTCTCCAACTCCCTCTCTCTTTATTTCACATGGGTTGGAAGCCAAATGTGAAATTTGGCTTCCATCCCGTGTGTCTATACTTCAATCTATCTAATTTAAAAAAATGTTCAAACGTTTTAGTGCGTAACGTTTGAACGTTGGTTAAAATTAGGACAACACGTGTAATTAACGTTCAAACGTTACATCGAAACGTTCTAATGTCAACAAAGTGCAGAAAATCAACTTTTTTTAAGACCCGTTTGAACGTCAATGAAATAAAATTTGAACGTTATAAAAGTGTGGAAAATATCCCCCTTTTTCGCACATTTAAATGATAGTACGTGACATTCAAACGTGAATTATAGTTTTCATAATTTAAAAAAAAAAATTATATTGCTATATTTTCCATTTGATATAAAATATATATTATTGTAAATATATATATATATATTATAACTACATTGATCTATTTAACTATACTGTATTACTATGATATATGATATTATTGTATTATATATATATATTTTAGTGACGTTTATATATATTTTTATATTTTATATACTATAGTATAACTATATATATTGTTATTTTTATTGTTATTTTAAACAATAATTGTTATTTATAATATTATATATCATGAACTTTATATATTTCATATACTATAGTAAAACTATAGTCAATAGTGCATAATACTATAGTATTAAGTATTATTAAGTATTATGTAGTATTGACTACAGTGTTAAACTATAACAAATCTTGTTTCCTCTACCTAGTCTTGGGCCAGTGTTGATCCCGCTCATATTACTAGCAGCAGTCACTAGCAGACAGAACAAATTACGGATAGGGATGTGCAACCTGCTTGGATGGCCTCGATGATGAGAGAGCTGTAGGCGCATATCAACTGACAGAACGTTGTAGTCTCAGAACATGGGGATCAGGCTATGCATTAGCTATCAGTGATGTAGCAACCTTGCGTCTTAAGGTCGAGATATTAACTAAGTAGTTTAAGGCATTAAAAGACAGTCTATAGTAATACATTTTGTATTTTTTTTTATGTCTTTATGTATTTTATTTTTAATTTATGTATTGGACCATATTATCATGTAATGTATATATTATTTTTGAATTTCTATTCTCAATTTTGTTTAACATTAATTTGTCTAAATTTAATTTTAAATCACTACACTTCATATCTTTCACAAATTAAAATATTTTAGAATTCAATGTTTTCTAATTTTTATAATATTAATAAGGTCTTAGTAGAGTAAAATTTTATTTTAATTTCTTTATATATATATTTTAATCATTTTAAAATATTTTCAAAAAAAAAAATACCAATTCATCAATAATCAATTCCTTCACTATTAAGTAATTTTTTTTAAATGTATTAAAATACAAAAGTGTCAAAATAAGGTATCATATTAGTTTTAAAAAATTTAGTCTAAACATTCAAACATTCTTTACTATCATTCGAATGTTAGGGTCAGAAATCTAATCGTTCGAATGTTAGGAATCTAATTGTTCCAATGTCATGTTAACATTGGAATGTAAAATTATTCATGTCAGAACATAGGAAAATTCAGCATATGATTTTAGTAACGGTTTTAATAAATTATCACAAAAAATAAGTTTTGATAATGATTTAAAAACTGTTACAAAGTCTAAATTATTACTAAAACTCAAATGCGTTGTAGTGCATTTAATGTAAATAGAAAATGAATGGTCCAAAGGCTGCTTTACTTAATTAAAGACTTGACTAGTATTAATAGTACTTGCTACAAATTTGGCAACTTGTACGTCTTTTGGTTGAGCTGGGAGTTGAAAATTAAAAGGATTGAAAACTAATATACCTTATTTATTATTCGGCGCCTTTGAAGTCAAATAATAAGGTTTATTAGTTTTTTTTCCACAGGCCCCGCTTGGATTCAGAGGTGAGCTCAGCTCATCTCAACTCATCTCAACTCATCTTCATTTTATTATTATATTTTTATAATTTTTTATATAAAACACAAATTCCTATACACCTTTTTCAATTTCCAATACACCTTTTTCAATTCCCAATATACCTTTTTCAAATTCCAAAATAATAATAATATTAAAAAATAAACTAAACTCATCTCAACTCATCTCATCTCTGAATCCAAACGGGGCCTAAATAAAGAATTTGTACGTCTTTTTTCCACTAAATAGAAGATGATAATTGGGAAGCGCAAGTCAGCCAAAAGCCACAATAGTTGACCATATCGAGTAGTACTGTTACATCTATAAGAAAAAAATTTTATATAAAAAATTTTATAAATTAATGCACTTTTATTTGATTTATTAAATTTATATTATAATAAAAATATTTTATAATTTAATACACCACATTAAAATACCTTAATTTATAAAACTATTCTTATATAATGAGTTAAAAGCTAGAGTATTTTTTATAGATTATTATAAAAAAATATTAGTATGCCCACTAAATTTGACACATTCTTATATTTTATATTATTTTTTAATTATTTTATATAATAATTAAGGAAGTGATTATTAGTATATTAATTTTTTATATTTTTTAAAAATATTTTAAATTAATAAAAATATTATAATAAAAAAATAATAAAAATAAAATTTATATAACAATAAACGGTACTAGTCTACTAGATGCTACTTAGGCGGCAGCCGCGCTCTTATATAAAGGAACAGAACCTAGCAAATTAGCAATAACTTGAGCAGAGTGAGAGTCTGACAAATCAGACTTCAAAAATGGAGAAAATAGAGCACACGACTGTCGCCACAAATGGCATAAACATGCACGTGGCGTCGATAGGGAAAGGCCCAGTGGTCCTCTTCCTCCACGGCTTCCCTGAGCTCTGGTACTCGTGGCGACACCAGCTTCTCTACATCTCTTCCCACGGCTATCGCTGCATCGCTCCCGACCTTCGCGGCTATGGCGACAGCGACGCCCCACCCTCCCCTGCCTCTTACACAGCTTTCCACATCGTCGGAGACCTCATCGCCCTTCTCGACCAACTTGGTATCGAGCAGGTCTTCTTGGTCGGCCATGACTGGGGAGCTATAATGGGCTGGTACTTTTGTTGGTTCAGGCCAGATCGAATCAAAGCTTTGATCAACCTGAGCGTGCCATTTTTTCCCAGGAACCCGGCGTTTGATCAGGTGGATGGCTTCAGGGCTTTGTTCGGTGATGATTTTTATATGTGCTGGTTTCAGGTAATTTAATTTGGTAATTTATCATAATTTTAACTCCAATTTCTGGGTAATTTTTGTCTCTTTGATTCACTTTAACAATGGTTAACATCGATCAGTGTTTGTTGCACGAGATTAACTAAATTGTGGTGCAGGAACATGGAGAAGCTGAAGAAGATTTTGCTTGTGTCGATACTGCACAACTAATGAAGAAGTTCTTTTCACTCGGTCCAAATCCTCCGCTCATACCTAAAGGAGTGGGCTTTAGAGGAAACCCAACACCAGATGCATTGCCTTCTTGGTTGTCGGAAGAAGATATTAATTATTATGCTTCCAAATTTAAGCAGACAGGTTTCACCGGAGGATTGAACTATTATCGAGCTATCCACCTGTAAGTTTCGATTCTTTTCGGAGCATTATCAAATATATATTCATTAAATGTTTATTCAATTACAATTTTAAAATTGAGCTTATCACTAATTAGCTATAAATCATATATGCACATGATGATCCCTTCATTCATTTTTAAATTGAGCTTATCACTTAGCTTTTAATTATACATGCACATGATCCATTCATTCATTTTTTTTAATAAAAATTAATTAGTTCTTTGTTATTCATGAGTTTCTTATAAATAATCTATTTTTGAAATAAATAAAATAGGTTTATGATAGAAATAGTTATAGGTATAAAATATCAAAATTCAGATGCGTTTAAATGAGTTTTAAATATTAAATAAAATATTATTAGATTATTATTTTTTTAATATTATTATTATTTTAAAATTTAAAAAAAAATGAATTATTTATTATATTTTATATAAAAATTTTAAAAAAATTATATAATAATAAGTTTAAAAAAAATTAAAAAAAATTCAACCCCTCCCAATCCAAACCATGCAAATATCTTCTTTTTTTTAGAGGAAGAACTCTATTGCATTCTATAAGACGAGATTATAAATGTGACTAAAATATAGAAAAAAAATTCAGATTACAATTAAATTAAAATATTAGTTGGGACATATCCAAACATAAAAAAAATTTGTGACAAATATTATCTTAATTTTTAAGCTGTTTCTTGTAACAAATCACTTAGAGATATCAATTTCAATTTATCTGAAAGCCAGGCTCTCTGAATAAACAGAGAAAACCAAGAAAAACCCCAAGGTTGGTGGGTGAGGAGCAAAAAGGACTACTTCTTTATTAATATTTTAATATAAAACACCAACAAAACAGAAAAGATAAAAAATATATATATAGAAAAAATGGAAGGACCGGGCGGCAAAACAGCACAAAAACGGTGGTAGTGGCACGTAGTGGACACACGCTACACTTGAAGAGGCCGCCGACACTGTTGGGTCGAAGGCGCGTGGAAGCTAATCGCATTAGGCAGCTTGTGCATGTGGAATACGCACCTCTGCTACCGGCACACCCTCCTGCAGGCTTGTAGATCGGTGCCTGGGAAACCTCTTGACGGGGCGCATGGTGGATGAAAGCCACTGAAAAAAGACGTGAGCTATCTCGATCTGAAGGGGAGAAACCAACGAGAAGCCAACGAGAAAGAAAGAAGATCAAAAAGGGGGGGGGGGAGATAGCGGGAGGGGAGAAACCCAATCTGCGCCACTAACCAAAAAAAAAAAAGAAAAAAGAGTAAGAAAAAGGAAAAAAAAAAATGGAGAAACAAAAGGGTTAAACGGAAAGAAGGCCTGAATGGGGGAGGGGAGGGAGACGAAGCTCCCAACCCCAAGAGAAGTTTTCGGGTAAGGTTTTTTTTTTTAGTGGATAGGAGCTTCTCTCACTACACGAGGGCCAACTGAAATGAAAGTCAATTACGCAAGTATTTAAACTATGTACTTATGTGTATGTGAATTTATAAGATTTAAATTAAATTTCTATTTATAACGAACCATAGATTTACTTAGTACTGTAAATTCAACTGAATTTAAATTGCAGAAACTGGGAGCTCACAGCGCCATGGACAGGATCACAAGTGAAAGTACCAGCCAAGTTCATAATGGGAGACCAGGATATGGTCTACAATTTCCCAGGTGTCAAGGACTATCTAAGCGGCGGCGGCTTCAAGAAAGACGTGCCGGGTTTGGAAGACGTAGTTGTCATAAAAGGAGCATTTCATTTTATCAATCAAGAAAAGGCAGATGAGATTAGCGCACACATATATGAATTTATCAACAAGTTCTGAGTGTGCGAGAGAGTGTGTTTTCATGAGGTCATGCCTATGAGGGTGCTTATCGTTTAGTTCCTATGTGTGGTGCCCGGCCCGTCTATGGAGCCAACGAATTAAATAAGCATGTATGTTGATTTTATGTACTGAACAAATAAACGAATTATGATATCTTTCGTTAATTTTCCGTTCCAATTATTTTCAAAATATAATTTTGTAATAAAACTGCTACTGTAGCCATAAAAAGATTTTATAATGTAAATGTATAAATTGATATAATTTAGAAAGACTAATTTTATAATTTAATGTATCATATTAAATTATGCCAATTTAGATGTGTTTTTATAAAATTACTTTGTGAATAAAGTATTAAGAACAACACAACAAATTAGCTCCCGAAAATTAATATTTATAACAGTTATAATATTTATTTCATCTGGTAAGTATAGCTGGTAGCTAGCATATTTCATGAAAAATTATTAATTACTATGAGAATTATTATTTGTAATGAAAATATATATATATTTTTTCTAATGGGAAATAGAGATAATTTCATTGCAAATAGGCACCAAAGGCCTTAGAAGTCATTTACAAGAGAGAGCATCCAAATACACAATATTATCAATGATGTGAGGAATAGGATGCCACCATTGCTGCATTGTATCAGGAGACCAGGCATGCTTAGCAAGAATATCCACAAGGATATTTGACAATCTAGGATAGTGACAGATTGTGCAGTCAACAAATCTATCTATCAAGCTCCTTATCTCAACTATAACATTTCTGATCTCAAAAAATGAGGCATTAGTAGAGTTAATCTCACTAACCAGGTTAAGGCAATCTGATTTAACTTGTAATCTAGTAATACTAGTGGACAAATAGTATTACAGACTCCTTAAAACAGCCATTGCTTCAACTGTTTTTGGTTCAAGAGCTACATTCTCGAGCATACTCATGGCCATAATAGCAGAACCAGTTGAGTCTCTAAAGAGAGCATCAATCCCAATTTTATTATAGTTGAAAAATAAAGGACCATTCACATTGAGTTGATAGCAATCGTCAGGTGGGGGAGACCATTTGTGAGATAGCCTGTGTAAGGTCCCCTGTTGTGGTAGGTTTCTGAGAGTAATGATTTTCATAAATAAAACATAATCCATATACTGTACAGGATGGTGTTTTACCCCTTGATGAATTATCTTATTTATTCTGGTCCAAAAACCTCAAGCTATTAGGACCAAATCAACAAGATCATCATTGGAACCATAGGCTTGAACCTGCATAACAACGCTCAGAACAGAAGGGAAAGTTTCTAGTTACTACAAAACAAGAAACTTTTGGAGCCATAGATTAATGATGTTAGTACATAGGAATAGTGCATGTTTAGAATCCTCAATCTCTGATGAATAGAAACAATAATCCATCCACAAGGACCCTTTTTCTGATCAGATTTGCTTTAGTGGGGAGAATCTCTAAACAAGTCATCCATGCAAAGATTTTAACTTATGAGGAACCTTCAACTTCCAAAGAGTTTTCCAAAACTTTGCAACAACAGCAACATTTGAAGATTTCTCAACACTAGTAGCCTTCAAACTTAGAAAAAATCTATATGCACTCTTTACACTATAAATACCATTTCTTTCATGTTCTTAAAGCCATTGATCAAGTTGACTAATCGAACTAGGCATAATTCTCAAGATTTTCTTAGCGAAGTTTGGATCGAAGAGAGATCTAACCAGTGAAACATTTCACCAGTGAGACTGTGGATCAATTAAAAAGGCAACCTAATTGTTTAGTGCAAGATTAATCATCTCAGTTTGTGAATAGACAGGCAACAATGATCTACTTATGTCTCTTACCCCAGGGATCCAAGGGTCCTGTAAGATGTGAATGTTGTATCCATCCCCTACATTCCATCTACCCCACCTCGAACAAACAATTGTTTTCCTCCCAAGTTTCTCTTCAAGCATAGGAAGGAGAGTTACCCAATGCAACCTCTACAATGGATGAATTTGGAAAATACCTTACACTAAACACTTTATAAAATAGACCCTCCTTATATTGTAACAATCTCCAACTATGTTTTGCCAATAAAGCCATAGTAAAGATGGAGAGTTCCTTGAAATGCAAGCCCCTAACAATCTTGGCAAAACATAAACTGTGCCACTGTTTCCAATAGATCTTCTTCCTTTCTAAATTATGACCCTACCAAAAGTTGGTCATTAAACTCTCAATCTCATAACATGAATAATTTGGGAGTTTGAAGCAACTCATAGCATATGAGAGGATAGCTAGAGCCACAACCTTCAATAGAATGTTTTTACCTCCCTATGAAAACATGGACTCTTGCCAGCCTTAGAGTTACTACCAAATTTTCTGCTTGACCTCAAAGAAAGCAGCTCTCTTAGAACCTACCATAGGAGATAACCCTAAATACTTCTCATGTTGTTGGACCTATAGATTGCCCCAAAGATTCATCAATGCTGTCCTGGTATGGGCTGAGATATTTTTTTCTAAAAACCATGCAAGTTTTCTCCTAATTTATCAACTATCCAGATGCTGCTTCATATACTTTCAACAGGTCAGTAGTCTCTTGTTTATAGTTACACTAGCTTCACAAAAAACTAAGCTATCATCTGCAAATGGAACATTATTAAGTTGAGGTGCCCCACGACAGATTTGCAAACCTGAGATTGTTCTTGAGACAACAGGATGTCTTAGCCAACTAGTGAGACCTTTAGGCTGGATCTAGGGTTCAGTGTGCACCAGAGGGCAGTTCAAGCTCTAGGGATTCCTCTCTTATTCGTGGGTTGGGCCTAGGTCTAGGATTCTCAAAACTTGGTATGTTGCATATGGGTGCATGAGTTGGTTTGAGGGAGTACTTACGCGTCATATGCGGATTGGATGTCTATAAATGTTGGATTTATAAATTGCCGAACCCAGTGGCGGGGTTAGAATTTTTCATTAGGGGGGTCAAATAAAATATTTCTTATTCTATTTCTATAAAATTTGCAGTACTTTAAAAAATGAAAATAAAGGATATAAACATCTACAAGAGGAATTGTAAGCTAAAAATGATCTAATATCTTTTTTTTTTTTTAATTTTTATCTATAGTAAAAACGTGTCATAATGTTATTATATTATATTATTTTATATGATATAAAGTTTTTAGAGATAGATCCAATATAAGATGATATTAATATCATCCTTTACATTATAAAAATTTAATATACATATATATATATTCAAAATTAATATGTATTAAATTATTAAAAAATAAATCAATCATATTAACTAAGTATTAAGGGGCACGGGAACCGGGTGGGGGGGGGACTTAAGAAGATTTTGCTCGCGGGAGTCCGGGACACCTAAAGGCTGAAGATGTGGGTTGAATGGATTGACCGCTCCGAATACTTGTTCCATTCATTAATTAATACCATGCTACCAAATTTAGGCGCACAGGTTTTACTGGAGCAGTACTCACCTATTCTCGAACTAGTGACCTGGAAGACCTGATAACACCCCATAAAAAAACAGCCTTTGATCGTGGTCCTAGACACACATGGACACCGGAGATGGCACCCCTTGTGGGCTCGAGTATCAACATGCAGATCAATAATCCAGTGTGCCAAGGACAAACTGGCGTGCGTAAGCATGACAATACCACAAACAGGCAGCAGGCATGCCTTAGCCCTAGCCATGGCACGCCCAAGACACCATAGCAGGCGTACCATGGCCCCCGCCATGACATGCTCATGACACCCATCAGCGCCCACCAGCATGTCCAGTAGCAGTAGCCCAGCGGCATACCGACAGACATGCCATGGCCCTTGCCATGGCACCCACCTAATAGCACCACAGGCATGCTAAGGCCCTTGCCATGACACGCCCCTATCAACACCACAACAGCCACATAGCCAGCCTACATGTGTGTCCTGGCCCCAGCCTTGACACACAAGAGGGCCTCAGCAAGGGTAGCCACCATGCAGAACACAGGGCGTGGGCCAACTAGCGCATGCCCCATACGCTCGCTCATGAGTGCACCCATGTGCACACCACAGTGAGCCATACTTCAGCGTCCACCTACACGCCCACCTGCATGCCCACCTGAGCGCCCCATGTGCGCGCTCATGAGTGCATCCCTGTGCACACCACAGCGCGCCATACTTTAGCTCCCACCTGCACGCCCATCTAAGCACCCCACCATGCGCAACCCAGTGCACGCACGCCTTGTGCATGCACGCCTATGTGTGCCTGCCCAGTGCCTAACAGCCCCATGCACGCAGCCATGTGATGGAGATGCAAGGAGAGCCGTTCGCAATGACACTAGGTGAGCTAGGCGTGCCGAGGCTAGGAGGAGTGCCTTGGGGTGCATGCATGGTTCGGGCCGAAAGGAGCTGGGCGCCCAAGGCTAGTGTAACAAGAAGAATCCAAGTGTTAACCAAATTCGTTGATTTTAGGGATTGGATGAGAAGATCACAAATCCCTTAATTTAAGGAAGGGGGTGCCAGCCACATAACCTATAATTTAGGAATTTATCTATTATCTTTTGTTTAAGTTATTTCCTAGTTTGTTTCCTTTAATTTTGGTATTTGATAAGATTATTTCCATTAATTTAGGAGTTTGAGATATGTTAGGAAATAAATGGAGTAACTGGGGAGAAGGAATGCCGAAACGCTAGTGAAACCCCACTATTTATATTCGACCTTTGCTTTGTAATTATTCATTATGCTTTCTTCAATGAATTGAGATTTTTCTCTTCCACATATTTGAGAGTTAAGTGCTAGCCCGTGTTAGTCTTGATTTTCGCCCGTCATACACTTGAGTCTTTGTGTTGCCTTGAGGTAACCCTAGATTCCATCACCCAACACACCTATTCTCTAGTAAGCACATGTGAGGCTTCCATCATTGGTGCTTTCATTGAGAGGAATCCAACCCAAAAAGAGGAAGCCATGGACAAATGGCAAACAACTCATAGGGAGCGGATTGAGACCATTGAAACCACCTTGGCGGCACAACACACCGCCACCAATGAACGACTTGTAAGGTTGGAGGAGGTGCTTCACCAATTGGTGGACCAAGGGACGAATGGAGAAAGGAGAAGCCATAGGAGAAGAGTCCGCAGTTCGGCGAGTTCTAGTGGGTCTAAAAGGAACCAACGCCAAGAGAGGATGGATGACTCGGATTCATCTTCTCAAGATTCCTCAAGCACTCATGAGGAATCAACTGGGGATATCGAAGGAGAAGAAAGGAACCGTGAGGAGAAAAAAGGAGCACGAAGGGGGGAAGTTCCCAAGCCAAAGATGGACTTTCCCAAGTTCAATGGTGATGACCCAAGCACTTGGGTTAGTCGGGCCGAGTAATACTTTGAGCACAATCCAATGAAAGGCCATGCAAAGGTGTCTTATGCCGCCTACTTCCTTGAGGGGGAGGCCAACCAATGGTGGCAATGGATGAAGAAGACGTGGGGGGCTCAAAGAAAGGAGATGCAATGGAGGAAGTTTGTTAAGGAACTCTTGAGGAGGTTCTGGCCAACCGAATATATGGACTACCATGAGACTCTCTCAAAGATCAAATAAATCGGATCTTTAAGGGAGTATCAAAAAGAGTTCAAGTATTTGTCCATTAGAGCCCATGGGTGGTCGAAGAAGGCTCTCATTGGCACTTTTGTGGGCGGCTTGAAGAGTGAAATAACGGCGGAAGTAAAACTCAAAAAGCCAAAAACTTTGATGCAAGCATTGGAGGTAGCACGGATCAAGGATGATCAACTTCAAGACCTAAAGAAGAGTAGCTGATTTGAAGTGAAATCACCCACAACGGTTTCCCAGTTCGTGGCAAACAAATCTTTTAACAAGGATTTCTCACCGGAGGTCCTAATGGAGGCATATCAAGTGGAAGCAAACCCATGCCTGTGGGTGTGAAGAGGCTATCTTGGGAGGAGATGCAATAAAGGAGAGAGAAAGGGCTTTGTTTCAATTGCAATGAGAAATTCACAGTAGGTCATAAATGCAAAGTTAAGCAAATCTTTCTCATAGAAGTGGAGCCGAAGGAAGAGGAAGAAAAAGAGAAGTTCCGACAAGGGCAAAAAGAGCAAGAGCAAGGGGAGACCCTCATATTTCCATCCATGCTTTAGCTGGGGTTGCCGGACCTAGAACAATGAGGACACAAGCACACATTGGCAAGAGGGAGATCACAGTCCTTGTGGACAATGGTTCATCTCTCAACTTCATCAACACCAAGGTGGCCGAGAGCTTGGGGTTGCCTATGACTTCTATCACTCCATTTGAATTCAAGGTAGCTAGTGGAGAAAAGTTGGTGTGTAGAAAAGTCTATCAGAATGTGTGTTTAAGAACATAAGATCTTGAGATTGTAGTAGACTTGTATTCTCTCCCTATTCATGGGTTGGATATGGTGTTGGGTGTTCAATGACTAGAGGAGTTGGGGAAGATAGTTTCAGATTACAAAAAAAGGACTATGGAGTTTATGATTGGGGGTAAATGGGTGACCATGAGGATGAGTGGAAGAAGAGGATGTAAGGCCGTGGGGTCTAATTAGATGGAGAAAATCTTGAAACAAGGGGGACAATGTTTTGCTATCACATTGACCTCCCAACCGAGGGCTTGAGTGAGGGGCATGAAGTGGGAGAGGAAGACTTGGAGAAGCTAGAGGTGGATGCTAAGGGAGTAGAAAATTATGAGTTGAGTGATGGGCTTTTAAAATACAAGGGGAGAGTGGTGGTGCCGAGTGGAGGAGAGATTAGAAGGAAGATCTTGAGACACTTTCATGATTCCAAGGAGGGTGGACACTCGGGGGTGTACCGTACTTGGGTAAGGGTGGCTAGATTGTTTTATTGGGATGGCATGAAAGGAGAGGTGAGGGAGTATGTGAGGGGGTGTGACACTTGCCAAAGAACCAAGAATGAAAGTAGCAAGCCCTAGGGGTTGATGCAACCCTTGCCGATCCCTTCTCAAACTTGGGAAGATGTTACTATGGACTTTGTGGAGACATTACCACTCTCAAATGGTTGTGATGGAGTGCTTGTAGTAGTGGACTGATTGACCAAGTATGCACACTTCATTGCAATGGTGCATCTATACATGGCTAAGACTATTGCTAAGCTTTATGTGGATCAAGTGATGAAGCTTCATGGGATGCCGAGAAGCATAGTGACTGATAGAGATCATGTTTTCATGAGTAACTTTTGAAGGGAGTATTTCAAGATGCATGGGACAGAGTTGGCCCAAAACTCTACTTATCATCCCCAAACTGATGGCCAAACGAAGGTGACCAATCAACTCTTGAGCAATATCTTAGATACTTTGTGCACCAATATCCAAGGAAGTGGGAAGAACATTTGACATGGGCTGAATTTTGGTACAACACATCATACCATCGGTCCATCAAGATGACACCATTTGAGGCACTTTATGGAAGACCACCATCGGACCTTGTAGCCTATGAAGTGGGTAGTTCACCAGATGACTTAGTGGATGTGGAGCTAAGAGAGAGGGATGAAGTCTTAAAGGAACTCAAGAAGAACTTGACCCGTGTTCAAGACCAAATGAAGAAGCACTTTGACAAAGGAAGGAGTATGGAGGCTTTCGAACTTGGTGAGTGGATATTTCTCAAGTACCTACCAAGAAAGCACAAGGCACTATACAAAGCATCATTGAGCAAGTTGAGGGCTAAGTACTTTGGCCCTTATCAAGTGTTGGAGAAGTGCGGATCACTTGCTTACAAGCTAGACCTACCGAAAGGAGTTCACATCCATCCTATTTTTCATGTCTCATGGCTAAAAAGGAATATTGGAGATCGAACCAAAGTAGTAAGCGAGATGCCCATGGTGGATGAAAAAGGAAGAATGGCAATCCAATCCGAGAAGATCACGGAGTATAGGCTCGTGAGAAAGGGTGGCCAAGTAAAAACTGAAACCTTGGTTCAATGGAAGGGGCTTCCAACCGAAGATGCTACATGGGAAAGTGTTCGAGTTCTCAAGGAATAATTTCCAGAATTTGACCTTGAGGACAAGGTCGGTCTTGAAGGGGGGAGGACTGATGAAGATGCAAGGAGAGCCATTCGCAATGCCATTAGGCAAGCCAGGTGTGCTAAGGCTAGGAGGAGTGCCTTGGAATGCATGCATGGTTCGGGTGGATAGGAGCTGGGCGCCCAAGACCTGGCAGAGAGGATCTGGGTGCCAAGACCGGGCAGAGAGGAGCTGGGCACCCAAGATCGGGCGGAGAGGAGCTAGGGGCCCAAGGCCAGTGCAACAAGAAGAATCCAAGTGTTGACCGAATTCCTTGATTTTAAGGATTGGATGAGAAGATCACAAATCCCTTAATTTAAGGAAGGGGGCGCCGGCCACATGTCCTATAATTTAGGAATTTATCTATTATCTTTTGTTTAAGTTATTTCCTAGTTTGTTTCCTTTAATTTTGGTATTTGATAAGATTGTTTCATTTAATTTAGGAGTTTGAGATATGTTAGGAAATGAAGGGAGTAATTGGGGAGAAGGAATGTTGAAACCCTAGTGAAACCCCACTATTTATATTCAACCTTTGCTTTGTATTTATTCATTATGCTTTCTTCAATGAATTAAGATTTTTCTCTTCCACATATTTAAGAGTTAAGTGCTAGCCTTAGTTAGTCTTGATTTTCGTCCATCTACACTTGAGTTTTTGTGTTGCCTTGAGGTAACCCTAGATTTCATCACCCAACACACCTATTCTCTAGTAAGCACGTGTGAGGCTTCCATCACCATGTCGACAACACAGTAGCACCAGGCACCTCATCACCCGTGCATGCGTGCGCGCGCGCTTGCATGTGCTCATGCGCCTCACCAACTGCGCGCCCCCGCATGCCCCAGCACTACCGAGCGAGACTAGTGGCGTGTCTCCACAAGAACGCCATCCAGCGCGCAGTGCCAGCCCGCGCCATGTAGAGCCGGCTAGTGGCATGCCCACAAAGCATGTCATCCAGCACATGGTTCCAGCCCATGCCTTACCGAGCAAACCAGTGGCATGCACACCATGCATGTCATCCAGCGCGCAGCACCAGCTTGTGCCTTGCAGCACCCAGCACCCAAATCACCAGCTTGGGCCATGCATGCCTATCACCCCAACACCCAGCCCGGGCCATGTAGGACTATCGCCTGAACATCTTGACTGGGCCACACCACCACAGTACGGCACCAACTTGTGCCCACCATCAGACCTCAACCTGGCACCCTGCCATGCACATCACCATCAGGCCATGCATAGTGCCATACTGTGCCCATCATCAGACGACCATATGGCAACCCGCAGCACCATACAGACATCATCAGACGCCACAGGCCAGCCAAGCCCACCAATTTCCTCTTGCATGCCACGACCACATGGGCCTCCAAAACTATTTTATTTGCTTTTAGTTGTATTTTATTTAATTTAATTAAATAATATCCAGGGACCTTTTAGGGGTTTCCACTTTATAAACTCTATAAATAGGACCTTATTTCTCATAGTTTAGTATCTATGAATCTTTGATCATTTTAGCTTTTGAAGACACCTTGTATGCGGAGTGGCTTCCTTAGAAGCTTAGGCTGGCCACCTAGTGTGGTTAGCATTTTCGGTGCTTTGCACTTGAGTTTCAAGGAGTGCAATTCGTGAATCCGCTTGGAGAAGAACACACCATGCAATTCGTGAATTGGTGTTGCTCTACATCTATCTTTTTTTTTTTTATCAATAAAATTATTTGAGGAATTTTCTATCATTTTGTGTTCTTGTTTATTTGGTGTTGTTCTTGAGTCTTTGGAGTTTATTTAGTTTGTTTTTTGTTCTTAAAAAATTACAAAAAGAGTAATTGAGTTTTTTAGTGTCTTATTTGAGTGGCAAATTCACACCACTTGTGAATTTGAGAATTGCGTTTAAAGTGTCTTGTGAGAGTGTGTCAAGTTCACATAACTTATGAATTGAGAATTGTGTGTGAGTGTTCTTGGTGAGTTTTAAAATTCACATCATTTGTGAATTTTGGATTCATCAATTGTGAGGAAGTGAGTGTTTGTGTTGAAGTGTTGAAGTGATTGTGTGCATGTTACATTGAGTGTGCCGAATTCCAATTGGTGCATTGAGTGTGGCATGTTCATCAATTGTCCTTGAGGTACTTGTAAGTTCATCCAAGTTCCTTGGGTTTTCTTGAGTTTTCCCATTCTCCAAACAACCCACACGATCAGCCCTAGCCAACCTTTACCATAATTATCCCACTAAGTTGCCTTACACTCTCACCAACTCTTTCCATAACCAACCATTCAATCACCACCAAACTTACCATAATTTCCCACAACAAGATCATATCCTATATGCCATAAAAGGTCAGGGTCGACCAACCCTAGCTCCACTTACCAAATTCACATTATCCATTCCCTCAACAAACCCTAGCCGCCCATCACATAGTTCTCTTAACTAAATTACCCAACTCGGCCACCTCACAAAGCAACCCTAGCCGAATTTTTCCATAACCCCCCTCACCAATTGTATCTTTCCTTATTGGATTTAAATGATCAATTATCCATCGATTGACTCGATTAAATCATATACAATCCAACCAAATCCCCAATCAAATCTCATCCTTTTCTCCTCTATACCTAACCGGCCATATAACCTTCCCCTTTAAAATTCAAATCTCTTACAATTTAGAAATTTGTCTTTCAAGATTGCCTTAGCCGAAAATCATATCTTCCATTCCCATATTTGATTAGTCAATCAACTAATTAGTTGACTCAATTAAATATTATCTCCTCCCAATCATATCCAATCACACCTAAACACAAACTCAATCTTCCCATACCCGGCCACATATCTTCTCTTAACTCTACAAATATTTCCCAAATCAAGCCAAGTCATCATACCATAAACAATTATATTCGGCCATCATCCCACAACCATAGCCGAAACCCTACCTTGCCACACCATCCTCCATATCTTTCCATAACTTATTTGATTGATTAATCAACATCTAATTGACTCAATCAAATATTCCATCAACCAAGTCAACCCAAATCACCCTACCACTCTACCCATATTTGGCCAACCCATTCTCCATAATCTCTCAATCTTCCAATCAATTCTAAATTCCATTCCCAACCAATCAACAAGATAATCTTACCCCTCTTACCTTAGCCGAACACACCATTCCCATCTATCTCTCAATCAATAACCAATCATCTCTCAATCAATATTAGTCTTACATTCTCATACCCTAGCCGAAATACACTTCTAAACCTTAACTTAATCCCAACCTCGAAATTCCCTTTAGTCCCCACTAAAACCCTAGACATAGTACACCATATGACCCATATTCCTTACTAAAAGGACCCTAATACATAAGTCTATCCAAAGGACATTCCTTTAAACCTTTCTTACTCTAATCTACTACTTAGACCACCACATTCCCCTATCCAAACCAAACCTATCCCTTAAACACCCTAACCCCATTATCATAAGAACTTAAGAAAGCAGGAAAAGTGCCTAAACCGACCAAACCTTTGAGACTGTTTGGTCACAAGAGAGGACGTGCGTGGAGGAGGACCCGCATTGGTTAGGGACCAGACCGAGGCCCTATCAAGACCATTCACGTTGACCTCAGTTTTTTTTTTTCAAATTTTAGTCATCTTAAAAAAATCTCCTATATATTTTTTTCTATCATTTTTTTTTTATATTGGGGATTGGGGATCGAACCAACGATGATCCTTTTTCTATCATTAATATATTATATTAAAATAATATTTCTCTATTTTTTTATTACTCACTCTTTTTTCTTTTCCTTTTTTTTCTCAATTATCACCTTCTACTTAATTTTGTAAAAACATATCCCATTTTCTTTTCAGAAAACAGTGAGAGTTTTGAAATAATTACGGTATTAAAATAATAAAATAATTTATAAATATATGTATTTTCCAACACAATGATATTTGCAATGTATTAATAAAAATAAAAATTATGGTTTGGTCCGAGATGTAACAATATTCTTACTGTCCATTGTCTGAAGGTAACAATTTTTCTCTTATATAACGGTAATAGTTTTTATCCTTTGCCTAACCGTAACACATCTTCTCCAATTTACAATAATAGTATTTTTTCTTTATCTAACAGTAACACATCTTTTCCGAGTTATAAAGGTAATATTTTTTATTATTTTTTTAAACGGTAGAATGTTTTGTATAAGTAATAGTATTTTTGGTTCCATTCACATATTTAGCAACCTAAGTCTCATTTTTTATCTTAAGAAAAGTTTCTCTTTCCAACTTCATTTTTCACTCGCTTTTTAAATAACTCATTCATTCTTTTGCAAAATAACACTTAACTTATCCTTTAAAGATGAGTTTTAAGAAGTTTTTAATGAAGATGAAGGATCAACATCAACTCATCGTAGCAATCGCCAATGTCATAAGTATATTCGTTGTGATTATATTCAAGAGCATGAACGACTATTTCATGATTATTTTGATAGAAGCACTAGTATATTCCTCGAATCCATTTTGAATGAAAATTTATATGAATCGTCCTATATTTCTTTGTATCCAACCTAAGGTAAAGGCTTACGAGCTCTATTCATCCAAAAAATAGATAATACTAGAAGACTCGATCTATCTTCCATGTTAAAGATAATTGTTGTGCTTAGAATGCTTGTGTATTCTATTCGATCTCTCTATTACTGATTCCTGTATGCTTCTTTTACAGAATAAAATGGTTGCCTTTTTTCAGTTACCTTATGCTTGGTTGCGGAGAAAATGGAAGAAGTGTAATAAACCTACTTGTAGGGATCTATATGGAGTCTACTTTTTTAGAATTGGAAAATATTCAAGGGCACGAAGTCGGAAAGGATTGTTGTTGATAGGCTCTGTGTTCTCGAATCAGAACTAGTAGAAGTTAAAAGCTGAAGATATTGACTATTTGTTTTTTTTTTGTCATGTCATTTTTCCTTCGTAACCAAATAATACATTGGGGTTGTAGATTGCATCTACTTAAAACATTCGAATTTGCAGGAGTTGAGCGGCGCAGTTTGTACGACGTAGTCAACATATTGGAGAGTATTAGAGTAAGATTCTATGCTTTTCTCGTCCGACAAAAATATCAAAATAAATTAAAGAAGATAGTTCTCGAGATATGTGTTCCCAAGCTCAGACTTCAGTCGCTTTTCTGCTTAAGTTGTCCTAGTTGAAGGCGTATTCCATTATTGTTAACAGATTATCGCTGAAAAGGGGAAGAACCAATACTCATGGAAGGGTTTGGAAGAAGTTCCTCAGGCTTTAGAAGAGCTCAAGGTAAATTTTAAAATTGGTTTTGTCGCTCAAATTTTAATGCTCTGGCTTTGAAACCTTGAGATAATGTCTATTTTTATCCATTTAAAGGAAGACGGTGTGAGAGAAAAATCCAATAACTCTCGCTTCTGGAATCCTGTTGAAGTATGTCAGAATTCTATAGCCAGTCTTCTTATTAAAAGTCTTTCTGCTTGTGAAGAAACCGCACGAAGAAATTAAGGTGCTATATTGAAATATGCTGTCAGATTTTTCATTGCTTAATCTCTTACTCAGTGTGGCCTTAAAAATTAGAGTTCTGAATTTCTTTTAAATTTCCTTTTATGAATGCAACAGAAAAAGAACATAAGGACCAGGCTTTATATCCTTTGTATTTAAACATAGATTTTGTTGAAATTTTAGTTTTTCTCATAATTTGTGAGTTATGCTGATTAGGTTTCAAAGAACATTGAAAATGGAGTGCCTTCTAGTCTCCAAAATAATTGGAAGGCCCGGTCTTCTGTGATATGCCTCTTTGAGAAGTGGTGACCTCTATTTCCTTTTTTTCCGTGTCTTAATTTTGCGAAGTAAATTACTAGAAACTGAGTTTATTGTCCTCATTTATAAACTTAGAATATGTCCTTGATTGACCTCAACTTTGAGTGGGGGATGGTATATTTAGCGATATAATTGTATGTTCTGTCAGTGGTTCCGAAAAAATCAGTTCTTGGTCTTATTTATTGGATATGCTGTCCATTCACGTCCGTTTGGATATAGAAACAGATCAGCGACATCATTTATTACTTCTCATACAATTAATTAACTATGCATGTGCAATGCCAAATCTGTTTTGTGCAAAAAGAAATAAGCAATCTTAATTTATCAATGAATAACCAAACGGAAAACTTAAATCCATTTACGTTGTTCTAAATATATATTTGAGAATCTAGAGATAGAAAATGAATCTTATATTAATATATTTTAGACATTCAGGATCATAATGACAAGCGTGAATAAATAATCTTATATTAATATATTTTCGTTTTCTACTTGCATGTATTTTCACATGTGAGACGTTTTAAATTCACTAATTTTGATTTTGTGAAATCTCACTGTTTGGTCTCACTGTAGTCCTGTTATTCGGGATCGTAGAATTTATTACAGAAGACGAATTTTGTGGTGGTTATGAGCATGGAGATTCGGCACTGCCGGAAGATTGATGATTTGTGCTTTTCCCCTTTTTCTGATTAGGTGTTGTATTTGATTCTTTGTAATGAGACCGAATGATTTTTTATTTATATTTTTTGCACATGAGTTTGAGTTTGTGAGTAGTCATGACTATGGACACTGGATATTCTGGTATGATGTATTTTATTTTTCTGTTGCAAATTAATTGTACACTTTATTTACTGATTTTTTTTTTTATCACACATTCATCATAATTACAATGGTGCAAGGGGTGTCCAAAAGGTTCCAGAAATGAAAAAAAATACAAGCAAGGGTTCCAGAAATGAATGTCGAAGAGGTTCCAGAGAAAAAAATACATCTAGTATGAGGACTTAATTTATGTAGTTGCCTCACCCTATTTACACAAAAGAAACGCAGCATGTTATTACAATTGTGAAAGTCACCGTTTCATTATACGGCAGCTTACTCTCAAATGATTCTAATCAACTAAACGACCACTTCATTAAAATGATTCTTATTACAAATGACACCCGCTCAACTCCTGAACTATTAGAGTCGTAGCAATACCTTCCCCTTATAAAGGCTTGACCCCAACGCTGAATCATAGCACAATGTTCCCTTCTTCAAAAGCCTTGACCTTAAGGCTGAATTGATGCGAATTCTTCATAGAATGTATGCGAGGAGCAGTTTTGAAGTTGCAGCAAGAAGACAATCAAAAGTAGCAGGAAAATGTACATAAGAAGTTGGAGGAACATGGCCAAGCCATTCTTGGAATTTTTGACAGGTTAGAATCTATCAATGATATATTGTGTGGTTTTGTGGGTGAACAAAATGATAGCATTGCTAGAAATAATTCTTGAGTTCCAAGAAATGAGCAAGAGAATGATCCAACCTTCATTCCTCGCAAAATAAGGTTAGAGTTTCCTCATTTTAATGGCAGTAACCCTGAAGAATGGAATTTTAAAGCTAATCAGTATTTTGATTATCATCTAATGCCTACAAATCAGAAATTACTGATGGCATCTTATCATATGGAAGCTGAGACTTTAACGTGGTATCCAGATGCTCTAGATAGTGCCTTATTTTGTAATTGGGATTCTTTCATTAAGACCTTACAACTAAGGTTTGGGTCATCTTTTTATGATGATCCAACGGAAGTCTTAACTAGGCTTAAGCAAACATCCACTGCTGCTGTGAATAAGGTGCAGTTTGAAGCCTTGTCGAATAGGTTAAAAGGCTTAAATGGAAAGCACAAGTTAAGTTATTTCTTGAGTGGCTTGAGGGATGATATCCGATTGCTTGTCAGGATGTTCAACCCAATCAATCTGAATGTGGCTTATGGGCTTGCAAAGATTCAAGAAGAGTATCTTTTATCTTCTAAAAAGCTTTGGAAAAATTATAGTTCAAGTACAGTTAGTAAAGATAGTCTTGATTCGTCTGTTGAGTCAAGTAAAATGCATAAGCCTGTTGCACCAGTTAAGAAAGTCTTCTCTACGAGTATGGATGCAAAAAGAAAAAGGGGTCTTTGTTTCCATTGTGAGAAAAAATGGAATCTCCAACATGTGTGCAAGAATCCTAAAGTTTACTACTTACAGTATGAAGAAGTTAGTCATCAAGAAGAGGAAGTTTTACAATTGTGAAACTCACAGTTTTATTACACGGCAGCTCACTCTCAAATGATTCTAATCAACTAAACAACCACTGATTGAGCTGAATTATTGCATAATTTGTACATTTAGAGTCAATATATTCTTTGATTATTGTCACTACAAGAAATAGAGCCTTTTGTGGCCGTTTTTTTTCCTACAATTAAATTATTGCAGTAAAAAGTGATTTTTATTCACAAGATGTATTTTTCCAGAAATACATAGCAAATTTGTCAATAAAAGCTTCCAATTTTTGCAACATAAAGTTGCCACAAATAATATTGACTCATCAAGACAATTATCGGCAATACCAATATTTGTTATGTCGAACAATAATTGTCGCTGCGGTAAATTCCATTATTATAATATTTACATTGTTTGGTGACAATGGGTAGTTGCCGGAATAGCTCATTAATCTCAAATCCCTCGCACTCTCTCTCTCTCTCTCTCTCTCTCTCTCTCTCTCTCTCTCTCTCTCATTTTCCCGATTTCCACTCTTCACTCTCTGAAAACCTAACATTATCTCTTCTCTCTCTCTCTCCACCTCACGGCCCTTGCCTCAGTCAGCAGCCATGGAGCACGGCAGCCCCAAGCGACGTTGTGCGTCGCCTCCAGCCACCAGCCACCAGCCACCAGCCACCAGATGCAACCCCTCATCCCATAGCCTTCTCGACTTCTCTCATTTTCGCCGCTAGCCATGGTCGTGCGTCGCCTCCAACCACCAACTTAGCCACCACACAGCAGTAGCGACGCCATGTGCAACCCCCCAAACCATCGAAGCTGTGAGACCCGGCCGCAACGCCTCTCTCTCCCTCTGTTTCTCTGATCTCGGTCACAACCTATGCTTCCAATCGATTTTTGGTAGGGATTCTTCCCGCAAGAGTTAATGCCATTTTAGGTTTTTGAGTTTAATTTCTTTGATTTTATTAAATCATTTAAATCTTAATGCTGCTGCCATTTTAGAATAGACCATTTGTTGAATCATGTGTTGGGTGTATTTCCCTGTGGACTTGGTCGGGAGGCGTGGCTTCAAGCTTTGCCCCGTGCGTTGGTTGCTGGATTTGTGAAGAATGACAAGGAATTCCAGAGCAGAGGCATGGAAAATGGCCTCTTTTTCTGGGTTTGTTTAGACCTGTGTCATGCGGGTCTGCCCCTCTCTTCCTTTCCTCTTTATTTTCCTTTCACCATTCTTTGTTTCACATTTCTCCATTTCTCTGTTTTTGTTGTATTGAAAACGGCTGAGTGTGAGGGTATTTGGGAGAGGGAAGAGGAAAACGGCTGAGTGTGAGGGTGTGGGGCTATTTGCTTTGATTATTTTGTTGGGTACATGATCCCAATTAGTTTGCGGTAAATCTATTTGATGGAAATATGGTCCCTAATGGGAATGTGATCACTGGGATTAAAAGTTTAAAACAAGGCATTAAGGTCTTTTAGCGGAGCCTTTTTTAGTTGGCTTGAGCATTACTTGCCTACTTTTGTAACAAATATGTGGCTCAAATTTAGTAATATATTCTTATCCCATTGTCAGTTGTTTCTTTAGTTTCTAACTTGACATTATAAGAAAAGTATTGCCTTTGTTCAGAAAATCTGCTTCTAATAGCCAGCGGCTGTCGCACCACCGGCACCCTCTGCTCCCCCATGCCCTACCTAAGCCCCCTCTTCTCTCAGACCCGTGCATACCTCTCTCCCTCTCCTATGTGTGTCGCAGCCTCCACCACCCATTTTATTTTTGTAGTTCTATCACACTCATTATTTATTGTGTGGTGAATTATGCAGATGGAATCTTTAGCGTGGATAAGAAATCTGGTGAACCATTGCTACTTTTCAAAACACGGTAAGTTCTATGGCTTGATGAATTATTATCAGTTTGTTAATGTGGTCAAATGCAGTTCCCAACTTATGATAAGCTATGCTATGTTGTAAATTGTATATGTAGAGAGTATGCTCTGATTATGCTAGTTGAATATGTATATCCTATGAACGATTATTTGAATATGATGACATGATAACGTGTACACATAAACAAACTTGCATTCTTTTTATTGTGATCAGAATTTTAGTCATGAGCTTTGTAATGTTTCCTATTAGTTTATTTCTTGCATCTTTGTTAACATATTCGGACTTTGAGTACTTTGTTCTGGTTGATCACATATATTACTTGCAGTTGGGAATGTAAGTTATCAACTAATCTATAGCCAAGTTTTTGTTTCTTTTGTTTAGCCTATCTGAATTGAATTGATTTGGTTATTATGGATTATTAGGCTGGGCCAAATTGTTGATTAGTTGCCTAGTAATTGCCTCGATATTATTTATTTTTTTAACTTAATTACAATTTATGTGCAGGATTATTGCATGAAACACTATAGTCAATCAAAACAGGGGATTGAAAATCAAATCAACATGGAAGGTACATGTAGTTTGTAGTAGTTTTTGATACATTTGAATTAGATTCTTTTTATGATATGTATCTTCATGTACACACATAGTCATGGGAGGGGGGGTGTTGTGAGAGAGGATACTGTGTGTATTTAAATCTTGCATAATATTAAGCTTTGCATTCATTACCCAGTGAAAATGTCAAAGAGAAACAGAAAAAATAGGAAGAAAAACAAGGCCTAGTGTGTATTTAAATCTTAAATAATATTAAGCTTTATCACCCTCCAATGTTTGTTTCACAAGTGTGCACTTTTTGTCTCACATTTGTTTGGTAGGAAGAAGTCTTGGCCCCATGCATTTGTGGCCTACTTTTAAGGACCATTTTTTATGTTAGTGTGTTAGATTATTCTTCATTTTTTTGTCAAATATATATATATAGGCATACAAATATATGGAATCATAATGGTGTCCCCATTGCTTGAGATGATGGTGACTTTTTTACTTGGAGCACAAGATTTTCAATACCTTTGAAAAATTGTAATCAAACAAAGATACTTTTGGCCTGAATGATGTGTTGTTGTAATCAAAACAGTGATATCCACTCAAATATTACTATAATTTATGTTTGCATGGATTTTCTCATTTGGGTTTGCACAAGGCCTAATGCTTGCACACTCTTGACTAGCTCAAAATATTTGCCTCATATGTACTTACTTTCAACTGCACTCTCACTTGCAGTCCCATTCTTACCCCCAATTCATTATATATTTGGAATCCATACAGCTAGTTGGTAAGCACCTGCTGACTTCAGTGTCCTCGTTATTAAAAATTAATTTCTTTTCCCCCACTCAGTCCATGTTTTTTAATCGTGATCAGCAACAATGGTACATATGATGAATCCTGATTGATGTGTATTTTTTAAAACCTAAAACATAGATCCATGTTGCTTTGGCTTATCTTCCAACTGTCCATGCAGTTTATTTAAATAATACAGAGGTTGATAGGATACATACCAGCTAGTAATAGGATACATACCTGCATTTGTTGGATCATGATTTTTGTGCATGTTTTGACATTATATCGATCTGATTGGGGCGGTTTTTTTTTAGGAGCAGCATTTATGCGATTATTTATTTATTTATTTTTATTTAATTGATCTCATTTGGTGGTTTGTTTTTTGCAAGGAGTTTGAGCTGTGACTTGATTTTTGTGTATTTTTTATAGTTTAATTGATGTGATTTAGGTGGTTTTATTTTTTCAGGTTAGTTACCAAGGTTGATTACCTCACACCAAGACATGGATTTATCATGGTAAGTTTAACATTATATAAATAGATTTATTTACACCAAATATATGCATGCTGGCTAGGTTGTCTATACATCCATTTATTAAAATAATAAAAAAATATTGCCTCCGTTCAGAAAATTTGGTTTTTAATGGTCACGGTATATGAAAGAGTGTAGTAACATCTCTCGATTTGCAATTCCATAATTATCTTAAAAGTGAGTATATTTACATTAGCGAAGCTGTCTAGGTCATTTTTCTACTTCTAAAATAATTGTGAAGATTCTAGCCTATTTTGCTTATGTTAGTAGTTATCCCGAAATCTTTGTTTAGCTATATATCAAATGTAGCCATAAAGTTTGCACTGGTATCTGTTTCTCTAAAGAGAGTTTTGTTTACATAGAACTAATTTATGAACTAGAATATGGGGTGTTCAAGAACTTACGAATTTTAGGTGGGTTTTTTAGTAAAGAAAATCACTGTAACTGCAATCCTATGATTGCACTATGCAGGGCCTGTTTTAGTTTTGTACTATTTTTTATTGTTTATTAATCTATGAGCTTAGTATATTTTTAATATATTGTTCACATTTTTTATTTGTAATATAAGGTGATGCCAATACCTTGTGTTTAGCAGATGCTTATGTCTTCTTAGATACTCATCTTCTTCTCTGTCATGATGTTAAGTTTTTGAATAATACATTATTAACTTAGTAGTCAAATAATGACAAGAAAATGGATTCATCCCCCTTTATGCTTATAGTACATATTATAACAGCTGTTATATTATTTTGCTTTTCCTTTTCTATTGAGTTTAGTTGAGAGCTTCAATGTTTGGAATTTATCTAATTGTTTGTCTTTACATTCTCTTGAATGTGTTGGGAGATATTTTCCCAGTTTTAGTTAATTATATGCACAATTGGTTCATGGGTATTTGGTTGTTTTATTGAAATGGTTGAAGACACCAATGAAGTAATAAGAATATTATGTTGAAGACAACAATGAAGTCATGAGAGTTTTGTGTTGAAGAGACCAATCAAGAAACTAAGATTACTGTTCAGGATGCAGGTCTTAGTATACATGAAGATTCGAAGAGAGTTGATTATGTATACATTGAGAGGAAGTTTAAGTGTTGAAGAATTTCATCTTAATTTTGACTTTGGCTTCAATGAGGTTAGCATCCACTTGATGTTTTCAATTGTATCATTTGTAGCAGATATTTGTGCTTGCCTTAATCTTAGCAACTTACTGAGTTTGATCAGGTTATACTTGTTACTTTTCCTATTTCAATATTGTACTATTTTTTATCATTTATTAAGCTTAGCATACTCGTAATATATTGTGCACATTCTTGATATGTTTTAGGTAGGGATATATGAATATTGTTTTACTAGTATTTTTTTTTTTTATCTATGGCCTTAGACTCTTAGTGTTGTATTGGTAAGTATTTTGGTAGTCATGGAAAAGCTGATTATTATTTTAAATATTTTGTAGTTAATAGAAAATAAGAGCTTATTATAATGTATTTTCACAAAGTACTAGTGAAACCAGTGAAACTAGTTCACTGGTATTTTTTTTTATTTTTTGTAAAAGATTATTTGTGGCGAGTTAAAGTCGCCGCAAATAGTCTTCTCCTGTAAATATAACCTATTTGTGGCGAATTGACTCGCGGAAAATAGTCTTAATACAACACTTAACCAGGGTTAAAAGCTTATTTCCTACGAATTTATGACTTTTTTCGGCAACTGAAATTTGCTAAAAATGTGTTTTTGCCAAAAAAATATTTATTGTGACCATATTGGTCATAGTAAATAATTACTTACGGCAGAAATTTTTTGCGGCAAATAATGTTTTATAACTATTACAACATCACCTGAAGTGTATTTTTGTGACAAAAAAAATTGACTTTTCCTGCAAAAAAGTTTTGTTGCAAAAAGTAAGTTTTTGTGACAAAAATGTAATTTTGCCAGAAAAAGTCATAATTGGGTTTTTTTTATCCACAAACTCAGCAACCAATAATTTTTGCCACAAAAATATTTTTGTGACAAAAAATGAGCTTTTTGCAGTAATATGTTGTTGCCGCAAAAAGCCAATTATGTTGTAGTGTGTATGATATTATTATTGATTTTAGATGAAACATGGTTATGAAGTGTAAATTCAAATTGTAATTAAAATCTCTTAACAGCATGGTTTATGCTTAATCTTATAAGTTGTGATTTATTTGAAAATATTTTATCACATGCACAATACGTTTTTTATATTCTAATTTTCATTTGAATTTTTGAATTCTTCTTTATACCGGTCATATTTAAAAGAAAAGAAAAAGATAAAAAGATAAAAAAAAAAGATAAAAATGACTTTTGATTTGTTTTGAATCTTGATAAGGGAGGAGTAACGTCGTAGGCTAATTTTATTTTCAAGTTTTACCAAAAAGGCTTGCACATTGGAAAAAGAAAAAACGAAAGGAAAGAAAGGAAGCGGCATTAATTATAATTGTTAGGCTTCTTGCAAAAAGTGGCTGTAGCATTTTACTTCTTACATTCTTGTCCCACCTTTGTGTATTTTGTTACATACTTGTTGGTTTGGCTGTATAGCATTAATTGTAATATGCTTGTAGCATTTTCATTCAAAGCTATGGCAACACCTTTGTTCTAAACATGCAGAGCAGCAGCTTTATTGAGCACGCAGCTTGTAGGAGCAGCAGCTTGTAGCATTTCATTCTCGAAGCACGCAGAAGCTCAGTTTGGGACCCGGCAACACGCAGAAAAAAAACATGCAAGCGGACAGGGTTACTCTTATGATACTACACACAACAGCGGCTTCTTGCACAACGCAGCAGGCTTTACATCAAAAACAACTCTGACAAATGCAGTAGAAAGTATTTTGAAGGGCCAACACGCAATTGAGCAACTCAAAGCAATTTCCTTCGGTTCTTGACCGCTGGTTGAAGAAGAGCAGAGAGGCTTGGTCTTCTCGGTTTTTGACAGCAAGACTGCAGAGTTCGCAGAGTTTTTATTTTTTTCTCTTGGGGCTTCGATGCAGGAACACAACAGGGTCCATTCGGCTCCATCCTTCTTTTTTCGGGCAAACAACTGAGCCATTCTTTTTTCTTTTTTCATCTTTTCTCAAAGGCATGCGGACGTAGAAGTTTTTTTTGTTTTCTTGGTTTTGCCTTCAAAACACGCAGCCAGATTTCATTTTCAGGGGAGGAGAGACATGGGAGTAAAGAGGGGAAGAGAAGCAGTAGTCTGTAGAGTTCTTATGGAGCCCATATTGTTGTTGCTCCATCCTTCACTTACCATCTCTACCTCCATTTATCTGTTTTCCTTTAATCTTATTGTTATAGTAGGAATAGGAGTAGTGTAATTTAATTTTTCATTATCTTATTTTTCTGTAATTTTTGGAGTGAACTTAAGTGAGAAAAGAGAATATAACAGCAAGGTTGTAAAGCCCTTGAGCTCAGCTGCTGCCTAGCTTTTCTCTTCCACTTGTAGTCTTCATCTCCAACTTTTAATTCTTACTCGTTTAATTTAATGTCACTCACTTTTCTTGTTCATTTAAGCTTTTACTTTTAATTTCTTTTTCATTTAATTTAATGTCATTTACTTTTCTTGCTCCTTTAAATTTCTGTTATTTAATTTTCGCAAATTTAATTTACTATTTTGTGTTTTAATATTTCACTTTTGTTTACAACATTCAACTCTAAAATCATGAATCTAGTTCATGACCAGTGTTCTTTTATTTTTGCTACACTCTTTTATCCATTGCACATAGTACCATTTTTATTGTTATTTTCTTTTTCTCTTTGTAAATATCTTTACTATTTTATACGAGTTTGATTTTAAAACAAGTATAATTGAGGAGACGATCTAGGAATTTATTCCTAACTATTGCGCGACACTCTCCTATACTTGGGATAGCCTTTGTGCTGCTCATTTTTGAGTAAGTCAACCACTTCTTTAAAATGATTCTTATTACAAACGACACCCGTTCAACTCCTGAACTATTAGAGCTGTAGCACAAAAGGACAATAATTCTTATGATATGCGGCTTAGGTATTTTTCTAGAGAATTTAGTGTTGTACATCATGTATATGAATAACTAAATTCTTAGACGGGATTAGGAATTAATTTGCATACTAGATGATACTTTTAATTTATTTTTAATTTATTTATTTGATTTTTAATTTATTAAAACTCTTTATTTTATCATTTTCAATATATGTTGATATTTTCTTGTCCGAATAATAATAGAGTTTACTCTGTTTATAGATTCAATCATGTATTTTTTATTGAATGGATTAGTTCTTTAATTATGTTTGGATCAATTAATTGTCTATGCTAATTTAATTCTCTACTGCAATATCGTCTCTGAGTATATTGTCGTTGTTGGATTTTCCTAATGTGGATAACAATTTGCGTGATTTAAAAGTGATGCATGACTTTTTAAAGGATTATATTTGGTTTAATTTTAATTTATAATTCTATATTTGTCAATTGAGAAATTTGGAATTAAATTCTCGATTGAATTATCAATGAATTAAGAATAATTAAAATATTATTTATGTGCAAGGGATTCTTAACACTTTACTATACGTCAAATTTGAATATTTTTTTCGTTGATCACTTGTTTTTATTTTAATTTGCATTTAAATCAATTTTTATTCTCTTATAAATTTAATATTTTTTTTAGTTTTTTTGTTATTTCTGCTATTTTTTTAATTTGTATATCTATAAAATCGATATCTCAAAACTGTGTTATAACTACCGCATTATTATTTGGGCGTAATTAGATTATCACTCAAAGTGAGAATTGGGATAGTAGAAACAGACCTAAAAAACAAATGGCAGATTTCATAAATATGTTATAAGATTATAAGTTTAGAGACTTAGGATTCAGATGTCCTATTTTCAGCTAGGGGTGGGCTCCGACTCTAAAGGGGTCGGAGTTTAGAGTTTCCGACTCCGACTCTTGTCGGAGTTCGATCGGAACTCCTAACAAAAGTTGAAACTCCAAAGTTTCGACTTTCGATCGAAATGGGCCAAAATTGACCTAATCCTAGCCCGAACTAAATTAATATAATAAATTATATTATTATAATTTATAATTGACAATGCTAATTGCTAAGTCTAATACAAAAAATAGTCCAAACTGAATTAATACAAATAATAGTACAAACTATAAATTAAATCATTTGGCGTAGTAGCAACTACTAACTAGTAACTACCATACTGCATACACTTCACACTTGAATTCAAGGTTACTAAAAAGAAAAAAATCTACTGCAGCAAATTGTAAGTTATAACTTTGTAATTTTGTTATCGGAGTCTGAGGCTGGTTATACTTGAGAATCTGAGATTAAGATAAAATTAAAAAGTATTATTATCAATAAACATGAACCAAACAACTAATAACCATAAATTAGAGAAAAAATATACGCAACCGTAATGTGGCGGATTAGTCATCGACAATTATGTCGGGGTTGATATGTAGCACTGAAAAAATATAGACAGTATAAGTTAAATAGATTTATGAAATTATAAAAAATGATTATTGAAATAATCAAATAATTATATACACTTTATTACTTTAATCATAAAAAAACAAGTAATTAAATAAGTTTAATTTTACCTGACTTAAGCCTATAACTGACAGCATCGATGCCAACGCCTTCTAGGCCAGAATACATATCACTAATCCAATTCTACATGCAAATGAGGGCCTCCACAGTTGACGGTGCCAATAAACTCCAATAGACATCCAATACTCGACCTCCGGTGCTAAACGCCGCCTCAGATGCAACTGTAGTGATAGGAACGACTAGTACATCTCGAGCAATACAGGAGAGGATCGGGTACTTGGTAAAATTAGCCCTCCACCAAATTAAGATCTGAAACTCATCACTAGGCTCCTTGACCTCTGCCAAAAATACCGCTCAAACTCATTCCTACATTGCAATGGATTTCTTGTCGACCGTGCATGAAATAACGTCATAACGTTGAAACCTCGGGATCAACTGACACTGTCTACACTGGCCTAATGGGTACGAGCATCTGAAGGAAGTCCTGACCTTGAGTTTGAACATGAGTTGCCTGCGGTTGCTAAGGATGAGGGTTGGCTATTTGCACTGTATTGGGTATATAAGTCGTTTAGATCTGTCTTAAGCAATTTGATAAACGATTTTGCCTTCACTACCCCCGAGGACTTCAGTTGCGCACCATTCAATTACCGCCAACTTCAATCGGGGGTCGAGGATCGACGCTTAAACAATAATTGATTTATTTGCTCAACTTGTTCCTAATATTTATCATAATTTGACTGCATCTATAATGCCATACCAGATAACAGTCCGCTCGGGTCAGTACAACCTTCTTTCAAGTGGTGGTGTCCTATTGAGATCTCGCTGAACCACATATTTGCCGTCACATATGCGGGTCCAGATACCCGTACTGTCTGGTGGACCGAGCCTCTTTCCACTAGACTCCAGCAGGACATACCTCAGACCCTCATCCTCGACCTCCAACCGCTCAAATGCCTTCTGGTAATTCAGTACCACATCCAATATCAGGTATGCGGAGTTCCATGGAGTGGGAACATCCAGGCACAACATTTTTGTAAACTCAACCCCAACCTCTTCTGCTACTGCTTTGAACTTCCGCAGCCTCTGGGGAGAAACTCTTGCATACCGCACAATGTTGCGGACTTTCTTGATGGAGGCAGCCACATTTTTCATCCCTTCAACTGTTTCATCATTGAAAAATATTCTATTATCATAAAACATAAAAAAAAAATCCTAATTTCTTAATCTTTAATCATAAAAATATTAAAATATAAAATATAAAATATAAAATCAAAACCAAAAAGACTTACCAACAAGAAGGTTGAGTATGTAAGCAATGCATCGAACATGGATATACTAGTGTCTTTCAATCACATCGTATATCGCCCTCATATTCTGTACAAACCACTCGATGGAGGTCTCATTGGCACTGGCATTATCAACTGTACTGCATAGCAATTTTTGGATACCCCAGTCCATCAGATAATCATCCATCTCTGCCCCTATTGATGTATCTTTATGGTCAATTATTTCTTTAAATCCAATAATTCTTTTTTTAAGATTCTACTCCCTATCAATGTAGTGTGTTGTGATACACATGTACGAGGTATTTTGTATAGAAGTCCATGTGTCAGTCGTAAATGACACTCTTTGGCCAGTGGAGATCAACATCTTCTTCATCTCTGCCTTATCCCTCAGATGCATTTTCATGCAATCGCGCATCATTGTATAACGGGATGATAGTGGAAATTTTGGCTCAAGTAGCTTCATAAACTTGCGGAACTCTCTCTTATAAACAATCATAAATGGCATCTCATCCTCTATAACCAACTCTATCAGTACCTCACAGTACACCTTCTCACTGTATTGAGGAATCACCAGATTCCTTATCTGGTTTTCTGTCCCATCAATAGCTGTAGAGGTCTCGTAGCTAATATTAGTCTGAGACCCACATGCAGCTAGCTAATATTAGTCTATATACTGTATATATCAATTCCATATATGAAACACTTTTAATGCAGAATATATATATATATAGACGTTCTAAAGAAAAAGTTGGCAGAATGAGAACCTAAAAAAGAAAAACAGAAAATAAAACAATGGGTGGGATCAGATGCAACTTTCTTCACTACAAGAATTTAGGCCTAAAACGGTGTTTTTGAAGCTGCCGCAATAGATAATGACGCGAATGGTAGACTTATTACGTTGAAATTGAAAACGGCGCTGTCTAAATTGTACGAAATTGTATGTATATAGGGAGTCATCAACAACAACAGATCAGAAACTTGTAGCGTAAGGAAAAATGCCAATTAAAGTGAGTGTGTATATATATATATATATATATATATTTTTTGCAGCTTGACAGAATTCTGAAAAATGCCAATTTATAAATAAATTACAAATTATGTTTGTTACAACAAATATAAATAAATAATATGGTAACTAATCTAGTTATCTTATTCTTTAGTTTCGAATCACATTGAATTTGATTTACAGGTGCTTTATCTTCAGGAGAGTTTGACCGAGTCTTAATGGAGTAATCTGTTTGATCGGCACATGGAATTGGATTGGCTAGCCGAATCTTGTGCTGATTTGTTTCAGCTTCATCGATACAACTTATAAATTACACACATTTCCCTACCTACCTTTTTTTTGTTGGATATATGACTTAAAAACCGAACGATTGTAACAACTCATGCACGCTAGCTATCGATCATGAATCATGATCACTCATCAGTGATTAGCTTATAGCTAGCTACTGGATCATCTACCCACCCTCAATGGCATTTCATCAAACACATTACACACGGTCAAAAACTCAAAGCACAATCTTTGACTTCACTATTTCGAGTTTTCCACAATGTAACAGCACACATAATTCAACCAAATCAAAGAAATAAATTAAAATAATAATTTTAATTAGTTTTAATTAAAACCCCTAGATTTAAAACTCAAAACCCTAATTAGTAATTACCAATTAATATCTCGGGCTAGCGGAACGGCGGCAAAATTATCCCAAGGAAGAATCGAAGACGGCGTCAGAGAGTGAAGGAGGAAGTAGCACCGGCAAATGGAGATTCGAAATCATCGAGAAGAACAGACGTGCAGGTGCAGTCGTGTGAAGAAGAAAGAAGAAGAAATGAAGGAGAAAGAGAAGGGGGGTTTATCGGGACCTTAAGACCTAGGGCTAAACGGCGTCGTTCCTATTTTATTGGAATAGCGTCGTTTGGTTAAATTTAAAAAAAAAAAACATACGGTGCATCTGTTTTTAAATTTTTTTGTTTTTTAAATTTCAGAATTCGAAGTTGGAGTTCGGAGTGCAAATTGGATCCGATTCCGATTCCAAACTCCGACTTCAGTATTGAAACCACACTGATTTCGAACTCCATTTCCAACTCCGAACAGAGTCGAAATCAGATGGAAGTCAGAATTTGAAAATTTTGCCCACCCCTACTTTCAACTAGCGCAATAAAAGAAGAGTTCCTCTGCCATCAAGGAGAGGTTGGACAGGTTTGTTGCCTAACCTTCTCCATGCTTGCTGCATCGAAGGTCCACTGCAATTAATGGATCAATAGCTTACTTTGACCTTCTTCCTCTATGGTTAGAATTAGAGGGTGCTATTATGGCTAAAGGAAAGAATAAGCCTTTTAGATTTGAAAACATGTGGCTAGGTGAGGACGAATATTCAAAGATTATAATAGATTCGTGGAGGATTGGTAATTCCCAGTGCAGTTTGAATGAAATACATTGGGTCAGCCTAGTAAAAATATGATGGTCAAGTTTTGGTGAGGTCAAAAGAAAAATATGAGATGAGTTATGAATAGTAATAAAATAAGTGGTTGAGATGAATTGAAATTTAAAATGAGTGGTTGAAATGAGTTGAAAGTACGAAATGAGATGAGATGAGTTGAACCCACTTTGCAAAACAAACGAGACCAGTCAGCTGAGCAAAAATGTGTAAATCTAAATTTTATGGAGGGCTGGGCTTTAAGGATTTTAGAGTGTTTAACATGACACTGTTAACCAAACAAGGCTGGAGCCTACTGCAAGAGATAGATAACCTCTTTCATAAAATTTACAAGACTAAATATTTTCCAAAAGGCAACTTGTTTGATGCTCCATTATGTATGAATCGTTCTGATGCTTGGCGAGGGATTGGAAATGCTAAGATTTATTATTATTATTATTAAAGGGGGCAAAGGGACTATAGGAGACGGGCTTTCTGCACATAAATGGAATGATTCTTGGATCCCAGGATTTTTAGCATATATTTGAATATTGTATCGTACCACAAATAATAGGTCTGTTTTGTACCGGCTCAAATACCTGTTGTACCAGCCTGTACCGGCTATACTAGTTATCTATATACCGGTCGTATCGAATTTTGGTCTTTTACCCCAATTCAGATTAAACTATTTACATATATATATATTTATATATAATTTATTCATATATTGACTATTATTTTGAAATATAATTTATATATGTATTTATATATATAATTTATTAGTCAAGATATTGGAACGAAATACTTTGATACCGATATCGTTTCGAATACTGTTTTAAAATAAATGGTGGCAAGCTTGATTGACTGTGATACAAATATTGCTGCAAAAATCTTGAAGTTGAATCCTAGTCCAAGTAAAGGGGTTGATAAATTGATTTGGGATCATAAAAAACGTGGCAATTCAGTTTGAAGTGCTTATGTAATTTTCAAAAACTGCATAATCTAGAGTAATGGGGAATCCTTGAATCCTGGTTTACAGAGACCTTTAGTTTTGCTCTGGTCTTCGGAAGCTAAGGGTTCCAAACAAAGTTAAATCTGTACTTGGAGAGCATGCAGGGAGGGACTACTTACAAATGACAATTTGAGAATAAGACAGAATGTGTTTTCTGCAACAACCAGTGGAAAGATCTACCACATGCTTTGCCATTTTGCCATTGAATCTATGATCACTGGATTAAGCATTTTCTTGCTATTCAAAAGGTTGAACACAACAGATCTTTTTAGCAAGTGGCAGTGGCTATTAAGGAAAATGGTACTAGTAGCAACTGAAAGATTTTATTTCAATGACTTGGGGTTTCTTGTTCAGATGAAATAATAGTACATGATCAAGAGTATTTGCATCCAGAACAGGTGATTGGGTCTGCTTTATCTAAGAAACATACTTCTGCTCCACTGAAGCAAATGCAAAGGGTCCAACAGACGTCTACTTTTAAGTGGTCTTCCCCACTAGAAGTCTACTATAAATTAAATGTTGATAAGGCCATATTTTATGATCGGAAGAGGTTGAAGTGAGAATTATTCTGAGGGATTCAAAGGGTGATATGGTGGTGGCAGCTAGCTAGTTAGAAGAGGTCCCAGATCCAGCATCCTTGGAATCCTAGCTATGTTCAAAGGGCTACAGATGTGTGTGAATATGAAAATTGCAAATCTGATCCTAGAGAGTGACTGTTTGATGATGATTGAAGAAATTTAGCTTGTTAGTGAATCTTAGACCCCTCAACGAACTCTAGTGTACAACATGTGATGCAATTGTTCAAGGAATGCAAAGCACAACATGTGAATTGATTGGCTAATAAGGGAGCTCACATACTTTCAAAAAATGCTTGGAACATTATTGATATTGCATTATGGCAGGAGAGTGTGCCCCTTCATGTAAGCCAAACCATTTGGCTAGACAAAGTATATTGTAAGGGTAGTACTAGGTACACTCCCAAAATGGGACTGTCCACGCAGACCTCGACATTTTACCCCTAAAATTTTTCTTGAATTACAATAATGCCACTTATTAGTATCTTTCATCGAAAAACATTCAAGGCTCAGATTGAATTCAAAAGTCATTTCATCTTATTTCTATTTTATCATTACATTTTTATAATTTTTTTATATAAAATATTAAATTTTAATATATTTTTTTTAAATTTCAATACATATTTTTTAAATCTTAATATATTTTTTTAAATTTTAAAATAATAATAATATTAAAAAATAAACTAAATTCGTTTCAAATCCAAACGTAAACGGGACTATATTACTCTGAAATCGATTGAAAATTTTCCCACCCTCCTCTCTTCAGTCCCTGTGTGATGGAGTAGCATTGTAGCAATAGTCGAGTCCTACACCATAGTTGGCCTCCTCGTAAACCTCTCTGGTGGGTCTTAGAGTTTCGTTTCGAGTATTCTCAAAATCCATTACTTTGCTGTCGTTGGCTTGAGTTTCTCCTCCACCACTGTCGGCATCGACTTCGACCATTCTCTCATCATCTGTGCCTTGTAACACAAACATAAAATTGCTGTATCGGTAGGTATGTTTTTCCTGACTTGAAAAATCGTTGTTTCTGGTTGTTCCGAATAAAAGAATCCAACAAATTGGAGAATGGGTTATTAAAGCAAATCCAGAGAACATTTGTAGGGCAAAAAGTTAAACCTCCATTCGATTTCGCTCCCCTCATTCCATTTTCCAAGTAACTAATCAGGATCCCAAAAAATTACAAAGTACAAAATGAGCAAAAATTAAAACTTCAATTCCATTGAAAAATTTATGGTTCCAGAATCTTAAAGAAGTGTATGGTTCCATCGAAAAATTTAACTTGCTGTGAAAGGGACTGGCGTCGAGCTGAGGAAGGGGACAGAGGCTTCGAGCTGATGAAGCGAACGACGATCTCGTGTTGATGGAGGCGACGACGATCTTGATCTAAAGGCGATGGTGTCTCAATCTGAAAGATATGACTATCTCGATTACTTTGGGATGACTGGAGATCTCTTAACTCCTGAGCTGAAATTATAAATCTGATTTTTAGTCCAAATATTGCATGTGTTTTACTGCACTAATGGAGCGATAGTGTTGTAATTATTAATAAAACGATTCATTTCTAGCCGTGCACGTGGAGCCCCACAGTGCAGACTGCACGGAGAATTCTTCCTCTTCATAGAGTAAACATGGGATCCGGACGGGAGAAAAACGCCTTTTTGCATCAATCCAGTAATAAATTGCCACGTGGTAAATCTAATTTGTAAGAAATTAAATCTGCTGGCGGATCCGATGGAGAGGACCCACGTCGCACGAAAAGCAACTCCAATTCTTAATCACTAAGTCCCGCTTGGATTCGGAGATGAGATGAGTTGAGATGAGTTTGTTTTATTTTTTAATATTATTATTATTTTAAAATTTAAAAAAAATGTGTTGGAATTTGAAAAATGTGTATTGAGATTTGAAAAAGGTGTATTAGGATTTGAAAAAGGTGTATAGGAATTTATGTTTTGTATAAAAAATTATAAAAATATAATGATGAAATAGAAGTGAGTTGAGATGAGCTCAACCCACTTCCGAATCCAAGCAGCCCCTAAGTTTCCATGAGTGGGAGCATTATAGAGATTTAGTTCAATATTTACGACACTGAAAATTAGAACAAATAAAATACAACAAAACATTAAATTTTATTTTTTAAACATTTTCACCTGATTCTTATAATCTGAATTAAACCATTTGCATAGTTAAAGTTCATATTTTTAATTCTTTTTATACTAATCTTATAATTCTTTTTTCTAAACCCAACCAAAAATATAGATGTTGCTGCATATCTTGATTTTTGGATCCTAATTTTTTTTTATAATTTTTTTTACAGGATTTTTGAATAAATATTTTTAAATAATTTTGTGATATTTTTAAACTTTTAAAAAATATTTTTATATATTTTACATGATTTTATATTTTTTAAAAATACAAAAAAAAAAAACATAATACTATTTAAAAATATTTAATTAAAAATTATATAAAAAAAAATTGTGGGGTTCCAAAATAAAAAAGAATAATATTTCCCCCAAAAATAATTGAAGAGTTAGTAACTTCCCATGAGTGGGAGGTATACAAAACACGTGAAGAAGATGGATAAAAAATTTATGTGGTAGTATTTCTAGAAAGAGAAAAACCGACATATGAAGTAACACTTGGGAACAATAAAAATGTTGTGTCTTGCACATGTCACAAGTTTGAGTGGATTGACCTTCTATGCCGACATGTCTTAACAATTTTGGCAAAAAAAATTTGTTTGAACCTTGTGCGATCATATGTGTTGGAGAGGTGGACGATCAATACAAAGAGTCGCATAATTGATAGGATATGTGTCGATGAGGGGCCATTGGAGACAATCTCATCTGCATATGATAAAAAACATCATTTGATAAGACAATTTTATCCTATTGCTGAGATGGCGTCACTATCTATTAGGAAATATGATCATGTATCAAAGGGGGTAGAGAATATGCATCAAGAGCTTCTCTGGATAAGTGATGATGATGATGATGATGATGATGATGGCGGTAACATAGAGGGGCATCCGGTTCGTAACCAATTACTCTCAAACTTTCAAGTGCAAGATCTTTCGATCATTGTTTGTAGAGGAAGGTCCGAAACATTACGTCAAAAAAATCCAAGGAAAAATGTGCCAACAAAGAAGCGACTATGCGGCATTTGCAAACATGAAAGACATGTTAGAACGAACTGTCCATCACTTAGGTACCTGTTAAGAAATCATTATGTTTCTAATGTGTCGTAATATTCATTGTGTGAACCTTCTAATTTGATGAAATATTTTTTGTTATATAGTGGTATTGGCAAATCGAGTTCGACTACATTACCTCCAGATCTGGCCACTATATCAACACAATTTTATTTGTATGCATACTAATCTTATGTGGTTGCAAAAATTTGTTATATTTAAATGTTTCATTTAGTCTAATTTTTTCACTTAAACTTTTCATCATTTATAGAAATATGCAATACCCGACACCTCCATATCATCCCACTATGTCAATGTCATTTGATATGTGTGGAGTACTAATCTTATCTTATAAAATATTGTTATATTTAAATGTTTGATTCTATTTTAATGGGTCACTTAAATTTTTGTACTTATGTAGGAATATGCAATACACGACACCTCCATATCCTCTTTCTAAGTCAATACCATTTGATATGTTTGAGTACTAATACTATCTTACAAATTATTATTATATTTAAATATTTAATTTCGTCTGATTGTGTCACTTATTTTTTTTTATAAATAGGAATATACCATACCGGACACCTCCAGACCCATCCATTATATCAACACCATTAGATTTGTATGAATATTAATCTTATCCTACTCTTACTCGTGTTATATTTAAGAGTTTAGTTTCATCACTGAAATTTTTCTTATTTTATAGTAACTTCCTACAATGTCGCAATATAATTTCACGTATGGAATGTTGTGGAATTTTGACTACTCAGAAGATAGTTAGTTATTGAGCAGCTGATGGATAACGACTTTTGTTACATTTATTGTTTTCTAAGTCTGTAATGACATTTAAGCATGTAAATGTCATGATACCTGGGTAGATCATTTATTTTGTAGCGATATGCAATTTTTGGGTTATAACGTTAAAAGAATCTGACCAGTTGTAAGTTGGCTATAATACAGAATTTAGTTGGATGTACGTTGGTTGGTTGTACACGCTTACCTGATGAAAAATTCATTTTTCATCTATCTTGGAATAGTTTTTTTTTTTTTTAAATATTTGTGTTCAGGTGGAGATTAAATTATTGACAATTTTGTAGTTATAAATGCAAGTTGGTTTCATATTGGATAAAGACGTCATGTTAAAAAATTAGGTTGAATAGGTCAACTAGTAGAACTTTTGTTATAGGATTAAGAAATTAAATAATGCAATAATTCAAGAAAATATATATATATATATAGAAAAATACTTAAAAACAATATTATTTATCAAAACATTTAAAAAATTCCTCAAATTTAATAATTACTATATTAATTTATAGCCTATTAAATTATCTACACTCTTGTTTTTTATAAGTGCTATATTACTAAATTTAAATTTGGTAATATAGTAATACTAATACTAATACTATACATTAGTACTATATTAATACTAATATTAAATTTAATAATATAGTAATACTAATATTATAAATTTACTAATACTAATACATATAGTAATACTATAGATTTAGTAATATAGTAATAGTAAAAATTTAGTAATATATTAATACTAATATTAAATTTAGTAATATAGTAATACTAATACTAATACATTAGTAATATAATAATACTAATATTAAATTTAGTAATATAGTAATGCTAATACTATACATTAGTAATATAGTAATACTAATACTAATACATATAGTATTACTATAGATTTAGTAATATAGTAATAGTAATACGTTAGTAATATATTAATACTAGTATTAAATTTAGTAATATAGTAATACTAATACTAATACATTAGTCTTACAGTAATACTAATCTTATAAATTTAGTAATTTAGTAATTTAGTAATATAGTAATACTAATCTTATAAATTTAGTAATATAGTAATACTAATACTAATACATTAGTAATATAGTAATACTAATATTAAATTTAGTATTATAGTAATAGCAATACATTAGTAATATATTAATACTAGTATTAAATCTAGTAATCTAGTAATACTAATACTATTCATAAGTAATATAGTAATACTAATACTATACATTAGTAATCTAGTAATACTAATACTAATACATATAGTAATATTATAGATTTAGTAAAATAGTAATAGTAAAAATTTAGTAATATAGTAATACTAATATTATAAATTTACTAATACTAATACATTAGTCTTATAGTAATACTAATATTAAATTTAGTAGTATAGTAATACTAATACATATACTAATACTATAGATTTAATAATATAGTAATTTAATACATTAGTAATATATTAATAATAATAATAAATTTAGTAATATAGTAATACTAATACTAATACTAGTACATTAGTAATACAATAATACTAATTCTAATACATTAGTCTTATAGTAATACTAATATTAAATTTAGTAATATAATAACACTAATACTAATACATATAGTAATCCTATAGATTTAGTAATATAGTAATAGCAATACATTAGTAACATATACATATAGTAATACTAATATTAGTTAGTAAATTAGTAATACTAATATACATTATTATTTAGTATAGTATTAATAATATAGCAATACTAATACTAAGATTTTTGGTGATGGCATTTACTTTGTACTCCAAAAAGCTCAATTTATCACTTCTAAAGGTACATAAAAAGGTCGTTAAAATTACATCTACTCCTTTTAACTTTTTCGTATATTATAGAATAATTGAGATTTCAAAAAGTTTGAGAATACATAAATTTAAAAAACAAACTTTAAATGTAGTACGAGAAATTATACCTATCTACACAATTAAGATTTCTACAATTATATATATATATATATATATATATATATTTATATATATAAAACGTACCTATTAAAGCAATTAATTTCACTAAAAGCAACCAACAAAACAAAATGTATTAAAATACATGTTTGAGATTGTAGTAAGAAATATAATTTATAATTTTAGAATTTATAATATATAACTTAAATAATAAGCTCTATATTTCAAAAGTTGTTTACTATTTGATAAATTTGTATTTAAAGTACTTTTAAAACTAGTTACAATAATTTTTTTAAATATAAAATTATTCGCAAGAATTTTTTGATAAAAATTTTAATTTGGTATTTTTTTTAAAAGTCGATTTTCAACTTTTTTAAACTGATTAAATCATTTTTTATAAATTTATCAAACATGTCATTTTTTCTTTAAAAATAAATTTAAATGTTTAAAAAATATATTTTAAAATTTAAAACACAATTCCAAACAAACTTTAATTAAGAAACCGACTTAACAATCAGCGTAGATAAACTCGTGAAGTCCATTCTAAATTTTTCCAAGATATTAAAAAAAATACACAATATTAATTGAAGAAATCCCTTCTAATGATTCAAAGTGTTAACCACAAAAAAAATTAAAAATAAGATTAATTACCATACACCACGCAATAAGAAATGTCAAAATAAAAATAGACGAAAATATAACGTAGGCAAAAATAACTATATTTACTTAACAAGGTGGAGATTATAGCGAATATAATAGAACGAGAAAATAAAATTAATATAAGAAAAAAAAATAGTCAAATTAGTTGAATTATTAGATGAAAAGTTCTATGTATACAAAAATAATTATATAAAATAAAATTATAAATTATCGTTAATTTATATACTTTAATAAAATTATTTTATTATTTAATAAATTTTTTTTTAGAATAAAAATATTTTTGTAGTTTAGCTAATTTGTCAATTTATTAACAAGAGATTCCGTTAATATTTTGCATCACTAATTAGTCTAATTTTCACAATCAATATCACTTTCATCAAAATTTAAACAAATCATTCCACGGCACAAACACAAGGAAGACAAACACTTGAATACCAGATTGAGTGAAACCCCAATGAAAATATCTAGGAACTAGCCTATCACAGACTACTACGTAAGAAACCCAACTCAGGACATCAGAATGTAATATTCAGAAAGAATGAAGATATTTAAGCCATTTTAAAAACTAATTGCAGTAAGTGGGCCCCGTGCCTAATGAATAGATGTAGTACTATTTATTGTCTGAATGCACGTCCACCCTTTCTTATTCATAAAATCTGATGTGGCAGTTTGTAATTAGTTTGGTGCAAAAATGATTTTTTCTCCCATCCGGACCGCAGCAACACTCTTTTTCATATTGTAATTGTTTTTACAAAAATGAAAAAAGCAGTAGGTGTACAGCTATATACCGGTTATTTTAAAAAAATAATAATAAAAAAAAATATATAAGAAGGGTATTTAGATATGCAACAGCACACTGCTACTGCCAATCACGTCTCTTATTTTTAAATCAATGCAAATGTTTTTATAAAAAAAAAAAAAAAGAAAAAAACATTTTCTTAAATGAAATCACTGTATAAAAAACAATAATTGATAAGATGTGAGGTCCGGCCGGCCTACTTATTGTAGTAGTGGAATATTTCGTAAACCACGATTAAGTCCTTTACTTATGAGGTTCATGGAGCTAGCCGCCATTGATGGCCAAATAGAACTCGTGATTGAAAAGTCTCATGTTCGGTAAAATTCGAAATATTAACAACAGTTTATAATTTGATATATTTGTAAATATATTTTTATTTCAGATGTCATTAAGCTAGATTTAGCAAAACTTTATAATCCTAGTAGGTGATATATTATAAAATTAAAATTTGAAAAAGTATTATAAAACTAAAAAGAAAACTACTACTATTGCAAGAGAAATATAAAAGAAACTTTTAAGAACTGAAACTTTCTTTCTCTCTCTATATTTTCTTATGAATTTCATAACAACTGAAGCCCATATTTATAGGCGTTGAAATTACTATGTAAGTTATTATGCAAGACTTAAAATAATGATGGTTGGGTCATTCACAAAATAATTAAGGGGGCAGGGACCGCCCCTAATAATTCATAACACTCCCCCTTGAATGACCACCCATAAAGAATCTGCCTCGTTAAAACCTTGCCAAGGAAAAACCCAGTGGGAAAAAAACCAATGGCGAAAGAAAAAGAGTACAGTTTTCTTATGTATCTACAAGTGCTTTAAGATTGCCTCATTAAAACCTTGCAAAGGAAAACCCAGTAGGATAAAACCTTAGCGAAGGAAAAAGAGTACAATCAACACAAGTCTTCAGGACTTTTACTCCCCCTGGAAAGTGCATGACGATAGATTTTTGAGTCTTCACATTTTAATATTCTGCACAATTTTCTTGAATGTCGCAGTTGGTGATGCCTTCGTGAATAAATCTGCTAGATTATCACTTGATCGTATCTTTGATATATCCTCCTTTGATTTGAGTGATACAAGCATCATTATCTTCGTATAAAATTGTTGAGCTATCAAAATACCACACTTTTCTTGGATATGTTGAGTCATTGATCTCAGCCAAATATACTCTCGACTTGTTTCATGAATTGCAATAATCTCTGAGTGATTTGAAGATGAAAAATAATATCTGGTTGACAGACTTAATAGAAATCTGATACCTGCAGTAATACTTAAACTCCCCTTGATAATATGTATTAGTGTTTCAAGTAATAAGCAAACATTATTTCAGCATATATAACAGATTACGAATTCAAACATTATTTCCATCTAAATAATGCATTAGAGAGAACATGATAATATTTTCATCTAAAATTTTTTCCCCCTCATTCAGCGTTATTAGGGAGAACTTGTTTATATACGGCGGAAATAACATTAGAAACCATTCATGTATGATAAAAGCTTTGAGGTCTAATATTATCGGTTCGGCGGAAAATCAAATCCGCTTGACATTGTGGACAAACGAGATCTTGAAGAGATTTGAAGGCTTCGGGTTGTTGTTTAAATATAACCAATTTTACCATTGGTTTACTCTAGCAAAAAGATCTCGCATTCCTCATAGATTCAATTGTTGTTCATTCAGAACGATATTATGTCTGATAGAAATTCTAATGTCCCAGATTTAAACCATGAACCTTTTATACCTCAACCACTTATATTTTCTCCTGAGGCTGTAAACACCATGATAGGAGCAGAGATATATCTATCTAGTAAATCTGATCCTGAAATTGTTGCAGCATCAAGAACCCTCAGTGCTCAATATGCTGCCTCTCTTACAACCATGTCTCAGAGGCTATTGGCGAGAACGAGTGAGGTTGATCATTTTAAAACTCAATATCTGAGTTGCATCAAACGCTTGCAACTAAAGATAGTAAAAATAAAGATTTAAGACAAGAAAACAAGGAGCTGAAGAAACTTGTAGACTGGTATTCTCGTGACCTGAAAATACGAGTAGAAGAGCTGGAACGAGAAAGAGCTCAGATACAAAGTCAACAACAGCAGCTAACGGCAGAGGTTCAGCGTTTACAAGAAAATAGGGATAGCTGTAATTAATCTCGCTGGCTTTTGAAATTTTGCATCCAGCATATCTTGTAAAGTGAGATTTGAAGAGATGATGGTTTGTCTTGTTCTTATTTCCATTTCTATAAGAACCGTCTTTAGCTTCATTTAGTACGCATCAAATCTTCTTCTCATATCTATAATTCATCTGTATTTGTATTCTTATTCTACAAATTTTCAATGGCTCATCAATTTCCTTTTACTATTTCTCACGATCAACATATGAGGTGTCCTTCACCTCAATTACAAGTTGTTCCTGCATCTTCCGCAAGTGCCATGTTGCAGCAAGCAAATGATCTGGCTAATAAGTCAGATCGTGAAGCTGTTTATGAGCTGGTGACTCTCGGCACCAGATACTCCTCCTCTATTGTTGGATTTTCCAACCGATTACAATTCAAAAATCGTGAGATTGAGGAGCTTAACGAGAATGTTTCTGTACTTCAACGACTCGTTCAAGAGTCTGACAGAAAAATTGCAGACTTAAAGTAAGAGAATAAGGATTTAAAATCCTTACTTGCCTCTTCATTTTGACTGCCTAATCCTTTAGATAAGGATGGTATGTTGCTTTATGAAGAGCAAATGCATTTGAGAGATGAGGCTAGAAGTCTCAAATTCTTGTAACTCATCTATGAATTGAATAATAAGATCTTTCCTTTTCAAATGCATTCCTTGAATTTATAGCAACCCTTGTGATCTTTTCAAGAGTTCTAACAAGGTAAATCATCAACGTAAACTGCAATAATGACAAATCCGGATTCTGATAAAACACATGGGCATATAAGATTATTCTTAAATCCTTCTTTCAATAGATACTCGTTGATTCAATTATACCACATGCGTTCGGATTGCTTTAACCCATATAAAGATGTTTGAAGCTTTATAAAGCACATACTCCTAAATGTACTTGGATTAGATGCTTCAAGTATCGTATATTTTTATATATGTAATGATCTAATGATCCTTATAAATATGCAGGGACCACATTCATTAACTGCTTATCTAATCCTTTTGTAATAACCAAATCGATTAAAAATATGAATGTGATTGCATTTATAATAAGGAAATATGTTTCCTCATAACTGCTCTCGGGTTTCTGCAGGAAATCTTGTGCGACAAATTATACTGCACAATTTCATTTCGCATTACGCTTTCATATAAATACTCATTTATATCTGACAAATATTACACCCTTTGGTGTTTGGACAACAGGTCCAAATGCATCTCGCTTCACTAGTGAGTTTAATTCAGTTTTAATAACTGCTTTCCATTTTGGCCAATCATTTCTACGTCGACATTCTTCGACGATTTTTGGCTCACTTTCTTCATTACTTCTGGTAATATCAAGTGTTATCATATATGTTGTCGACAACAGTTTTATTTCTATCCATAAATTTTCCAGTACTCATTAAATGTATTAAGATCTCATTGTTCTTCTCCAGGGAAAAACATTTCATGAAACACCTCTACAGGAGGTTTCTCTTCAGGAGGTTTATATTCTTTAGGAGTTATACTCTTCAGGAGTTACCTCTTCAGGAGGATTAGAAAATACGGTCTCTTCATGAGCACTGATTTTTTTTTTCTTGTGCACCAATAGGTCTTCAACGCTTCAGGTGTATCTTAGACTCATTTATTACTGTTTTAACAACTCGTCCTTCAGGGACTTCAATTCTTGCTTAAGCATTAACAGCAGTAATATATGATTTTACAACACTTTTAGTGTCAGTAAATACATCATGTGATTGATTTGCAATACTTTGCAGATAGATAATCCTCTGAACTTCTGGTTCACATTTATTTGTAAGAGGATCAAATTTAAAGAGGGTTTTATTATCCCAAGTAATTTCTTGTCGTGCTTTAGACACTGATATTTCATTATTTCAAAACATGATGAAATATTAATAAACTTATATATAAAAACTTAGTATAAGTAAATTAAGTGCTTGGCCGTACAACAGGTACGTGACTACTGTTTAGTCATATTACATCTATGACAAACATCTTCATCTTTTTATTAAGAATTATTCTGAGGGCCTTTACCCTTCTCTGAGTTGGATCACTTCTGGTGATACGATATATTTTTATCATTTTTAGTGTTGTCGCTTTTGGGACCAACACTTCTATAATTTTTTAACCACGTCTACGCCCTTAATTCCTTTGAAAGGATGTACCGTTCACTTCTGAGAATTGTGTAAATTCGATAATATTAGTAGGACGTAACTGGTGTAACAAAAACTCATTATTTAGCTCAATCACTGAAGACAAAACAAAAGTTCAGAATATTTGTTGAACTTTCACTCTCGATATTGCTACTGCAGGAGCACATTCGAGATATGAAAAATAATGTCTTCTTTTATATATCATCATCAGTGACATTTTCAATGCATAATTTTAATATTGAGCTGATTTTAAAGAGTGCAGAATATTCAATACCACTCTTAAAATTTTGCAACTTCAGGTGCAATAAGTCATAATGATCTTTTGAGAGGATTACATCTTCTGGTGCTTATATCACTCTCTTAATTCATTTCACACAGTAAGATGATTTTTCATCATGAGATACACAGCACGGTTCTTCAGGGACACATGGTTTTCTTCTATGATTGTATTTTTCAAGTTCATCATTATATCCAAATAGATCTCATCAAGGATCCTGGATAAATAACATTTTTCAGAAATGTCAATAGTAATAAATCTCAATATTTGACATTATATTACAAAAATAAATCTGTGAATTTAAGAAATATATTCACATTATCATGAGAATAAAAATAAAATTTTATCAAGTAATATTCAGCAACATTACCTTTAATATTTATCTCAAGGACTGCAAGTAATATATTGAAAAACTTACTTGAAGTAGAAGACCACTAGCTTCAGTATCGGTAGAACCTCGTGCTGATAACGTGTTATAAAACTAAAAAGAAAACTACTACTATTGCAAGATAAATATAAAAGAAACTCTTAAGAACTGAAACTTTCTTTCTTTCTCTATATTTTCTTATGAATTTCATAACAACTGAAGCCTATATTTATAGGCGTTGAAATTACTATGTAAGTTACTATGCAAGACTTAAAATAATGATGGTGGGGTCATTCACAAAATAAATAAGGGGGCGAGGACCGCCCCTAATAATTCATAACAAAAAGTTAATAACATCTACCGAAACAAAATTTTTATAATTTTATATATTAATACAAAATAAAATAAATAATTTAATTTTTAATTTTATATAATTGCAAACAGAAACGAGGCCCCATCAGCAGTCACGATTCATTGTATACAGCATCGATCAGGAACCTGAAAAGATATCAATATGCATTTTTCAATTTTCAATTTTTAATTTAAATTTGTTTTTAAGTGAAACATAAGAAGCGCAGAACAAAGTCCAACCGGTAATTTGCAAAGTTTGCGTCTTGAATAGAGAAAGAGAAAAGCGTTCAGAAATGGAGAAGATAGAGCATACGACGGTCACCACAAATGGCATAAACATGCACGTGGCGTCGATAGGGACAGGCCCGGTGGTGTTCTTTCTCCATGGCTTCCCTGAGCTCTGGTACTCGTGGCGATACCAGCTTCTCTACCTCTCCTCCCTCGGCTACCGCTGCATCGCCCCCGACCTTCGCGGCTATGGCGACACCGACGCCCCGCCCTCCCCAGCCTCTTACACAGCTTTCCACATCGTCGGAGACCTCGTCGCCCTTCTTGACCAGCTTAGCATCCAGCAGGCCTTCTTGGTCGGCCATGACTGGGGAGCTATGATTGTCTGGTACTTCTGTTGGTTCAGGCCCGATCGAATCAAAGCTGTTATCAACCTAAGCGTGCCATTTTTTCCTAGGAACCCAACGTTAGATTTAGAGGAAGTCTTCAGGGCTTCGTTTGGTGATGATTATTACTTTTCTAGGTTTCAGGTAAATTATCATCTCAACTCCATTTTTTGGGCAATTTTCGTCTCTTTGGTTCAGTTTGACAATCGCGGAAGCTTCAACAAATAGTTTAAATCGCCGTAATAGTTTAATTAAATTGTGGTACACAGGAACGTGGAGAAGCTGAAGAAGATTTTGCTTGTGTCGATACCGCAATACTAATGAAAAAGTTCTTTTCAATGTTTGGTCCAAATCCTCCGATGATACCTAAAGAAGTGGGAGTCCGAGGATTGGCAACACCAGATGCATTGCCTTCTTGGTTGTCAGAAGAAGATATTAATTATTATGCCACCAAATTTAAGCAGACAGGTTTCACCGGAGGATTGAACTATTATCGAGTTAGCCACCTGTAAGCTTCAAGCTTTAATTTGTGTTTACCGATTCTTTTATGAGTATTGTGAAAAGAATTTAAATTTGTGTTTATCGATCCTTTTATGAGTATTATCTATTTACTTGGGACCATAAACTTTGAATCAAATGGCAGAAACTGGGAGCTGACAGCGCCATGGACGGGATCACAAATCAAAGTGCCAGCCAAGTTCATAGTGGGCGACCAAGATCTTGTTTACAACATCCCAGGTGTCAAGGAATATATAGGCGGCGGCGGTTTCAAGAGAGACGTGCCATTTTTGGAAGACGTTGTTGTGATGGAAGGAGTATTTCATTTCATCAATCAAGAAAAGGCAGATGCAGTTAGCGCACACATATATGAATTTATCAACAAGTTCTGAGTGTGCAAGCTGCAAGAGTTTTCGAGTCGAGGGCTGTGAGGGTCATGTTTTCTGTTTAGTTTCCATGGGCGAGTGTTCCATCTATGAAGCCAAGGAATTAAATAAGCATGTAATGCTGATTGTGTGTAATGAACAAAAGGAAAAAAAGTCATCATTTTAATTTCTCCATGCTTTATTTCATAGGTCATGATTCCTCGTCGTTCAATTTTGAGTATGTGATAGATGTTTGTGTTTCTCTAGAAAAGGGCAAATTATTTCTCATAGTTGCTTGCAAATATATAGATATGTATACTAGCACAATACCCCATCTCAGTCTCCCATCGTAAGGATTTTTTTTTTGGAAGAATATAGACCTACTGCTTCAAAATTATAATGGTTTTATGAAAAAATGACTGTTTTATTTGTATGAAATATTTAAAAAAAGACTCGCTTTTTTTTTTTTTTGTAGCATAGAAATATGAAAAATTGTTACCAGCAAGTAGACTTAGTTTCATATTTCTATTGGTTTTATCAAATTAGAAATATTTTGTTTCATATTTCGATGTTACCAAACAAAACAGAGTAATCTTTTTCGTAGTTTTATCAAGTTAGAATATTTATAATGTTTTGTTATATCAAAAAGATCCCAGCTTTATTGTCATTGGCATGCAAATTTTCATTTTTCTATTGGTTTGTTTGTACGATTTTGTATTGGTTTGTTTGTTTGTGTGCAGTAGACTCTGCTTTATATTTCTATTGATTTGTTTGTTATAAATAATGTTTGGTCGATTTTATCCCAGCTTTCTATTCCTTTTAGATGCTTGTTCTTCCATTTTTCTGTATATTTCTACTTATCAAAATAAAGAAATAAATCTATATATTTCTTATTGCACTAAATGTGAAGAATTTAGATCCTTCTTTGGCACTACTTGACATTTGGCATTTGCCACATCCTGTTTTTCTTTGGCTAAATGTTAAAGCAATGTTGTAGAACCTTTATTTTAATACTATTTTTTTTAATCAAAGAGTTAGGATCACATATTTAATAGTGGCTCCTACCCTAATTTTATTAAGAAAATCCTTACTTACGGGGACGGGGGGGGGGGGATGAATACCATGGTTACAATCCAAGCAATTTGGGAGTTATAAATAAGACAATAAAAACCTCCTAAACACAAACCAACAAAACCAAATAAAAATAAAATGAAAACGACAAATCTAAACAAGCCTATTAAAACCAAAGATACTAAACAATCCTATATAAAAGCACAAAAGAAATCTAAACATGCCTATAAGAAAAGTGTAAAAACCAAGCAAAAACACCTACCTTCTAACGGCCAGAATCAATATAGGCTTGTACAGAGACAAGGGAAGAAAAAACATCATTCGTGCAATAAATCACTTTTTCTTCACTCGTCAATTTCTGCAAGAGCTTAATCATACGCACATTGCCATAACTCCTAAGACCGACTCCCTTATACTATTCACCAGTTTAGGCCAATTAATCTTTCTAATATGTTATAAGATTATAGTAAAAATCCTAGCAAACAAATTTAAAGATGTCTTCAAAGCCTCATCTTCGTTTACCAATATGCTTTTATTCCTTTTAAGTCATATAGGAAAATAGCATAGTGGCTCAAGAAAATTTTCATTTCATGCACTACACCAAGTAAAAAAAGGGATTGATGACCACTAAAATTGACTTGAAATAAGCTTTTGATTACTGGCCATTCTGACTACAGAGATACGAGAAAAAGATTGAGAAATGGATGAAAGAAATCATATGGAGCACGAGCAGCAAGGAGAGATGGGAGATTAAGGAATGCAAGAAAGTGTGAAAGAAGCGAAGAGGGTGTTTCTCACCCTTTTAAAGAAAACCAAGAGACGCAGTCATGAACTCACCTCAGGAATACGAATGGGAACAATGATGGCTGACGTCAACCATTCCATAAAGTTGAAAAGGCGACAATTGTAGAACCCCTTTCTAAAGTAAGTTAATGTGTGGGAACATTTATTGTTGATGTCAGCCATTCCATAAAGCTGAAACTAAGAATATTAATTTTTCATTTGATGAGACAAGGAAAATTAACGAAGTAAGTAGAAGGGATATTTAAGTCCGCTAGGGACCCAGCCCACAGTTGACGAGCTAACCCACGAACGGTTCAGTATTCTAGACCTTGCGGCCAAGGCTTAAAGCCCACATCTCTTATCCCGAAAGGATCCTAATTCACAAGGCTAGAGATAAAATATTGGCAGTTCCAAGTTTCCAACCGCCACCTAGATTAGAATAATCCTTTCAAATAGGATTTATCTTCAGAGAAATATCTCCTGAAATATGGGAGTTATTTTTTCCTAAAATACAGGAATAATGAAGGATACAAATTCAAAATTATACCTGATAGTGATTATCACCAACCCGTCATTCCTATAAATAACCCCTACTAGAGCATCTAGAGCCGTCTTTTTACTCTTAACAAGTCAAATGTGTGATCAATTATAGTGGTATGAAACACATTCTTTAAAGTAGCAATCGAAAGTGTAACCTTCTTTGTTTTCAATAAAATATATTTCTTTAATTATTAATTTAAAAATAATAAGGTGACCCTATCGTCACAGCTAGAAACTTATGTTAAGGGTTTTTCATTAAAATATTTTACGTGTTTTTTATTATTGTTTTTTACTTGTATCATTTTAATATTTTCAAATAATTTTTCTAAAAAATTAGAATATTATCAAAACATATTTATTTGATCAAGAAGAAAAAACAACAGTATTCCCAACGGAGCAACTACCACAAAAGTATGATTTTTTCAAAATAATAATAAATAAATAAACAAATCGATACAAATAAGGACGTAACTAATTTGGTTTGGCCCAATTTTGAACAACATTTGAGATCGAACTAATACACATTGATTTTAGAAGTTTAAAAATCAATACAGACCTGTTCTTCACCAAAATCAAAATTTTTGATTTTTTTGATTTTGATCTAGTCCGATTTTTCTGTTTATCATTTACAGGTGTGACACTATACATGTTATAATTTTTTAATACTAAATTTTATTGTGAGAGTTTAGTATTTATTATTAACAATTACTAATTTATTAATTAATGTTTAATTATACTAGCATAATTAAGTAGTGTCTAATTTATTAATGAAACTAATAAACTTGAATAATAATATTAGAATAGTATAATTAGTATCTAATTATACTAGTATATTAATTTATATTGTAAAATGCATAGACATGAATAATGAAATTTAGATTTAATGTTATATTAAGTAGAAATGTAATATATAAGAACATTCACATCAGAATGATAAAAAATCAAATTCAATGAGAATTCTAACATTAGAGCTTAATTTACACTCATATTAAATTATTTAAAGACCAAATATTTTGACTTTAATAAATAATAAATTCAAATAAATTACCAAATATGGCCGGTTAGCAAACTTGCCAAATCTTTTATTTTCATTTTTCTTTCTTACTTTTATATTTGTCTTTCCTCTTGAAGCATGTCCTAAAGAATATCAAACCCTCGAGCAACAGCCGCGACAATGAACAAAGGCTCTCTCAGGTCTCAATCAACACCACCAAAGCACCACCGCACCACCATCGAAAGACTCGTCGTCAAGAGCACCGTCGACTCAAGGTCTCGTCGACAACCTCACAAAACCCTCTTTCTCTCGGCGATCTTCTCCTCCCAACTCACAGGTAATTTCTTTCTCCAAACCCAATCGTACTCCATTTTGCTATTTGGGAAGGGAATCGTGCATTTTGTATCAAACCCTAGACCATGAAATCTTTTTGGGAAGGGATTTATACGTTTTATTCACAGATATACACTAAAATTATAGACAGAGTACTTGTTTTATGAGTAATTTGATTTTGTTTTAGTCCAAAAATCAGACTGAAATATGTCACTATTGTATTTTTCTCAAAGCCCGATCGAAATCTAAACTTATTAATGGTAGGATCTATAGAAACCAACACAATGGAGGAAAAAAAAAAACAAAACATGAATGCATGATAAAAGGGAGCCAGGTAGAATTTCTTTCCACGTCTTTATATTTTGTTCTTTTGAATCACAAACATCCATAATGGAAAATGTTAATTAAAGAAATAAATAGATGTTGGATAAAATTTAGAATAATGAGACAATACAAAAGTTGTAGTGTTTAGCTTTAGACAGACCATTGAAAACATGATCTTAAGATAATCTTGAAATGATTATATATCTTCAAGCAGAGAGTTGGCATTTGGATTCTATATTTGTATAGAATTATTAACTGTGAGTTAACTCAAAAATTTTAAAAATGATTGCTTCATCATTATGATAGGTTTTATTATTAATTTTATATTTTAAGACTTCACTCATGTCATGTAAATCAACTATAGTGATATAATATTATTAGTATCATACTATAGTTGATAGTATAACTAATAATATTAGTATTACTATATCACTATAGTTGTATTAGTATAACTAATACTATGGTGGTTTACATAATAATTTATATATAAAGTATATTAGTTATTTTAGATGAAGAGCATTCATATGAAATATGAGTTATTTCAATAAGAATAACTTAAGTTGTAAATCGCTATAGATGTATAATTATTTCATACAAATAGTACCTAAACTCAAAATAAAATTATGAAAAACTTAAAAAATGATTGCTTTAACATTATGATAGATTTTATTATTAATTTTATATTTTAAAACTTCACTCATGTCATGTGAATCAACTGTAGTGATTAAATAGTATTAGTATAATACTATAGTTGAAAGTATAATTAATAGTATTAGTTTTACTATATTATTATAGTTGTATTAGTATAACTAATACTATTTTGATATACATTAAAATCTATATAGAAAGTATGTTAGTTATTTTAGATGAAGAGCATTCATATGAAACATTTTTTTTCCGATAAGAGTATTTGTTGCATAAGATAAGAGTATCTATTGCATTTTTTATCGACGTCAAATTTTGGTCGCAAAGTAGCACCAATTACAAAACTGCTACAATTTTTTGTCAATTTGGAGTATCGCTTGAAATACCTACCTATTCCGACGGTTGTTAGTCGCAGCAATTGTGATACATATAATATAGTATAAATAATACTATAGTGATTTATATAATAATTTATATATAGGTTTAAAGTATATTACTAATAGTATTAGCTAGAGTTTTAGCTAGCATAAGACCATAAAATATAAATTGTAATTAATATACATTATATACTAATGTATATTATATTACTAATTTATTAATATATTTATCAAAAGGAATATATTGAAAATTTATTAAACAATAAATGTTATTAATATAAATTATATTTAAAGCATATAATCAAATAAATATGATAACATTATCATGTTTAAGATTATAATAAAATTATTATATATTTATGTTTTACATTAACATAAAGTTATAGTAACATTATCTTTTATATTACATATAATATAATATAATTATAATATTATATATAATATAATAACATTATAATATTATATTCTCCCCCATATTAGTCTAGAACTTATTAGAAAGAAAGACGGCTCTTTGCCTCAATTAGTCTAGAATTAGATTTTCAAATGCCGCCAACGTCTCTGCCTCAAAATTTCAGGAAAAGTTAAATTTCCCTCCATTATAAGTGCTGGCCTCTTTTCCCTCAGTATTCTAACCCATTTTGGCTCTTCATTGTCGTTCACCCTACTTCCATTGGCTCTTCATTGTCAATTGCTCAATCCATTTTACCTCAATATTCCAACCCTCTCTGCCTCAAGTCTCCCTGAAGTCGTTGCAGCCAGCCATTCCATTTCTATCATTGGTTTCTTTTTTTTTTTGTTTATTTATTTATTATTATTATTATATATATATTTTTGGGATGCAGAGTATAATGTATATGGTTTTATATTGTTATATGAGAGAATGAACTACCTGATAGAATTATTAAAAAGTGTAGGTTGCGCCGTAGAGGTCCTCATTAGAGCGGTCTGCAATCTCATGGCGATTGTTATCGGCTTGTTCATCAACAATTGGCTATTGTAGACCCAACTTAAATAAGAGATGCTCTTGGCCTTTCATCTGAGGTTTGTATATATAAATCCATCATCTATTGTGGAAAGTTTCAGGTTTTTGTCATGATTTTGTTAAATAATTAATGGGAATGGATGAGTTAAAAAAGATTCGAAGTGGATGTGAATGATACTTTGTGAAGCTTGGATCTCAAGCAGTTTAGGGAAGATTTATGTATTTAACCATATTTACGTATACAAAAAGTTTTCTGAAATATGAAGTGGGTGTGAATGGCTTGTTTCTAGATCTTTGTTTTCTGAAATATATGAAAAGTTGCTCTGAATCTATGTACTTAACTATATTTATGTATTTTAGGATGTCGTTAGGAATGAAAAATATATTGGAAGTTCGTAGTGTCCAAGGCATGCTCTGTTTCTTGAGGTGTTTTTTGGAGTCAGGAGTAGAAAAAATTAGTATTTGGCACTCTATCTGAACTGTATATTTTATTTTGGAAGAATCCAATAAAAATAAGTAAAATTCATATATAAATCTTTAATATTTACGAAGTATCATGCTAAAATATATGGCTGACTTTCTTAGGCAGGTTTTCCATTTCCTTTATACTTATGCTGTTGATTTATGCCCCTTCACTCTTGATGAGTTTGGTCAAGCTTTTAACGACAAGGTTTAATCTCATTTCTGATCCAACTTTACATGATTAACCCCTTTGTGTTTGTGCATATATCTGTTAACATATTATTTGACTTAAATTCAGTTAAGCTTTCGTTGATTTCATCTTTTCTCTATCCATGCCTTCCAGGATTCCTTGTTACTTGAAAAAATCCATGTGGCCCTTCTCAAGCTTCTTATATCTGATGTACAAGCAGAGCATAGTAGTGGATTTTCCCCCAATTTGAGCAAATCTTGCAATTTTCTTGCATTACTTCACTCGGTACGCTTAAAGCCATGCAAATCAAAGCAATTAGCATGTAACTTAGTAAAGAATAGCCTTTTCTATTAATATTTGCAGCTTTTATACCTACACTTATTATCTTGGTAGAGTAAACAAATAACTACATTAGAATGTGCACGATTTGCTTAAATTTTGAATGTAAAAGTTTGCCTTCCTTGCCATTGCTAGGATGTTAAATGGGTTAAGCATGCATTGCTTCTCTATGATTTGATTTAGAAAAGGTCCTTCGTTACAATAAATAGCTGTCATGAATCAAGACTTGCAGGCAAGGCTTTTTAGAAATGGTCCTGCATTGCTTCTCTAAGCTCCTATTTATGTAGCATTGCAGGCAAAGCTTTTGGGAGTGAAACGTATAAAGGGCAGGTGCGAACTGGTCAGACCCAAAAGCAAAGTCTCCCATTTTTAGAGATTGTGGAATTCTTTTGTATTACATTTTAGAAATTAGATAGTTTCATTGTATTTAGAAAATTTAGAGTTTATGTATTACTTGAAGAATGACTTGATCAGGCCTTACTTATTCTTAGTTTATTTATTATTGTTTTATTTATTTATTTTATTTTAGTACAAAAAGAGTTTAAATAAATAAAATTGTCTCCATTTGTGGGTGCCTATTTTTGTGCAATTTAAAATTTTATGGATGGTATATTGTAAGTTGGTGGGTGCTTATTTTGGTACTGACAAAATAACTTTGTAATTATTGGCATTTGTAAGTGTTGATAACATAATCTCCAAAATACCAATATCAAAATAATTTACTGGCACTTACAGACGTCGGTAAAATAAATAATAATTATCAGCATTTGTAAGTGTTGATAATAAAATCTACAAAATGCATATACCAAAACAATTTATCAACGTTTGTAGATGTCAGTAAAATAAAAAAAAAAAGATTACTGACATTTGTAAGTGTTGTTAACATAGTCAACAAAACGCCAGGGAAAGAAAATGGGTTGGTGGCATTTACATAAATGTTGGCAACATGATAGTCAAAATGCCGATAATCAAAAATGGGTTTGTGACATTTATATAAATGCCGAAAAATAAAAAATGATTATCGACGTTTAGAAGTGCCGATAACACAGTCCACAATACAAATGTTGGGGATGAATTGGGTGATTACCGGCATCTGCAAATGTTGACAACATTATGTACAAAATGCCGCTAACCAAAAATGGGTTAGTGGCGTTTACATAAGTGCTGGCAAATAAAAAATGATTACTGACGTTTAAAAGTGTCGGTAACACAGTCCACAAAAACGTATGTTAGGAACGAATTGATCGATTGTCGGCATTTGAAAACATCAGCAACATTATGCACAAAACGCCGCTAACCAATTTTGGATTATTGGTGCTTACATAAGCGCTAGAAAATAACATTTTCGACCTTTAATTAGTGGCGGTTGAGATGTGTCGATAAAAAAACACCGGTAAAAACATTACCCACATTTATGGTCAAATTGCCGGCGTTTATGCAACGCCGGAAAACGACCTTTTTTTGTAGTGGTTCATAAACGCCGGCAAACGACCCTTTTTTGTAGTGGTTGGCATTTGGATTCTATATCTTCAAGCAGAGAGTTGGTTGTTGGATTCTATATTTGTATAGAATTATTAACTGTGAGTTGGCATTTGGATAGAATTATTAACTGTGAAATATTAACTCCCATATCAATAGTAAATGAAATATCTGCTTGATTAGAAAAGAGAAGAAAATATCCATTCAGCCCTTAATCACGTGCTGAGTGCCAACAGGTGCGCCCAATGGTGTTGTATCATTATTCATTAATATTACCCTTACTTTTTTGAGATGAAATTTATAATTTTATCTATTTATAACTTAAGCTTTTATTTATCCAAGTACTAAAAACTTATGGATAGGTTAGTCTTCAATATGTTCCAACTTGGAATTGTTTTCTTGATCAATGTGCTGAATGTTCGTGATCAGCTTTATTGCTGCAGTCTGGTTTCATCATCGCTTGGTTATATTTTGCTATGTTGCCAAAAGTAAATGTTTGTCGTTTTCCACTGGTCTCACTATATAATCAATGGTCACAATTAGCACTCTCACCTTTCTTTATTAAAGTAACTGACATATATTAAAGTAACAACTTTCGAAAACTAATCAAAAACTTGAAACTCATCAACCTACTTTATTTTCTTTAGTGAATGAATTGACAACACCACCATTAAATTCTCCAAATACTTGAAATGCAAATTGGTAAGAACAATATCAGTTGCCCTATTCTGCTATTTTCTACTACATTCTTCCTAAATTGTGCTCTTCCTAATTAGTAATCATTTAAATATAATATGATTACTAAATTTTTTTAAACTCATAATGTAATTAAAATATGATTATTAATTAACATATAATAGATAAAATAGTCAAATATGACAAAAAAAATTAATTATTAATTACTCGTTATGTATTTTCATAAATGGACAATCCATTATGGAGATTTAGTGTTAATAGTCAAAGTCAAAAGTTAGTTATATTATTTTATTATTATATTTTGAGAAAATAAACATTCCAATGTGAAAATTATGTAAATGCAATAGCCAAAAGTCAAAATAGGGTTAGATTAGCTAAAAGTGTACTTTAACTTTAGACAATTCAATAAGAGTGCTCTAAATAACATATGGTGCAATCGGAAGCCTCATATTTTTGCACACTTCACACACCCTATAATGACATGGCACTGACTTATTTAAGAAAAAATACAAAATATATATAATATCTTCAGATTACTTAAAAAAACTCCCAAAATAAAAAAAGCTTTAGGGTTGCCTGCTTTTTCCTCTTTACTGTAACGTCTTGGAATAAAGGCAGACATATTCCAGTCGGTAACAGTAACTAGCCTCTTTTTTTTTTTTTAGTCAAAAGCTAAGAGCCCCACTCATAATGGTTCCGTCCCAAGTTTATTAATGAGTCCCCACTTATTGTGGAGGAATACCGTGGTTACAGCGAAGCACTTGAGAGATTACAAAATGGATAAAAAAATCCTCCCAAATACAAAACAACCCAAAATATATCAAAGAAAAGCCAATCTAAACAAGCAAATACTAAAAGCAATGAAAACAGCGATGCCATAACAAAGCGATGCCAAATCCACCCAATCTAATATGTACAAACCTCAAATACTCCTATGTAAGGAGCTTGCATCCCACACAATTTGATTCACTTCCATAGCACCATCTATAGCGAGTCTGTCCGCAACTTTACTTCCTTCTCGATAACAGTGCTTTATTGTAAAATCAAAATCTTCTACCAAAAGAACCAATTGGCCCCAATAATCCCAAAAATACCAAACAGGGCAATTTTTAAAGGATACCCTATTAACCACCACCATAGAATCACATTCTATATCAATAGCTAAAAAACCCAAATGTTTGCAAATATTGAGGCCTTTCAAAACCGTTCTAAGTTTGGCTTCATTATTAGAGCACGATCCAAAGAATTTAGAGAAAGCAAAGATAAGCTTACCCTCACTATCCCGAAGAATACCTCCACCGCTAGCAGGACCCGGATTCCCAAAGCTGCTACCATCCAAAATGAGTTTCAACCTACCCATCCCCGGACGCAGCCGCTTAACGGCCTGAATTCTTTGAAGTCAGGGCACAGGGATAGGAACATCTAATTTAACTAAGAGGCTTCTATCATATTTCGAGAGTTCATTAACATTTTGTTCCAGCCCAACAATAACTGTAATCCAATATAAAATTGAAGCAACCACTTGATTCGAGGGTTCTAGCTCTCCTTTCATTCTTGCAAGACATCGCCGCCTCCAAATACGCCAGACCGCAACCACAACAATCAACCTCAACACAAAACCAGGGCAGCATGTCTAGTATCTCTATTAAATAGAGTTTGAATTCTAGACTTCCAGTTCTGGTAGTAGGAAAAGGGAAGACCCAGAGCACTATGCAATCTATTCCAAACCTCACACGCAAACTGCCCATTATTTACCACATGATCCAACGATTCCTCATGGCCTTGCAGGCAGCAATTATAGACAGAAACCATAGGAATGCCACACTTTCTGATTTGCTCATCATCTGGAAGATAGGAATAGAATGCTTTCCAAATGCAAACTGACATCTTTTTCGGAATCCCACAATTCCAGATCCACTTAGCCCAAGAGAAACACTGCCCCTTAACTATTATCACCTCCCAAGCATAATTAATAGAGAAAAGTCCATGCAAATCCGGCAGCCACACTAAAACATCAGGACTGTTTTTCAGCCGACCCACTTCACTAATGACCTCCAAAGCAAGAGGTTCACCCAGTAGACTACCTAATTTGTCTATATCCCAGCCTTCATCAATGAACAAATCCCTTACCATCAATTTCGGATCATGGAAACCATCAACAGCATCACATAAAGGTCCTCGTTCTAGAAATTTATCAAACCAAAAGGAGACCTTGCCTTCCTTGACCTTCCATCTGGTATTCTGAATAAGAACGGGAAATTGGGCAGCAACTTTCTTCCAGAAGCTAGAACTCCAAGCAGGCACCTCATGGAGGGACAAAACACCGTGTTTCACATATTTGGCCCTAAAGAACCGAGCCCATAGAGAATTTTGGGTCATAATCTGCCAGGCAAATTTCAAGAACAGCGACTTTTGAATATCCTCAAAGTCCCGAACCCCCACTCCACCTTCTTCCACCGGTGCGCACACTTTCCTCCACGCCCTCCATTTTCTTTTCCCCACACCATTAGCTTCTCCCAAAAAAAGGAGGCACATAGGCTATTGATTTTATTAATCACCGATTTAGGCACATGAACAACCGACATGAGGTGAGTAGGCATATGCTAGTAAGGACATGACGAAGTAATACTAGCCTACCACCTTGAGATAATAATTTATTCTTCCATCCTACCAATTTTTTTCTCACTCTATCCAACAAGCTCTCAAAGTGTATATCTTTCAACCGACCATCAACAATAGGGACGCCAAGATACTTGAAAGGAAAACTGCCCTTCAAAAACCCCGTTACCATAAAGTCTCTGATTTGCCGTTGAGATAAACCTTTAGAAAAAAAAAAAATAGCAGACTTTTCTAGGTTCATTTTCTGGCCAGACCACCTCTCATAAAGTCGGAGCACCCCTATCAACTCTCTAACAGAACCTTTAGCAGCATTTGCAAAAATCATTACATCATCAGCGTAGAGTAAATGGGACACCACAGGAGACCCAACAGGATGAGAAAAAAATCTCAATCTTATAACCGGAATCTACCCAAGCCTTAATGAGTCGGGATAACACTTCTTCCATAAAGATAAACAAATACGAGGACAATGGATCCCCCTAGCAAAGCCGTCTTGAAGATTAAAGAATCCTTTAAAAGTTTCGTTCATCAGCACCGAGAACCACGGTGAACAGATACAATTCCGAATCAAACCACAGAAGCTGTCTGGAAACCCAAATGCCTTCAATACCTCCAAAAGAAATCCGTAATTAATTCGATCATAAGCTTTGCTCATATCAATTTTTATCAACAAGTTACCATCTCTCGACTTTTTATGAAGCCGTTTCACCAGTTCTTGAGTAAGAGAAATATTTTGGCAAATACTTCTCCCCTTAACAAAGGCCCCTTGTTCAGGAGCAATCAGGCGATCAAGCACCACTGATATCCTATTCACCAATAACTTGGACAGCACTTTATAGAACACCGTACATAAACTGATCGGTCAAAAATTATCAAATGAAGTGGGCTCTGAAAGTTTAGGAATCAAGACAATGAAGGACGCCGTAAAGAATCTTGGAACCTCATACCACTGAAAAAATCCTGAACAGCCAACATCACATCCCCTTTAACAATCCTCCAATAGCTAGTAAAGAAAAGCGAACCAAACCCATCCGGTCCTAGCGAGCTATTCACATCTATCGACTTAAATGCCTCCAACACTTCATCTTCCGTAGGTAGGACCCCGAAGGAGCAAACATCTTCCGCTGTCAAGATATCTATATTAACTCAGCCAAAACCGATACCTCACAACACGACTCTTGGGATAAAAAGGATTCAAAAAATTTAACAGCCCTCTCATGCACCATTTCCGGTGATCCCAACACATTTCCATCATTCAGTCTCATCTGAATCACACAAGATTGCCTCCAGCGTTGGGCCACCACCGCATGAAAAAAACGAGAATTTTGATCACCTTCACAATTCTGTTTTTGCCTAGCCTGTTGCAGCAACTTCATCTCCTCTCTTTTAACCCAAGCATCAAGCTCCAGAGAAGTGGACATCATATTAGCATTCATCTCTTTCGAATAATTGTTTTGTAAGGATTCCTCGAGAAATTCCAACATTCCCTCAAGAGATTGAATATGTGCTTCTACCCTGCCAAAAACATTTTTATTCCACATCCCAAGAGCTATTTTAACTCCTTTAGTTTCCAAGCCAAGTTGCTCATAGCACCGCTCTCACCCTGCTCATTCAACCAATTTTCCTCAACAACAGAGACAAAATCAGGGTGCTTTGTCCGCATGTTCTGAAATCGAAAGGGAGCAGGACCATATTTATTAACAGCCGAGAGAAGACAAAAGATCATCGGAGAATGGTCCGAGGTAGTTCTTTTCAAGTATCGACCAACAACACTCCCATATTTAGAAACAAAACAATTTTTAACCAAAATGCGATCAAGTTTCGTCCAACTCCGGGCCATACCCTGTTGTCCATTGCACCAAGATAATTGCTTTCTGTTGGGAAATAGGCAATGAAACAAACAACAAAGAAATGAAATAAACCGCAGCGGATGCAACAATGAGAAATAAAACAGTAAAGACAGAAAGAATATACAGATTTAAGTGGTTCAGCTCAAAATGAGCTTACGTCCACTGTGGGGTTGGTTTCAAAATTTTACTAGATCAAATGGAGGTTACAGAGAGAGTATCGAGAGATACTTACAACAGAGAACACTCACCTCACGTGTATACACTCAATCCTCACAAGTTTCACTCAGAATGGTGGAGAAATGGAGAAGAAAATGATCTAGAGGCTGTTACTGTTCACTGGCGCCGAAAACAGAGCCTTCGTTCGTCGTCTACTTCTTCGTCGTCTAATACGCGAAAAAGACTTCGCGCTATTTATATTCTGCAATCTCGCTCGAGCGAGATTTAAACTCGCTCGAGCGAGGACTTCTAGGTCAGATTCGCTCGACTAGAATTCGGACACCTGGCGCCACGTGGAATCTCGCTCGAGCGGGAGGTCGAGCGAGTGTCGAGCGAAGTTACTGCCTGAACCTCGCTCGAGCGGGAGGTCGAGCGAGGGTCGAGCGAAGTCTCGGGTTGGAGCAATTCTGGAAGTGTCACAGTCTCGCTCGAGCGAGGGTCGAGCGAGACAGGACTGGGCAGGTATTCCAAAGCCATACTCAACAAATCTCCACCTTGGCTTGAATACCTAACAGCCCCATAATATCCAGATCAACCCAAGAATGTAAAATGCAGTAACTGAGAAAACCAACCCCATCTGAGTTCCCTAAGGAACCTGGAAATCCCGAACCCCTATCAAGTCCAAACAAAGTTTGAACTTGAATACTGCAACTGGCTTGGTCATAACATTTGCTGGATTCTCTGAAGTACCAATCTTCTGAATACTGACTGTACCATCTGACACTACTCCTCTGATAAAGTGATACCTGACGTCAATGTGCTTTGTCCTCTCATGATACATTTGATTTTTGGTCAAATGTATAGCACTCTGGCTGTCACAAAACACTGTCATCTCTGTCTGCTGAAGACCCAGGTCACTGATAAGCCCCTTCACCCAAATGGCCTCCTTAACAGCCTCAGCTGCTGCCATGTATTCTGCCTCTGTAGTTGATAAAGCAACAGTTGATTGAAGTGTTGCTTTCCAACTAATAGCAGAACCACACAAAGTGAAAATGTAGCCTGTCAATGATCTTCTCTTATCTAAATCCCCAGCATAGTCAGAATCAACAAAACCAATCACAACAGAACTGAGATCTACATCTCTATCAAATATCAAGCCCACATGCGAGGTTCCTTTCAAGTACCTCAAAATCCATTTCACAGCCTGCCAGTGAGTTCTACCAGGATTAGCCATATATCTGCTAACCACACTCACTGCCTGTGAAATATCTGGACGGGTACACACCATAGCATACATAATGCTACCTACAGCATTAGAGTAAGGAACATTTGCCATGGACTGTTCCTCCTCATCTGTCTGGGGGATAGGGAAGCTGAAAGTTTAAAATGCGACGCCAACGGCGTGCTGACAGGCTTGGAGTCAGACATTCCAAACCTGTCTAGAACCTTCTCTATATACTTTCTCTGGGACAAGTATAACTTCCCAGCTTTTCTATCCCTGTAAATATCCATCCCCAGTATTTTCTTAGCATCACCTAAATCTTTCATCTCAAACTCATCCTTAAGTTGAGTTTTCAACAAATCAACATCAACCATGCTTTTAGCAGTTATAAGCATGTCATCAACATAAAGCAATAAGTGAATGAAAGACTTATCAGGCAATTGTTTATGATATACACAACAGTCATAATTACTTCTCAAATAATTATGATCACTCATAAACAAATCAAAACGTTTACATTGCCTAGGTGACTGCTTCAACCCATACAAAGACCTCTTCAGTCTGCATACACGGTCTTCTTTGCCTTCAACTGTGAACCCCTCTGGCTGACGCATATAGATAGTTTCTTCAAGCTCACCGTGTAAGAACGCTGTCTTCACATCTAGCTGCTGAAGCTCCAGGTCATACAAAGCCGTGATGGCTAGTAAAACTCGGATTGAACTGTGCTTTACTACTGGAGAGAACACTTCAGTGAAGTCGATCCCCTCTCTCTGACTGTAGCCTTTAGCAACTAGACGAGCTTTGTATCTTGCATCAGACTGGATTCCTTCTTTTCTCTTGAAAACCCATTTGCAGCCCACAACTCTGGTCTTCGCTGGTAACTTAACCAAATCCCAGGTTTGGTTCTTGTGAAGAGACTCAATCTCTTCAGTCATCGCTGTACACCACTGTGCAGACTCAGTACTCTTCACAGCCTCTGAGTAACTGGAAGGCTCCTGCCCCACAATTTCTTCCGCTGTAGCGAGTGCATAACTGATCATATCTGCATGAGCATATCTCTGAGGTGGTCTGATCTGCCTCCTCTGTCTACCTGCAGCTATACTGTATTGCTCCTCAGCTGGTGTCTCAGTCTCTGACTCAGAACCATGCTCATCAGTCATAGCATGATCCTGAGTTGCTGGTGGTGTCTCAAGTGAAGCCTGTAGCTCCACCTTCTTCCCTGTAGACACGGGAATTTGTTTTGTCGGACTAAGCATGGATTTCTCATCAAACACAACATCCCTGCTTATCACAAACTTGGGTGACTTGGGATCAGTACACCACAACCTATATCCCTTCACCCCAGAAGCATATCCCATAAAAATACACTTCTTTGCCCTAGGTTCTAGCTTACCATCATTTACATGAAAATAAGCAGGGCAACCAAAAATCTTCAGGTTCAAATAATCAGTAGGTTCATCAGACCATACCTGATTAGGTGTCTTCAACTCAATAGCTGTGGCTGGAGAGCGGTTCACCAGAAAACAGGCTGTATTGACTGCTTCCGCCCAAAAGTCCTTAGACAGGCCGGCATTGGAGAGCATACTGCGTGCTCGTTCTAGGAGGGTCCGGTTCATCCGTTCAGCCACTCCATTTTGCTGTGGAGTGTGCCTGACTGTATGGTGTCTGGCAATTCCTTCGTTCTTACAGAACTCATCGAAGTCATTGCCCACAAAACTCCATCCCGTTGTCAGTCCGAAGCCGTTTCACCTTCTTGCCGGTCTGATTCTCTATCAGAACTTTCCACTGCTTGAAGAAGACTTCACTTTTCTGTTTCAAAAAATAAACCTACACTTTCCGTGAGTAATCATCAATGAATGTAAGCAAGTAATTAGCTCCACCTTTTGATGGAATTGAAGACGGACCCCAAAGGTCGGAATGAATGTAGTCCACTGTACCTTTTGTTCTGTGGACCCCAGTTGCAAACTGAACCCTGCTCTGCTTCCCGAATACACAGTGCTCGCACAGGTCTAGCTTGCCCAAATTCTGATTCCCTAGCAACCCTTGCTTACTGAGGATAGACATCCCCTTCTCACTCATATGGCCCAATCTCATGTGCCATAGACGAGTAACATCTGACTCAGACTGATCAGATACTGAAACTGCAGCTTCACCGCTGACAGTACTGCCCTGGAGGAAATAGAGACCATCTTTCAGGTCTCCCTTCATGATGATCATGGAGCCTTTGCTGACTTTCAAAACTCCACCTTGTCCTATGTACTTTAAGCCCAAAGAATCAAGGGCCCCCATGGAGATAAGATTCTTTTTCAAGTCTGGAATGTGCCGGACGTTGGTCAATGTCCTAACCATCCCATCAAACATCTTGATCTTCACAGAACCCATTCCTACAACCTTGCAAGCAGTGTCGTTCCCCAACAAAATAGAACCACTGTTGACTGATTCATAAGACATGAACCAGTCCCTTCTGGGACACATGTGGAACGTGCAAGCTGAGTCCATCACCCACTTATCACTGAACCGACTGTTTGAATCACTGATTGCAAGAACTACATCAGAGCCGTCAGATTCATCAGCAGCACTGACGGCATTAGAGGAACTCGTAGATTCCTCCTTCTTCTTCAACTTCGTACACTCACTCTTGTAGTGTCCAAACTTCTGACAGTAATAACATTTTACATTCTTCTTGTAGGACTTGGACTTTGACTTCCCCCGGGACTTGCCTCTGCCCTTCTCTGAACCCTTCTGACTGGATCTTCCTCTCTCGGAGGTATCTTTGACAAACAAACCACTGGCCTGTGCTTCACCACCCTTATCATACTTACTCCTCAACTCCTTCGAGTTCAAAGCTGACTTCACATCTGCTAAGGAGATAGTATCTCTACCATACAGCATAGAATTCACAAAATTCTCAAAAGAGGCAGGTAATGAACACAGCACAATAAGAGCTTGATCTTCATCATCAAGCTTAATGTCAACATTTCTAAGATCCATTACAATCTTATTGAACTCATCTAGGTGTTCAGATACTAACGAACCCTCAGTCATTTTGAGTGTATACAACCGTTGTTTTAAATACAACCGGTTTGTGAGAGACTTCTTAATGTACAAGCTCTCAAGCTTGTTCCAGAGACCCTCAGCGGTCTCCTCCTCCGCCACCTCTCTCAACACTCCATCAGACAATGATAACAGAATTGTACTATGTACCTTTTCTTCATCGTCCTTAGACGGTACAGGAGAATCTGCCGTCCGTTCCTCTAGAACTCTGAATAACCCCTGCTGGCGTAACAAAGCCCTCATCTTCAGGCGCCACAAGCTGAAACTGTTCTGACCGTCAAATTTCTCAACTTCAAATCTTGCTGTAGCCATCCCTTCAAATATTCACAGAGCCTGAAAACGCTCTGATACCAGTTTGTTGGGAAATAGGCAATGAAACAAACAACAAAGAAATGAAATAAACCGCAGCGGATGCAACAATGAGAAATAAAACAGTAAAGACAGAAAGAACACACAGATTTAAGTGGTTCAGCTCAAAATGAGCTTACGTCCACTGTGGGGTTGGTTTCAAAGCTTCACTAGATCAAATGGAGGTTACAGAGAGAGTATCGAGAGATAATTACAACAGAGAACACTCACCTCACGTGTATACACTCAATCCTCACAAGTTTCACTCAGAATGGTGGAGAAATGGAGAAGAAAATGATCTAGAGGCTGTTACTGTTCACTGGCGCCGAAAACAGAGCCTTCGTTCGTCGTCTGCTTCTTCGTCGTCTAATACGCGAAAAAGACTTCGCGCTATTTATATTCTGCAATCTCGCTCGAGCGAGATTTAAACTCGCTCGAGCGAGGACTTCTAGGTCAGATTCGCTCGACTAGAATTTGGACACCTGGCGCCACGTGGAATCTCGCTCGAGCGGGAGGTCGAGCGAGTGTCGAGCGAAATCACTGCCTGAACCTCGCTCGAGCGGGAGGTCGAGCGAGGGTCGAGTGAAGTCTCGGGTTGGAGCAATTCTGGAAGTGTCACAGTCTCGCTCGAGCGAGGGTCGAGCGAGACAGGACTGGGCAGGTATTCCAAAGCCATACTCAACACTTTCCATCCATCTTCCAATCAATCAAACCACAATGCTGAATACAATGATATTTAAAGTCTTCCATGGAACAACTAAGCCTTGGATTACTTCCCATCCTTTCCTCATTAGACCGGATGACATTAAAATCCCCCATCACAATCTAGGGAACACCAACCGATGAAATGAAATAGATGTCGTCCCAAAGTTCCTTTCTTTCTGGTTGAGAACACTTCGCATACACAAACGAAACCAATGCTGCACCATTCGCATCAGAGAACAAAGCAGCAAAACATTGATTATTCGCATCAATTAAATCAACAACAATATCTTCTTTCCAACAAACCCATAGCTTACCCCTTACATTAACATTTTCAGCATAAAAAGAGAACTCCGAGCTATCTGCCCATCTTTTGAGTTTATCAACCTGTTGAAATGGTTCCGCAATAGCCAAAATATCCACATTAAATTTCTAAACAGCTTTTTAACTCTTCTCTTGGAAGTGCCCAAACCCCAGACATTCCACATAAAAATATTACCAATCATAAATTCAATTTTTTGGACTGGGTTTTCACCCTTTGTGACCTTCTAACAGCAATATCATAGTCCTCCTGAGTTTCCTGGACAGCACTCCTTGAACCTGGATCCGATTCATAATCTTTAGTGACATCAACTTCTATACCATCGTCCCCCTCAGATATGGCTTCAAACCTATTTCTACAGACAACCGGGCTCTCCTTTTCTGCCCTAGATTGAACCACTTCCAACTGAACGTTCTCATTGATGCTAGCAACCACAACATCACCAGCAGCCGCACTCAATTCTTTGCCAGGGAGATCATCAACATTTATCTCACCATCCTCCATTTCCGGGATGACAGTTTTGTGGGAAACAAGGGACTCACCTTCTCTTACAGAAGTTTCAGCACCACCATTCAATTCCAATCGCCTCATCTCGACCTCCCTAGACCACTCACCCCCTTGCTCACACAACAAATCCGATTTATTTTCCACTACCACAACCTGCTTCCCCGGTAACTAGCCTATATCTCTCTCTAATTATTGCTTTTTGGCAATATTTTTTCCATGGTCTAGGGTTTAGATGGCATTTTTTATGTTGTTGTCTCATTGTTTGGATGGCATTTTTTTCTGCAAGATCTCATTTGGTGATTTCATTGTTTGATTGGGACTAAATCATTGTCATGATACCAAAACTAACAGTTTTTTCTCAAACGTAAAGCTGCTAATCATTCAAAACTTTTTGGTTTTCAAACAAATGAATAAGATCATTAAGAGCCTTGATTATGCATCAACTGTAGTTGTGTAGGTTTTGGGACAAAGGAGCATCATTTGAATGAATTTGGCAAAAATGAATAAAGAAAAGAAAGAAGAGATTATTATTTGGGATTTCGACTTTTACATAAAGATAATCAAACTGCACCAACTTAAAACATTGACACCATGCAAAGCTATTAGGTGGATTGATAATAATGATCATAACTATATAATCAACCACCTCATCCAAGTTCATTTACTTCCCCTCAAAGTCATAGTCCTCTTTCTTTAAGTGCCAGTGCTCCTTCAACTTACTACCCATATATATATATATATATATATATATATATAATATTGTCAGGTAAATATAATACGGTTTTATTATATTTATTAGAAGTTATTTGTAAGCAAAAAGTTCTACAAGATTGTTAACTTCACTTTTAAATTTATCCTATTAACTTATCATAATCTAACACTTTGTAGCCCCCAAGGATCGAACCATTTGGCTCATCTAGCATGGGTACATCAAGAATTGTTGAAGAATTTATGAAAGTGGACATGTTGAAGCTTCAAGATCAATAAATGAGAGTGTAACTGGAGAGTTCCTAATAATAAAAGGGATTCAAGTTTTTACTCAAGCGCCAAGCATCAAAATGGTTTGTCAAAATTTCCTTTCTTTTAAAACGTGAGTTGTGGTAATATTGTATACTTAATTGTTAAATTCTTTAAATAGTTAAAGAAGATTTTTAACTAGATGTTGAGAGGGATATTGGATTAGTTGATGATAGTGCCATCAATTCTTCTATAGTGAAGTTTGTTGACGAACCCAAGTCTAGAATGATTTTCAAGGATAATGATGCACTAATTGTATATTACAAGCAATATGTAAAGTAAGAGGGATTCAGAGTGAGGACACAAAGGACTAAATGAGAGTTAGATGAGACAGTTAAATACTTGACCCTTGGTTGTTCAAGAGGTGTAAAGCATATAAGTACTAGTAGTAATATATCAAAACCACATCCAACAACAAAGATTGAATGTAAGGCAAAAATAAATGCCCACTTGGTGAATGGTGAGTGGCATTTGACTATAATAAAACTTGTTCACAATCATGGATTGAGCCCGCACAAATTTAGATATTTTAAATGAGGAATATAGATGCAATTGTTAAATGGAAGCTTGGTTTGAATGACAGAGTTGGGATAAGGTTGAATAAGAGTTTCAACTCATTGGTTGTTAAAGACAGAGGTTTTGGAAACCTTGAGTTCACAGAAAAAAATTGTCAAAACTACATTGATAAGGCAAGGCACCTTCGCCTAAGTAAAGAAGGTGTTGAGGCACTTCTAGCTTATTTTGAGAGGATGCGTGATATGGATGCTGGTTTTTACGCCACTTATATGAATTTCAATGATGACTTGAGATTGAGAAATATATTTTGGATTGATGCACAGAGTAGAGCGTCCTACCTATACTTTGGAGATATTGTAATATATGATATGACTTATTTGATGTGACGTCCTCAATCTGCGCTTTGGGATTTAACGTAAATTGAAGAGTCAGAGTAAGTAACACTAGGCTACTTACCCCCATACGTATCAGGAGTTCAACGCATGCACCTAAACTTACTATCATATGCAACGTAATTCACAACAGAAATGTGTCTAAATAAAAATTTAACTAAGAAATCAAACGATCACATGGTAGGAACATAACTTTCATATAACATAATATTCATATCGCAACATTATCTCATTACACAACATAATCCAGTTTGTGACGCCCCAAAATTCTCTTTAAAATAAATATGGGAATCGAGACATCGGGGTGCTGACAACACGGGTCACATATCTCAACGACAAGTGCCAAACGTGTGTGCACACGTGACATACACAAATAAAAGCAGTGGATAAATTAAGTCATTAGCTAAGTACCAGAATTTTTTAGAAATATTTTACAAACCAGTTTAACATATATTCTCCAACAGGAGATTTAATACAGTCATTCGAAAGATAAATCATAAAAACATATACTTATAAAAAGGGAAAATTAATTTCCCAAGATAACAATTTTATAATACGAATACTTCAACAGTGGAGTCGCCTCCTCAGGCTCAGCCTCCACAAAAATCTGCATCCAAAAGCTATGACGCCAGAAATAGCATCGTAGGTAAGTATAACCCAAACAAACCAAAAGACAGAAATACATTCATGCAACAACACTACGCATGAACAGGATACCGTATGCATGAAACTTAAAATCATCTTTCTCAAAACATATACAATAACCACACACGCCAAAATTCCAATTTGGCCCAAATTAAAACTTCAATAAAATCATCCATAATTTTTCCAGAAAATGATATCCGTAAATTCATTAAAACCACAACCATTTTTCCAAAAAATGGCCTAAATATCCGTTTTATTAACCGTATGTACCATGATCTCCCCTAGGGACCATCCGCACACCCTGGCTTTCATCATCATATCGAAGGTAACGACCACGCATGTGACTTCGGAACGAGCGATGCCTAGCTAACCACGCCTAGCACGTACCATGACCAGACATCCCCTAGCTTCCGCCAGCAGAGGAGCCACGGAGTCAGTACGAGAGCGTTACCATCCCGTCCAATCCCGTCATCGCCCAGCGACGACCGAGGGGACGTTTGAGATCCCAGATTGACGTGTATTTTTACACGTTATTTTATTCTATATATTAATTAATTTAATTTATTTTAATAATATTATTGGTTGTGATTTATTTGTTTAAAATATTTATTTGAGTTATTCGTTAGTAAGTGTTAGTTTTATGTTGTTTTTATAATTAAATGTTGAGTTACGTTGTTTCTTTATTAATTTAAATGTGAGGTAATTATTTTAATGAGTGGAATTTAAATTCCTTTATTTTATTATGTGAATTTATTTGATGTGTTTTTATTTATTTATTTTATCTTAAGTAGTCTCGGCGTTTAAATTAATTTATTTAGCTCTATGTATTGGAATTCTTTAATTAGATCAACACTGTGAACCGAGTTGTGGGGACTGGATCTTGTTTATTTCCTTCTCTTTTTTTTTTTTTTTTTCTTTTTCTCCTTTCTTCCCCTGCGTTCCCCCCTGTCCCGTGTGCGACACAAGCCCCCCCCCTCACTTCCGTTCGGTCCAACTCAGCCCAGCCACCCACCGCCGGCCGCCACCCTTCACCGCCCACACCGCCAGCCTCCCCACACGCCGGCGAGTCCACCGGCACCGGTGGTGTCACCTCCGGCCACCCCACCGCCCCCACATGGCACATACCCGAAAATGGGTTTAATGGGTTTTCACCAATTTTCTGACGCCGTCGTCGGTCCCCTTGGCTTCCGACCACCACCACTAGACTCCCCACCCTCCGACGAGCATAACCCACCGTCGGTAGCCACCCCAATTTCTCTCTCTCTCCTCCATCAGAAATGGGTCTTAAAATGGGTTATTTTTCACCGTGCCGCCGTCTGGCCACCGTAGGCCTCACCACCACCACCAAAAGACTCCCCTCGCCCAGCCGGTCATCCCCCTATCTCAGTTTCCCCAACCGTTGCCCCACCTTCCCTATACAACCTCAAGCACGAAAATGGGTTTTCACCCATTTTGATCTCGATCCGCCACATTCCGATGGTTGTGCCGCCACACCACCACTTCCATGAGATTTCCCACCTTCCAAAGAGTATCTCCCTAAATTTTGGTGTCAAATCGAGCACTTTAGCCTAACGTAGAAGTGACCACTACGAACGCAGTGGATTGACATTCGTTCAAAGGAATTACGTTTTAACCGCTGTAAGTACTTTCCAAACGAGTTTTAAGATTTAAATATATTTTTGCATTAACATCTATGTGTTGGTTGATGTTGATAATTGATGGTTGATTGGATTATTTAAATGTTGGATATTTGGTGCATGGTTGTCTGTATTGTGTATTTACGCGCATGCTCATGGAAATATTTGGAAATCAAATTTTTGCATGATTTCGGATATTCATGTGTTAGAAATGGAAACTGGGTTTTAAATTGAGTTTAATGGATTTTAATGGTTTTTGGCTGAGTCATAACGGGGACGGCGATACGTAACGTCCATTGTGATCAACGTGTGTGTGGATGACATAATGGGGACGGCGATACGTAACACCCATTATGGTCATTGTGTGTGTGTCAGTCATAATGGGACGGTGATATGTAACGCCCGTTATGGTCATTGGGTGTGCATTTCATAACGGGGACGGCAATACGTAACGCCCGGTATGAAATGAGTGCGTGTGAATCATAATAGGGACAGCGATATGTAACACCCATTATGATTGGTGTGTGTATTTGTCATATCGGGGACGACGATACGTAACGACCGGTATGATTGGTTTTGCGAATATTATTTTATGAGAAATGATGGATGATTTTACTGAAATTTTATCGTGGACTAAAATGGGATTTTGGCGTGTGTTTATCTTATTTATTTTGAGAAAGAGGTTCTTTTGAGATTCGTGTATTTGGAGTCGTGTTCATGAGTTTTGTCGTTGCATGAGTATATTTATGTCTTTTGGTTTGGTTGGGTTGTATTTACCTGCGATACCATCTTGGCGTCGTAGTTTTTGGATGCAGATTTTGAAGAGGCTGAGCCTAAGGAGACGGCTCTGCCGGTGATGTGTTATAATTATAAATTGTTATTTCGGGAAATTTATTTTCCCGTTTTAAAAATATGTATTTGTTTAATTTGTATTTCGGATGACTGTATTAAATCTCCTGTTGGAGAGTTTATATTAAAATGGTTTGTAAAATATTTCTAAAAAAAAATTCTGGTAGTTAGTTATTGACCTTAATTTATCCGCTGCGACTTTTATTTATGTATGTCACGTGCGCACACACGTTTGACACTTGTCGTTGGGATGTGTGACCTGTGTTGTCATCATCCTGACGCCTCGATTGCAGTGTTATTTTAAGGGAAATTTGGGGGCGTCACAGGTGGTATCAGAGCAGTTCAGCTCTGGGGTAAATCCGCAAGTTACCTAGGGACAGTACCATAAAAGTTGTGGTTTTAAAAATTTATTTGTTTCGTTATTTGGTTATTGTATTTTATTTTATTATTCTAATTATTCTTTAAGTTTTTCCTACTATTATATATGGTAAGATTACCGATATTCATTTCGTTGTGTTGTGCTTTTTATTTTAATGTGCATGTTGTTTATTTATTTATTTTCATAATTAATTTAGTTCTGAATGATTGGTTTGCTTTATTTTATTTTATTTTAATATTTGTTTAATATTGTAATTGGGCAGTAGTTAAGATTTTAGTTAGTTGATTTTATTTAGTCAAGTAGTTGAGCATTTATTTAATTATTTATTTTATATATGCCTTTATTTTTGTTTAAATTGGAATTTGGATATTTCGGATTAGATTATTATTTTAAATCAATCTATTTATTGAATCTGATATTTTAAATAATTGTGTTATGGAATTCCTTATTTTAAAGTTTATTTCTTTTGTTGTGGGTTACTTTATTTTCTTAAGCTTTTATTCAATTATCATCAGGATTTGATTTTAATTTTAATTCATAGGTTTCTTACGAGATAGTTTTGGATTTTGTTTATTATCTTTTTATTTTAATTATGACTTTTGTATTTTAAATATTTCTGAAAGTTTGAAAAATTTATTTAGACAAAGATTTAAAGGAAATCGCTATTATGTTTTCTTTTTAGGGACATGCTTTGAAGTAGGTTTTAAAATTTATTATCTTTCCACATTTCCGTTTGTTTTATTTTAAAGGTTTATCTATTTACTTTAATGAGTGGATTTGTTTTGGCTACTTGTTTGTATTTATTTATTAATTAATTTATCGATTTAATTATTTTATTATGGTTCATTTCTTTTAAAGGTTTTAAATTTTAGAGATTTCTACAATAAATCTTTTTTAAGAGTTGTATTTTGTAGAGAATTTCAAAGTTTTATTTGTGATTTTATTTGCTGTTCTTATTTTAATTTAATCTCATTCTTTTATTTAATAAAAGTATTTTGTGACTTTGTGTTTATTAAAGGAGGTGGGCTTGTTTTCTTGAATGAGTGGCTTTTACTTATTTGTTTATTAAATCTTTTCCCCCTTTTGTGTTTTTATAAAATATTTATGTAAATTACTTGAGTTTTATTTAATGGTTGGATATATTGCTATATCTTTGTGAGATGAATTTGTTTTAGTAAATTATTGGTATTTATGTAATTGGACTTCTTTGTTGGTATTGCCTATGTTATTTATGTGAAATACCTGGGTCTCATTGAGTATTTGAGTTTCTAAGTTTTAATTTTATTTTGGGGAGATTGTTAGAAGTGTATTTTAGATAAACTCTTCTTGTGAGTGTGAAATTGTTGATCATTAATATATTGTTATGGAATATGTCTTAGTAATACTTATGATAGTAGGTGATCAATTATTTCTTTGGTGAAGTTTTGATGTAGTTTTTGTTTGTGGGTGCTTAGAGATTGTTATGTAATAGTTACGTGTATGTAAATTTTGGAGCGTACTTATTTTGTTTTGTGTTTGACTTGGGAGAATTTGTTTTGTTAAATGATAAGGTTGAATTGATGTGATGGAAATAAATTCAAGAGATAAATTTTAGGCTTCTGGGCGAATTAATTGGGATGAGCAACTTAAGTATGATTTTTAGGAAATTTAATGGTTAGAAGCATTTGTTGAGATGTCTTAAGAAATTAGTTGTGACTTAAGGTCGCATAGGAATTAAAATATTTGAGATTATTCCATCTCATGTGTATTGAAGGTCCAGTTGGGAAAGTTATCTATATTGTGGTTATTATGCTAATTAAATTGAGTAGAGTGAGAGGATTTTGTTGTGATATACGTTGGGGTTTAGGTATCAACCATAATGGTATAATCAAAATTATGATATATTAAAATTTTAGGATTTGAAAGAGTGGTATAGGATTTCTTGCTAATAGATGTTAAGCTAATTTTTACTTATAGTGATAATTCATGAGGGCTTAGATTTTTATGCATTTAGTGAGGCTTTTAAAGTGCGCGGTTTAAGTTTTACGTTGGTTTTGAGGAATTAGTGGTGACTTGAAAACTGGGATAATACTTGTAAGTGGAGATTTATCTTTTGGTTGGGTAAATTATGTTTATTGATGGTTAGCTTGGGAAGATAAACTTGGGAGTTACTTTAGGGTGGCACAAAGTGTGGTATGGAGTTAGTGAATATTAGAATTTTGGGAGATTGTACTGAGGTCCTTGTACATGTGGAGTTTAGATTGATTGGCCACCTCAGGAGTCTTAGAGATGAAATATTATTTGGAAACCATACGGTTATGATGGAATAACATTCATTGTGTAATTGAGGAAAATAGATGATTGTGCTAATACTTGGAGTGAGTGTTGAGCTGTGTGGTAGGTGAGTTATTAGAGTTTTATTAGTTGCAGCTGAGCGAATTTCGGGGACGAAATTCTTTTTAAGGGGGGGAGAATGTGAGATCCCAGACTTACGTATATTTTTACACGTTATTTTATTTTCGGTATTAATTAATTTAATTTATTTTAATAATATTATTGGTTGTGTTTTATTTGTTTAAAATATTTATTTGAGTTATTCGTTAGTAAGTGTTAGTTTTATGTTGTTTTTATAATTAAATGTTGAGTTACGTTATTTCTTTATTAATTTAAATGTGAGGTGATTATTTTAATGAGTGGAATTTAAATTCCTTTATTTGATGTGTTTTTATTTATTAATTTTATCTTAAGTAGTCTCGGCGTTTAAATTAATTTATTCAGCTCTATGTTTTGGAATTCTTTTATTAGATTAACACTGTGAATCGAGTTGTGGGGATTGGATCTTGTTTATTTCCTTCTCTTTTTCATTTTTTTCATTTTTCTTTTCTTTTTCTTTTCTTTTTCTCCTTTCTTCCCCTGCGTTCCCCCCTGTCCCGTGCGCGACACAAGCCCCCCCCCTCACTTCTGTTCGGTCCAACTCAGCCCAGCCACCCACCGCCAGCCGCCACCCTTCACCGCCCACACCGCCAACCTCCCCACACGCCGGCGAGTCCACCGACTCTGGTGATCTCACCTCCGGCCACCCCACCTCCCCCACACGGCACATACCCAAAAATGGGTTTAATGGGTTTTCACCCATTTTTTGACGCCGTCGCTGGTCCCCTTGGCCTCCGACCACCACCACTAGATTCCCCACCCTTCGGCGAGCATAACCTACCGTCGGTAGCCACCTCAATTTCTCTCTCTCTCCTCCACCTGAAATGGGTCCTAAAACGGGTTGTTCTTCGCCGCGCCGCCGTCCGGCTACCGTAGGCCTCACCACCACCACCAAAAGACTCCCCTCGCCAAGCCGGTCATCCCCCTAGCTTAGTTTCCCCAACCGTTGCCCCACCTTCCCGGTACAACCTCAAGCCCGAAAATGGGTTTTCACCCATTTTGACCCCGATCCACCACCTTCCGGTGGTTGTGCCGCCACACCACCACTTCCATGAGATTCCCCACCTTCCAAAGAGTATCTCCCGAAATTTTGGTGTCAAACCGAACACTTTAGCCTAACGTACAAGTGACCGCTACGAACGCAGTGGATTGACGTTCGCTCAAAGGAATTACGTTTTAATCGCTGTAAGTACTTTCCAAACGAGCTTTAAGATTTAAATATATTTTTGCATTAACATCTATGTGTTGGTTGATGTTGGTATTTGTTGGTTGATTGGATTATTTAAATGTTGGATATTTGGTGCATGGTTGTCTGCATTGTATATTTACGCACATGCTCATGGAAATATTTGGAAATTGGATTTTTGCATGATTTCGGATATTCATGTGTTGGAAATGGAAACTGGGTTTTAAATTGAGTTTAATGGATTTTAATGGTTTTTGGCTGAGTCATAACGGGGACGGCGATATGTAACGCCCGTTGTGAACAACATGTGTGTGGATGACATAATGGGGACGGCGATACGTAACGTCCATTATGGTCATTGTGTGTGTGTCAGTCATAATGAGGACGGCGATACGTAAGGCCCATTGTGATTGATAGTGTGTGGATGACATAATGGGGACGGCGATACGTAACGCTCGTTATGGTCATTGGGTGTGCATTTCATAACAGGGACGGCGATACGTAACGCCCGGTATGAAATGAGTGCGTGTGAATCATAATGGGGACGGCGATACGTAACGCCCATTATGATTGGTGTGTGTGTGTGTTTATCATATCGGGGACGATGATACATAACGCCCGGTATGATTGGTTTTGCGGATATTATTTTCTGAGAAATGATGGATGATTTTACTGGAATTTTATCGTGGACTAAAATGGGATTTTGACGTGTGTTTATCCTATTTATTTTGAGAAAGAGGTTCTTTTGAGATTCGTGCATTTGAAGTCGTGTTCATGAGTTTTGTTGTTGTATGAGTATATTTCTGTCTTTTGGTTTGGTTGGGTTGTACTTACCTGCGATGCCATCTTGGCGTCGTAGTTTTTGGATGCAGATTTTGAAGAGGCTGAGCCTAAGGAGACGGCTCCACCGGGGATGTGTTATAATTATAAATTGTTATATCGAGAAATTTATTTTCTCCTTTTAAAAATATGTATTTGTTTAATTTGTATTTTGGATGACTGTATTAAATCTCTTGTTGGAGAGTTTATATTAAAATGATTTGTAAAATATTTCTAAAAAAAAATTCTGGTACTTAGTTATTGACCTTAATTTATCCGCTACGACTTTTATTTTTGTATGTCACGTCTGCACGCACGTTTGACACTTGTCGTTGGGATGTGTGACCTGTGTTGTCATCATCCTGACGCCTCGATTTCGATGTTATTTTAAGGGAAATTTGGGGGTGTCACAGGACGTCACTCAGTATATTCCGCTCCCGAGTGACCAGAGGAGCTCCACCGAGATAATGCCCCATCTCGGCTTGGGGCAGTGATACACACGCACCCGAAAATCATAAACATATGGAAAACCAGTTTCCATTTCCAACACATGAATATCCGAAATCATGCAAAAATCTAATTTCCAAATGTTTTCACGAACATGCGCGTAAATACACAATGCAGACGACCATGCACCAAATATCCAGCAATTAATAAATTACAACAATAACCAAATATAATATTTGTTGATGCCAAAAATATATTTAAATCTTAAAGTTTATTTGGAAAATACTTACAGCGGTTAAAAGCGTAAATCCTTGAGCAGACGTCATTCCGTAGCGCTCGTAGCGATCACTTGTACGTTAGGCTAAAGTGCTTGGTTGGACACCAAAATTTAGGGAGATACTCTTTGGAAGGTGGGGAATCTCATGGAGGTGGTGGTGTGGCGGCATAACTACCGGAAGGTGGCGGATCGGGCTCCAAAATGGTGGAAACCCATTTTCGGGTTTGGGGTTGTACCGAGAAGGTGGGGCAGCGGTTGGGGAAACTAAGCTAGGGGGATGACTGGCTGAGGTATGGGAGTGGTTTGGTGGTAAAGGTGAGATGCACGGTGGCCGGACGGCGGCGCGGCGAAGTACAAGCCATTTGAAGACCCATTTCGGGTGGAGGAGCAACTGGCGAAGTTGGGTGGCTTTGGGTAGTGGATTATGCTCGCCGGAGTGAGGGGAGGCTGCTGATAGGTCGCCGGTGCCAAGGGGTGGCCGGCGGTAGCCAGAAAATGCAAGATGAGCCAAAATACCCATTTTGGGTTTAAGCCTCACACGCCGGCTAGGAGGTTGCCGGAGGTACACCACCGGTGCAGGGGAGGTCGCCGGAGGGTAAGGGTGCTAGCGCCATGGGCGGTGAAGGACGGTGGGCGGCGGTGAGGGACGATGGGGCTGAGGACCGAATGGATGCAGAGAGGGGGAGGGGAAGTTGTCGCACGGGGGAAATCGGGAAGGAAAGAACAGACAAAGAAAGAAGAAAAAAAAAAGAAGAAAAAAGGAAAAAAGAAAAAGAAGGGAAAGAAAAGAAATGAAGACTAACTAGAATTAAAGCACAATAAAATAAACAAAAGCCAACTGAAAATACTACAATTTAAAATCAATAAAATAAAATATTTAAAACCCAACAATAAACCAATTTAATTTGAAGAACAATTTAATTATAGAACACTAATTATTATTAAGAAAGCACATCAAATAAAATGACATAATAAAATAAAGGAATTTAATTCCAATTATTAAAATAATTACCTCACATTAAAATTAATAAGAAAAGTAACGTAACTCAATATTTAATTATAACAACAACATAAAACTAATATTAACTAATCAATAGATCAAATAAATATCTTAAACAAATAAAACACAACTAATAATATTATTAAAATAATTAACACCGAAAATAAAATTACGTGTAAAAATACACGTAAATCTGAGATCTCACACAGTTAGTTTTATTTGTCATAAACATATAGATAAGTTATCAAAATAACATCCTTAAAGCCACCTAGGATCTTTCTTCACTTCCAGAAACTCATTCCCATAACGAAACCAGTCCAAACTAATATCAACACCTCCAAACCTATGACGCCCCTAAATTTTCCTTAAAATAAATACAGGAATCGAAGCATTGGGATGCTGACAACACGGGTCACGCACCCCCAACGTCAAGTGCTAAGTGTGTGAACACGTGACATACATAAATAAAAGCAACGGATAAATTAAGTCGATAACTAAGTATGAGAATTTTTTTAGAGTTATTTTACAAACCAGCTTAACATATATTCTCCAATAGGAGATTTAATACAGTCATCCGAAAGATAAATCATAAAAATACATATTTATAAAAAGGGAAAAATAATTTTCCAAGATAACAATTTTATAATAAGAATACTTCAACAGCGGAGTCGCCTCCTCAGGCTCAGCCTTCACAAAAATCTGCATCCAAAAGCTACGATGCAAGAAATGGCATCGTAGGTAAGTATAACCCAAACAAACCAAAAGACAGAAATACATTCATGCAACAATACTATGCATGAACAGGACACCGTATGCATGAAACTTAAAATCATCTTTCCCAAAACAAATACAATAACCACACACGCCAAAATCCCAATTTGGCCCAAATTAAAACTCCAATAAAATCATCCACCATTTTCCCAAAAAACTATGTCCGTAAATCCATTAAAACTACAACCATTTTTCCATAAAATGGTCCACGTAAAACCAATAATTAAAACCCGCCACTTTCCCAGAAAATGGCCTAAACATCAATTTTATTAACCGTATACACCATGATCTCCCCTAGGGACCATCCGCACACCCTGGCTTTCATCATCACACCGAAGGTAACAACCACGCATGTGACTTCGGAACAGGCGATGCCTAGCTAACCTCGCCCAACACATACCATGACCAGGCATCCCCTAGCACCCGCCAGCAGAGGAGCCACAGAGTCGGCACGAGAGCGTTACCATCCTGTCCGATCTCGTCGTCGCTTGGCGATGACCTAGGGGACATCACTCAGTATATTCCGCTCCCGAGTGACCAGAGGAGCTCTACCGGGATAATGCCCCATCCCGGCTTGGGGTCGTGATACACACGCACCCGAAAATCATAAACACATGAAAACCCAGTTTCCATTTCTAACACTTGAATATGCATGTAAATACACAATGCAGATGCACCAAATAGCCAACAACTAATAAATTCTAACAATAACCAAATACAATATTTGTTGATGCCAAAAATATATTTAAATCTTAAAGTTTATTTGGAAAATACTTACAGCGGGTAAAACCATAAATCCTTGAGCAAACGTCAATCCGCAGCGTTCGTAGCGGTCACTTGTACGTTAGGCTACAGTGCTCGGTTTGACACCAAAATTTAGAGAGATACTCTTTGGAAGGTGGGAAATCTCATGGAGGTGGTGGTGTGGCGGCACAACCACCGGAAGGTGGCGGATCAGGCTCAAAATAGGTGGAAACCCATTTTCGAGCTTCGGGTCGTATAGGGAAGGTGGGGCCATGTATGGGGAAACTGAGTTAGGGGGATGACCTGCTGGGGTAGGGGAGTGGTTTGGTGGTGGAGGTGAGATGCACGACGGCCGGATGGCGGTGCGGTGAAGAACAAGCTATTTGAAGACCCTTTTTGGGTGGAGGAGCAAACGGCGGAGATGGGTGGCTTTGGGTGGGGAGTTATGCTCACCAGAGGGTGGGGAGGTTGCTGGTAGGTCGCCGGTGCCTAGGGGTGGCCGGCAGTGGCCGGAAAATGCAAGAGAAGCCAAGAACTCATTTTCGGGTAGGAGGCTGTGCAGGGCGGTAAGGTGGCCGGAGATGACACCATCGGTACCGGTGGACTCGCTGACGTGTGGGGAAGGTTGTGGGCTGGGCGGTGTCGTCGGAGGGTGGCTGATGGTGGCGCTGGGTAGGGATAGGAGAAACGGGTGAGAGGGAAACACGGGAGGGGTCGCGCGGTCTGGGGCCGAAAATGGGGGGAAAACAAAAAGGAAAGAAAGGGAAAGAAAAAGAAGAAAAAGAAAAGAATAGAAAAGGAAAATAGAGAGAAGAAAAAGACTAACTAGAAAAAAGCACAATCAATTAAATAAAATCCGACTTGAAATACTACAATTTAATATCAATAAAATAAATTATTTAAATCCCAACAATAAACCAATTTAATTTAAAGAACAATTTAATTATAGAACACTAATTATTATTAAGAAAGCACATCAAATAAAATGACATAATAAAATAAAGGAATTTAATTCCAATTATTAAAATAATTACCTCACATTAAAATTAATAAGAAGAGCAACATAACTCAATATTTAATTATTAGAACAACATAAAACTAATATTAATTAATCAATAGATCAAATAAATATCTTAAACAAATAAAACACGACTAATAATATTATTAAAATAAATTAAAATGATTAATATCGAGAATAAAATAACGTATAAAAATACACGTAAATCTGGGATCTCACATTCTCCCCCCCTTAAAAAGAATTTCGTCCCCGAAATTCACTCAGCTGCAATTAATAAAAACTCCAATGCTCACTTACCACGCAGCTCAACACTCACTCCAAGTATTACACAATCATCTATTTTCCTCAAACACAAATGAATATTATTTCATCATAAACGTATAGTCTCCAAATATCATTCCATCTCTAGGACTCCTAAGGTAACAATGTAATCCGAAATCTTCATAGGTACACAGACTTTAGTACAATCTTGCAAAATTTTAATGTTCAATAACTCCATACAACAAATCTTGACACCCTAAAAAACACTCCCAAGTTTAACTTCCCATCTTAACCACCAAGAAACCTAATTTACCCAACAAATGATAAATCTCCCCTTACAAGTACCGTTACAAATTTCAAGTCACCACTAATTCCTCACAATCAATGTAAAACTTGAACCTCCAACTACATCGCAAATCATCACGCTTTCGCGCGCACTCTGATAACTTGCTAAATGCATAAAAAATTAAGTCCTCATAAATTATCACCATAAGTAAAAATTGGCTCATCACCTATTAACAAGAAATCCTATACCACTATTCCAAATCCTAAAATTTTAATATTTCATCATTTTGATTATACCACTATGGTTGATACCTAAACTCCAACGTATATCACAAAAAAAATCCTATCACTCTACTCAACTTAATTAGCATGATAACCACAATACATATAGCTTTCCCAACCAGACCTTCAATACTCATAGGATGGAATAATCTCAAATATTTTAATTCCTATGCGACCTTAAGTCGCAACTAATTTCTTAAGACACCTCAACAAATACTGCTAACCATTAAATTTCCTAAATATCATACTTAAGTTGCTCATCCCAATTAATTCACCTAGAAGCCTAAAATTTAGACCCCTTGAATTTAATACCATCACATCGATTCAACATCCATCAATTAACAAAATAAACTCTCTCAAGTCAAAACAGAAAACACAAAAAAAAAAAAAAGTACTCTCCAAAATTTACACACACAACTATTACATAACAATCTCTAACCATCCACAAACAAAAACAAAATTAAAACTTCACCAAAGAACAATTAATCATCTACCATCATAAGTATTCTTAAATCAGATTCCATAACAATATGTCAATGGCTAAGAATTTCACACTCACATGAAGAGTTCGCCTAGATTACAATTCCAACAATCTCCTAGAAATAAAATTCGAACTTAGAAATTCTAGCACTCAGTGAGACCCAGCTAATACATATAAACAGCATAGGAAATATCAACAAAGAAACATAATTACATAAATACCAATAATTATCAAAACGAATCCATCTCTCAAAGATATAGCAATATATCCAAACACTAAATAAAACTCAAGTAACTCACATAAATATTATATAAAAATAGCAAGGGGAAAAAGATCCAATAAACAAATAAGTAAAATCCATTCATTTAAGAAAACAAGTCCACTTCATTTGGTAATCACAAATCACCAAAAGCTTTTATTAAATAAACAAGGGAATTGAATTAAAATAAGAACAGCAAATAAAATAACAAATAAAGCTTTGAAATTCTCCACAAAACCCAACTCTTAAAAAGATTTATTGTAAAAATTTTCAGGACTTAAAACCTTTAAAAGAAAAGAGCCATAGTAAAACAAATAAATTAATAACTTGATAAATTAATAAATAAATACTAACAAATTGCCAAAAAAAACTCATTCGTCAAAATAAATAGATAAACCTTCAAAATAAAACAAATGGAAAGGTGAAGAGATAATAAATTGAAAAACTTACCTCAAAGCATATGCCTAAAAAGAAAACATAGTAATGATTCATTTTAAATTTTTGTCTAAATAAATTTCAAACTTTCAGAAATATTTAAAAAACAAAAGCCACAATTTAAAATAAAAAGCTAATAAACAAATCCAAAACCATCTTGTAAAAAACTCATGGTATTAAATTAAAACCACACCAAATATATATGATCAGCGTAAAAGCTTAATAAAATAAAATAACCCACAACAAAATAATAACTTTAAAACAAGAGATTCTATAACACAATTATTAAAAATAAATGATTCAATAAAATGAATGATATCAAATAATAATCTAATCCGAAATATCCAAATTCTAATTTAAACAAAACAAAAGCATACATATAAAATAAATAATTAAATAAATGCTCAACAACTTAACTAAATAAAATCTACTAACTAAAATCTTAACTAATACCCAATTACAATATAGAACAAATATTAAAATGAAATACATCAAAGCAAACCAACCAATCAAAACTAAGTTAACGTTGAGAATAATAAATAAAAAAAACACATTAAAATAAAAAGCACAACACAACAAATAAATATCGAAAATCTTATAATATAAATTAGTAGAACAACTTAGAGAACGATTAGAATAATAAAATAAAATAAAATACTCAAACAATAAAACAAACAATTTTTTAAAATAACAAACTTTTCTAGTACTGTCCCTAGGTAATCTGTGGATTTACCCCAGAGTCGAACTGCTCTGATACCACCTGTGATGCCCCCAAATTCCCTTAAAATAAACAAGGGAATCGAGGCATCGGGATGCTGACAACACGGGTCACGCTGTTAGGGACCTCGGTCGTGTCCCCACTCAACTAAGTGGGTCCTCCTCGCCTTGTTGCTCCTCAATGACCGAGTTAGGCTCCTTTTGCTTATGATGGTTTACGTACACCAACAATGGATGAAAGGGTAATATGAGGTTGAGGTGGTTAAGAGAAATTGATTGAGTTCGTCGTGGCTAAGGTAGGGTAGAGTGGTGTACGACAATGAGGTTAGATGGCTAAGTGTATGGAGCAATAAGGTGGTATTTAGGCTATGGTAGTCTTGGTTATGGTACTGGGAAGGGAGATGTGATGGGTTGAGTGGTAGATTAGGGTAGAAAAGGTTTAGGAAAATGTCCTTTGGATAGGCCTATGTATTTGGGTCTCTTTGGTAAGGAATATAGGTCATATAGTGTAGTAGGGTTAGGATTTTAGTGGAGGCTAAGGGGAATTTCGAGATTGAGATTAGGTTAGGGTTTGAAAGTCAATTGGCTAGGGTTTGGAAGAAGGGTATCGGCCAAGGTGGTTAGAGTTAAGTGGGATAGGGTTTTGAGTTGTTTTGGATAATTCCTAAAATGTAGGAATTAGGATTTTAGCAAGATAAGTGGGCGGCAATGAGGTAGGGTTGTTGGCCGAGTATTGCTTCTATTTTGGGCTAAGATTTGATTGATTCAATCAATTGGATAATTAATTAATCATTTGAGAGAATTAAGGTTAATTTAGTGATGTGGCAAGTGGAGAATTTTGGCAATAGCTAGGGATGGAATGGCCGAGTGAGATATTTATGAAAAGTGGAAAGATTTGATTTTGAATGATTTGAGTCTGGGATAGAGTTGAGTGGCCGGTTTATTGTTGTTGGAGATTTGGTTGGAATTTTGATTTAAATTTTGAAATGATTTGAAATGGGGGAATGTATGTGGCCGGATATAGGGATTATTGTAGTGATCGGTTATGGAATGGATTTGGTCGGTAGAATAGGTTTTGAATTTGAATTGACTTGGTTGAGAGAAATATGGGAAGTTATGATGGATAAGGTGGCAAGTGAGGGGTTCGGTTTGGTTTGATTGTGTTTAGGCTAGATGGGGTTTGTTTAGGGTTTGATGTGGCCGAACATGGCTTAGGGTTTCTCTAGGGTTTTCGGTCAAGTCAATTAGGGTTAGGAATCTAGGGTTTTGAGTGTTTTTGGATAATTCCTAAAAACTAGAAGTATGGCTTATAGGGATTTAGAGTGGACGGCAAGGCTAGGGCTTATGTGGCCGGTTGGGTGCTTGATGATTTGGCTGGTTTTGATTGGTTCTCTTCTTCAATTGATGACCAATTAAATAAGAGAATGATGTGGCAATTTAATGATGTGGCAAAGGAGTTTCGGCTAGGGTAAAAGGGTGATAGCCGAATGAGATTTTGTAGGGATTTTGGTGTGATTTGAATTTGAATCAATTTGAATTCAAATCCAATTGGTGGCCGGTCTTGCTAGGGTTTGAGGGGCACGAAATTGGTTGTTTTTGGATGAGGGATGAGGTGGATTTAAGTGAGGAAATATAGGAGAGGATGGGGTTAGGTGGCCGGCTAAGGTAAAGGGCAAAATGGACAAGTGTTTAGGCTAGGGTTTCATGCATTATGTCGTGTGGTGTGGGTAGGGTTTTGAGGGCTTGATTCCGTAGCTGCTAGGGGGCAAAAGGAACACCAAATTGATCAATTGAACAACCAAATGATGATTAAACAAAAGACCCTAGATGAACAAGCCAACTCCTTCAAGGCACCAAGGGGTTTCGGCACACACACAATGCTCCAAGTCTTCACACTTCCTTCAATCAATCACACACTCACTCTCACTCACATGAGCAATCCGAATTCCCAATGGAGGAGGATTTTGAATTCCTCTATGGACACACACACAATATCTCAAATCCACAAGTGGTGTGGATTTGGCCTCACAAACACAAAATCACTCAATAATCAACAAACCCTTCAAGAACACAAAAAAACATGAAAATCACTCAACACAACTCACTCCAAAACCAAAACTCGTTTTATGAATTACCTCAAGATTTTTATAAATAAAAATGAAAACAAATAAAAGGATAGATGTGGATCACCGATTCACGAATTGCACGATGATCCTCTTCCAAAGGGATTCACGAATTGCACCCTAGGGAAGCCCAAGTGCTAAGCACCGAAAATCCAAACCACAATAGTGTGGCTGGCCTAACTCTTTCTCAAGAGCAAAAGTCTAATTCTCAAATTGTCCAATGATGTGAAATGAAAACCTAGAGGTCCTATTTATATAGTATAACAAATTGGAAACCCCCAAAAGGTCCCTAGCAAAATAAGATAATTACTAAAATAACCAAATGCATAAATGAATAAAACAAATGCATAAATAAACAAAGGTGGCGCCAATGATGATGGGGTCGTGACATGTTGTGGCCTAGGCATGGCTTGTGGCATGGCATGGCTCACGGATGGTTGTCTGCATGGCACCTGACTGCATGGCATCTGATAGTGTGCATGGGATGGTGACATGCCTAAGCTTGATGATGTGTCTCGGGTGATGCCGTGTTGTGGTAGTGTGGCCCAGTCAGGTGGCTTGGGCGGTGGTCTTGTATAGCTCAGGCTGAGTGCCGGGTTGATGGTCATGCATGGCCCAAGCTGGCGGTCTGTGCGCATGGGCTGCGCGTGGCCAGTAGCCTCCATGGTTGCTTGCTGCATGTCAAGGCTTGAGCTAAGGCATGCATACAGGCTAGCCAAGTGACTGTGCTGACCCTCCACTAGCGGTGTCAAGGTATGATCTAGGGCGGTTTTTAATGGGGTACTATCACCCCCCTCCCTTTAAGAAAATCATTGCCCTCAAGGATCGTGTGTAAATGCCTAGACACCATGTCATCAAAATTCTCCCATGATACCTCCTCTCTCGGCACCCTTTTCCCATGACTCAAAGCTTTCCAAACCTCCCTCATATCTTTCTCCCGTGTCACTACCCGAGAATCAAGTAGAATCTCCATGTACTATCCATTTCTCCTAGCAACAAAATTGATGAGGAATAAGGGACTTATGCTAGGTCGGGTTACTCTACTATTCCACATGTCACCCAATGGGTCTTCTATTTCTTTCTTGTGGAAGAGTACATAGTGATGTGTTGAAATAATCATGGGTTGGTTTTCATCAATCCCGACAATGGGATAGTTGAAGGCCTTGGTAGGTGGCAATGTGGGAGGCACCTCCAAGGTCCTCACATGGTCTTTCAAGACCTTTGGGACTTCCATGGGCAGCAAGGGTATACTCTCTTGGTTGCTCCTATCTCCCACTTCTTTCATTTCCAACGTCATATCTTCCTTGGCCCACAAAGTAGCCGAGCAATGAGCTTCACCCTCCCCCAATTTCTCAACTATAATGGCCTCACAAGACTCCTCGCTTTCTCCCTCATATTTGGCCTTTTCATTTTCTTCCTTAGGGTTTGGGGAATCATCAAGATCATCATGGTGGGGTTGTTTTCTCTCAATATGGCCAACATGATCAATCGGTCTCTCATGCTTCAAGACCTTCTCAGTTTCATGGTGCCCTTCACTCCTTGGCACTCTAAACCTTTTACCATGAGGTTCTCTCATTATTTTTTGACTTCTAAGGTGATGGTCATGGTCACGGGTCAAGCTCTTGACTACCACACGGTTGTGCTCGACATAACCTCCCAACTTATATTTGGTCCTCTCACCATAGGCTTCATACCTTCTCGGGTTACGTGGGTACGATTTTGTGGGGGGTTTCTCACCATGTGTTTTGGCCTCTCTCCTCTCATACCTCTCATACCTCTCATGGTATGTCTTGGATTCACGTTGTAGGACTCTTATTCTCCTTCTATTTTCATCCGCCTCACGGATGTTGGCATTCATTGTCATTGTCAACTTGGCTATGCTAGCCTTAATCTCATTAAGAGATTGGTATATTTTATTGGTTTGAACTTCTAAGGTATCAAGACATTTCTGAGTGGAACCTTCATGACCCTCAACTCTAGATACCTCATGGTTCATATTTGCAATTGCCTTGGACAAGGTGTGGCTTTTTGGGTTCGGGTTGGTGAAGCTTGGTTGGTCAATGGGAATGTTTTTGGTTTCGGCTTCAATAGTCCAACCTTGGGTCCTCCACTACAATGGTGGCCGACCCCTACAAGGCTATCTATTCCAAACTCTCCGAACCTCCAAACTTCTTCAACAATTCAACAAATTTCCAATAACAATTTTGCAAAAAATGTAAACAACGTCGATGACCTCCATGGTCCTCCCAACAAATTCACAAAGTTTCGAGTTGTCACGTTGTTTACCTTAAGAGAAGTGAGAACTTCTCAATACACCAAACAATGGCCTTGGGTGAGACCTCAATGAAATGGTGGAGCATTCCGGGAAAGACTTTCAATGAAATGGTGGAGCCTTCTGAGAAAGACTCTCAATGAAAGGGTGGAGCCTTCCGAGAAAAACTCTCAATGAAAACACCAGTTTGGTTGATAGGGACCTCGGTCGTGTCCCCACTCAATTAAGCGGGTCCTCCTCGCCTTGTTGCTCCTCAATGACCGAGTTAGGCTCCTTTTGCTTATGATGGTTTGCGTATACCAACAATGGATGAAAGGGTGATATGAGGTTGAGGTGGTTAAGAAAAATTGATTGAGTTCATCGTGGCTAAGATAGGGTAGAGTGGTGTACGACAATGGGGTTGGATGGCTAAGTGTATGGAGCAATAAGGTGGTATTTAGGCTATGGTAGTCTTGGTTATGGTACTGGGAAGGGAAATGTGGTGGGTTGAGTGGTAGATTAGGGTAGAAAAGGTTTAGGAGAATGTCCTTTGGGTAGGCTTATGTATTTGGGTCTCTTTGGTAAGGAATATGGGTCATATAGTATAGTAGGGTTCGGGTTTTAGTGGAGGCTAAGGGGAATTTCGAGATTGAGATTAGGTTAGGGTTTGAAAGTCAATTGGCTAGGGTTTGGAAGAAGGGTTTCGGCCAAGGTGGTTAGAGTTAAGTGGGATAGGGTTTTGAGATGTTTTGGATAATTCCTAAAATGTAGGAATTAGGATTTTAGCAAGATAAGTGGGCGGCAATGAGGTAGGGTTGTTGGCCGAGTATTGCTTCTATTTTGGCATAAGATTTGATTGATTCAGTCAATAGGATAATTAATTAATCATTTGAGAGAATTAAAGTTAATTTGGTGATGTGGCAAGTGGAGAATTTCGGCAATAGCTAGGGATGGAATGGCCGAGTGAGATATTTATGGAAAGTGGAAAGATTTGATTTTGAATGATTTGAGTTTGGGATAGAGTTGAGTGGCCGGTTTATTGTTGTTGGAGATTTGGTTGGAATTTTGATTTAAATTTTGAAATGATTTGAAATGGGGGAATGTATGTGGCCGGATATAGGGATTATTGTAGTGACCGGTTATGGAATGGATTTGGTTGGTAGAATAGGTTTTGAATTTGAATTGACTTGGTTGAGAGAAATATGGGAAGTTATGATGGATAAGGTGGCAAGTGAGGGGTTCGGTTAGGCTTGATTGTGTTTAGGCTAGATGAGGTTTGTTTAGGGTTTGATGTGGCCGAACATGGCTTAGGGTTTCTCTAGGGTTTTCGGTCAAGTCAACTAGGGTTAGGGATCTAGGGTTTTGAGTGGTTTTGGATAATTCCTAAAAAATAGGAGTATGGCTTATAGGCATTTAGAGTGGACGGCAAGGCTAGGGCTTATGTGGCCGGTTGGGTGCTTGATGATAGGGCTGGTTTTGATCGGTTCTCTTCTTCAATTGATGACCAATTAAATAAGAGAATGATGTGGCAATTTAATGATGTGGCAAAGGACTTTCGGCTAGGGTAAAAGGGTGATAGCCGAATGAGATTTTGTAGGGATTTTGGTGTGATTTGAATTTGAATCAATTTGAATTCAAATCCAATTGGTGGTCGGTCTTGCTAGGGTTTGAGGGGCACGAAATTGGTTGTTTTTGGATGAGGGATGAGGTGGATTTAAGTGAGGAAATATAGGAGATGATGGGATTAGGTGGCTGGCTAAGGTAAAGGGCAAAATGGACAAGTGTTTAGGCTAGGGTTTCATGCATTATGCCGTGTGGTGTGGGTAGGGTTTTGAGGGCTTGATGCCGTGGCTGCTAGGGGGCAAAAGGAACACCAAATTGATCAATTGAACAACCAAATGATGCTTGAACAAAAGACCCTAGATGAACAAGCCAACTCCTTCAAGGCACCAAGGGGTTTCGGCACGCACACAATGCTCCAAGTCTTCACACTTCCTTCAATCAATCACACACTCACTCTCACTCACATGAGCAATCCGAATTCCCAATGGAGGAGGATTTCGAATTCCTCTATGGACACACACACAATTTCTCAAATCCACAAGTGGTGTGGATTTGGCCTCACAAACACAAAATCACTCAACAATCAACAAACCCTTCAAGAACACAAAAAAACATGAAAATCACTCAACACAACTCACTCCAAAACCGAAACTCTTTTTATGAATTACCTCAAGATTTTTATAAATAAAAATAAAAACAAATAAAAGGATAGATGTGGATCACCGATTCACGAATTGCACGATGATCCTCTTCCAAAGGGATTCACGAATTGCACCCTAGGGAAGTCCAAGTGCTAAGCATCGAAAATCCAAACCACAATAGTGTGGCCGGCCTAACTCTTTCTCAAAAGCAAAAGTCTAATTCTCAAATTGTCCAAAGATGTGTAATGAAAACCTAGAGGTCCTATTTATAGAGTCTAACAAATTGGAAACCTCCAAAAGGTCCCTAGCAAAATAAGATAATTACTAAAATAACCAAATGCATAAATAAATAAAACAAATACATAAATAAACAAAGGTGGCGCCAATGATGATGGGGTCGTGACATGTTGTGGTCTAGGCATGGCCTGTGGCATGGCATGGCCCACGGATGGTTGTCTGCATGGCACCTGACTGCGTGGCATCTGATAGTGTGCATGGCATGGTGACATGCCTAAACTTGATGATGTGTCCCGGGTGATGCCGTGTTGTGGTAGTGTGGCCCAGTTAGGTGGCTTGGGCGGTAGTCTTGTATGGCTCAGGCTGAGTGCCGGGTTGATGGTCATGCATGGCCCAAGCTGGCGGTCTGTGCGCATGGGCTACGCATGGCCAGTAGCCTCCATGGTTGCTTGCTGCATGTCAAGGCTTGAGCTAAGGCATGCATGCAGGCTAGCCAAGTGATTGTCCTGACCCTCCACTAGCGGTGTCAAGGTATGATCTAGGGCGGTTTTTAATGGGGTACTATCACACGCACCCCCAACGTCAAGTGCTAAGCGTGTGAACACGTGACATACATAAATAAAAGCAGCGGATAAATTAAGTGAATAACTAAGTACCAGAATTTTTTTAGAATTATTTTACAAACCAGTTTAACATAGATTCTCCAAAAGGAGATTTAATACAGTCATCCGAAAGATAAATCATAAAAATACATATTTATAAAAAGGAAAAAATAATTTTCCAAGATAACAATTTTATAATAAGAATACTTAAACAGCGGAGTCGTCTCCTCAGGCTCAGACTCCACAAAAATCTGCATTCAAAAGCTATGACGCTAGAAATGGCATCGTAGGTAAGTATAACCCAAACAAACCAAAAGACAGAAATACATTCATGCAACAACAATACGCATGAACAGGATACCGTATGCATGAAGCTTAAAATCATCTTTCTCAAAACAAATACAATAACCATACATGCCAAAATCCCAATTTGGCCCAAATTAAAACTCCAATAAAATCATCCATCATTTTCCCAGAAAATTATGTCCGTAAATCCATTAAAGCTACAACTATTTTCCCATAAAATGGTCCACGTAAAACCAATAATTAAAACCCGCCGCTTTCCTAGAAAATGGCTAAACATCCATTTTATTAACCGTATGCACCATGATCTCCCCTAGGGACCATCCGCATACCCTGGCTTTCATCATCACACCAAAGGTAACGACCAAGCATGTGACTTCGGAACGGGCGATGCCTAGCTAACCACGCCCAGCACGTACCATGACCAGGCATCCCCTAGCTCCCGCTAGCAGAGGAGCCACGGAGTCGGCATGAGAGCGTTACCATCCCGTCCGATCTCGTCGTCGCCCGGCGACGACCCAGGGGATATCACTCAGTATATTCCGCTCCCGAGTGACCAGAGGAGCTCTACTGGGATAATGCCCCATCCCGGCTTGGGGTCGTGATACACACGCACCCGAAAATCATAAACACATGAAAACTCAGTTTCCATTTCCAACACATGAATATGCGTGTAAATACACAATGCAGACGATCATGCACCAAATAGCCAACAACTAATAAATTCCAACAATAACCAAATACAATATTTGTTGATGCCAAAAATATATTTAAATCTTAAAGTTTATTTGGAAAATATTTACAGTGGGTAAAAGCGTAAATCTTTGAGCAAATGTCAATCCGAAGCGTTCGTAGCGGTCACTTGTACGTTAGGCTATAGTGCTCGGTTTGACACCAAAATTTAGGGAGATACTCTTTGGAAGGTGGGAAATCTCATGGAGGTGGTAGTGTGGTGGCACAACCACCGGAAAGTGGCGGATCGGGCTCAAAATGGGTGGAAACCCATTTTCAAGTTTGGGGTCGTATAGGGAAGGTGAGGCCATGTATGGGGAAACTGAGTTAGGGGGATGACCGGCTGGGATGGGGGAGTGGTTTGGTGGCAGAGGTGAGATGAACGGTGGCCGGACGGCGGCGCGGCGAAGAACAAGCTGTTTGAAGACCCATTTCGGATGGGGGAGCAAACGGTGGAGATGGGTGGCTTTGGATGGTGAGTTATGCTCGCCGGAGGGTGGGGAGGTTGCTGGTAGGTCGCCGGTGCCAAGGGGTGACCGGTGATGGCCGAAAAATGCAAGAGAAGCCAAGAACGCATTTTCGGGTAGGGGATTGTGTAGGGGCGGTGGGGTTGCCTGAGATGACACCACCGATATTGGTGGACTCATCGGCGTGTGGGGAAGGTTGTGGGCCAGGCGGTGTCGCTGGAGGGTGGCTGAAGGCTGTGCAGGGTAGGGATAAGAGAAACGGACAGGAGGGAAACAGGGAAGGGGTCGCGCGGTCTGGGGTCGAAAATGGGGAGAAAAGAAAAAGAAAAGAAAAGAAAAGAAAAGAAAAGGAAAAGAGAAAGAAGAAAAAGACTAATTTGAAAAAAGCACAATAAATTAAATAAAAGCCGACTTGAAATACTACAATTTAATATCAATAAAATAAAATATTTAAAACCCAACAATAAACCAATTTAATTTAAAGAACAATTTAATTATAGAACACTAATTATTATTAAGAAAGCACATCAAATAAAATAACATAATAAAATAAAGGAATTTAATTCCAATTATTAAAATAATTACCTCATATTTAAATTAATAAGAAAAGTAACGTAACTCAATATTTAATTATAAGAACAACATAAAACTAATATTAATTAATCAATAAATTAAATAAATATCTTAAACAAATAAAACACAACTAATAATATTATTAAAATAAATTAAAATAATTAACACCGAGAATAAAATAACATGTAAAAATACACGTAAATCTGGGATCTCACAAAACCTCTATCATCCTTATTATATGCAGGAGAAACAAAATAGTCAAATAAGGGTAATCAGTAAGCCCCTCAGGGCTCCACTGAATCCCTGAGTTATTGGGGCTTTGCCCTTCCCTGTCATATTGTCCCGCAGCAACATTTAAATTTTTCAAAAAGAGACACAAATATACAAGAGTGAGATTTCCTCAAAAATCTTAGTAAGTAGAAAGTTAATAAAATAAGGCATAGACAAAATAACGTACTAACATACATGACATATATCAAAAACATATAACTTATGAAATGCTTCACGTGACACATGCATGACTTATGTTTCTCTTTCCTATACAGACTTCTACCATACGTGGACCCACAATCTTTTTCTTAAAGTTCTTATTTCTTTTGTATTTCTTTATTAATCTTGTGGGTCTTATTTATTTTTTATCCTTGACGGATGTTACGTATTACCATCCCCATCGAGATCTTACTTATTTCTTATCCTCGACGGACGTTATGTATCACCGTCCTCGTCATGACATAAACATACTTATCTAGTTATATTAGCCATACGGCGTTACGTACCGCTATCCCCGTCGTGACACGATTCTTATTTTACGATAGGCGTTACGTATCGCCGTCCCTGTCGGCACGTTAGTCATACGGGCGTTACGTACCATCGTCCTAGTCATGACGTGACTTTAAACTTATCTTAGTCTTATCATGTTCTTATAGAATTTTCTTATTTTGTTTTCCTTAAAACAGACTTCATGACTTATTACAACACGTATATGACAAAATAAGACATGAACATAACCTTAGACTTTTAAATGCACATTTCATGTCCTTATAAGTCTTATATCATATAGAATATAGCACTGTAATAGATGTCATGTACATATACATTTACGTCACATAATTTCGTAACGTCCAAACATAATAATTACGCTTAAATGCTTAAATGCTTAAATGAAATAATAAAATATTAAATTCCCAAGGCTGGCTGAACCGTACAGGAGGTTCAAAAATTTACTTTCTTTTATTTAAACTTTTGCAAAACTCTTCATTTATATAATGTAAGAATTCTCATAACGTGCAAGAATAAAATCAAACTAAAATTCTTATATTATCTTAGTAAATTCTTCACCAATTTCTTATATGATGATTCTTGAAATTCTCCAAGTAAACTAGAGTTTCTAAACTCATCATAATTATCTAAATAACATCCAAATAATTAAAATCAAAGAGATTGGAATTAGAATTAAAAATTTACCCATAACCCTATTAAAGTCGAAAGCTTCTAATGTGAGTTTCTTATTATTATTATTATTTTCAATCAAATGCTTCTTATTTTCACATAAACTCCTTGATATATCAAAGTATAATTCATTCCTAAGTTCTTGCAATTTTTCTTAGTAATTTTTCCGTAACAAAGACTAAGTTAAATCTTACTTGATTTTATTCAAACACTTAAACCAAGTTTAAGTTCAAAAGAGTAATCAAGCATGATCTAACCTTCAAATCAATTATTCTATGCCAAGATTAAGTTAAATTGTGTACTTACAACTCGGGAAGCCATGGCGGTACTAATTATCCAATTCGGGTTCCAATTCTGCCCTTTTTCAGGTCTTATCACTTCTCTCTCCAAATAAGTCATTGATCAAGTCATTTTCTCTAAAAACTCAAAACATTAAAGTTCTATATCTTTATCTTAGTGATCTATATAATTTTGAATCACCTCATTCCTAAATCAGATGAGAAAGATATGCTTAATGTACCGAAATATGTTAAAACTATCTGAGAACACCCAATCCGGGCTCACTATGTGTTTTCTTCTTCCACCCCTAATTTTCTAAATTTTTTTCTTAATCTTATAAAAATAATATTTCCCTAAGTTCAAACTAAAATAATCTAGCTAATACTTTGCTCAAATTCTCAATAATTTAACCACAAATCACCATATATCATCCAATAACTTAAGGGTCTCTAGTTTAATTTTATAGCCTAGGTACCATATGTTTCCAAAAATTTCATAAAAATATTAAAATTACCTCAAAATAAATATGTAACCTAAGGAAACCTTTTTAAAAAGGAAGGGTTATTACATTTGACTAATGAGTACGAGATGCCATTTGCACCATTTGTTGATGTAAATTATCATGGTCAATCCATACTTCTAGGCACAGGGTTGATATCAAGTGAAGATACACAGACATATATAGGGTTGTTTCAAACGTGGTTGAAGAATATGAATGGTCAAACACCAACTGCAATCATAATTGATCAAGATCGTGTATTGAAGAGTGCCATTGCAATTGTCCTTCCACACACTGGATATAGATATTGTTTATAGCACATCATGAAGAAACTCCCAAAAAGGCTTAACTCACATGCAATGTACAATTGTGGTCTAAAATCATTTGTCTAGGGGTGTCTGTATGATTCTTAAACTCATGACGACCTTGAAGAGAATTGGGGAAGGCTATTGGATGCATATAAACTTCATGATAATGCATGGTTGAGTAGGTTACATGGTGAGCGTACATTTCGGGTACTAGTTTACTTGAAAAATGTGTTTTGGGCTAGGATGAGCATCACTCGGCGAATCGAAAGCATGAACACTTTCTTTGATGAGTTCATGCATTCAGGTACCACATTTAATGAGTTTGTTGATCAATTCGAAAATGCTCTCATGAAAAAAAAATGAAAATGAGCAATCTGCCAACTTTAACTCATTCGATGCCATGATACCATGTGTCTCATTTTCCACAATTGAGAAGTAGTTCATACACCAATGAAAAATTTAAGGAGGTCCAACGTGAGATATTGAGAATGATCTACTGTAATTGCTCACTTTGAGGAGTGAGGGCACAATTTTAACCTATGAGGTATCTAACACTCACTAGGAGTTCGAGTTGAAAAGTACTTGTGGATTGTTTGAGACCTTTTATGAAGGCATTCCATTTCCGTCTTTAGATTGCATACGAGTAACACATCATCATCGTCTATGTATAGTTTAGATCGATGGAGAAAGGACTTGAAACGCAAATACACTCTTATTAAGAGTAGTTATGATGATTTGCATCACAATCCCAATACATGGAGGCATGATCATTTTATGCGATTGTTTTGTGAGATAGCACCACTTGTATCGAGACGTTAGGAGCTATATAATAGATTGGTGGACCATTTAACTATGACCAAAGAAGAATATCATGACTTAATGGGCAAACAAAGGACTTCAAAACCAAGAGCTACTAGTGATGGTATAGAAGATAAGGGTAAAAAAGTCCTTAATTCGAACGTGGTAAGAGGTAAAGAGAGGTCTCCAACACAATGGAGATGGAGACTCTAATGATTAAAATAGAAAGAAACAAAAGGTTAATACTAATCTAAAGGCTTTTTACTTTGTTAGTAGAGTGATTTGTTATAATTTAACACCCATGTTTAATATTTACCCGTCCTCCCTAGCAAATGAATCAAATGATATATTAACAGACCCTCCAAGTCAAGTCAACATAATTTCTATTGAATGCTTTTCTTGTGTTTGGGAAAAAAGATTAGCAGTTGTTTCCTTCTTAATTTTTCTCTCATCTCTGTAGGAAGCATGTACAACACCCACTATAGACTAATGCAGTTTGGCAATAATCATTTTGCAATTGTAATTATTTTTGGATTTGGCAGTAATATTTTGCGATTATATCATTTTTTTCAGCTATGTGTAGCTTGATGAGCTCCACCTTAATTTAGAGACTTACAACTTTAATCTTATTATCATCATTTGAAGTGGCAGCTGGTTAGATTTATGAGAAAATAAGTGATGTGAGCTATCTGGACTAAAATATGGTGGTGAAGAGGAAGTTGGAACGAGCAAGTTGTATTAATATATTAGGACAATGATGTGTTGTATTCATTTCATACAATTTAAAGTTCAGAATATGTGATATAAAGTACACCTGTTGAGGTTGTATTTATAAGTTTGCCCAAATTTTCAAATTGTATTTATAATTTTTCTAGGATTTATAATTTATAAATTATAAGATGTACCCATATTTAAGTATAGAGTTGATAACTAGTTAATCTGCTTGATTTGAAGTTTAAATTGTTTTTTTGAGTTGCTCAGATTTGGAGTTCAAATTGTTTGTTTTTCTTCATACGCCTCGGTGCTTGCTGTTTAAAATATGGAAAATGTTATTCACCCTGATGAATAACATCCCGTTGGATCCCGTTTTAAGTTTTTTTCAGGCTTGATTTTTAAGCATATATTTTTTTACATGATCTTTTTAACATCTCGAAATATTTTTTAAAAACATAAAAAAATCACAACATTATTTAAAAATACTTACTTAAAAATCATATAAAAAAACTAAAAGAAAAAAAACTTAAAATGAGATGCATCGTGATGCTATTCATTGGGATAAGTAGCACTGCCCTTAAAATATTAGTAGGTAGTGGTTTTGTTTTCCTGTTTGGACGGTATTCGAGAAACTTGGATAATTTCTAATTCTAATCCCTCTTCAATGACATTTAGCCAATCTTTATCTATTAGAAAGAAAACTCGAGTTGAGGGGCATAAACTTCGATCATGGCCAACTCATGGATTTATGTCTTGAATACGTTGAGATTCTATTGACCCCCTGTATTTTATGAAGCTTAGCTTTGAATATCAGACAGGAAAAAAAAAACATGTTGAGGAGCAGGAATTTCAACTCATGTATTTCTGATATGCAGACCTTGGGATCTATAGGCTAGTATTTTAGGATGCTTTCTCTTTGTTTTTGGCTAGGATTTTACTTTGTTAGGAGTTTGTTTAGTTGCAAGTATCTCGGATTATGTTACAGTGTTCAATAAAACTGATGATGTATTTAGGGGAAGATTATTTTTTTATTAACAACGAGATTCAGTTAACATGTGAAAGTTTTGCCCCTTGAAGTTAACGCCAACGTTTCTCCTTGTTTGACAGTGTTCACATATACTAATTTATCGATCAATGAAATGGGTCTGAGATGTAGAGCTTATGAGAAACCGACTTTTGTTGGTAAGGAAATCTGAGAGATTATAAAATATTTGCAGAAACTAGGAATTAAGAAAGGGAGAGAATCAGAAAAGAATTGGAGAACTGAAGGGAGAATATACCAGCGATTTATTTGTGGGGAAAGCAGCATTTTCCAAGAACATAATATATGAAAAAGCAAATAAAGCAGGGTGGGGTTTTTAATTTTCCTTCTGAGATGTGTTAAAAAAATCTTTTTCTTCTTGTGCATGCAATTCTTCAACGATGGTGGCTCAACTCCAGGCCTTGAGGATCAGTGGATGTGTTTCTGATTTGGGAGCAGAGGCGGAACTAGGATTAAGTGTTTGGGGGGACGATCGATAAAGTGTATGATATATATATATTTTTTATACATGACTATATATAAAGATAATAATTATATGTTATAAAATTATATTTACAATAATCTCATAATTATATAAATTCGAGTGAGATTAAATAAATATAATCAATTAATTTTGACAATTATAAAAATTTATAATCAATTCAAAATGACAAATGAGCAAGTTACTTATTACAAAATATCTCATAATTCATAAATGTCATGACCAACAAAAGAAGTGAAATTAGCTAATTTAAAATTCACAAATCCAATCATTTACACAAAACAATTAAATAAAATTTCAAAAATATAAAACATCAGAAAAAAAAATTGAAAATTTAGTCTATTTATTTAGTAACAATTTAGTAAAAATTATTGAGGGGACAATTTTATTTTATTTTATAATCTAATGGAGCAATTTTAATTATATAAATAAATAATTACATATATTTATATATATATATATATTTTTTTTTGTGAAAAACTTTGGGGGGGCGGTAGCCCCCCCTATGAATAACGTAGGTCCGTCCCTGTTTGGGAGAAGGAGATGGAATCGTGGATGGAAAAGGAGGGACGGAGAGACAAACCGATATTTCAGCTGCCCTTCAGTCTGGTTTTTTCGTAATTAATCTTGCCACATTATTTGAGATATGAAATTCGATTGATTTTTTTGGAGTAGCAATGCTGAAATGTGACTTTTTTTTTTATAAGAGGATAAAAAAGTAATATTGCATGTTTAAATAGTTGTGCAATGGTGTTTCAGGGTTTCTTTAAATTTATATATATATAATAATAATAATAATAAAATAAAAATTGTACATACTACAAAAAAAAAATAAAAGTATTCATATACCGATTCGATTTAAATAGATGTTTAAATTTTAGAAATCGATATGGTACCAATTTAACATCAATTTATTTAAATAAATTAAATTTAAATTTAAAAATTTTAAATTATTTATTATATTTTATATAAAAATCTAAAAAAATATAATAATAATTAAGGACATTAGAAAATATTTAAAAGAAAAAAAAATACACTTAAAATAGTAAACAAGTGATAAATGAAGTGTAAATATATCACCGCTCATCTTCTTATTAAGGACCAATTTAAATTTGTAGACAAGATGAATATATTTCAACTCATCTCAAAATTATTATTATATTTTTAAAATTTATATATAAAATATTAATTTTAATATAAATTTTTTAAATTTCAATACATATTTTTTAAATTCTAATTCAATTATTTTAAAATTTAAAATAATAATAATATTAAAAAATAAATTAAATTCATTACCTAATCCTAAATCCTAAACACTACATTTAACCCTAAAACCTAAACTCTAGACTTAACCCTAAATCCTAAACTCTAGACTAAACCCTAGACAACTCATCTAATTTATTAATCCAAGCCTAACTTAAATCAATTTTTTTTTTCTTAAATAAATTTTAGAAATCGATATGGTACCAATTTAACATCAATTTATTTAAATAAATTAAATTTAAATTTAAAAATTTTAAATTATTTATTATATTTTATATAAAAATCTAAAAAAATATAATAATAATTAAGGACATTAGAAAATATTTAAAAGAAAAAAAAATACACTTAAAATAGTAAACAAGTGATAAATGAAGTGTAAATATATCACCGCTCATCTTCTTATTAAGGACCAATTTAAATTTGTAGACGAGATGAATATATTTCAACTCATCTCAAAATTATTATTATATTTTTTAAAATTTATATATAAAATATTAATTTTAATATAAATTTTTTAAATTTCAATACATATTTTTTAAATTCTAATTCAATTATTTTAAAATTTAAAATAATAATAATATTAAAAAATAAATTAAATTCATTACCTAATCCTAAATCCTAAACCCTACATTTAACCCTAAAACCTAAACTCTAGACTTAACCCTAAATCCTAAACTCTAGACTAAACCCTAGACAACTCATCTAATTTATTAATCCAAGCCTAACTTAAATCAATTTTTTTTTTCTTAATTTTGTCGTTGAGTTAAAGTGGAATATAGGAAGCGCAGAACAATGCCCAAACGTGTAAAGTTTGTCTTGAGTATAGAAAGAGAGGAGTTCAGTAATGGAGAAAATAGAGCATACCACGGTCGCCACAAATGGCATAAACATCCACGTGGCATCAATAGGGGCAGGCCCGGTGGTGCTCTTCCTCCATGGCTTCCCTGAGCTCTGGTACTCTTGGCGACACCAGCTTCTCTTCCTCTCCTCCCTCGGCTACCGCTGCATCGCCCCCGACCTTCGCGGCTATGGCGACACCGACGCCCCGCCCTCCGCTGTCTCTTACACTGCTTTCCACATCGTCGGAGACCTCGTCTCCCTTCTTGACCAGCTTGGCATCGAGCAGGTCTTCTTGGTCGGCCATGATTGGGGAGCGATGATTGCCTGGTACTTCTGTTGGTTCAGGCCGGATCGAATCAAAGCTGTTATCAACCTGAGCGTGCCATTTTTTCCGAGGAATCCGGCGTTAGATTTTGTGGATGGCTCGAGGGCTTTGTTTGGTGATGATTATTACTTTTGCAGGTTTCAGGTAAATTATCTTCTCTACTCCAATTTTTTGGGCAATTTTCATCTCTTTGATTCAGTTTGACAATTGGAAACTTCAACAAATAGTTCAATGAAATTGTGGTGTAGGAACATGGGGAAGCTGAAGAAGATTTTGCTTGTGTCGATACCGCAGTACTAATGAAGAAGTTCTTTTCAATGTTTGGTCCAAATCCTCCGATGATACCTAAAGAAGTGGGAGTCAGAGGATTGCCAACACCAGATGCCTTGCCTTCTTGGTTATCAGAAGAAGATATTAATTATTATGCTACCAAATTTAAGAAGACGGGTTTCACCGGAGGATTGAACTATTATCGAGCTAGCCACCTGTAAGTTTCAACCATCTTTAATTTGTGTTTATCGATCCTTTTATGAGTATTATCTATTTACTTGGGACCATAAACTTTGTATGAAATGGCAGAAACTGGGAGATGACAGCACCATGGACGGGATTACAAATCAAAGTGCCAGCCAAGTTCATAGTGGGAGACCAAGATCTCGTCTACAACATCCCAGGTGTGAAGGAATATATAAGCGGCGGGGGTTTCAAGAGAGATATGCCATGTTTGGAAGAGGTTGTTGTGATGGAAGGAGTATTTCATTTCATCAATCAAGAAAAGGCAGATGAGGTTAGCGCACACATATATGAATTTATCAACAAGTTCTGAGTGCCGTCTCTGAAGCCAAGGAATTAAATAAGCATGATTATGTGTAATGAAGAAAAGAGATTTTCCTCCGTTAATAGAAAGGGTATGATATCAATAAATTAGAGACGGAACTGGATGTGGGTACCTATCGACTCTTTTAAAAAAAAAATATGTAATAAAGAAAAAAACGATGGTGCTATTTTATTATGTTTGGTGTTAGGTACAGTCCAATATGTCGGACTCTTCTGTGATACTCCAAAGTTAAGAATAGATAAAAAGATCCTCACTCCATCATGGACTTGACCAAAACACCCCTAAATCAAAATATCTCTAAATCAAAACACTTCAATTTCAGTCTCAACTCCCTGCGTTGCATTTGCTCCCTCCTCCACCATCAATGAGCTTTCAAAGGAACTTGCACTATCATGCTGGTTCACTTTGTATTGCTCAATATTTATTTATTTTTATTAGTAAAATGAAAACTTTGTACTGCTCATTTATTTCCATCGGCACATTACGCCTACCCATTAAGGAGCATCGAGCTCAGCTCAATCTTGCATAACTTTCAACTTAAACACGCAGGCAACATCTACAAGGCACGCAATGGAGACTCATGAAAATTATACGGTAAAATAGGTAGTTTTAGGTTAGAATTACGTGACAAACAACAATGAAGATTTCTTTCTTCTCCAAACTAAATAACTAGTGTTCAATGATCTAAACCAAAACATTCTCAATGGAGACTCGTGAAAATTATAGAGTAAAATAGATAGTTTTAGGTTAGAATTACGTGACAAACAACAATAAAGATTTCTTTCTTCACCAAACTAAATAACTAGTGTTCAATGATCTAAACCAAAACATTCTTTGAAGACTTCAGAATATATGATACTCAGGACAAGAAAACAAGATAGATGTGCCATAGCTGCCCTGTTTTTTTGTAGTGACTCAGAGCTTGGACAATTTACATTTGCATCTCCTTGACAAGCTCCAGATATGAACTGTTGAAGCCATAAAAATTGGCCAACAGGCTAGAGCAGGAGAAAGAGTTATTTCCGACCCACTGGTGCGAGCTGGGTTTCGTTCGACGTTGTTTGGGGCCCCCGAAGAGACTCCTGTACGGCTATATATATGTGGATAGAAGATAAATAAATAGAGATAGACGTGATATTTACGTGGTTTGGCGTAAGGCCTACATCCACGGGAGTTTGGAAAAGGAGAATCCACTATAGTAAGTATTTTTACAGTCTCTCATGGGTCTCTGTACAGGAAAAATATACATAAATCTATTAGTTTTAACTCTCGAGTCCCTCTGAGAAGGCTGAAGAAGATGATGCCTATTTGGGATGAAGAAGATGCGTCCAAAAAGAGAGTTTGTATATCATCTATTGGAGGTCTTTTTATAGACCCTGGGTAACATGTGTCAATCAGTCTGCTCCTTTTTATTCCTTGTCATCCCATGTGCTCTGGTCCTCTTATGTCCTTTCTTACTCTTGTCCTCTAATGCATTACATAATAGGCTTGGGCTCTACTCAGCAGATTTCTCTCTCACAGAACCCTGCAAATTCATAGCAAATGCACTTTGGTGGGAATTTTCATGAAGTCCTTCATTTTGACATTTCTTCTTCTATCTTGGTTTCGTTTAGCCTGCGAATTCTTACCACCAGGAAGGTGGTGGGAATTCACTGTTCATATCCCATCTTCGGATTCTGAGAAGATGAACGTTCATCTCCTGAGCTTGAGATAAGAAAGACCTAAAAACATTCGAAATAATTTCATCAAGAGAATGCTAAAATGCGCCGATATTCCAAAACTTTTGATGGAGTAGAGTGGAAATGGCCATTGGTGGGCGAATCGGCGTGTGAGGGTCCTTGGCCACGCAATTTCCAAGCTGTCATTAGGCGGCGAATCGGACCCGCAAGCAGCCACTGGCAGGCAAATTAGCATACGACAAGAGCGCGGAGCTCGTTCCGCCATTGGAGATCGCACGATTCGTAGGCAGCTAGTGGTGGGCTACTACTGCATATGACAAGAGCGCGGAGCTCGTGCCATCACTGGAGATGGCACGATTCGCAAACGTACAGTGGCGGGCGAATCGGGGTATGAGGGCACACGACCCCGCTATTCGAAAGAGACCAATGGGGGGAGAATAGGCTTGCGAGGTTTTACGAGTGGGCCTAGACCTGGGACTTAATCACGCAATTCGTAAGTGTCTAGTGGTGTGCGGATAGGCCCAATCGAGAGCACGAAGCTCGTATCATCACGGGAGGTGTGCTGCAGCTTTGCACTGTGAAAAAGAAATAATTTTGTTAGTAAAAAAAGGCTTCACATGCCGCTGAGTCCAGGTGCTGAGTCTGGGTTCGCGTGTGCATAGTCGGAGTATAAAATTCGTCAAAATTGATTTCGTTGTATTTCTGAGTTTTAAATTCCCGTGATCCGAGGTGATGAGTGACTTGTCTAAGCAAACAAAAGGGAAAAGCAGACAAGTCCTTGGAAGTGAAGGTGGCGAGTTTCGGTGTTAGTAAGTGCAAGCCGTGTGAGGCATCTAGCATGCTATGCATAGCGAGAGGTCCCAAGTGGGCGAGCCAGGTGACCCGTGAGGTGGGCGAGAGGGCGAACCTAGTGATCAATCCCGAGGTGGAGGGTTGTGTGAGGTGTCTAGTGTGTGAGCCGGAGAGATGGTCTTGCAAGAGGGTGTGTGGCGAGTCTAAGGTGGTCTGGGCGAGGGGCGAGTGGTCGTGAGATGTGTGAGATGGTGAGGCGGTAACCTGGTATCTTGGCAGGTAAGGGTTGGTCCCTCCGGGGTTAAAGGACACTGGCCTCAAAGGTGGCCATCGTCAACCCATCCGTGCAACGGATGGGCTGGGCACGATGCCCTTGCCATGGGCGAGACGTGAATTTTTTGGGGGGGGGGGGTCTTCCCTGGCAATGCCAACGGCTGGTGATGAGCTTGTCGGGGAAAAAAAGCGCTGGTGACCCATGTAGTGGATGCCGTCATTGTCCCCTTCTCCCTGGCGAGGCAGAGCTGGGCGCACGGGATGCTTTTCGTGCGTCTCGGCAAAATCTTTCTCGGCAGGGTGACCTGTCGGCCACCCGGCCATCGGGAACAGAAGCTGTCGGCGGTCCAATTGACGACTGCTGGCGGGTTCAAGACTCACGGCAGGGAGCCGTGAGTCACCGAGGGGGGCACTATGGTATGCCTCACGCATGACTATGCTTGCTTGCACAATATGTGCACTGTGCGTTGGCATGCACAAGGCATGTGTTCGCTTGGGCATTTGTTTGGGTGGGCACACGTACAGTGCATTTGCATGCACAATGCATGTGCCCACTATGCACACATGCATTGCGTGGCTCTCTGCATTAAGTGCACAGTGCCCACCGATACGTTCCAGGCGAGATCTCGTCTCGCCTCTACCCATTCTTATAAAAATAACGAGAATTGAAAACACTTATCTGGGGGGCTTTATTGGCATGTCTGGTAAGTCGCCTAGTGTCCCAGTAAATCATCCTTTTGCCACCTCCGACTTAGAATGTGTTCAAATCCCGCAGACAACACCACAGTTGATGCTTGTTCCACAACTTGAGCTACTCGATGGTTCCAAATCATCAATTATGCAAAGAAAGAAAGAAAGTGTGGCGTTGAGGCCCTGTAAGCACTTCAATGATTTTGTTAGAAAGAGAAGAGGAAATAATGTAGAAGATGATAAAATCTAACTTTGTCTTACCTGCGAACTATGGTGTGTCTTGCTATTTATAAGGACTGAGATGTGCAGAATTATATCGAATGATTGAAGTTGTTGGTGAGTGTTATAGTTTGTCAGTTCATTTATTCTTTTTGTCTTAAGTCATTTATTACTTTCGTAGCTTCTGAATAACTTTGTCATTCTTGCCCTACCTAGGTGAGCTGCCTTTGATTCAGAGTGACTCGCGTCACACAAATGAACACCCGGTGTCTTGTCCGCATTGAATGCAGGAGGGGGCTCTGCCAATAATTAAATGCGACAGGTTTCCTTGAGCAATCTACTGTTAAGGTGACATAAATTGGAGTAGACTGTTATTTAATGCATTCCCTGATCTTTTGTCTTTTATGATCTCGATTAGGATAAGAATAAGCTAGGCAGGGTACGAAGGAATATCCTTACCCCTCTCACCAACAGGCGTTATCTTGCCTTGAACCTCAGGCTCGTCTCTTAGATGTGGGCGAAGGCGGCACTTCCTTCTTGAATATCTAGGGCGTCTTGGGCCTTCCATAATTGCTAGGCAGGCACCATACCATGACTTTACTTGAACAGGATTGAGATTTTCTATGCTTAAGAGGTTTTCCCCTCACACGAACAATCTTGCATCTTCTCCTTAGAGGCATGGAATAATCAGAGGGAGAATGGAGACAGCGACGTCAGGCGATAACTACGATAATGGCAAGAGGGCGATGGGCGTCAGAATTGCCCAACATTGTGTTGTGTTTCGGCGTTTTAGATACCTAAAAAGTACCATTTAGCATAGGAACAAAGAGAGTTTAAAGGATAGTGTTTCTAATTTTTTTAAGTATTGTGTTTCTATCTTTTAGATATAGTAATAAAGATTTCAAATGACAAAAACAGCTAAATGAGTTTTAAGCAACCAAGAATGACATACAAGAACTGTAGATTCCTGAGCAAGCCAATCTGTGGGACAAGTTGACCAGACAAAGTTGCATTTCCAAGATCACTACAATACCACATTAAAATTTTCATAAAAATATGTCTATGCAAAATGTGATACAAAGCACTTTTTATATGCATGCACTTAGATGACACTATTATCATTGTTGCAGGTGACATGAAACCATGTGGATCCTAACTTTGTAGGACAATATTAGGATCTAATAAGCTGATTCTTTGATAGAAGGAGGAAGGTGAACCCAAGGAGGATACAGAGTTTGAAATTATACATAGGCTTAACAAATTGAGAGCCAACATGTATTATGACTCGGATGTAGATACAGTATTTTACTAGTCTCAGGACTCCATGACAGTAGAGGACGATGTACCATCTTACTCGTCATCAAAGGAATCCACGACCGCTAGTGCTAGAAGTATAAGACTTTCACTCAGTTGGGTTTTATATGTGTCATATTGATGCTTTTAACAATTTTGAGGATGAAATCTTTTCTTTAGAGGGAGAGGATGTGACAACCCAAATTTTTTTTTTATTCAAAAGATTGGGCTTTTCTTGGAAGAGTAGTATGGGAGTTGGCTCAAGTAGGTGTGGCAAGGCCCAAAGGCCATGCTATGGGAGGAGTACCTAGGATTTTGTGAGATTTAGTTGGACACTTGAGACTCTAAGAAGCTCTTTTTGACCCTTCAAGAATGGTAGGTTTGACTAGGCAAATCTTTTGGAAAAGTAGACAAGTGATAGGTTGGGATATGGCATCATTGGAAAGAGGAAATGGTGGCTAAGGAGAAGGAGAGTTTTGGATGAGAGGAAGCTAAGGGCAGCCGACTTTCCCACCTTGAGTTTTCCATATCTAGATGAGTGACAAGTAAGATTTGTGTAAGAGTGATTGACAAGTGTGTAAAAATGATTGACAAGTGAATGGATTGGTAACTTGCAAGTGAGAAAGATATCTTTGGAAGGAGAGAGAGTTTCAGATAAGAGGATGGAAAGGAGGATGCCGACTTGTGTATTTGAATCTTCCAAGAAAGATTTCATATCCTTGTGAATGACAAGTGAGATAGTGATTGATAAGTGATGGTGCGTCTTGCGTGATAAAAGAAGTGATCTCCACCCTTGAGAGGGTTTCGGCCATGACCAGATTTGGGAGACCAAATCTAATCCTAAGATATACTATCTTAGGCGTTATATTGTCCCTAGAAATACAAGTCTATCAAAGTGTCGATCATCCCTTTTGTTGTGTCAATCCATCAACTAGGAAATGGAGTACTCTAAGCCTAGAGACACACCCCCTTGGTTGACTATGACCTTGCCTTTTTCTCTACTCTTTGTTTTCCTATCTCTCCCAAGGCTCTCGGTCATCTCACTCTCTCTACCCTCTTCATCTTTTCTTTGCATTTTCCTATCATCCAAACAACTCTTTTCTAAGGCAAACTTGAGTTTTCTTCAAGGCTTTCTTAATGGAAGCATTCTTGTTGGAAGATTTTTTTACCTTTCTCTACACTTGGAAACTTTGTAAGTACATCTTTAACCTAACTCTAGCATTTCTTGTATATGTAGGGTGAACATGTTGTTGTGGTTGCTTGTTTTGCACATTTTCTTGGCTTGTTTATTTGAGGGGTTTTCTTGTGTGTGTGTGTGTGTGTGTGTGTGTGTGTATATATATATTCTATGTTTTGTTAAGGTAATATCTTAGGGTTTCAATCTATAGTATGTTGGTGGTTTGTAGCGATTTTTGTTGGAAAGAAAATATAAGGAATATGTCATGATTACCGGATAATGTGTGTGGAGTCATGATAAGATTTTGGATGATGGAAATTTGCCTTGAAACTATATATATGTTTTGGCCATGAAGGATTTTGGGGTTAGAATTTTCAATACTTGACTTTTGACCCATGTGATGCTTTTATCTAAGGTGCTTGAGACATTTTAAAAGTATGAGGCTTCTTAGTAAGCATTTTCGAATCCACGCATGAAATAAAATGTGAAACTTATCTTGTAAACTTTGGTAAAGGAAATCACAAATTAAGGACACATAGGTTTCGGTTAAGCCTCTTTTTTTTAGTGATGGGTTATTTATTTATTTTCTAAGACATACTTGAATGAAGGTTGAGTATTTGGTTTCTCTTTTTAAATTAATAATATATTTTCTTGTGATATTGATGATTTCATGAAAATGCATGTGTATGTACATGTCTCATGAACTATATGTTTAGCATAAGGAGTCACGTGTCGCATGCATGAACATCCAAGTCTAGTGATTTCATATCTTTTGGGTCAATACGTTTTTTAAAAGAAAATGGATTAAGAGTTTTATAAGAACTCCAAAGTCTGGGATGGGTATTGCCCTAGTGAAACTCTCTGTTCACTCAAGAAGTGATTAAAGTCGAGTGAAAACCTCTGGGTCGACAAAGAATAGTCGATGGGCCACGAAAGATTCTAAAAGGACCGCGGAGTGTGGTCGCATCTAAAACTAGTGGATGCCCAAGGGCGGTGGAGGCGTTCCGCCTGCCATAAGTATATGATTCATACGTAATCACCTCCTGTGATGCGGTAACTAGCGGAGAGCACATGGTGCGTAAGGGAGCTGTGAGGTATCGAACATGAAAAGTAATGACAAGAAAGACCATGTGCCCAAGAATGGTATAAATAAGATTAACGACACCTAATGAAAAGAATATGATGAAAGGCACGAAAAGTTTACAAAAATGTTTTGAATGCGTGTCAAAAAAGTTATGTGATAAGAAAGTCTTTTTATGAAAAGCACGTGCATGAATCAAAGTCTTAAAATAAGTCAAAGTTTTATGAAAGTCATTATGTGAAAGTGCATGTGCATAGGTTAGATCATAAGTCTCATGTTCATGACACGTGCATTTGTTTTGATGTTCATTGATATATGTTTGTAATGCTTTGTTGTGATAATTGTGTACTTATTGAGATTTTTCAAAATCTCATCCCTCTAATTTTCAACTATCGTTCCTCTTTGGGGCGATATAAGTGGTTGCAGGCAGTGATGGATTTCACGTGTCAGACTCTCCTAGAGACTCCTTCGACCCATGAGGGTCAGATGGAGTATTCCTTGTTTGATGCTGTAGACCCCTTTTGGTGTGATCGCCTTGTAGTGGATATGCAAAGGTGTACATAGGCAATCTGAGGACGGGCGCCCCATAAGGTGTTGTCTCGCCATGGGGTCAAATGGGTCCTTGTTCTTGGATGACAACGTCTATGCCTCGGCGGCAGGGATAGATGTCCAGTAAGGATATAGTTTGAGTTTAGGGCATTTCCGTTTTGGACCTGGATACAAGGAGGTTAAGAAGGAATCTCTGCTTTAGGAAGGGTAATGGGGCTAGCTATTTTCTGATGATGATCTTAGTTATATTTTGGTATTTTTTTTTGGAAGAGTTGTATCTTCCCTTTGTTTGCCAAGCAACATATAGTATTTTGTAGAACATGATACATTATGATGCTATGTATAAAGTTTTCGTTTGGGGTATTATTTAGTTCTACCATATGTTGCTTGGCAAGTTTTATTTCCTTACCTATTTTATTTCAGTCTGACCTTATTTCCACTGCGATAATTATTGCATACTACTAGTAAGCTAGGTGCATGCATTTACGTACAATATGAACAAGGGGTATGTAGCCTTGTGTTGTGTATCCCTGATGCTTTAGTTTACGTGCAATCCGAAGCGTAGGCTGGGAGCGTCGACATAATTGGTTTGATGGCTACTCAATTTGTCTAACAGTGCACTACTCACAATTCATCCACTATCATTACTCAATGAACACTACTACATGAGGCTACCATGAATCAACTCAAAACAACCAATTTTCTTGAAGTGAGATTCCACAACTCAAAACAACCATTTTTCTTTCCTTTAATTCATAACAAAAAAAATAATTCTAACTAGCATTATTTGAACCTAAATAAAATAAAAAATGAAAACATCAAGTTGCTATAAACACAATATTTTCCATACAACTAGGTAACAAACCCAAAAGCTGTGATTTTAATGGCATGATCTTCTTTAATGCCATATTGCTTTTGTTTCCAAGCTTACAAAAAGTCCATATTACTTTTGCAATATTGCCTTTGTTTCCAAACTTGTTTATCCCTACATCATCCAAATCTTAGTCAGTATACATAAAGTCACCCCCAATATTTGGTGTGTAATATTGATGTCATGATCTCTAAAGTTTTCAAAACTTAGGGCTTGGTGGACTACATGCTTTACGTCGATGGACTGAGTGGGGAAAATCTAAGTGTGTCCAACTCATAGAGAAGAAGACGAAGGGAAGCGAAATACAAAGATACCAAGAGGGGAAGGGAGAGGGGCCATAGGAGGGAGGTCATTAAAGGGAGAAAATCTTACCCACGATTAATTTATAAATATATTTAACATTTCCTTAAATGTGATTAAAAAAAAGATTAATTTTTTCTTCTCAAGGCTTCTCGCTTATGTAGAGGCATCTCTCATGTCTAGTACAAATCTTTACATGAGATCAGTTTATGTAGTCAATGTGCCTGCAGCAGTTTCGAGTTATGAATGCCAATCTGGAGTTGCTATGTCAGTGGCTCTCTCTAATAGAAAGAGGAGGTGCTTATGGTGGAACCAATGAAGTTAGATGATGCTCTTGCAAGAAGTGATCGGTGTTTGCTTTCCAAATTGCTTACTACAAGGCATTACGATAATGAAGCTTTTAAACAGGCTAAAGAAGATTTGGAGGCCTGTGAAGGTGTTAACAATCTGTAATTTGGATTTCTTGCTATTTATTGCCAAGTTTGAGGACATTATAGACAAAGAAAGAGTTAAGCGGGAAGAACCTTGGACATTAAGAATCTTTTCCTTGTGAGTGATGTTGAGGGACTCAAACACGTGCCTCAGATTGCACTAGTAGATGCTCTGTTCTGAGTTAGGATCTAGGACCACCTCTTATGGCCAGAAATGCGTATGTGGGTAATCTTATTGGCAAGGCAATTGGAAGAGTAGATGAAGTTTATTTGGAAAAGGATGAGATGGCATAGGGTGAGTACATGCGTGTTAGGGTCTCTCTTGATATATACCTTAAACCCTCTATTATGTGAAAAGAAGATTAGTTTGGGATCTCCACAACCTATTTGCTTCAAGTTTATGCATGAGTGCCTCCCTAGCTTTCGTTATCTATCCGCAAAAATTGGACATGGCCATTGGGATAGTGATCATCGAAAAGTACATTTGGAGAAGTTATCTGTGAATGAGTCTCCATATGGGCCTTGGCTTCGTGCTGATGGATATGGTGGATCCCTTAAAATGTCTTAAAGAGCTCTTTAAGAAGAAGGTGAGATCATGGGAAACTACAAATATTCTAGCTGATGCATCAAAGGCTTGGGGAACAACTCTCAAGGGCTGGAATCTTATGGATTTAAAAACAGAGAATATCACAGAGGAAATCATGAAAGCTTTGAATGAGGACAATCCTCCTACGATTGTGTCGTTACAAAAGAATGTTGTCTTAGACGAAGTCATGGAGGAACTTACGCATTTAGATTATGAGGGTTGTAATTTATGGGATTTGAATAAGATTAATTCAAAGTGGATGAAGTCTATTTGAAAAAGGATTAGATAGCATGGGATGAGTACATGCGTGTTAGGATCTATCATGATACCTCAAAGCCTTTGTTATATAGAAAGAAGATTAGTTTGGGATCTCCACAACCCATTTGGGTCAAATTTATATATGAGCGCCTCCCTAACTTCTTCTATCTATGGGGAAAAATTCGAGAACTATCGAGATTGTGATCATTGGAAAGCTAATTTGGGGAAGTTCTCTGTAATAACCCTTCCTTTTAAAAAGTCTTCCTTAGGTTAAATATTTATTTTGAGGTCATTTTAACATTTTATGGGATTTTTAGAAATATATGGTGTTTAGGTATTAAAATCCAAGTGAAGATATTTATTCTATTAGGTGAAATTATGGATTGTGGTCAATTCTTGGAATTTTGAGCAAGGCATTAACTAGAATATTTTAGTTTGAACTTAGAAAGAATTATTTTTAGAAGATTAAGGAGAAAATTTAGAAAATTCGAAATAGGAAGAAGGGAACGCATCCAGAGCTCAGATTGGTGTTCTCGAGTTACTCCAACTAGTTCTGGTAAAATGAGAATATCCTTTTCATTTGATCTCGGAATGAGGTGATTCAAAATTATATATATCACTAATAGTGTGATCTGAAACTTTTATGTTTTGAGTTTTCGGAGAATAGAATTGGATCAAGGACTTATTCGGATAAGAAGCGGTCAAACCTGAAATAGACGAAAATTGAAGTCCAAAATGAACATGTGCTACCGCCTTACTATTACGGACTAAATCTGATTGGTTTTCATGATTTTTGACCTCTTGACATGTATTAAGGGATATTTGGCATGTGGAGAAAAATTTTCAAGAAGGTTAGTTAGCCAAAAACCATGGAGAAACTAAGTGTGGCACAGGATTAGTTTGGAAGTAGCCTAATGATCTAATTATCCATTTGTTGCTAACTAATACCCCAACCAAGCGCTATAAAAATCTTCTAAATTTTCCCAAGTGTACCAATAGGGATAAAAACAAGTGACAAAATGGGGTGAACCGCTAGAATTGCCGTGTAACCCCTTGGAGAGGTTAAATGGCCGGATACACCCATTAGAAGATTTTCTATGATGTTATTTTGTTGTTATCTCCATCTGTTGAAATCATTTGAGCCATTGATCAAGATAAGCTTGTATGTGGATCAAACATGACCCTTGGATGGAGATATTAGCAAATAAGCCCAAGGATTAGAGGTGATCATGAGACATAAGAGGTAGGACACCTCACCCATTCTCGGCAAAAGGCTTAGCCGAATATCTCAAGTGTTTTCACCCCTTAAGCCATGCCTGTGACACCTACTTCACACACACACACACACACACACATATATATATATATGTATGAACTTTTCCTCTCTTCCCTTTAGAGAGAACATTCTGCCATAACAGAAAAAAAGAAGAGAAAAACCATTTCCAAAGATCACTACATGACCTAAACCTCAAAGGGCTTTGTTCAATTATCAATTCAAGCTTTGGGAAAAATTTTAAGTACACTGTTTAACTTAATCTTGGCATAGAATAATTTATTTGAAGGCTAAATCATGTTTGCTACTTATTTGATCTTAAACTTTGCTTATGTGATTGAAATAAAATCTATTAAGTTTTGGATTAGTCTTTGTTATGAAAAATGCTAAGAAAATTTGTAAGAACTTAGAAATATGTTCTATTTTGATATATGAAGAAGTTTATGTAAAAATAAGAGATTTTGGTTTAACAAGAAAATGAGAAAATAACCCTAGTGCATTTCAGTCTTAATAGGGTTTTTGATGAAATTTTGGTTCTAATTTGTATCCAAATGAGTTTTAATTAATTGGATGATATTTTAATAATTATGATGAGTTTAGAAACTCTAGTTTACTTGAAAATTTTTCAAGAATCGTCATGCTAGAAATTAGTGAAGAAATAATTAAGAAAACAATATAGTTAAGTTTGAATTTGTTTTAAAGCTAAAGGAAAATTTGGTATTTTGTAAATGAAGAGTTTGACTTTGTTTGAATAAAATAAAATTAAGGTTTGAAATTATATAAGGTTTGGCTAGCCATGATTTTATATTATTTTATATTTTGTTTAATTATTTAAGCATTATTTGTTATGGTTCGACGTTACGAGATGGTGTGACGTAAATGTATATGCACATGATGCATGTTATTGTGATATGCATAAGGTTTATAAGGACATGAGATATGCATGTTAAAAGTCTAAGGTTGTGGTCATGTTGCATTTTGTCACATGCGTATCGTCATAAGTCATGACGTCTTTTTAAGAAATCAATATAAGAAAACTCTATAAGAATATGATAAGATTAAGATAAGCCTAAAGTCACATCATGACGGGGATGGAGATATGTAACGCCTGTATGATTGACGTGCCGACGGGGACAGCGATACGTAACACCCGTCGTAAAATAAGAATCGTGTCATGACAGGAATAGCGATACATAACGCCTAGACGACTGACACAATTTGGTAAGTTAAGAGTCGTGTCACGACAGGGACAGCAATACGTAATGCTTGAACGACTAACATGAGTAGCGAGGACGGCGATACGTAATGCCCGGAAGACTGAAACGTGACTTGTCACAACGGGAACAGCGATACGTAACTCTCGAACGACTGACGAGTTATATATGGCCAAGCTGACGCGTCATGCTAAGAAAACCCTGCTAGGACGGCGATACGTAACGCCCATCAAGGTTATGTAACAAATAACACCCACAAGATTAAGAAAGAAAATAAAAGAAATAAAAGAGTTAAGTATAAAATGGTGGGTCCATGAAAGGTATAAGTCGATATAGGAAGTAAAAATGTGAGTCATGCCTGTGTCTCATCAAGCATTTCATAAGTTTTATATTGTGATAATTGTTATGTATGCTAATATTCTATCTTGTCTATGCTTCATTAAGTTAGTTGTGTACTTACTGAGATTTCTAAAAAAATCTCACTCTCGTATGTTTCCTATTTTGGACATATAAATTCTTATTGCAGGAATTTATGATCGAGAAGGGTAATGCCCCGATGTTTCAGAAGGGCCAGAGGAGCCTTGAGAGGCCCTCTGACTACTCACTTTTTGATACTTTTGTCTCTCCCATTTATGATACATATGATCATCCGATGGGGGTTTGGAGTCATGGTGCGTTCGTATTTTCAGAGGAGCAGCGACATACTGGATGTTGTCTGACGTTAGGTTTAGATGGTTCATTGTGCATATGCGGTGTCTACATGACACCGTATGGACAATACCTACGTTGAGATTCTTGCATTAGTTTGGCCATGTTTCGTTATGGGAAGGAGTTTCCTGAAGTAAAGAAGAAGCCTAGGTCGCCCTAAAGTTGTATTTTGATAAAGTATATATATGTGAAGATCTAAGATAAAGTATATATATGTAAATTAAGACAATGTGGTGATGTAAATATTACGCTATATTTGTGATTATAATTTTCACCATGTAATCATTAGCTTACTTTGTGAAATTTTTATTTAGACCTTCTACCGCTGCGAATTTCATTGCATTTGATAATAAGCTTAAGTGCATGCATTGAACTTCCGATATGTATGGGGTAAGTAGCCAAGTGTTACTTACTCTGACTCTTCAATTTACGTTTAAACCCTAGGCGTGGATTGAGGACGTCACATTCTCTATGAATGAATCTCCATATGAGCCTTGGCTTTATGCTTGTGGATATAGTAGATCCCTTAGAGGTAAAGAGCTCTCTAAGGAGAAGAAGAGACCATTAGAATCTAAGAAATTCTGACCGATTCAGAACTACGAAGGCTTGGTAAACAGCTCTCTGGGATCGAAATCCTGTGCATTCAAATAGAGAATATCATAGAGGAAATCATGAAGGCTTTGAATGAGGATAATCTTCCTACAGTTGTGCCATTACAAAAGAATGTTGTCTAGGAGGAAATCAAGGAGGAACTTACACTTGTAGATTATGGGGGCTCTAATTTAGGGGATTTGAATAAGGTTCATCAAATGGGGTTGTCTGCGAAGGAAGGTCAATCTAGAGGTAGTTTGGTCAACGGAAAGGAAGAGAAATCAAACCCATGGGAAGTTGGAATGGGCCAAGAACGTGCTCTATCTTAATTAGGCCCTACAGCTTATTTGAATTCCTCTAAACTATCTGGTCACCCTCGTAGGTGGAAGAGGAAATCACCAGCTTATTTTATTCAGTCTCTTAATGAGGGAATAGTTTATGGAAATGAAGAGGTTACCTACGAATGCTAAAGAGCAAGGGAGAAGTTCCAAACGTCTTACGGCTAAGTTGAGGGAGAATGTCAGCTTCAGTATTTGTCATACATTATTCTCAGTGGAGGCTGGTTCCTATCCCCGTCGAGAGCCATAAAACTCTTAAGTTGGAATACTTTGGGGCTGGGGAGCCCTCATGGTATTAGAACCCTTCGTGATTTAATCAAGAAGGAAGATCCTGATATTTTATTTATGCAAAAAACAAAATTCATGCACATGCAATGGAGAAATTCAGACTTAGCTTAAGGTTTGCTAATTGTCTTGCAGTGGATTATATTGGACATAGTGGGGGGGCTTGCTCTTTTTGAAAAACAGACATTGATTTGTCGATTCTTAGCTACTCATAGTCACATATTGATGTAATGGTTGTGAATGATACAATTACTTAAAAGCAATGGTTCCTAATGGGTATATATGGCCATCATGAAAGTGCGAAAAGGTGTGAGACCTAGAATTTGATCATAAGGCTAGGAAGAAGGGTGAATGGGGCATGGTTGGTATTTGGAGATTATAATGAGATTATGATGAGTGTATAAAAATGCACTCTAAATATCTTATTATTAGATTAAAATGTTAGAATATGAATAAAAATAATGAGATATAATTTCTTTTATTGAATTTAATTTTTATTTATATTGAGATATTTTTAAGTACTATCTATATTCTTTTATACTTTTTATTTTATTTTAATTTTTTTTTTTTTTGTTAGTACGAAGAAGCGAAAAAGATTACATGGGTCCATGCATGTTTACCAACCCAAGTCGCATGCAATTTCACTACATGCACCACACTTTAACATGCAAAGAGACCTGGGCCCACAAATCCACATTATGCAAGACTACTTTAAGCAAATAAGGGGGAACGGCAATTGGACTTGGAAGAAAGTTGATATGGAATGGGAATTGAATTCCCACTTCACATTGACCTAAAAGGGAACAAAAAGAAGCCACAATTCCAATTTAATTTCGGGCCTCACACTTTGAGTTACTCATGGGCTTTGACTACAATCCAATTTAATGAGGATAAGGCCTTACTTGCATAAGGAAGTCAACCTAAGGGGCACGACACTTCAATAGAACATGGCAGCAACACATATATATTGATTTCTTGGAGAGTTGCGCCGTTTCATGAACCAGACCTAGAAGCATATGCACGGACGTGGAGAGACGAACGAACAAAAGGACAATAATTCATATGGTCTACGGCTTGGGGGTTTTTCTGGAGAATTTAGTGTTATCTATCATGTATATAGATAATTAAATTCTCGAGTAGGATTAGGAATGAACTTGTATAATAGATGATATTTTTAATTTATTTTTAATTTATTATAACTTTTTATTTTATCATTCTCAATATATTGTTGATATTTTCTTTTTCGAATAATCATATAATTTACTCTATTTATAGATTCAGTTATGCTTTTTCTATTCAATGAATTAGTTCTTTGATTATGTTTAGATTAATTAATTGTCGATATTGATTTAATTTTCTGCTGCAATATCGTTTTCTGATATATTATCGTTGTTGGACTTCTCAATATAGATAACAATTTGCATGATTTAAAAGTGATGCAATATTTTTCAAATGGTTATATTTGATTTAATTTTGGTTTATAATTTTATATCTTCTGATTGAGATTTTTGGAATTGAATTATCAATTGAGTTATTAATGAATTAAGAATAGTTAAAATATCGGATATGTGCAAGGGATTCTCAATGCTTTACTGTTCGTTAAATTTGAATACATTTTTCGTTAACCACTTGTTTTATTTTAATTTGCATTTAAAATCAATTTATTCTCTCATAAATCATTTAACATTTTTTTAGTTTCTTTGTTATTTCTGCTATTCTTTTAATTTGTCACCCTATGGAATCGGCACCCCAAAGATGTATTATAACTATCGCGTTATTTTTTGAGCGTAATCAGATTATCACTCAAAGTGAGAATTGGGGTGGTAGAAACAGACCTAAAAAACAAATGGCAGACTTCATAAATATGTTATGAGATTGTGAGTTTAGAGACTTAGGGTTCAGATGTCCTACTTTCACCTAGTGCAATAAAAGAAGAGGTTCCTCTACTATCAAGGAGAGGTTGGATAGGTTTGTTGCCTACCCTTCCTAATGCTTGCTGTATCAAAAGTCCACAGTGATTAATGGATCAATAGGTTACTTTGACCATCTTCCTCTATGGTTAGAATTAGAGGGTGCTACTATGGCTAAAGGAAGGAAGCAGCCTTTTAGATTTGAAGACATGTTGTTGGGTGAGGATGAATATTCAAAGATTGTAACAGATTTGTAGAGGATTGGTAATTCCCAGTGCAGTTTGAATGAAGTACATTGGGTCAGCTTTGTAAAAATATGATGGTCAAATTTTGGTGAGGTCAAAAGAAAAACGAATGTAAAGTGCATTGGGTGAATTGAGCAAAAATGTGTAAATCTAAATTTTGTGGAGGGCTAGGCTTCAAGGATTTGAGAGTGTTTAACATGACACTGTTAGCCAAACAAGGTTGGAGCCTGTTGTAAAAGATAGATAGCCTCTTTCATAAAATTTACAAGACTAAATATTTTCCAAAAGGCAACTTGTTTCATGCTCCATTATATATGAATCCTTCTTATGCTTGGCGAGAAATTGGAAAAGCTAACATTTTTTTTTTTTTTATTAAAGGGGGCAAGCGGAGTGTAGGAGATGGGCTTTCCATACATAAATGAAATGATTTTTGGATCCCAGGATTTTCAGCATTGTTTTGAATACCATCTTGTCCCACAGGTAATAAGTCTGTTTCATATCAACTCAAATACCGGCTGTATCAGCTTGTACCGACCGTACCAGTTATCTATGTACCAGTCGTACTAGATTTCGGCTTTTTACCTTCTTTTTTTTCATTTCTTGCTATTTCTTTTACCTCAATTCATACTAGACTATTTACATATAAATATTTATATATCTAATTTATTTATATATTGACTATTATTTTGAAATATAATTTGTATATATATTTCTATATATATAAACTATTCTGAAACGGTATACAAAACGATATTGATATTAAAATATTTTGTTCCAGTGTCTTAACTAGTACGCCTACTGATACAGTATTCAAAATATTGATTTTCAGAATTTGAAAAGTGAGCTTGGCAATATGAGCATGCTACAAAATGGAGGGTCTACATTAACTAATGGAAGGTGGCAAGCTTGATTGACTGTGATACAATTATTGTTGCAAAAATCTTAAAGTTGAATCCTAGTCCAAGTAATGAGGTTGATAAATGGATTTGGAATCATAAAAGAAGTGGCAATTCAGTATGAAGAGTGCTCACTTATTTTTCAAAAACTACATAATCTAGAGTAATGAGGAAACCTTGAATGATGGTTTACAGAAATCTTTAGTTTTGCTCTGCTCTTCGGAAGCTATCCAAACAAAGTTAAATCTTTGCTTGGAGAGCATGTAGGGAGGGACTACCTACAAATGACAATTTGAGAATAAGACAAAATATGTTTTCTGCAAAAATCAGTGGAAAGATCTGCCACATGCTTTGCCATTGAATCTATCATTATTGGATTAAGCATTTTCTCGCTATTCAAAAGGTTGAACACAACAAATCTTTTTAGCAAGTGGCAATGGCTATTAAGGAAAATGGTAACAATGAGGAGTTGAAATATTTTCTTTCAATGGCTTGGGGTTCTTCTTCAGATGAAATAATAGTACATGATCAAGAGTGTTTGCATTGAGAACATGTGATTCGATCTACTTTATCTAAGAAACGTACTTTTGCTCCACTAAAGTAAATGCAAGGGGTCCAACAAAAGTCTAAATTTAAGTGGTCTTCCCTACCAGGAGCCTACTTTAAATTAAATGTTGATAGGGCCATATCTTATGATCATAAGAAGTTGAAGTGAGAATTATTTTGAGAGATTCAAAGGGTAATATCGTGATGGCAGCTAGCTAGTTTATAGAGGTCCCAGATCCATCATCCATAGAAATCCTAGCTATGTTCAAAGGGCTAAAGATGTGTGTGAATATGAAAATTACAAATATGATCCTAGAGAGTGATTGCTTGATGATGATTGAAGAAATTTAACTTGTTAGTGAATCTTAGATCCCTCAAAGAACTCTAGTGTACAACATGTGATGCAGTTGTTCAAGGAATGCAAAGCACATCATGTGAATTGATTGGCTAATAAGGGAGCTCACATACTTGCAAAAAATGCTTGGAACATCACTTGTGAAAACCCGGATTTTTAAATTGTTCATTTTTTGCATAATTATGTTTCTTTAAGATTATTTTAGGGAACCTTTAGAATTTTGGATATATATATATTTTATTGGTATTGGAGGAAAAATCATGAGAGATACTAAATATAATGAGAAGATATAGTTTTTGAATATTCAATAAAATATTGTATAGAAATTAAAGGAAATTTATAAAGGAAGTCAAGTGGTATGAGTAAGGGATATACCCTATAATATTTTCGGATTAGGCTAATTTAGACAATTTCAGCGTCCTTTAGTAATATGGATATAAATTACTCATTTTATATCGGATTGAGATGATTCAAAATAATTTTGAAAACTAAGAAGAATATCTACAATTATTATGTTTGGAGTTTTAAGAGATATGGACTTAATCAAATACGAAATTAAAATTGAAGTGGCAGATCTGAATTAGATATATAGGTATTGACTTGGAGTTGACTAGTGACTTTAATTAAGATTAAACGTTTGATATATTTTCTCAATTTTCCTAAGATCTTAAAAAGTGTGTAGAAATATGTGATGCCCCCAAATTCTTCCTAAAATAAACACGGCAATCGAGGCATCGGAATGCTGACAACACGGGTCACGCACCCCCAACGTCAAGTGCTAAGTGTGTGAACACGTGACATGCAAAAATAAAAGCAGCGGATAAATTAAGTCATTAGCTAAGTACCAAAATTTTTAGAATTATTTTACAAACCAGTTTAACATATATTTTTCAACAGGATATTTAATACAGTCATTTGAAAGATAAATCATAAAAATACATATTTATAAAAATAAAATAAAAAAATATTTTCCGATATAACAAATTATAAATAAATATTCCAACAACGAGGCCGCCTCCTCAGGCTTAGCCTACACGGCATCTGCATCCAAAAATTTACAACGCCAAAAATGGCATCGCAGGTAAGTACAACCCAAACAAACCACAAGATATAAAATATACTCATGCAACAACGTAACACAAGAATGCGACACCATATGCATGAGGCTTAAAATCATCATCTTCAAAATAAATAAATAAACCACATACTTCAAAATCCTAAGATAAACCTCCAATAAAATCATCTATCATTTTTCCAGAAAATGATGACCGTAAATCCATTAAAACCATAACCATTTTTCCAGAAAATGGTCTGCGTAAAACTAATAATCAAAACCTGCCATTTTCTCAAAAAATGACCTAAACATCCATTTATTAACCGTATGCACCATGATCTCCCCTAGGGACCATTCGCACACCCTGGCTCTCATCATCACATCGAAGGTAACAACCACGCATGTGACTTCGGAATGGGCGATGCCTAACTAACCGCGCCTAGCACTTACCATGGCCAGTCATCCCCTAGTTTCTGCCAGCAGAGGAGCCACAGAGTCGGCACGAGAGCATTACCATCCCGTCAGATCTCGTTGTCGCCTGGCGATAACCTAAGGGACGTCACTCAGTATATTCCGCTCCCGAGTGACCAGAAGAGCTCTACCGGGATAATGCCCCATCCTAGCTTGGAGTCGTGATACACACGCACCCGAAAACCATAAATACATGAAAACCCAGTTTCCATTTTCCAACACATGAACATCCAATATCATGCTAAAATCCAGTTTCCAAATATAACCATGAACATGTGCATAAATATACAATGCAGACAACCATGCACAAAATATTCAATAATCAATAAATCCCAACAATAACCAAACATAATATCTGTCGATGCAAAATATATTTAAATTTTAAAGTTTATTTGGAAAATACTTACAGCGGATAAAAACGTAAATCCTTGAGCAAACGTCAATCTGCAGCGCTCGTAGCGGTCACTTATACGTTTGGCTAAAGTGCTTGGTTTGACACCAAAATTTAGGAAACACTCAAGGGAAGGTGGGGAATCTCATGGAGGTGGTGGTGTGGTGGCGCAACAACTGGAAGGTGACAGATCGGCTCAAAATGGGTGTAAATCCATTTTTGAGTTTATGCTCATACATGGGAGGTGGGGCCATGGATGGAGGAGCTGAGCTAGGGGGTGGTCGGCTGGGGTGGGGGAACGTTTTGGTGGTGGAGGTGATGCCAGAAGGTGGCGTACGGCGGCAGCACAAGGTGAAAGCCGTGGGTTTCACACCCATTTCAGGCGGAAGGAAGAGAAGGAGATGGGGGCTCGTCGGCAGTGGGTTATGCTCGCCGGTGAAGGGGAAGGGTGCTGGTAGGTCGCCGCCGCTATGGGTGGCCGTGGGTGGCGGCGGCGTGGCTTGGAAAAGAGCCAAAACCTATTTTCGGGTGTGAAGCCGTGAGAGGGAGGTGAGGCCACCGTGGAGCACACTGACGGTAAGGGAGGCTCGCCGGCGTGCGGGGGTGGTGGTGGGCTGGGCGGTGTCGCTAGACGATGGCGCACGGCGGCGCTGGGTGGAGAGGAAGAGAACGGCGAGAGAAGAGAGGGGAAGCAGGGAACGCACGGGCTGGGGGAGGGGAAAAATAAAGAAGAAATAAAGAAAAAGAAAGAAAAAGAGAAAAAGAAAAAGTGAAGGAAATAAATGAGATCCAGTTCTCACAACTCAGTTCACAGAGTTGATCCAATAAAAAGAATTCCAAAACAGAGAGCTGAATAAATTAATTTAAACGTAGAGACTACTTAAGATAAAATAATAAATAAAAACACATCAAATAAATTCACATAATAAAATAAAAGAAATTAAATTCCAATCATTAAAATAATTATCTCACATTTAAATTAATATGAAAAATAACGTAACTCAATATTAATTAATTAATAGCTCAAACAATTATTTTAAACAAATAAAACACAACCGATAATATTATTATAATAAATTAAAACAATCAAAAATAAGAATAAAGACAATACGTAAAATTATACGTAGTCTAAGATCTCACAAAATATGTCAAATGAGAAGATTTTATTTAGTAAGTTTTGTGTGAAATAAGAGGGATCATTTATCAAACACTTGGTGTACTCGGATTCGTGCTCTGAGGCTTATCTGTCGACTTTCAGTAGAAAAATCATAACTTGACCATATGAATTAAGAATGAAGTGATTATAGTTCCAATAGAATCTTAAGAAGTAGATCTAGAACTTTTATGTTTTGGGTTTGTGAAGATAAGGAATGGATCAAGAATGAAATTTGGTGTGAAGTGAATGGACAGGAATAGGAGTCAACTAGTAACCGACTTAAATGAGTTATCTTATGTTTGGCCATGTGACGAAAATTTTAATTGGATACCAGACTTTCTAAGATCTTGACATGTGTGGGAAGATGTTTCAAGTTGATAAGAATTTATCTAGAAGTCTTGGTGGGTAAGAAAACAAAGGAAAACAAATGGAGAACTCGGATTGGGTATTCTCGGGTGGTTTTGACGTATTTCAGTAAAATAATCATATCTCTCTCATCTGATTTTAGAATAAGGTGATTAAAAATCCTATGGATCACTAAGAGAATGATCTAAAACTTATATGATTTGTATTTTTGGATAATCAAAGTGGATGAATGGGTTATTTGGGCTGGAAGTGGATTGATCTGATTTGAGCGTAAACTGAAGCCCGAAAATGGATTATACCACCGACCTACTTTAGAAGCTCAAATTTGATTGGTTCTCTACATGTATATTTTTTAGACATGTGTAAAAAGGTTTTTTGTTTTTTGTGGTGGAAGATTTTCTAGAAGGAAAATTTATCTATAACCATGGGAGAAGTAGGAACAAATCTGATTGGTTTAGAACTAACCAAATCAGCCAAGTTACCCTTCTATTCTTAACCAATAGCCAACCAAACCTTAAGGGAATTCTTCCAAAATGATATAAGGGTGCCAAGGAGAGCTGGAACATGTGGCAAGAGGAGAGGCATTGGTCTAGAAACCGTGGGGTACAAGGGGTAGGCCAAGTGGCCGGTTGGATCCCATCTTGGATATGCTAAGATTTTTGTTTTATTTTTACCCATGTGATGTAACTATTTGAACCATTGATCAAGAGTATTTTAGAGGAAGATTAAGCTCAGCCATGGGATGAAAATCTTAGAAGATCACTAGAAGTAGGGGTGATCATAAGGCCATGCCTCTAGGGAGAGGGAGGGGGGGGGGGGGACACTTCACCCATTCAGCTAAGGGTGTTGTCGATACACCCCCTCCCTTTCTCAAGTCTCTAGCACTTGCTTTGAGAGAAAGCTAAGAAAAATACCAGAAATTTCACTCACAACATCCAAACATCAAAAGGAAGCAAAGTGAGAGCCTTGGAGAAAAGGGTGGTGCAAGATCAACCCTAGACAACTAATCTAGTTTTGAAAAAATTCATAAGTGCACTACTTAACATAATCTTGGTGAAGTATAAGTGACTTATTTATAGATTTAATTTGATGCTTGTTTGAGCATATGTATTACTTATGTAGTAGATTGAAAGCTATTGACTTATGGAGTGGTTTTTGTTATGGAAAAATGTTAAGAAAAATTTTAGAATCTTAAGAATATATTTTATTATTATATATTAAAAGGATTATGTAAAAACATGAGGTCTTGATTTGAAAAAAAATTGATAGATCAACCCTAGCAACTTTTGGATTAAAAAGGGATAATATTGACATATTTAACATTTTATAATAAATTGGTCATAACTTGATAGTGTGATGTCAAAATTGAATGATTCAAAAGGCTTTGGAAATCTAAGACAGAGATCTACAAGTTTTGTGTTTTAAGTTTTGAGAGATAAGAACTATATAAAGGGAGAAATTGGACTTGGAAGTAGAAGAAGAGAGTAGGTATGCGCTTCAAAAATGGGTGTATTTCTTGTATTCTAAACTCTTAGTGAATTATTTGAATGAGATTTTTAACAAGTATGGTAAGATTAGAAATTTTAATTTTACTTGGAAGATTTTTTAGAATTATTATGTTAAAAATAATAATAATATTGAAATAATAAAAATATATATATAAGAAATACTCAAGAAAACAAATAAATATGCTTAAGATGTGTGATTATGTAAAACTTGACTTGAGTTAAATAAGCTAAATAAATAAATAAGATTAAGTTCCTCATGAAATTTGGCCAATGCTAGAATAATAAAATTATAAATTTAATTGTGTCTGTATCATTCGTTAAGTTTTGACGTTACGAATTTAGGTGACGTATGTGCCTGTAGGTTCTTGTGATATGTTTTTATATGTCATATGATTTATGAAAACATGAAACATGCATGTCATAAGTCTAAGTTTATGTGTTTGTTGCATTTCGTTACATGTATGTATCACCATAAGTCATGACGTCTGTTTTAAAAAAATATGTTAAGAAGACTTTATAAGATTATGATAAGACTAAAGTCACGGCATGACGGGGACGGTGATACGTAACATCCATCGTAAAAGTAAGAGTCGTGTCACGACGGGGACGGCCTACGTAACGCCCAAACGACTGATATGACTAGCAGAGACGGCGATACGTAGTGTGCGCTATGTTAAGTATTTTTCTGTGTCACGACAGGGATGGTGATATGTAACATCCGGAAGACTGATACGAGACTCATCACAACGGGAACGGCGATACGTAACGTCCAAACGATTGATGAGTTATATGTATGGATAAGCTAATGCGTCATGCTAAGTAAGTCCGATGGGGACGGCGATACGTAACGCCTATCGAGGATAAGAAATAAGTAAAACTTACAAGATTAGGAAATAAGATGAAAAATATTAGTTTTAAGTATAAGGCGGTGGATCCAGGTAAGATCTAAGTTGTATGGGAAGAATGGTTATCTATATGCATAAGTCTTATAAAACATTTTCACAAATTGTATGTTATTGATCATTGCTATGTATGATGTTATCTATGTCTTATTTCGTTAACTGTGTACTTATTGAGATTTTCTGGAAGTCTCACTCTTTTAAGTTTTATCTATCATTCCTTATAGAATGATAGATGTTGTTGCAGGATTAGATAAATTGCAATGAGACTCAGATAGCACAGGAGATTCTGAGGTACCCTAAGGGTCCTACAAAATACTCCTCTCTGGTTAGAATGATCTCTCATGTACGTGATCAAGTGGAATAGTAAGATTACTGGATGACGGTGTGATTCGATATTTTGTTTTAAGAAAACTAACTGGGTTATATAAGTCTTGGATATAATACGTTTTTTTTTTAATATAAAGTTATGAAGGTTATAGTTTTACTATGCCATGTGATCTATTCATGCAAGAGTTAAATCTCTTTGCATATATTGGAGATTTACCTCTTTCCGCTATGTTTTGCATTACATTTAATTAATAAGTTTAGATGCATGCATGCTACTCCTTACGTTTATGTAGGATAAGTAGTCTTGTATTACCTGTTCAGATGCTTCAATTTATGTTTTAATTGATGTAAAAAATTGGGGTGTTACATTTCTGGTATTGAATTATGGCAGGAGAGTGTGCCCCCTCATGTAAGCCATGCTATTTGGGTAGACAAACTATATTGTAAGGTTACTGCTACGTATAGTCCCCAAATGGAGACTGTCCACGCAGACCTAGACATGTTATCCCTAAAAAGTTTATTGAATTACAATAATGTCACTTATTAGTGTCTTCCGTTGAAATACATTTATATTACTCTGAAATCAACTGAAAGTTTTTCTACCCTCCTTTCTTCAGTCCCCGTGTGATGGAGTAGCCCTGTAGCAACGGTCGAGTCCTACACCACTATAGGCCTCCTCGTAAACCTCTCTGGTAGGTCTTAGAGTTTCATTTCGAGTATTCTCGATATCCATTACTTCGCTGTCGTCGGCTTGTGTTTCTCCTCCATTATCGGCATCAACTTCGACCATTCTCACATTATTTGTGCCTTGTAACATGAGCATAAAATTGTTGTATCGGTAGGTTTGTTTTTCCTAACTTGGAAAATTATTGTTTCTAGTTGTTCTGAATAAAAGAATCCAGCAAATTGGAGAACTTGTTATTGAAGCCGATATGGACAACATTTGCAGGGCAAAAAGTTACACCTCCATTTGATTTCGCTCCCCTCATTCCATTTTCCAAGCAATAAGTCCAAATCCCAAAAAATTACAAAGTACAAAAGGAGCAAAAATTAAAACTTCCATTGAAAAATTTATGGTTTCATAATCTTAAAGAAGTGTATAGTTCCACCAAAAAATGTAACTTGCCGAGAAAAGGACCGGCATCCAGTTGGGAATGGGGACAGGCTTCGAGCTGATGAAGCGAACGATGATCTCATGCTAATTTGAAAGGCAAAGGTGAAGGTGCTCCAATCTGAAAGGCGAAAGTGTTCCAATCTGAAAGCAACGATGATCTCGATTACTTTGGGATAACTTGAGCAAAAATTATAAATCTGATTTTGAGTTCGATTCTTTCATTTGTTTTAACTACACTAATGAAACAAAAGCATTGTAATTATTAATAAAACAATTTGTTTCTAGCCGTGCACGTGGAGTCCCAAGTGCGAATCAGTGTTTTAAATTTCGTACTGTACCGGCCGGTACATGCCGTACCGAAACAATAGCCGGTACAGAAACAGGATCTATGTTCCAGTGCCTTGACTGGTACGGCTACCGGTACGGTATTCAAAACATTGGTGTGGATTGCATGCAGAATTTTTCATATTGTAATTGTTTTGAACATGAAGGCAAATGTTTCCTTTAAGAAAAATTTTTTCTTAAATGAAGTCACTGTATAAAAAGCAATAATTGATAAGATGTGAGGTTCGGCCGGCCTACTTATTGTAGTAGTGGAATATTTTGTAAACCGCGCCTAAGTCCTTTACTTATGAGGTTCATGGAGCTAGCCACCATTGATGACCTAATAGAACTCTTTTTTTTTTTCTCTGAAGATCTATCGACGCCCCAACCCACGCTTGGGATTGCACTTGAATAGAAGCGTCGGGGACGAACAACGCAAGGAAGTTCACCCCTCGTCATATCATACATTTACCTTTTTTTTTTTTTTTTTGAAACGTCAAAGAAAGGTTCTCGCAGCGAAATAAAAAGGTCAAGCCTTCTACATAAGTATGCATCACATAGTTAGCTATGGATCCCAAACATAATATCATACATAGCCCGAATTTAAAAATTTACATAACTTGTCCAAGTAATCAAAATAGTGCTTCCCACAGGCGGGAAGACTTTATCAAAATACAGGGCATCATAAAATGATATGGGTCTTAACATTGCCCATAAATTCAACCGACGGGTTCCTTCTTCACCTTCTTAAGGTTCGGGCCCCAGAGAAGCCGATCCACGTCTATGCTGGGCCCTACCTCACATATCGCCCTAGAAGGCGGTCCAAAAATACGCCCCAAGTGAAGGGACTCGTCAACCCCTAATACTAAGCAACACCCCGCAGGGTATAAACTGACAGAACTGTACATGGTCATCTTCAGTGACTTCACCTCCCACTGACCCAGGTGGTTCAGAGTCACTGGCCCCCTAAGGGTGGCCTCAATCGGGTAGGTCCCTAAGGATCCGAGGTGTCATCACGGGGATCGTATTCATCTGAGCCATCCTCACTTGCAATTACTTCTATCGTTCCCAAGAGGGAAGGATAGTAAGGACATAAAGAGGGGGTGAGATTTCGGGAGAAATCTCAGCAAGTACATCTATACTTCAACGAAAGCATTTTAAGCATATAGTCAAGTGAATAATCAAACAATTTCTTACGTATGCAGTAACATGGGACTCATACTTAGACCGATGCACATGCTCGTGACAAAAATTCATCTTTCTCATCCTTTTCTCATTTTCCAAAACATACTTGTTAAAATTTTATAACAAAGCTTCTTTAACGCATATTCTTTCAAAAGATACTTTGATCAAAAAAACACTTTCATATTTTCTTATCTTAAGCGCCACTTATCATATCATATCATATATGGCTCGAAAGCCCTTTTCATTTCGTCATGACTTCTTATTGTGGACACCTCACGGTTCCCCTATGCACTGTGTGCTCCCCGCTAGTTTCCGTCACACCCGGCGACCAAGTCAACCTAGGTGAATACGTTTCGTGCCCTTTCGCGCTCTTCGTCACTCGGGAATTTCTCTCCGAGCAACTACAATCTTATCAAATGGCGAGGCCTAAGCCAACACCGCTTATATGGCACTCACTAGCATTAGGTGCGACTACGCTCCGGACACCTTTTGGAGCGATACATGGTCCGCCAACTGTTCTTCGTCGACCCAGGGATTTTCACTCAATTTAAACACTCCTGAGTGAACAGAGAGTTCCACTGGGACACTTCCCCGTCCCAGCCTTTGGGGTTCTTCTAAAACTTTAATTCATTTCTTTCAAAAACATACTTTACTCAAAACATGGATTTTCGTGCTTATGCATGGGACATGTAACTTCTAACTTTGTGAATGCAAAACTCGAGGCGAACCCGAGTACACACATTTGGTCATTTTTCCTTTAGAACCTTATTCTCTAAACTCATACTTTGCAAAAACACTCAAGCAAGTGCCTTAGGGTGAATGGGGTGCTCGGCCTCCACCCCTAGGGTTTGGGCCGAGACCCCTTTTGTCTCCCATTGATGTTCTCTTCTTCCATTGATCTCGCTAGCACCATCTAACCTTAGTTCAATATTTAAAACAATATCCTAGCCCCACAAGGGGTCAAACCCGAAACCTATAGCCCTCAATTTTGTGTTTTCTTTTCTTAGCCCTTCAAAGCTAGGGTCCTACTTGAATATTCTATGTGAAACCGAATCCATACATGCCATCCTCCCAATATACATACTTCTACTTCTCCAAAATATCCAAACATGAATATCAAATAAATAAGGGATTAAAACTTCAAGATTTCCACTTTAAGAAAATCCTTCAAAACATAACTCCACAAGCATGCATTTTTTGTAACCATCAAGCAACCATAACATTAATATCTTCCAAGATCAATATAACTAGTTTCCATCAATGCTTTATACATGTTCATCCTAGCATGGCATTTTTATAGGCAAGATATTTTCAACAAAAAATCAAGATGCTTCTCCAAATAACATATAAGCATGTATCCCATACTCACCAATACCAACTAACTCAACACCTTCATGCTTACATGCTTTTTCTCATCAAACCGCCAAGATAATCACCTCAAAATTCTTTAACTAAAAAGATCATAGGTTCTACATATGGATCCTAATCAAAATAACATTTCTACTCTCAAATTTTCATCATGGCATTACTAAGCAAGCCACCAAACGATACAAGCATATTCAAGCATATACACACATTCAAGCACATTCACTCCAAAATATACTAAGAATGCTAAAGGTAAAGTAAGGATATACTTACAAATCTTCCTAGCTAGCTTATATAACTTCTAAAAATAAAAGAAATACTTAGTTAGAATATGCTAACAATTTACCATTTCAAAAGAAAGGGTTTTCTTTTTGAAAGCATGAACATAGGTTTCTTCCTTAAGCTTCTAGGTTCTATTTTAAAGCAAGTAAGTTACTTACCTCTTCTAGGTTTCTCCTCCTTCCACAAATACTATCTTCTTCTCCTTCTAAGCTTGGAGTGTTTTGGTGTCTAAATGGTGAAAAGAAGTGAAGCAAAGTGGAGGGAAATGAGGAGTGTTGCCATGAGGTGCAAAGTGAGGGATGTGTGTGTGTGTGTCCGAAATGAGCAAACCAAAAGGAAGGCAAGGCAAGGCCATTCGGCCAAGGTGCTCCACTAGGCTCCTAGGCCACTCATTCTCCTAGGTTTGAGTGACTTGTGATGGGCTTGAAAGACCCTTGAGTGACTCCCATCACTTGATCACATCAACCCTAATCTATCCCATCCTAAGTTGGAGTTTTGCTCCCTCTTTCTCTCCTCATGGCCAGCCTCTCCTTCTAGGGTTCCAACTCCTTTCCATCATCTCACATCATCTCTTGTCTCCCCAGCAATCCTCTCACATGTCATTCCAAAGGATTTGAGAATCCAATTTTGGGAAAACACCCAAGTGGGTTTCGAATTCCCTAGCCTCCATCCGAACCCTTTCTTCATCTCACTCCCATTTCCATTTTGTCACATGCTCTTTCCATCAACCAATCACCTCACATCTCACACAAGCTTGTCATGTTATTCTTACACAAATCTATAACCTAGAATTGGTGGCAAAAAAGGAGGTCAAACAAGGGGAGGGGGAGTTGGCTAAGGCCATACCCGAAACCCTCATCTCCCTTTCTCCTACTCTTTGTTCCATCAACTCACTTCTCATGTCACTTCTTCTTACACCTCATGTCTCATCCAATCTTTACACAAATCCTACACAAATCCTACATGTGCTTTCATCTAGATTTGGAAATGTTTTAGGTGAGAAAGCCCTAAGGCCATTCGGCCAAAGCCCCCCCACCGAAACCTTTCTCTCTTTTCTCATCTCCAAATCTTCTCAAATCCTATTTCATCATTTTACTAGATATGGTAGGATCCCATGTTGATCTTATTTGTCAAAATCCTACACCTCACACACTTATCTAGGTAGAAAAAGATGGAAGATTCCACTCATGTCTTCTCTCTTCTTTCTCCAACAAAACAACTAGTCAACTAGCTCACCTACTAGCATTTTCTCCTCTTAACTACTAGTCTTGACTCAAATTACTAAACTTCTCCTAGCTTGACATGTGTCATCAAGCATGGGCTTGGGTTGACTAGTAGGCTTCCTTTCATGGACCTATGGGCTTGTCTCTCCCCCATTTAGGCCCAAAGCTCTTGCCATGGCCTTAAGGCCCTTAAACTCCTAAGTCCATCTTCTTAAGGCTTTAGCCACCAATTTGCCTAAGTTACTAAGCCATATATATATACATATTTAAACAAAAGCAAAATACGATAATTTTGGGGTCGTCACAAGATCAATACTATATTAAACCCAATAAAGGTCTTACAAACTCAAACCAAACCAAACCAACATTCAAAGGAAACACATACAAACTAAACCATAATACACAAAACAGAGCACAGTATCAAGAGCGGAATTAGAAATCTAGTTGGAAGGAGAATCTTTCCCATTGTGAAATTTCAACAAACATAGCGGTATAGAGATAAGTGGAAGGCAACCATATATTTTGGTAGAGGCTGCCCCTTATAAGTGGAAGGCAACGATTTGCCTTATAAGCAGATTTGACTGTAAATTTTCATGATGAAGTAGCCTTCCAGATTTGAATGTAAATATAATACATTTAATCCAAGATTGAATCCCATTAACCAGAAAAGTATCCAACTGCAAAGGCCAAGGAGATTGTCATCAAAGAATTCGTGAAAAAGGACATTTCAAAAACAAATGAACATTAGATTCTTCTTGGTGATTACATAACGAACAATTTAGTGGCCCAGAAATAAGAAATTGATGAAGAAGAGAACGAGTAGGCAAGATATGATTGAAAATTTTTTGTAATAACATTTTAAGTCTATCTTGGATCCTAAGCTTCCAAAGTTTTTTTCCAAAAGGCCTGTGGGCCAGAACTATTTGAGGGTAATCCTTCCATAGCAATAATTGCCTTAGCAGATTTGACTGTAAATTTTCCTAATGAAGTAGCCTTCTAGACCATTTTATCATCAACAAACTGATAATTACTATTAGCTAAAGGAATTTTAAGAATAGCATCAACAGTTGTTGGAGAAAATAAAGACTGAAGAAGCAAAAAATTCCAACACCTTGGATTGTCAAGAGTAAGATCTGCTACCTTTAAATCCAAAAAAGGTGAAATGTTTGCATTATGCGGAGAAGGTAAACATGACGGAAGAGTAGGGATCCAAGGATCAAGCCAGACTCAACAAATAGCTCCATTATTAATCTAGAAACAAGAATTCTGACTGATAAGATTCCGCTGCTTTAGAATACCTTTCCATAATCAAGAATCAGTTGACTTAACAAGGATGTCAAAAAAAGATGATCTCTCTAAGTAACGAGATTGAAGAACAGATTTCCACATAGATTGCCTATTACTAATCATATTCCAGGTGAGTTTACTTAAGAGAGCTTGATTATACTGAGATGTAAGTCAAATACCCAACCCACCATTGCATTTAGGCTAACAAATTGATAGCCAAGATTTAGGAGTGCATTTGTGTATACGTTGAGAAGTGAAATCCCACCAAAATATCTTGAGCATTTGATCCATCTTTTTTGAAATGGATTTGGGAATCCACAAAGTAGACATGAGATAAAAAGGAATAGTAGTTGTCACAGATTTGATTAAAGCTATACTCCTTGCTTGTGAAAGAAGTTTAGCTTTCCACGCTACCACTTTATTAGAAATGATAAGCATAAGCTCAGAGAAGGTAGAAGATTTTGAACAATTGAAATTTAACGGAAGCCCCAAATATTTAAGTTTGTTAGAGGCAAGTTTATATCCCATCAAATCCTGAATCCTTCGTTGTTCAAGAGAAGGAGTAGTATGACTAAACTGAATCACAGATTGCTTAGGATGAACTTTTTGACCTAACAAGGATGAATATATCTCCAAACAAGACAAAAAAGCATTGGTTGTTCAAACATTTACAGGACCAAACAAAATAAGATCATCTGCAGAAAGTAGATGTGTCAGCCTGGGACCTCCTCTGCTAATATTAATAACTTGAAGGAAATTCTGGGATTCACTTTTTGCAATTATCCGAGACATGCATTCAGAATTGAGAATGAACAAAAACGGAGAAAGAGGGTTCCCTTGTCGTAAACCTCTTGACGGCTGAATATAACCTTTAGGTTGTCCATTGATGATAACAGGATAGGATGGAGTAGTACACATGCTTTAATCAAATTAACCCAAGTTGATGAAAATCCCAAGCTACTGAGGATCTTTAAAAGAAAATCTCATTCCATAAAATCAAATGCTTTCTTCATATTAATCTTGACAGCCATAGAATAACTATTACCTTTCTTACTCTTTAGATGATGGAAGATCTCATGTGCAATGATGGAATTTATCTAAATTTGCCTACCACCAACAAAAGCAGTCGGATGAGACGAAATAATCTTATCAATCACCATTTTTAAGCGATTAGCCATAATCTTAAAGACGAGCTTATAACAGACATTTGAAAGACTAATAGGCCTAAACTAGTGCATCGTTTGAAGATGAGGAACCTTGGGAACCAGAGTGTTATGAGTATGATTTAATTCTTGCAAAAGAACACCATTGAGAAAGAAAGCTTGAATAGTAGAAATGACTTCTATTTTCACAATTTCCCAATAATGCTTATAAAACAAATCTGTGAATCCCTCAGGTTCAGAAGCTTTAGATGAAGGAGTATTCTTAAGAGTATTCCAAATCTCCAATTCAAAAAGATACTACAAAGATAAGAATTTTCCTGATCTGTGATTATGGGAGGAAAAAGATCCTAAATTTCCTCAGATAAAACAGGAAGAGTTGAAGACAATATGCTGGAAAAATGATATAGAACTACATTTTCAATATCCTCACGATCCGTGATTCACTAATTACGACGAGTTCGAAGACATTCAATAGATTTCTTTCTCCAATGAATAGTAGTGCTGAGATGGAAGAATTTGGTACTGAGATCAGTAGTAGTTAACCACTGTTGTCTGGACTTTTGTTTCCAAAGGATTTCTTCTCTTTTAAGCATTTCTTGTAAATTACTTAGAGAGACAATTCTGTCCCATTTGATGCAGAAGGAGTAGACTGAGATTGAATAACAGAAAGAGAATTGTTCAACCCCTTGATTTTAGTTTGAATATGACCAAAGCAAGTCTTATTCTAATGTTTTAAAGCACACTTGGCTTCTTTAAGCTTCTTGATAAGAATGAAAGCTGGAGTACCAAACTTTGGAATATTCCAAGCATGTTGTATAACCAATTGACAAGTAGGGTCACGAACCCAAAATGCTTCAAAAGTGAATGGTTTACAATGATTCGAAGTACCCATTGTATCCAGCAGAATAGGCGCATGATCTTAGGACAAGATTGGAAAATGCTTAACCATAGCATTAGGGAAAAGAGAGGACCAAAGCGAATTAGCAATTCCCCTATCCAACCGTTCTTTGATATTACCCAAGCCTTGACGTTTATTATTCCAAGTGTATTTTGGCCCGCATAAACCTAAATCAAAAAGCCCATTATCCTCCATAAATTTAGAAAGACAGTTTTGACAAGAAAAAGATGCTAGAGATTTACCCCCTTGTTTTTCCGAAGGATGAATAACATCATTGAAATCTCCCATTACAAGAATAGGACCCCCATAAAGATTGACATATTTATCCAACTTATCCCAGAATCGAGATTTGTACAGGACTCAAATGAACAGACAGAATAATAATACTTGCATCACTATAAAGAAGTTCTAAGTCCAAGTCAGATTTCCACACAAACCACCCTATTTAGTAACTGGTGGTTTATACAGATTCTGATCAAAACCTAATATAGTAATAATATTATCAACATTACTTGAATTTAACAGAGTTTCACATAAGAAAAGAGCATCAGGTTTGTGAGACCTAATATTTTTCAACAAGCTACAAATTGCACAGGGACGAGCAATTCCCTTGAATTCCAATAGAGTAGCTTCATGATTTGGGGGTGGGCAGTTTTCGCCCTACCTCGTCAACCTCTTCAGATAAAAGAAAAAACTTCAAAGTTTGAGTTTGATGATAAGTACCCATATGAACATCACCAATCCATAACTGAAGGAGAATGACGTTGTTTCTTGTGACTACCTTGAGTTGATGCAGTCCTTTTTAGTTTACCTCCAATCGACAACTTAGATGAAGGATTAGTCTCTACTTTCTTCCCCTTAGCAAGACTATTGGAAATATCCTCTTGTTCGAAAGATGCAACCTGGTCCTTGGGTTCCATAAGAGTTGACGCAGCTGATAAATGCCTTTTAGAATACACAGCATTGTTCGGAGAAGGATCAAGGTGAAGACTAGGGCTTGATGACTTGAAGGCGGTTGTAATATGAGATGAAGACGAACAAGATTGAGATAGGTCAAATGGATTACTGTTAGCCTTAGGAGAACTTCGAGTCAAATATCTTGGTTGATCTAATGAATCTTCATGGGCTATAGGAACTGGCCCAAATATATATTGCAAATGAAATAGTGATTTTCCAAACAGATTCGGCCTAGTAGTTGGACCAAAGAAAAAGGAAACCTCCGAATCAAATGAAATCGATGGTAGGCCCAATGAGTTGACAGCATCCTTACTTTGTCATTCGTTGGCATGAATTGATAAGTAGGAGATTTTAAAGCCATTAGATGATCAAAAGATAAATCAACGATGGAGAAATCATCCGAAGCAATTAAAGAAAGCGACGCCTTTGAAACCAAGTTTACTTGAACTGGTAATTGATTTCCAAGATGAGAACACGTGGGATTAAGTCGTTGTCTGTTCTCCATCTTTCTAGCCAATTGGGACCCATCAGTACAATCCGAGAATGATGAGTTTGAAATTTCGTAAAACTCCAAGCTAAAGTGAGATTTGTCCCTTTCCCAGATAGGAGACAATTCTCCATGCATGCATGGTAAGATTTTAGTTATGCCTTCAGTCATCCAACTTGAAGAAGACAAGGATGGACTAGATACCGGAATTGAAGACGCAAGATTTTTCCTTGTATTCATGAACAAGTGTGGTCGAGAATAATCCTCCTGTAATAAGTCAAGATTAGTAGATAAAGAACTAGAACCAGGCAATTTAGGATGAACAAATTCCCTCCTTGATGACTTATCCGAAGTGAGAAACGAACCACGCATCCAAGGACCATAAGATACCCCTACAGATGCTTTAGAAAAATATGGGCAATTTAAATGAACATGACCAATTAATCCATAAAAATAACAAAATTCAGATAAACCACTACAAGATTTTCAGGTTTTAGCCACTAATTCTTTTGCTACAACTGAGCATTGTGTCAAATAGATGTTTTAGTCACAAAAATCATCTGTCATAATAGAATTTCGCACTTGCCAGGAGATTTCATGTGATGATTGGGTTGTTATGTTAATTAAAATTTTTTGCAGCGACTTCATGTCGCGGCAAAAAGTGTAGCACCACAAAACGTTATTATCCTGGTCGTTTTGTTACATTGAGCCCATGGGATGATATAACAATCGATAAAACCTATGTCCCGTCTGTTTCCCTCTTCCTACCAAACAATACCCATACCCGTGAGAGAGATTCCCATATCAAAATCCCTAGATCATCAGGACCAACTAGAACAAGATCGGTCGAAATCTTCTACAGCCGACACGATTTCGGCCACGAATAGCCTCCCTTCGCTTCCCCTTAGCCTCGGAATCCAAGTGAAAGCCGTTATTTCCCTCCAAATTATCATTTTTTTCGTTGTTGTGATAAGTTTCTCCAATATATTTGAGCCCATAGAATAATCTGTGTTTCCCTTCCTCTCGCACTCTCCCACTTTGCATATATTTGTATATTGCACAATGTCTTCATTTGTGTATAGCTTTTTTTGGGATTTATTATGTTTCAGTGTTTCTAGAGTACTTTTGAATGTGTAAGAACATACGTTGTTGGAACATTTCACCGTTCTATCCTTGACCATATTTTTGAGCAGCAGCTACTTCATCATATTCTTGAGCAACAGCCCTTTGTGGGCATTTCACCGTGGTCTACTTCTATTGGACTTTCTCGCAACTGTTCTCTCCTTTTTGTGGGCATTTTTATGCCCTCCCAAGGCTTGAGAACTGAATAACTTTCTTGAACAAAACGAACAAGGGAATACTCTTGTTGTTGTTGTGTCCCCTGCAATAGTTCCTCCAACCAAGGTTGCTTCATCTTCCATGTCTGTGACAATCTAGAAAGATACATTAATTAGGCTAGAAATTATTTTTAGAAAATTGGGTTTTAGAGAAATATATCTATTTCTGTATTTGGGAAACTTGTTGAAAAAAAATCTCTTAAAAGAAAAAAAATCTCTTAAAAGATTTGAGAAATGCCAAAAACAGAAGTGGCAAAGGAGAGAGCAGGAAAGGGAAGGAAGAAAACTTTGAACTTTTGAGCTTTTTTGCATTTCATCCCGTAAAGAATAGTAGAAAAGAGAGTTCAGAAGTCAAGTTCTAAAAGAGTTGGGAAATGTGAAGAGTAGGGAGTGTTTAGGTCGAATTATTAAATAGAAGTGGTTGACAGAGAGGTGTGTATGGGCTTGTGAACAAAAGACCCGAGAGAGTGAGAGTGGGGGGAAGCCGAAAGTAGGATTTGAGATGCTTCTGCAGGCTAAGGTGATGAGAGGCTAGAGTGATGGTTCATTGCAGATGTATGTATTGGGAAATGGACTCTCTCTCTCTCTCTCTGAGAGTCTGAGATGGTGGTCATTTCACTTAGAAATGGGTGCACTTTTTATTTCGTTTTGCAGTACTTCCTCTCATAATTTCATTCCCCAAATGTTTGTTGTGAATTAGTCAGATAAAAGCAAGCATTTACAATAACCCTTTGTATAATCAAGTGCACTAAGCCACTGCTTGTGCTAAACTTGCTTGATTGACAGTTTGCTTTTGGCTTCTTCTTTTTCTTTTTTTTCTAGAATATGATCTTCAATAGCGTGGGTTGTCTTAAAAAATTTAATAAGCCGTGATGAGGTGGCTGAAGGATATTGGAGAATGAGGGAGGTTAATCAAAGGGGGAGGAAGTCAGAGAGAGTGTTGGAATGGCTGGTCGTACATTATCATATTTTTTCATCCTCTCCAGTGGCCAAAGCTAAAAGCCTGTCCAGTCCCCCACCACTCTGTATTTATCTCTCTCTATCTCTCTCTTTGCAGAAAGAAAATGGCTCTTCTACTTCTGCTGCATTCCTGATCTGCTTTTATTTTTTATTTTTTCTCTTTTTTGTATAAATGGTTATGGGGCAAACAGCCACTAGTTTTTCTTTCTCCACCGTCAATCGCATATATGCAACTTGTCACCTTTCACCCATTCCTTGCATGAGACCCCAATATATAAGACATCCCGATGCTAACGTGCTTTCCTTCATACATGACACTCAATAAGTAGTGGAAAAAGATATTTCTTTGTTTTTTTGTTCCCAACGGTTGAAAAATATCTGATCATCAAGAACTAAATCCTACTTCCCTTATATTTCCTTGTTTGGTTGCTGTAGTGCTGGTTTACTTTATAAAAGGAATAATTGGTCTTACTCTCAGCCTCACAGTACATTACTGCTGGTAATGGAGAGCTTCTATAATTGAACTTAAAATGCTCATGTATTCAGCAATAAATTAAACTGTTGAAGAAAACAGTTTTCTATTCCATATGCGCCATGGTACGTAAATTCAAATATTTTACAAGCAAGAGTTCTCAAGTTATCAGAAATTGTGGAGTTTGTCTCCCTGAAAATTTGAAGAACAAAACAATGAGTTTATGTGTGCTTTCAATGGGAAGAAAAAATAAATTAGAGATCCCAAAGCAACTAACTATAATATATATCAACATGTGGTTTAATTAAATTTGACAGGTTATTCCATTGTAAAAGAATAATTGTGGTAGTCAAAATAGTCACAACACAAGGCATATACATCAAAAAATTTAAAAATAACTCAGTCCAATTAAATAAGGATATGAAAAATACACTGCCAAATGTTTAAACAACTATCAGGAAAACTTAGCAAGCCACTAATTAAAAGGAGATGCGAAATTTAAAAAGAAAACAAAACACACATGCAAAGTATCATATTCATTATAACATATTCAAATAAACCACCCCATCAAAAACATGAGGTTGTATTACAAAAACAAACAAAATGTAACCCTTATATGACATAAAAATCAGCATGAGTACCATATTGATTATAATATATGAGTAACAACCACCCAATTTATATGAAGTCATTTTACCGAGTTTTTTTAGATAGAAGAAGGCATGTAGTACAAAATAGAAGTTTTGTTTTTTCATTACCGACATTCTAAAATTATTTTCAATAATGTAGGGCAAACAAGTTTGCGAAATTATCTATCATATCTGTATGCATTATGTTGTTGAATATATGGCACCACTTATGTGAGCATTAATTCATATCTATTAGCACTTACGTGATCACTAGTTCCTTGTAATCCCAAGTTTCCAAATGGAAATTAATAGCTCTCTTGCTTGTTAACATTCATATATTAAATAAAACATCACCAACTTCATTTCATTTACATTACAATATACTTCAACCATCTTACTTAAATAAAAAAGCACCAACTTTATTGTCCTTCCTTATTCTCAGAAGTTCAAATGTGTGCATTGTCAAAAGGTTGGATAAAAAGTGACCGTTGTGAGAGCCCAATTGCTGTACTTCACACTCAGAATGTGAGATGCCAGATTTACGTGTATTTTTATATATTATTTTATTTTTGTTGTTGATTATTTTAATTTATTTTAATAATATTATCGATTGTGTTTCATTTGTTTAAAATAATTGTTTGAGCTATTAATTAGTTAATATTAGTTTTACGTTGTTTTCCTTATTAATTTTAATATGAGGTAATTATTTTAATGATTGGAATTTATTTCTTTTATTTTATTATGTAAGTTTATTTGACGTGTTTTCGTTATATTGATTATCGTTTTATAATTAAATTGTGCTTGGGTTTAATTTATTTTATTGCTGGGTTTTAAATATTTTATGTTATTGATATTAAATTGCAGTATTTTCAGTTAGCTTTTATTTAATTTATTGTACTCTTTCTTCTAGTAGACTTTATTTCCTTTTCCTATTCTATTTTTCTTTTCTTTTCTTTCTTTTTCTTTTTCTTTTCCCTTTATTTCCCTGCTTCCCCACCCCAGACCCACGCGACATAAGCCCCCCCCCCCAAACTTCCCCCCTCACTTCCATTTGGTTCAAGTCAGCCCAACCACCCACCGCCGGCCGCCACCCTTCACCGCCCACACTGCCGGCCTCCCCACCCACCGGCGAGTCCACCGGTACTAGAGGTGTCACCTCTGGCCATCCAATCGCCCCTCCACGGCCACAAACCCAAAATGGGTGTTTTGGCTTCCCTTGCATTTTCGGGCCACCACCGACCACCCTCTGATGCCGACGACCTACCAGCAACCTCTCCTAACTCCGGCGAGCATAACCCATCGCCTAGAACCATCAGTTCCGCCACTTGCTCCTTCACCCGAAATGGGTCCTTAAATGGGTTGTTCTTCGCCGCACCGCCGTCCAACGACCGTAGGCCTCACCACCACCACCAAAACACTCCCTACCCCAGCCGACCACCCCCCTAGCTCAGCTCCTCAAACCACGGTCTCACCTTTCTTGTACAACCTCAAACCCGAAAATGGGTTTCCACCCATTTTGAGCCTGATCCGCAACCTTCCAGTGGTTGCACTGCCACACCACCACCTTCATGAGATTCCCCACCCTTCATTGAGTATTTCTCTAAATTTTGGTGTCAAACTGAGCACTCTAGCTAACTTACAAAGTGATTGCTACGAGCGCTGTGGACTAACGCTTGCTCAAGGATCCATATTTTTACCCACTGTAAGTACTTTCAAATAAACTTTAAATTTAAATATATTTTTGCATCGACAAATATTGTATTTGTTTGACGTTGGGATTTATTGGTTGATGTTGAAATTTATTAATTGTTGGTTATTTTGTGTGTTGTGGTTTACATTGTGTAATTACACGCTTGATCATGTGGATATTTGGTGTTGGATTTTAATATGAGAACTGGTTATTGGATTTATGGATTTTAATGATTTTTGACTGAGTCATAACGGGGACGGCGATTCTTAACGCCCGTTATGATCAGTGGGTGTGAATGACATAACAGAGAAGGCGATATGTAACGCTCGTTATGGTCATTGTGTGTGTATTTCATAAACGGGGGCGGCGATACGTAACGCCCGCTATGAAATATGTGTGTCATAATGGGGACGGCGATACGTAATACCCATTATGATTGATAGTGTATGGATGACATAATGGGGATGGCGATATGTAATGCCCATTATGGTCATTAGTTGTATATTTCATATCGGGGACGGCAATACGTAATGCCCGCTATGAAATGAGTGTGTATGAGTCATAATGGGGACAGCGATACATAATGCCCATTATGATTGGTGGTGTGTGTATATCATATCGGGGACGGCAATACGTAACGCCACTATGATTGAATTTACTGATATCTTTTTCTGGAAAATGATGGATGATTTTATTGAAATTTTATTGTGGATCAAAATGGGATTTTGGGGTGTGTTATTTTATTTATTTTCAAGAAGATGATTTTAAGTTTTATGCATACGGTATCATGTTCATAAGTGATGTTAGTGTTGTTGTATGAGTATATTTTATATCTTGTGGTTTGTTTGGGTTGTACTTACTTGCGATGCCATTTCTGGCGTCGTAGTTTTTAGATGCAGAGTTTTGTGGAGGCTGAGCTTGAGGAGGCGACTCCGCTGTTGAAGTATTCATATTATAATTTGTTATTTTGGAAAATTGTTTTACCCTTTTTATAAATATATATTTGTATAGTTTGTATTTCAGATGACTATATTAAATCTCCTGGTGGAGAATTTATATTAAACTGTTTTGTAAAATAGTTTTAAAAATTCTGGTACCTAGATATTGACTTCAATTATCCGCTGCTTTTATTTATGCATGTCACGTGTTCACACACTTAGCACTTGAAGATTGGGGATGTGTGACCCTTGTTGTCATCATCCCGACGCCTCGATTCCCGTGTTATTTTAAAGGAAATTTGGGGGCGTCACACATAAAGTAGGAACTAAATTGCATTTCAATTCAGTAAAATGTTACCAAGGACAAAATAATAGTGCCAATAACCACTAACATTAGTGCGCATTCTTTCCTATCATTCATAAGAACCATCATGATTGGAAAGAACAAAATCAACAGTATAAAAGAAGAGAAATGGGAAAAAAAAAAAAAATTCACATAGGAACGAAGAGTAGGCACAAGATCCAGAAGTACAATGATTGTTTCATCTTCAAGTTTATAAAAATACCACATTTGTAAAATGAACCAATGGATGAAGTCCTTTTTACAGTCCACACAAGCTTAAAGTACTACAAGTTACTTTTAAAAAAATATCACATCATGAAAATGTCGTAGACATAGGTCATAGGAGTTCCATTATTCACACAAGATCATTTGGTATAAATGAAAGCTGTGTTCCGCTAAAAGTGACTGTCTAGCATGACAATTGAAGGGCATGCATGGCTGTGCAGGCAGCACTTATTTTTCTATGATAATGTTACCTTTTTAAAACTTGCTTAGATATTTTACTATTTAAAACAAATACACTAATACAATAATAGTACTAAAATCATAATCTTAACCATTAAGGTGAAGGAAAACATTAATTTTTCCGGTCCAGCATACAAGCATGGACAAAAATAGTAAAGTACTAACTCACATATTTCATGTTTGTAATTTAGAGTGACACTTTATTAATGTTGTACTTTTCAATTTTATATAATTACTCTCTGATTTTACATAGAGCTATATAATAATTGTACAAGACTATATGTATGCATATCATGATGCTAACGTCATGCATGCTCCAATTATTTTATTGTACTATATTAAACATATAGTTTGAAATGTTGCACACATAAATTACCATATTTCAAAAAATTAAATACAAGTACCTATATTTACAACATAAGGGAAAGTAAATATAACATAAATTGAATGGATATAGAATTGAATAACAAAGAGAAAGCAGCACATTAGATAGTTCTATACATTAAAGATGTATAGGATAATTAGTTAGTGGCCTGTATGCGGAATTTTAAAGAAGTGTACTCTACTTAGAGAATAAAAAAAATACAAGGATTAGTATTATATAATCTTGTAAATATGTCCAACAAAACATATTTTCCAAAAAAATCTCATTAATCAAATAAGGTGCAAAATGCACAAGTGTAAATTTCGAACTACTAATCAATTTGCAATCACCACCAAACTATGGATTTTAGCCGGGGATCCGGGCAACCACAAATTGTTTGATTTGAACGTCTATTTGTTGTTGTTCTACCAATTTGTGTTGCTAGAAAAGCTGACTTTTTCTTCTAAGCTTCTGGTCACACTGCCAGTTATAACATTCCATGCCTTTGACTAGTGTTGCGGGACGTTCTTCTTCCATCTTAGTGTTGGTAAAAAACTAGGTCATTTGTTAGTGCATACTATGTTTACCTATTCTACTTGTGTAGGTGCACTAGACATCACTTACCAACAATGACCTACATTCGTTGTGTGCTTGTTCATCCGGTTTCACAATTTAAAATGACTTGTAAATATTCTATGCTAGATGGATAAGGCTTGGATGCATATCGAAGATAGATTCCAGTTGAGTGAATATGCTGCTGGGGTGAAACAGTTCTTAGACATGGCAAAGGCCCATTCACCAGGTGTAGATCGCATATGGTGTCCCTGTAGAAGATGCCGGAATAGAACTTTCCTACCACATTCTGGGGTTAACAATCATTTGTTTATCAAAGGGATTGATACATCTTATACGGAGTGGATATTCCATGGTGAGGAGGAAACTTTGAATTACACCTCAGAATCAGACGAGGAGAACTCTGATAATGTCAATGAAACTGACTATATTGATGATGTTGATGAGCTGTTAGACGACATCCATGTAGGTTCATTTGTGGACATTGTACCTAGGCCAACTGGTCATGGGCCACAGTTCACTGTAGGGGAAACTTCGAACAATCAACCTGATCTCACCTTCGAGGAGTTGCTAGCTGACGCAAAATGTCCACTGTATCCAAACTGTCAAAAGTTTTCAAAGCTGTCTTTCATCATCAAGCTGCTTCATATTAAGTCAATTGGAGGTTGGACTGTTAATTCTTTTGACATGGTGATAAATCTCTTGCAATCTACATTTCCTGATGCATTGTTGCCAGCGTCATATAACGAGGCTTGACGCATGCAGCGTGATTTTGGGTTCACTTATACAAAGATCCATGTATGCCCAAATGACCGTGTCCTGTTTTGGAAGGAAACTGTTAGCATAAATGAGTGCCCAAAATGCAGTGCTTCTAAGTGGGTTCCAAGTTCCACGAGCCATCGCAGGATTCCATAAAAAATCTTGCGATACTTCCCTCTGAAACCCCGGCTCCAACGGTTGTTCATGTCGAAAAAGACGGCTGCTTCCATGCGTTGGCATGTAGACGAGCGTGTTGACGATTCTAATACAATGAGACATCCAGCTGATTCACGGGTTTGGAAAGAGTTTGGCAGAAAACACAGTTGGTTTGCAGCCGATCCTCAGAACGTCAGACTTGGTCTAGCAAGCGATAGGTTTAATGCATTTAATAACATGAGCAAGCCATATAGCATTTGGCCAATTTTGCTTGTACCGTAAAACTTGCCCCATTGGGCTTGCATGAAAGATTCGTATCTGATTATGTCCTTGCTAATTCCTGGACCAAAGGCTCCGAGAAATGATATTGACGTTTTCCTACGACCACAAATTGATGAGCTTAAGCAGTTATTCATTGAGGGGGTTCACACATATGACGCATACAAAAGAGAGACCTTTAAACTACATGTAGCGTTGCTTTGGACCATCAATGACTTCCCCGCATATGCCAATCTCTCTGGGTAGAGTACGAAGGGCTAGATGGCCTGTTTAGTATGTAATGCAAACACTGATTCTTTCTAGCTTGTTCATGGGCGTAAACATTGTTATATGGGCCATCGTCGATGGCTACTGCCAGATTACCGCTGGAGATGCAAAAAAAATGCTTTCAATGGTAAGGAAGATCACCGCCAACAACCACAGCGGGTAAAGGATTCAACCCGTCTTGATAAATTAATCGAGGTCACAAGTGTTAAATTCGGTAAAGCAGTAAAGAAGAGGAAACGTACGCCCACTGAACTTAATTGGACAAAGAAAAGTATCTTCTTCGAGCTTCCTTATTGGATAGACTTGGGATTGACCCATAATTTAGACGTCATGCATGTAGAAAAAAATATATGTGATAATGTGTTGGGAACCTTGCTTGATATTGACGATAAAAACAAGGACACTGCTAATGCACGTCGGGACTTGGAGGAGCTTGGTTTAAGGAAAGATTTGCATTTGCAACACAATGGTCATCATACAACCATGCATCTTGGGTGTTATATGTTAAATCGATATGAGCAAAAGACTGGTTTTGGATTGTGATAACCCGGATTTTTAGATATTCGCTTAATTTTCATATGTGGGATGATTATGTTTCTCCAAAACCATTTTTAAGAATTTTTGGGATATATGTATAGGATTCTTATATTTAAAGGTTGGGAATAAGGTTGGGTATAAATGTGACTTGTGTTAAGGTGAAAAAGTGCCTAGACCCGAGATCTCGCTCGACTCTCGCTTGATGTCTGGCTCGAGCGAAATACAGGGACAGACATACGTCTTTTAGTAGAATGGTCATAACTTGCTCATTTGATGTCGGATTTGAGTGATTCAAGAGGCTATGGAAAGCTAAGAGGAATATCTACAACTTTTATGTTTTGAGGTTTAAGAGATATGTACTTAATAAAATAAGAAATAGAGATTGAAGTACGAGGTCTGAATTGGAGATAGATGAGCATTGACTTTGAAGTTGACTAAGAACATTGGATAAGATTAAGCCTTTGGATTATTTTCTTAGTTATCCTAAGATCTGGACAAGTATGTAGAGATGTGGAAAATTAGGAGATTTTATTTAGTAAATTTCGTGTGAAATAAGAGGAACCATCTATCCAACACATGGTGTACTCGGATTAGTGTTCTCGGGCTTATCTGTCGAGTTGTATTAGAAAAATCATAACTTAGTCATATGAACTCCAAATTAAGTGATTCTAGTTCCTATATAACCTTAAGACACAGATCTATAACTTTTATGACTGAATATTTTAGAGAATCGAAGTGTATCAATGGATTAATTGGGCTGGAATGGGACTGATCTGTTTTAAGTGCAAACTGGAGCCCGAAAATAAATCACTCCACCACCTCACCTTAGATGTTCGAATTTGATTGGTTTTCCTCATGGTTATCTACTAGATACACGTATGAGAGCATGTGTCAAGTGAAGGAAGAGCTTCTAGAAGAATAATTAGTTTAAAACCAAGCAAGAGTGAAGAACTAATCTGATTGGCCAAAACAGCCAACTATCCCCCTTGTTTCCAACCAATTCGTAACCAAACCTTGGGAATTAGGTGATGAGATATTTTCCAGCCACTCTAAGGGTACCAAGGAAGTCTTGGACGTGGGGCAAAAGGTGAAGAAGAGGTTCTAGAAGCCTTGGGGGTGCAAGGAAAGGCCAATAGCCAGTTAAGCTTATCTTGGGTATTTTAGACTTTTTGGAGTTTACTTTTATACCTATATTTGGTAATTATTTGGGGCCATTGATCTAAGATGATTTTAGATGAGGAAGAAGCATAGCCATAGGATGAAAATCCTTGGAGATCATGAGAAATATGGATGAGGATTAGATTAACCAAAGCTGGACAACATGTCATGCCCATACACGGTTGGATCTAACTAAGGGCCTTGGTTTGTTTTCCTTCTCTTCTTCCCCAAGCCATCTATTTCTCTATATATATAGCCATCTTCAGTTCATAAGGGACCTTTTGGGAGAAGGAACTCACGTCCACTTGGAGAGAAAGCCAAAGAAGAAGCCTCCCTAACCCTTGAACCTCCAAACATCTCCTAAGTGAGCTAAGTGAGTGCTTTGAGGAGAAATATTGCAAGGACTAGTTGGATCATTCAACCAAGCTTTGGAGAAACTTGTAAGTATACAATTTAACTTAATCTTGGCATAGAATAGGTAGATTGTTGATGGAATTAAGTTTGTTGTTAGTTGGAGCTTGAATTAGACTTATATGATGTGCTTGGAGTCTATGGTGTTTTGGATATGAGTTTGGTGATTGTAAAACCCCATGAGCCGTGATCTCGCTCGACTGTCGCTTGATACCCCACTCGAGCGAGTTTCAACCTGAGACTTCGCTCGATACTCGCTCGACAACCCGCTCGAGCGAGATGCCCTGTTTTGCTTAGATTCAGGGTTTTTCCCCGGAATGAAATTAGTGTCTCAAAGGGGATGAGTTCTAGGTGAAAAACTCATAAGAATAAGAAAACATATAGCATGGCCCGACCACGGGTAATAATAGTGGATAGTAGTAAAGACTTGTGAGAACAAGGGTTCTAAGATAAGAATGAAAAGCATATGCATGTATGAATATGTTAGTCACGTCATGACGGGGACGGCGATACGTAGCGCCCGTATGACTGACGTGCCGACAGGGACGGCGATACGTAACGCCTGTCGTAAGAATAAGAATTATGTCACTACGGGGACGGCGATACGTAACGCCCGTAGGATTGACATGATTTGCGGGGACGGCGATACGTAACGCCCGCTATGATAAGAATGCTTACGTCATCGCGGGGACGGCGATACGTAACGCCCGGATGACTGGTAAGTTGACGGGGACGCCTGTCATATATGTTAAGTATGTTCCGTGTCATTACGGGGACGGCGGTACGTAACGCCCGTAAGATTGACACGAGACTCATCATTTCGGGGACGGCGATACGTAACGCCCGGATGATTGAGGAGTTATATGCGATGGGGACGGCGATACGTAACGCCCATCAAATATAAGAGATAAGTAAGACCCGACAGGGACGGCGATACGTAACGCCTGTCGAGGTTATGTGATAAGTAAGACCCGACAGGGACGGCGATATGTAACGCCTGTCGAGGTTATGCAATAAGTAGATCCCGATGGGGACGGCGAGACGTAACGCCCATCGAGGATAAGAAATAAAAGAAACCTATGAGGTTAAGAAGTAAAGTGAAAAGTATAAGTTTGTATGTGATGATGGGTCTAGCTAAGATCTAAGTTTGTATGGTAAGATGGGTAATTGACGTGTATGAGTTCCATAAAGTATGCTTATAAGTGATATGTTGGTGAGTATGATTATGTATGATGATGGTTGATGTTATCTATGCTTTATTTCGTTAACTGTGTACTTACTGAGATTTCTTGTAAATCTCACTCTTTTATGTTTTATATGTTTTATCTATCATTCCTTATGGAATGATAGATGTTGTTGCAGGGATAGATAAATTGCATTGAGACCCGATCAGCACTGGAGATTCTGAGGTACCCTGAGGGTCCTATGGAATGCTCCTCTCCGGTTGAGATGATCCCATGTACGTAATCAAGTAAAGAAGTAAGAGTACTGGATGATGGTAGGATATGAGATTTTGTTTAGAGAAAACTAACTGGGTTATGTAAGAGTTAATACAGAATATTGTTGTAAATACGATGTTATGAGAAGTTTAATTATAGTATGTCATGTGATCTATTGATGCAAGAGTTAGATCTCTTTGCACATATTAGAAATTTACTTCTTCCAGCTGCGATCGGCATTGCATTTAATTAGTAAGCTTAGATGCATGCATGCTGCTTTTTATATTTACGTAGGATAAGTAGCCTTGTGTTGCTTGTCCAGATGCGTCGTTTTACGTTGTAATCGATGCGAAAAATTGGGGCGTCACATGGATAATTGGGAGAGATGAAATTCCCTGATGGTTTTGCCTCAAATATCTCCCGCTGTGTTAGCGGCAAAGACGGAAAAGTAGTTGGAATGAAGGGTCATGATTGTCACATTTTCATGCAATGGTTGTTACCAGTTGTTATCGGTGGTTATTTACGACCTGATGTCCGAGAAGCCTTAATGGAGTTAGGCTCATTTTTTAAACATTTATGTTCAAGAACTTTGGACATTTCGACTTTGGAATGACTTCAAGTTAATATTCTGGTCATTCTGTGTAAGCTAGAAATGATATTTCCACTTGCATTTTTTGACATCATGATGCATCTAGCTATTCATCCGGTTGATGAGGCCTCATTCACTGGCCCTGTGCAATACCAATGGATGTACCCTCTCGAAAGGTACTTGGGCAAGTTCAAGCGATATGTCCAAAACAGATCGCGGCCGGAAGGGTCTATTGCTGAGGGATATGTTTGTCTAGAGTGTCTGACATTTTGTTCTATGTATCTTCATGATATCGAGACCAGGCATAACCAAGAAGAGCGCAACATTGACATCGATCGTTAAAATCTGCATGAGACCTTATCCATTTTCTCTCAAAAGATTCGTCCATTGGGGGCGTCGGTGGTTAAGGAATTTCCAGATGGACTTTTGGTGAAGGCAGAGTGGTATGTGTTTAATAATTGCACCGAAATTGAGCACTACATCGAGTACGTACGTCACATCAATTAATTTTTGGGTAGCTGATTATAAAATGCATTTAGACCATGCTTACACAATTCCTAATACTTTTGTCGCTATGCAGTGAACACTATAACCACATACAATCACAAGGTGCAACTAACCCCGAGCGTGTTTACAGAGCTCAATTCCCAGCATGGTTTCGCACACGTGTAAGTCTAATCATATTATATTAGACTTACTCTCATTGTCCCAAATCTAATAAACTTGTGTGTACCATATCCTACAACAATGTGAGCATTTCTGATCCCTGTCTATTACTGTGCGAGGATAGGTTGCGGAGCAACACGCAATGAGCCCACCTCAGGTAAGCGATGATATCTACGCATTATCATGTGGGCCAGATCCAGTCATCGCATCTTACTCGGGGTGTATCATGAATGGCATCCGGTTTCACACCTCCGAACTTGAAAGCCGTCGCCGCACGCAGAACAATGGGGTAATTGTTCACAGTGACGATCAAGGATTGGGTGTTGACTTCTACGGTGTCTTAGAGGACATAGTAGAATTACGTTATATGGGATGGCGTAAAGTCTACCTATTTAAATGTAAGTGGTGGGATGTTGCGGACACCAGAAGGGGGAGAAATATTGGAGAGCACTTCACGAGTGTTAATACCGCCAGGCAATCCTACAAGGATGAGCCCTTCGCACTAGCTTGCCAAGTATCGCAAGTTTTCTACCTAAAGGATCCACGGTTGGGGGAAAGTTGGGTTGCCATACACAAGATAACGAATAGAAATGTGTACAATATTCTGCCAAAAACACAAACATCGATGAGTTGGATGATGAGGATCCTATGAATGATGAAGATTTACATGATGATGATGAATACGATGTTCCTAACTATGGGTTTGTTAATGAAACTACTGGACTTGAAATCAATCCACTAGCTCGAGTCGATGAAGAGCACATACTTGTTAGTCAATTGAACATCTCTCGTGATTTCTCAAACATTCCCATCGAGCAAAGTGAACCTAGTGAGGACCACAATAATAGTGCAGAATCGAGCCCTGCAACAACAGATGATGCCGAGTCTGATTTTAGTAAAGCAACACGTTCTGAAGATGAGCATTCAGAGGATCGGGATGGTAAGGGTAAACTCAAGTCACACAATGTTAATTATTTCATGAACATACCAACCGAGTTCGAAAACTAGTATCGGGTTTTGTATTGTGGTATGATTTAAAAACTATTATAGGATGGTGCAATCATGACATTAATGTTATTTAACTTCAATTTCATGTTTGTAATTTTGTAGTGTCAGAATGTTTAGGGACTACAAGTTTGTGAACAGAAAATATTCTATTTTATTGCTCTATGTGCGCTCAAAACTCTAACCCATAAGACAGGCTACATAAATTCCTTCCTTAAATATACCTGCCCAAATATGGGTACATTTATTTAAAAAATTGTGTGCCATTTGTATCCCATTTTCCTTCGCTTGTGTAAAATGATATGTGAGACCCGATCGTGCTAACATGTCCGTTTTCTTTGTTTTGCAGATAGCATGATGAACTAGTTCTGATCACTATAGCGCACTTGGGCAGGTATGGCTTACTATGAACTCTAACATACACTTGAAGTCGGTAACTGATTATCTACTTTACAACTTAATAGATTGTGCCATGGGATATGTGCCACCCATGGCTTCTGATTAGACATGCTACCCCAATCAACATAAGATTGTTTACTACGCATTAGTAAATGCAACATTGTGATTTTCCAGCCTACTATCATATGATATTCCACCATTATGTAGCATATAACGAAATGATAACAGTGCCTTACATTTGTCATGATGCATGCAACGTAAGCCAACGTCACCCTCGCACGCGCTTGTTAAAAATCCAAAATGTGCAAAATTAGGTTTGTTTAAGTAGCTTATAATAAGGAAGGGAATTTAGGTGACTACGATACACTATAGAGTGGAGCATGTGCCAGGCAAAAAATACACTCCACAAATGTTTTTTGGAAAAAAAAAAAAACAATTCGCTATATTTTAATTGCATATATTGGGAGTTTCTTACACTCATCTTATAGGATCTGTTGATTAAAGCATTCAAACATATACAAATTGGTAATCATGTTAGTCCCTAAAAAAAAAAAAAAAACTATTTTTGTGTCTGATCATTTGGTTTCAGCAACTTCAATTAACCAATGCATTTTACTTAGGGTGACCAAGATTGTAATAGCCCTAAAAATCTCCATCTTGATTTAATTAACTAATTAAGGATTAATACACAAGATTAGTGGTAATTGGTGAAAGAACAAAATAGGCTTTGAAGAAATGGGCTTAGGAATGAGACCTTTGGAGAATGGATCAAGTGAATGGGCCAAGAGAGCAATGGTGAGTCCAAAAACCCATAGAATGAGCCCATGGCCCATCAAGCCCATAGTTGAGACACTTGTCAATGGGAGAAAAATCCTAGAAAAATTATCCAAACCCTTGAAGGAAAATCTTATTTGGTGAAGGTTGACTAGTAGTTGGATGCATGCCATGTAGGATTGAGTGTAGGATCTAATGGAATGATTTTTTCCTACCATGGTATCTTGGAGGTACAAAACACCATCCCTTGACTTGCCAAGTGAGGTCATGATGTGTAGGGAAGTTACAAGTGGCATGAGGAGAAGCTTGGATGAAGGGAGCTTGGAGTTTCGGTGGAAGCCAATCCGTGTTCATTGGGGAATCTCATGGGGTATGGCCACCTACAAGTGATAGGACAAAGAGGAAGAGTGTAAGTGGATGAAGTACATGTGTAAGAAAGTATGGTGATGTGAAGAGAGGTATGGTGTATGTGTAGGTGATTGAAATGACAAAAACTAGGAAGAGAAGCAAAATGGAGTTTCGGTGGAGCTAGCTTGGCCGGTCATGCCTTGCTCAAATTCCAAAAAGCATGGCTTTGGAATCACTTGGATGGACACATGAGGGGATAGGGGAATGATGATTGAGTGAAACAAGAAAATGGAGGCTAGAGGCACCAAGAAGCCGCCGGCCATAGGAAAGAAAGGAGAAAGGAGAATCATCTAGGTATGGCCAAGATTTGATCTTGGAGTGGCCTAGAGTTGTCAATCAACCCATCTATCTTTAGCCATGCCTAAACATGATGAGAAGAGTACCAAGGACCCTAGGGAAGGGAGCTGGCCGTGTGACCCTTAGGCAAAACCCCTTGAGCTCAAATCACTTAGACACATGCAAACACTCTCACTTCCTCTCCACCTCTCGGCCAAACTCATCCTAGCCATTCCTACTTTTGTTTCTTCTCTTTTCACCACATATTTTGAAGAATCCTATAGTAGGAAAGCCAAAAAGCAAGAGTGTGAAGGTGATCAATTCATTGGAGAAGGTGAGTGATTAAATCTATATAAGATTAGGAAGAACACACACACACATGTAACACTTTGTTATGGTTGGAAGGAAATAGGGTTTTCTTTGAGTTTTATGTTCATGACTAGACTAATGGGAGATTTTATATGTGTAATTTCAGATTTAAGCTAAAGCCTAGTAGGAGTGTTGTAAGTATACTCCCACTTTTTCCTTAACAAGTCTGATATATAGTGAAGTGATCATGTTTGTTGGATTAATGGTTGCCATTGCCATGTTTGGGTTGGAATGATTTTTCTTGCTTGAGATATGAGTATTCTTGGATAAATTTATATGATGGAGCAAGCTTAGAATATGAGTAGAAATGATGAATCAAGTGTTAGTTACAAAAAGAAAGGAAAAAGCATGATTATTTGATGAAATGATGAAAATGATGCATGAAGGATTTTAGTGTTAAATATTAAATTTTGGTGTTGCTAAGGTAAAGATTGTATTTGAGGAACTAGTGATGGAATGGATTTATTCAAGGAGCATATTGTTGTAAGAAAATGAAAATGGACATGAGAATAAATTATTTGATTGATATGGATGGAAATGATATATATATATTTGCATATGGAAGGAATGATCACTTGTGTATGATGTATAGAAATGTTTATTTGGAATTTGATAATATTTAAGGTTGAGATTGGAAGATTAAAATTATATTGCTTGGGGGTGATTTTGTTTAGTTGAACTCATGGAAGAGACTATTAAAAAGAGGAAGTTTCAATAGATTAAGGGGAGGAGTTCCCTAAGTTAGAAAGGTGAATGGAGAGGATAGAAATAACTAAGTTTGATGTGAAATGGTTACTTGGGAAACATTAGGGTTTCGGTTACCCCTTGCTAAGGAGGGTACTTGATTCAATTTGATACTTTAAGATTTATTGGAGGAAATTTGAAGTCAAATGATGAAGAAAAACCCTAGAAACTCTCTAGGAGAATTCGGCCATGATGGGTTGGAGATGGGCCCAATACCCCACTTCAATCCTAGGCCCATTTTGGGTATAGAATATGATGACTAAGTAGGAAAATTATGAAATTATCCCAAGAGAAGGAGAAAGAAAATGAAATGTGAATGCACTCGAGCCTGTCTCGGGTTCTTGCATGAAAATAAGTAAGCATGCATGTCCCATGCATAAGTCATGAAAAGAAAGTTTTTAAAGTTAAGCATGTTTTTAAGAAAAAGAAAAGAAAAGAAAAGATGGAATTTTTGAAAGAAAAGAAAGAAGTAAAGTTTTATAAGAACCCCAAAGGCTGGGACGGGGAAGTGCCCCAGTGGAACTCCCTGTCCACTCAGGAGTGTCTAAAGTCGAGTGGTAGCCCCTGGGTCGACGAAGAACAGTCGGCGGACCGTGTATGGCACCAAAAGGTGGCCGGAGCGCGGTAGCACCTAACGCTGGTGGGTGCCCAAGACGGATAAGGTGTAAGGACCTACCGTTTTAAAGTTATATGACGCTCACTTTAGGGTGATGCGGTAACCAGCAGGGAACACGCGGTGCTAGGGGAACCGTGTTGTGTCTCATACATGTTAAAGAAAAGTCATGACAAGAATGGCTTCCGAGCCAAAAGAAAGATCTGTTCAAGATAAGTGGCGCCTAAGAAAGAAAGAAAGATACGAAATGTTTTAAAGAAACGTTTTGAAAAGTAATGATGATATGAAAAGAAGTTTGAAAGAAGAAGCCTGCATGAAAGTTTTATGAAAAGAAGTCTGAAAGAAGTATGTCTGTTTAAAAGTTCTCATGAGCATGTGCATGAGTCAGTCATTCATTGCATGTGCATTAGTTAAGAATGTTTTGTTCACTTATCTGTATATCTGATATGTTCTGGTGTAAGTGTAGTGTACTTGCTGAGATTTCTCCCGAAATCTCACCCCCTTTTATTATCTTTACTATTGCTCCCTTGGGAACAATAGAAGTCATTGCAGGACAGGATGGATCCACGGATTACGACTCTCGAGAAGATGGGTCGGACCCTCATGGGCCCGACTAAGGCTGAGACTGCCGGGCCAGTGACCCTAGACCTGTTGGGTCAGTGGGCGGCAGAGTCGCTTCCTATGGCGACTTATTTTTTTGACGACCTACGCCCTACGGGGTGCTGTATGGTGCTGGGAGTTGACGGGCTCCTCCACATGGGACGCCTGTTTACGTCATCCTCTGGGATGATGTGTGACGTAGGTCCAGGGCTGAGTCTGGACAGCCTTCGTTATGGCCCCAACTATAAGAAGATAAAAGAAGAACCCGCCTATTAGTATGGTTGGCGGAGGGAGGAGTGGATCAGCAGCACCTTTATTTTGTATACACCGATGTACTTTTGGAAAAAATCTTCCCGCTGTTTTGGGAAGTACTTTTGTATAAAACTGCTTACATTGGTGACTTTATTCTGATGTATATATATGTGCTTGTGATGTTTAATTTGGGTTTTATTTTGTTAACCATGTGATGTGCGACAAGCGTAACGTTTTGTCGTTTATTTATGGCTTGACCTTTTTCCGCTGCGATAATAAAAAAATAAAAAAAAATATAAGGCTCTCATAAGTAAAGATGAGGGATGACTTCCTTGTGACGTTCGTCCCCGGCGTCGCATTTTGCGTACGAACCCAAGCGCAAGCTGGGGCGCCGACAGATGGCCAGACTGGATCATTTTTCATCCAGCCAATGCAAGTGTTGCCATGATATGGCACTGTAACTTGTATATCAACGCAAGTGCATATGTGCCAAGAATAGAGTAAAGCTACATCAGAAAGTCATGGCAACTAAAAGCCCTTATGTATGAGGATGCATTAAGGAGGATGAGCTTTCTTAATCAGCAACTAGAATTGTCAAAAAATACATCAACTTGAACCAACCAACATGAATATCATCAGATCAGGAAAAGAAAGGACAATATATTATAAATGTTGTTGCCTTTTGCACTACTTAAATCCCCTGTAAAATAAAAACTGGGAATAAATAACAGCTACAAAGAATGGAAAATAGTAATGATGCATTGAGGAAAAATTGAACTTGCTTGATTAGTTGTGAACCCTGAGAATGCGCAAAACATAAACAACCTGCTTTGATTAATTTTAATGGCAATAAATGTTTTTTCAGAATGTGATGGATATATCTGGGTTGAGTAAATCTTAGTATGCCTAATCAGAAGTCAAAGCCCTTATTTACTTGGTAAAGATCTATTATATCTATTTCATTAAATTACTTTTACTATATACGGGGTCTCACAATTGCCAATCCAGTACAACAACAAATTTTCATAAAAATTTATAAACCTTACACCTTATGCTGTACTTTTTTTTCATGTATTAAAGGATCCACCATATTTTAGAGAGTGCCAACTTGAAAATTATAACTGAACTAAAGTGCATTTTGAAGTCATAAATGCACAACCTTATGAAATTAAAAAATGAATAAATAACTAAAAAACCTTGCCATGACACAGCATATCACAGGAGAAATAGAGTACAATTATATAAATTGATATATAGTAATTTAGTGCACTTATATTGAACTGTTATATAACCATTCACGCCTAATAGCTGAATTATATGTAACGATTATAATTAAAAATATATATTGAATTGGATATATAAAAGTATACACTATATTTTATGGTTATTTACTTATGAAGCAAACTATATATATTGAATAGATATTTAAATATAACTTATCAAAAAAAAAGATATTTAAATATATAAGAGCCATGGGTATTAAAATGATATTTCTGAGCTTAGTAGCTGTACAATCCAGCCCATGCCTCCCCAAAAGATCTTTCTGCACACGATCCAGATGTGCAGCAGCAGAAAATAGAGGACATATGTCCAATCAGTCCAGATGAAGAGCTTTGGGCAGGAAAAAATTTCTAGAGAGGGGGAGAGGCGTCTAATGCATTTGGTATGCCCAAAGCAGCTCTTTTTTTACAAGTTCAGAAAGTCACTCGGGTGTGGATCATTTTGTTATATCCTACCTCTGGAAGAGTCCTAAAAGAGCTAAAATTTCTCTCTACACTCAATGGTTGTTCATTTTCTGCACATTCCTTTACTAAAAAGTGAGCAAACATTTTTTAATCTCTCACTTGACACTCGGCATTGAAGGACAACACTGTAAGTCTGCTGTTAAGGACTTCATCTTCTAGGGTTTGATTAAACTCAAACCCTAGAAGATGAAGTCACTGAGTTCAGCATCCCTCTTACTCTATTTTTGTTTTGTTTTTTGTTTTTGTTTTTGTTTTTTTTTTTGTGTTCATTTAACCGAATGCATTTATCTCTAGAACAGCCACATCAATTTAAACTGGTAAAATATGACTTACCAATTGTGTAATCCATGTATTGTTTATTTGTTTCAATATAATGCCATGCCAGCATATACTAACCACTTACATTTGTCAAACCTAGGAAATGATTTAATACTGAAATACAAATAAATAGCTGGTTTTGAGGTCATTGTTTAGGTTTGTTTTGGTCTATTTTTAGAATATTCTAAGTAGCGACACTATGCAACATGTGGTAGTCCACTCTATTTACACAAATAGAAGCGCTGCAACTGTTTATGATTGGGAATGTGTACCAAGTGTACGATAGTACCAGATTTGCTGGGATTATTTTGGCTTGATAATCCCTAATGTCTGATCTAAACTCATTTGAGTTAAAGACATATGTCAATAATTTTAGTCAGACCTAGGTTTGGATACTAGAGTCAAAGAAATGTCTACCTATTTATTGTAACTTCTGCCCCACATTGGAATGACTGTACTGGACTGCCAAGCTTATGATACAGCAACCCCATCTTGAGATTCATATTTGACTATATTTTATATTAGCAAACAAGCTTAAAGAAAAAAAAAACCAGACCCTTCTTTAAATAACTGTGGTGTTATGTTAAATACCATACGCCCTCGGCTTGTATGTGTGAGATATCTATTTAATAAATTTGCATTTTTAGAATATGCACATTGTATGACTCGCAAGAAGAGGGAGGCCAAGACGGCATGCATGCCCCCGGCTAAGATTAGACAGTCCCATAGAGGATCAGGAGGATGCTGCATTGCCACCACCAAGGGGTCTAACAAATGAAGTTGAGCCCCAACCCCAACCTGATCACTGTAGGCAATAGAATCAAGTGGTGGAGCCGCAAGTGGAGGTGAACGCTGGACAAATTCTAGTTGTTGGACAAGAAGAACTAGAAATAGGTTATAGACTACTACACACCCAATTTATACTCTCTTTCATACGTGTTTTTAACTAGTGTTTAAAATCAGTTAATAATATCTTTTGCGTGATAGTTCCTCCCACCAAAAAAGAGGGAGAGGACCAGCAAAGGGTATAATTTTTGAGTAGTTAAGAAAGATAAGTAAGATACCTTTAACCATAAAGGATGGGCATAGAAGGCCTTCATGTGAAAATACGGCAGTATTCTCTAGTCGAGTGAGCCATATAGTGAAAGTGCATGCGAATATGAGGCATGCAAGCTGGAGTGCGGTGGATGAGAAGGAGAAGTTGGAGCTGATCAATCGCGTTAAAGTAGGATTTCAATAAATTCAAATTAATACTCTTTATGTCATTCATGCTGCGTTTGTTATATAGTATTTGTTACTTTTTGAAATTTAAAATATGATCCTTATTTCGAGTTCACATGGTGACTTTGAGCTCAATTGGACAAGGGACAACCACCGTGAAACTGTTATTGGAACGTTGTCTGAACAATATAATGCATATCATTACGAACTACACAAGAAGTATAAGAAATATGCCTCACATGAGGTGGCGCTATCTAGTGGTGTGGCCCTTGTGGAGAAAAGACCACATGGGAGTGGCTATGTGAACCCTAGTCAAGTACACCTTTCAAGGTAATCGTATAAGCTATAATGATTGTACAATTAGTTGAAAAATGAAATAGGGAGTACTAAATTACAGGGCTGGAGCTTGTTAATTATGGGCTGACAATTGAACTTTACTTGAAGCTATCAATGACATTATTTCAATGGTTGTTTCAGGATCAATCTCGTAGAAATGCAAATAATAGAAAGAAACAGGTGGTCAAACATACTGGAGGAAGGAAGAGCTTTGCACGGATAATGGCTAAAAAGGTACATTTTGTTAAATCCGCTAATAACACATGTATATGCCTTCTTATTATGCCCAAATTTGTTCAGCAACTTCACAGTAAGTAATTTCTGCTGTTTGTTGCAAGGGTCGGGACAATGAAAATATGATTGCATTTTACAAGAAAATTCATTTTTCTGAAAAGAATGGAGAATGGATAAATGCAGCAACGAAACACAATTATGTGAGTATGTCAGCCATTGATTGTAGATTGCATCTAGAGTGCTTTTTACTTGGGTAAAAACAGCAACAAATCATGTTGTTTATGATTTGGAACGGATTAGTACTAAATCATAAGCATTTTTCAGACCCTAATGCTGGAGAGGGTGGAGGAGGGGGAAACCGAAAATGACATCAATGAGGCTAGCTTGACAGCTTTCAAGGAGACACTAGGTTTCAAATCCAGTTACGCACAAGGAATGGGACATGCTATAATTCTTGAGCCATCCCCTTCAATGAAAAAAAACAAGGATTATCTCTGTATGGTTAAGGAGAACGAAAGGAACAAGAACATAGCTGAAAGCTCCAACACTCAGCTAGAGAAAATGGCAGGGGAGATGGCGGATCTGCGCAGAGCATTGGCTGATCAGGGAAAAACTACTAACCGTTATTACAACTCGACTTGGGGGTGGTAGGGAGTCTATGGAAGAGACTCCCAAAGAGGCTTAGCCTTTTCCGTAGCTTTTACAATAAATTTTTTGATGAAGAGGAGTATCCCCCTACTTTTGTGTTTTGTTAAATGGTCATCTAGACGAAATGTATATTTTGAACAAACTGTCTAGCTGATAATGAGTGCCCCTTATGATGCATTGGCATGCTGGCTTTGTTGTGAGCATTGAGGCATAAGCTGATTAGTGTCACTGATTATACATGGTTTTGACATGGATTTTGAGTTATTCACTAGGTACTTGGGCAAGTAGTAACATCAATGACTTCACCAGCAAATTCAATTATTTGTGGTTTCATATGAGAGGAATCATGTCTAATCTAAACTCTGTTGTTATTAGGGACTACATGGGAGCACCAATGTGAGGTTGCTGCATTTAAGGTGATCATCCACATAGAGACATTGCAGTATGTTCGGGTTAATGGGTGGATACTGCAATCCAGATGGTAAGCTCCTGGAATTTGGTCTATGGTAGAATTGTTGGCAATGGTCTGTTGGAATCAAGTTTGCAATGCATTTGAGTGAAATACAAAATCGTAAATAGCAGTTCCTGTTTTATATAACTCTGCAGTTTGAGTTTTATGATTACGTATATTATTTATATTAAATTTTCTGTCTAACTGGAACTGCATTAATTTTACATGGTAGGACATGGATGCTAGTATATATTGATAGACTAGTTTTATATGATAATGTTAATTATTTATCATGGCCTCATTATATACTCTTGAAATACAAACAAAGTATTGTGTATATAGTAGAAAACCCGAGGCTAGGTTTCTCTACCCTGTTGTTAAGGCCTCTTGTCATAATATTCTACATTTATTTAATTGCAGAGAAAATATGGATTTTAATTTTGACATAATTTACTTATTAAAATGTTTAGAAGAAAATAAACATGATAACTAGGCTAGTTGGGAAACATTGGGTCTGTTATTCTCTATCTTTTTAGTGAAACAAATGCATTTGTTGATGCCTAAGAATTAATCCCAGCTAAAGGATTTTTTGAGACATATTTCATGGCTGCAGACTTTTCTTTTCCTCTTAGTAGCTGTACAGATTAGATAAGAGACAAATATATATTTAACGAAAGTTAGTAACATTTGTATTGTTTCAGCTCATAAAAAATGGAATGCAATAAATATGAGATAATGATGTATAGGTTGTTGGGATTATTTCTCAAGTCACACAATTTATTGCATTCCATAGGAAGGTTATACTTGAAGCCAGTAAATGGCTAAATAGATAGATCATGTCAATGTTTTTTGTTTTTGGAGGCTTAGAATGTATAAATAATTCACTGTTAAATGTAGGCCTTGTCAATGTTTTTTGTTTGTTGGCTAGGGATAAATAAGAAGGTGGTAAACGACACTAAACCTATAAACTAATTATTACACCAGCCGACCAGCTAGCTCCTAAACAAATAGCAAAGAAATCAGATGCAATATATTGACAATATGTATTATTAAAAATCAATAGGTATATGAGATACTAATTTAGGTCATTGAAAATCAAGCTTTTCATTTCATTCAAAAATCCAAAATAGGCATATCGAGTACGTACTTAGTCTAGTAACATATGTATTGTTCCAGGTCATAAAAAATGGAATGCAATAAATATGAGATAATGATGTTTAGGTTATTGGGATTATTTCTCAGACTACCACTTTATTACATTCCATAGGTGGGTTATACTTGAAGCCAGTAAATGGCTAAATGGATAGACCTTGTCAATATTTTTTGTTTTTGGAGACTTAGAGTGTATAAGGACATTCACTATTAAATGTAGGCCTTGTCAATGTTTTTTGTTTGTTGGTTGTTGGCTAGGGATAAATAATTTCTTATCATATTGGAATTTGCATATTTGAATCCAGCTTAATGTTAGATTAATTTGCATAAGTGGTTAAGAGAAGGGTGACATTATTAACTGTTAAGGATTAGCCACTAATTCTTTTGTCACAACTAAACATTTCACAACACTTATATATTTTAATGCCATGTAATCTCCATGCTCCCAGGTGATCCTGGGAAGGATTAGACGGACCTCATTGTGCTCCAGTAGTTACATGCATTGTGGGATTGTTTTGACACCACAAGATATGGCATGGCTCTGTGCTTACTGCAAGTGAAATTGTGAAGGCCAGCTGACTTTCTTATACTCCTAGAAGTAGTTTCGCGCCCAAATACAAGATGTAATTGCTATATATATATATATATAATATATATATATATGTGTATGTTATGTATCACTAATCTGTACATGTCCCGCTAGACTGCATTTATGAGCATCCACGGAAACTTCATCTTTCTCTATTTTAGACTTCTAACTCATTTATCGAATACTTAAATGGGATTGGCAGTGTTATATATATGCTGATGTAAGCCATGTGCATGATGGAATATAATATTTAATTAGCATGCAAAAATTTCTAGTACGGTTTGTTATAAACTCTCTACTTCTGGCTTCAATACAAACGTAGTCAATTATATATATGAAAATTGTATATTGAAATTGTTAGAGCATTTAAATGTTGGAGTACATTTATTTATCATTTTATTGTAAGATACTAGATGAACCAGATGTAGTAGATGAAGTGGTCCAATTTGTGTAATTGCCAAAATGAGAACTAAACATATATAATTTGTGGTGAAAGTTAATTAACACAAAATCGGCCATAGAAATGCATTAAGAAAAGCAACTTATTGTATCCTATGCAAGAAACAAGCAAAAAATAAATAAATTAGGCACAACTATTCGGCGTGGCAAAATGCATTTAGGAGCAAAATGCACAAGAAGAGATTTTTCCTAGCAATTGTGTATTTGAAATGGTTAGTACTTGTGGGGAATAAATTATACTACCCACCAATTAAGGTCCATTTGAGATGAAGATAGTAGTCGGAATTTAACAACCCACACGGATTCATGTCATGGCAAATGATTAATTACTTCAAACCATTATTGCAAAATCGTGCCACAAAAATTTTGTTGTGGCCGTATGCGTAGTGGGAACAAATATTTTCCCAGGGTAAGGTAACATGGCAAATGGTTAATTACCGCAAATCAATATTGTAACATAAATTTTGTTGTGGCCATAAGAGTAGCGGGAACAAATTTTTTCCTAGGACATCATATCATGGCAAATAATCATTTGTTGCAAACCATATCGTGGGTAGAAAACAATATCCATTAAAAATTAAAGATTTGATGGAGCTTTTAAAACGAAGTTAGAAGGCATTAACCACGAATTAGTTCGTGGCAAGAAGGGCTTATTTGCCGCCAAAATTTTAACTCGTGGCAAAATATACTTTTACCGCGAGTTTTATGCCACGAACATCCCACAGATAAAATTGGTGGCAGTTGATCTATGGTTGCGAAATAGGTACTTTTAACTACAAAAACCTTCATTGACTACAACCAGAAAATCTTGTAGTGAACGCTCATATTTAAAAGGAATCCAAAGAGTGGATAAGTTAGGCTTGGGTAGAAAAAAAAACCTTCCGGCAGGGGATGATCAATAGAAACAACAACTTGGATCCTTAAAAAAACATGTGAAAGTCCTCCAGAATGAATAATTGGATCTTTTTTTATAAGAACTCCCAATAGCTTCCCAATATCTCGAATATTTGCATCATCTTGCATATATTCTTTAAGCAAGCCGTGTACCTGAATCCAGAAGGGGGAAGAAATTAAAGAAAATTCGTATAAACTCAAACCTAAAGTTCATTCCGTGACAACCATCAATGTCCTCTTATATTCTAAGGTCTGTGACCAAGTACCCGTTGCAAGCTCTTGTGAAAGAAAACATAAGAACATTAGGAAGATCATTTATCTGTAAGCCTTGTGCAAAAAGCCAGCTAGCGTGCACAGCATCATAGATAGATTTTTTGTTGATGAGCCGACGAGATATAACTTTGCCAAGGAGGATTTTCTCATAATCGTTATCATCAGTTGGAAGTGTTGGCTTAAGATGAAGGGTAGCCCATTTGAGATCATCCGGATTAAGTATGGAAAGATTAAGATCTAGGGTCTTTTCCACGGTGACTATGAATAGAAAAAGAATCAAACGTAAAAGACGAAGAAAGAAGACTAATAAGGATTAAGAAAAGGATAAGGATAATATAAGTAATAAGTGAGATCTGAAAACACAAATCCCTATGCAAGATAAAGAGGAAACTTGGATGACTAACTATGGTTCGACCATGATCAAAGCTTAGAAAGAAAATATAAAGAACAAATTAAGCCCTCAACGAGGAAAGAAAACGCTCAATTAGAGAGAAGTCAACTTGGTTATATCTAATTATGATATTTGACCAAATAGAACTCGTAATTGAAAAGTCTCATGTTCGGTAAAATTCGAAATATTAACGACAGTTTTATAATTTGATATATTTGTAAATATATTTTTATTTCAGAAGTCATTAAGCTAGCTAGATTTAGCAAAACTTTATAATCCTAGGTGATATATTATAAAATTAAAATTTTAAAAAGTTGATAATATTTAGCGTAACAACAATTTTATAAATTTAGATATTAACACAAAATAAAATAATTTTTTTAATTTAAAAATTTTAAAAAAATATTTTAATAATATTTATTTAATTTCTAATTTTATATAATTTCTTATCTGCAAACAGAAACGTGGCCCCATCAGCAGCCACGGTTCATTGTATACAGCATCGATCAGGAACCTGAAAAGATATGAATACGCCTTTTTCAATTTTCTATTTTTTATTTAAATTTGTTTTTAAGTGAAACATAAGAAGCGCAAAACAAAAACTAACGACGGTCGCCACAAATGGCATAAACATAAGAAGCGCAGAATGGAGAAAATAGAGCATACGACGGTCGCCACAAAAGGCATAAACATGCACGTGGCATCGATAGGGACAGGCCCGGTGGTGCTCTTCCTTCATGGCGTCCCTGAGCTCTGGTACTCGTGGCGATACCAGCTTCTCTACCTCTCCTCCCTCGGCTACGGCTGCATCGCCCCGGACCTTCGAGGCTATGACGACACCGACGCCCCTCCCTCCCCAGCCTCTTACACAGTTTTTCACATCGTCGGAGACCTCGTCGCCCTTCTTAACCAGCTTAGCATCCAGCAGGCCTTCTTGGTTGGCCATGATTGGGGAGCCATGATTGTCTGGTACTTCTGTTGGTTCAGACCCGATCGAATCAAAGCTGTTATTGTTGGCTTATGCAAGAAGCAAGGTGAGAAAATAGATTTTTTAATATTGAAAAGAGAGCAAGGAATTAATGAAAACTCTGTTTTTATTAAACGTAGAGCTGCTGCACCTGCACTTTTTTACACGTTTTTTTCAATGCCTCATAGATTTGACAGCTAGATACATTTATACTTGAAAGAGAATATCAAAAGTCTTATCTTGAAATACTAGTTATTTTCTCCAGAAACTTTTATGAAAAATTATAAATTAATTCTAACATCCCCTCTTAATTTGTAATTTTCAAATGCTACTTGAATCGCTCGAACTTGTCAATTGTTGTTGTTTTGGTGAGAATGTCAGCTAGTTGATCATTTGTACTGATGAACTTCAATTGAATTTTTAATTGATTCACCAGATCTCTAATAAAGTGATGCCAGAATTCAATATGCTTTGTTCTTTCATAAAAAATACGATTTTTAGTCATTGCAATTGCTGCCATATTATCACAATAAATGACTGTAGGCTCTTCAACCTTTTGCTTCAAATCTGAAAGTATTCTTCTCATCCATACAGCTTCACATGCTGCATCTGTTCTTGCAATGTAATCAGCTTCTGCAGATGATAAAGCAATTGTCTTTTGCTTCTTCGAATTCCATGTAATAACTTTTGAACCCAAACAAAAAATGTAGCCTAATGTGCTTTTTCTATCCTCAAGCGATCCAGCCCAATCACTGTTAGTAAAACCAACAAGTTTGCTGTCAACTTCTTTCTTGTACATAATGCCAAGTTTCTTTGTTCCTTGCAAGTAACGAAGGATTCTTTTTTCCGCTGCATAATGAAACTTACTGGGCTGATTCATAAACCTTGATATAAGACTAATAGAATGAACAATATCTGGCCTTGTATTTGTGAGATAAATCAAGGAACCAACAAGGCTTCTATAAGACTTTTCATTTGCTTTTTCTACTCCATCATTTTACTGTAGTTTTTCATTAAGTGACATAGGTGTAGATACTGGCTTACACCCAGCCATATGAAATTTTTTCAGCAAGTTCTCAACATACTTCTCTTGACAAATAAATACCTCACCTTTTGATTGTCTTACTTGAATACCAAGAAAATATCTCATCAATCCCAAACCAGTCATTTCATATTATGTCATCATAGCTATTTTAAAATCTTCAACCATCTTCATACTTGTGCCCATATAAATCAACATCAACATATTAACAAGCAACCAGAAAATCTCCACTGCTTTCAAGCTTAACATATAGAGATGTCTCATTTTTACTCTTTTGAAATCCTTTTTGGCAAAAATAGCTATCAATCTTGCTATTCCATGCTCTTGGGATTTGTTTTAGACCATATAATGCCTTTCGAAGTCGGTACACTTTGTTTTCTTCACCTTTCTTCACATAGCCCTTTGGTGTTCTACATATAGTTTTTCTTCTAATTCACCATTTAAAATGTTGACTTTACATCAAGTTGGAACACTTGCAACTCTAATTGTGCAGCTAAAGCCAAAACAGTTCTAATTGTTTCCATGCGTATAACCGAAGCAAAAGTTTCATGAAAATCCACTCCGGGCTGCTGTGCATAACCTTTTGCAACCAATCGTGCTTTGTGCTTTTGAATTGAGCCATCTTCATTGAACTTGGTTTTATAGACCCACTTCAAACCAATCACATTTCTTCCTTTGGGCAGATTCACTAACTCCCAAGTGTGATTTCTTTCAGTTCTATCTACTTCCTCATCCATGGCCTTTGTCCATACATTTTCTTTTATAGCATCTTCAAACGTTTATGGCTCACAAGCAAACATTGCAAATTCACAAGATTGGTACACATCTGACAATGAACTTACCTTTCTTGGAGGACTATCTGAATCATATGAATCTGGACTTGCCAAGGATGTGCTCAAAGATTTTGATCGTGTTGTGACATGAATTAGTTTTTGGACCAAAACTGGACCTTGCTAAGAGCTTGCATTTTCTTCAGTATTTTCTGATTTAGGAAGCTCAAAACTTGTGGTCTGCTGAAGATTCTCTTCCCATTTCCAAGTCGCCATTTCATCAAAAATAACATCTTTTGAAATTACCAACTTGTTTGTATTAGGATTCAAAAGGCAGTAACCTTTAGATTCCCCCTTTTCATCAAACTTCTCTCTTTCTTGAGAGGGAATGTGAGCATATGCGATGCATCCAAACACTTTGAGCTGATCTACCAATGGGTTTTGCTTATGCCAAGCTTCAAACAGAGTTTTGTTACAGACAACCTTTGTTGGGGAGCGACTCAAAATGTAAATTGCTCTGTCTGTAGCTTCTACCCAAAGCTTATTGGGAAGTGATTTCCCTTTAAGCATGCTTCTAGCCATTTCTTCAATTGTTCGATTTTTACGCTCCTCAACTCTGTTCTGTTGAGGAGGTCTTCGAACTGTTAGCTGCCTTTGAATGCTATTTTCTTTGCAATATTGCATAAATGGTTTATAAATGAACTCCCCACCATGATCTGTTCTTAGTTTCTTCATTTCATAGCCATTTTGCCTTTCTACAAGAGCTTTAAATTGAAGAAAGAATGAAAAAGCTTTTGATTTTTTTATCAAGAAAGTAGATCCACATCATCCTTGTATAATCATCAACAAACAAAAGAAAATATTGTAGAATCTTAGGTTTCAAATCTCGTATCTACGTATAGATTTTGATGATAACAAATAAATTCAAAACTCAAGTTCAAGTCGTCTACGCATGAAAAGAGCTAAGCATATCAAGAAATCAAACATGAGTAAAAAGAAGAACAAATCTACAAATGAAACTCATAGAGTAATTTTGTACATCTTTTAAAATTTGAAATTGAATTAAGACTCAAAATTAATATTTTCTCATAAAGCATCAAATTGCATTTTTTACATTTGCATAACTTTATTAAAATATTTAATTTCGAAATTTTTTTTTTTCACATATGCATAAATATTTGAATTTGTAAGAAGATTGATTGTCATATTTAATATGTGCATATGTTGTTTGAAAATATTGAAGGGTAGTTGTGTGTTTTTTTGACAAATGTAAAAGATAGATGATTTTGTTTGAAAATCTTAAAGGGTGGTTGTGTGTTTTTTTGATATATGTAAAAAGAAGATGATTTGGTTTGAAAAATAAATCATTCTCATTCTGTCATGTATAAAAAGTAAAAGATTTGATTTGATTTATTTGAAAAATGAATAGAGTTGTCTTTGACAAACATAAAAAATAGATGTTTTTATTTGAATCTTTTGAAAAGTGAATAGTGCTCTTATTTGACATGTGAACCTTTTCAAATTTGAATATGAAGACTCATTTGCTTATAAATAACTCACTTGAATTTTACAAAAATAACAACAAGAGCTTAAACATCAATTGTTAAGTTTTGCATCATTCTTTCAAAATCCTTATTCTCTCTTCTCTAAGTTTTGTGCTTTAATTCCTATTCATTTTGAGAGAGAGATATAGTTTAAGTTGTATTGTTCTTATTTCACTCATTGGAGAGTGTACTCTGATAATCTACCCACTATCAGCTCTTGTATTTGTAAGAGGATGCGTATAACCTTGTGTGTATAGAAGGTGTTCTACATAAGGAATAGTTGAATCACCAAGTGTGAGGTGATTGCAAGTGTAGAGGGTGCTCTACACTGATTCTTTGTAGTGGTGTTGCTCAAAGATCTAATAGGTTTTTATTCCCACCTAAAAGAGATTGAATAATGAATTTGAGATCCTCAAGGGGTAGCTTGAGGCAAGGACGTAGGCAGTGGAGCTGGACCTCGTTAAAATACTGAATTTGTTTTTTCTTATCCTTATTCTTTATATTTCCTACTGCTTCGTATTTTGTTTATACTTTATATTGTGTATTTGATTTATAATTGTTAATTTTTTAATATATCCCAATTCATCCCTCTCTTGTGTTAGTCATCTGGGCAATAATTGATATCAAAGCAAGGGCTCTATTATAAGATTAATTATCTGTTGAGTTAAAATCATATAACTAACATTGCAGCTACATTCGCTGAAGGTCAATCCAGTAGTCGGCCTCCGCTATTTTGTGGAGACAATTATACTTTCTAGAAAGCTAAAACGAGAATATTCTTTCAGTCTCAAGGTCATAAAATCTAGAAATGCATTGTAAATGAGCCTTATATTCTAACAAAAATTGTTGATGGAGTAAAAGTCAACAAGGAAGAAGCAGAATTTGATCGTGAAGATGATAGACGTTATACAGTGAATGTAATGGCTATGAATTTTCTGTATAATGCTCTCAATGGCAATAAATTTAACAGAATAATGACTTGTAGGACGGCAAAGGAAATTTGGGATAACATGGAATTAACTTATGAAGGAACTTCGCAAGTAAAAAAATCAAAAATTTATATTTTTACGCATGAATATGAAATATTCAAAATGAATGATGATGAATCTATTTCCTCTATGTATACTCATTTTACTAATATTATAAATAGTTTGACAGCTATTGGAAAAGTTTATTCCAGCTTGGAGATAGTAAGGAAAATTCCCAACTCTCTGCCAAAACATTAGGAATCAAAAGTGACGGCAATTCTTGAAGTTAGGGATCTTAAAAAATCGAAGTAAATGAACTCATTGGGTCACTTATTACTCATGAGTACACATTGAAAAGAGGAGAAGAAGAAGGAAAGCAAAAGAAGAGCTTGTTACTCAAAGCTATTCCCCATAAAAGTGAAAGCGACGAAGATGAGGAAAGCGATGATAAAGATGAAAAAATTGCAATGATCACAAGAAGATTTCAGAGATTCTTAAAGAAAAATAAAGCTCATCTATGAAATCTTTCAAAAAGTTTTCCAACAAAAATAAAGATAAAAACGACTCATTAATTTGTTATAAATGCAAAAAGTCAGGATATATCTAGACAGATTGTTCCCTACTAAAGAAATATCGATACAAGGGCAATAAAGCAATTAAAGCTACATGGAATGATGATTCAAGTAGCTCAGACAGCGATGCAAGCAATGAAAAATCTGCAAATCTTTATCTTATGGCTAAAGATGATATTGATGTAACAAATTTTGAAAATATTGAAAATTCTTTTTATAAAGAATTGCAAAATATTTTAGAAGTATATGAGAAACTTGAAAAATTGGGTATCAAGTATACCATTTTGAAAAAGAAAAATTCTTTTTTAACAAATGAAATTGATGTTTTAAGAAAATATAATAATTTCAAAAGATGAAAATGATGAGCTGAAAAAGAAAGTGGCTGATTTAGAAAAGATTGTTGAAAATTTTAAAAATAGAAAAAGAAACTTCGAAAAATTTCTTGGTCGTCAAATATGTGTTTTTGATATGGTAGGCTTGGGATATATGCCAAAAGAAAAACTCAAACCTTATAAAAATTTATTTGATAAACCGACTAAATCAAAGCTGATTTTCAAAATTCTTTTCATAAAAAAAGATTTTTCAAAGAAGAATATTATTACAATCACTCAAGATTTTCAAATATGTCATATGTTATTTGTAATTTTTGCAATAGAAATGGTCATAATTATCATACTTGTCCTATTAGAAGGAAACATACAATGACTACGACGGCCATATGGGTACCAAAGAATGTTGTTTCTTCTAATACTAATAAATAAAGGACCCAAAGAACTTGGGTACCAAGAATTTTTTTAATTGCTTTTGTAGGTATGCATGAAGTCTTTTACAGGTAAAAGTAAATGGGTTTTAGACAATGGATGATCAAGATATAAGACAGGAGACAAAACTAAATTCATTGACCTTACTTCTAAAGAAGAATTATTCGTGACATTTGGAGACAATTCAAAATGGAAGATTATGAGAATAAAAGGAAAGATCATTAAGACTTAGTACAAGATGTAATAAAACAGTGGAAATATATGAAAGATTATCCAGTGGAACAAATTCTAGGAGAATCTTCACGAGGTGTAAGTACTCGATCATCTCTTAGAAATATTTGCAATCATACTGTTTTTCTATCTCAAATTGAACTAAAAAATATTGATGAAGCACTGCTTGATGAATCATGGATTTTTGCAAAAAAAAACTAAATCAGTTTGAAAGAAATGATGTTTGGACACTTGTTCCTAGACCCAAGAATCATGCTGTTATTGGAACAAAATGAGTTTTTAGAAATAAAAAAGATGAGTCTGGAATCATCACTAAAGACAAGGCTCGACTTGTAGCCCAAGGTTTCAATCAAGAGGAAAGAATTGATTATGATAAAACGTATGCACTTGTCCCAAGATTAGAAGCAATTCGAATGTTACTTGCATGTGCATGTTATAAAAATTTCGAACTTTTTCAAATAGATGTTAAAAGTGCTTTCTTAAATAGTTTTATAAATGAAGAGGTATATGTTGAGCAACCTCCAAGTCTTGAAAATCATATTTCTCATAATCATGTTTTTAAGCTCACAAAAGCATTATATGGACTCAAACAAACTCCTAGAGCTTGGTATGAGAGATTTAGTGGTTTTTTGATTGAAAAAGGTTTTTCTAGAGAAAAGATCGATACAACTATTTTCATCAAATCTGAACAGGATGATATTCTTCTAATTCAAATTTATGTTGATGATATAATATTTGGTGCTACTAATAAAAATATGTGCCAAAATTTTGCTAAAAATATGCAGGAAGAATTTGAAATGAGCATGATGGGAGAACTTAATTTCTTTCTCGGATTGCAAATCAAGCAATCAAAAATGTGGAATATTCATTAATCAGTCAAAATATATCAAAGAGTTACTCAAAAAGTTTGAGATGGAATGTGTGAAGGTAATTGGAACACCACTGAGTCCAACCACCAAATTTGATAAAGATGAAAGCGGTAAGCAAGTTAACTCAAAGATATATTGATGTATGATTGGTAGTTTATTATATTTGATAGCTAGTAGACCTAATATTATGTTCAGTGTATGTTTATGTACACGTTTTCAATCATCTTCAAAGCAATCTCATTTGATTACAGCCAAACGTATTTTTAGATATCTTGCCAGTACCATTGACCTAGGGTTATGGTATCCTAAGCATACTTCTTTCGATCTTATTAGTTATTCAGATGCAAATTATGCTGGTTGCAAAGTTGATCAAAAAAGTACTAGTGGAACATGTCATTTCTTAGGTCATGCACTTGTTTCATAGTTTAGTAAAAAGTAAAATTCTGTTGCATTATCTACTGCTGAGGCAGAGTATGTTGCTGCAGGTAGTTGTTTTGCTCAAGTTTTTCACATGAAGCGACAACTTGAGTATTTTAAACTTATGTACAATCATAATCCTATTAAATGTGATAATACTAGTGCTATAAATCTTTTAAAGAATCCAATACAATATTCTATAACTAAGCATATTAAAATTAGATATTATTTTCTTAGAGATCATGTACAAAAAGGTGATATTGTACTAGAATTTACAAGCACACATGATCAATTGATGAACATTTTCACAAAATCCCTACCAGAAGATAGATTATGCATGATTAGAAGAGAAATAGGAATGATGCATATCATGAATATCTGTTAAACATTTTTATTCCATTATCTCAAATGACCTACAAAAATTTAAGACTTCCAACCTCATCTTTCAACTGCATTTTATCTTCATAGATCGACATGTTATTCTCATCTAAAGAATTAGGCAGTCGAAATGAAGAAGCAAGTAAGGATTTTAAATCCTTATGCTGTTGCTTTAACTCTACTATTTTTCTGTTTGACTCATAAACAAATCGTTGAAATACATAGACAATCTCACTAAACTTCTCAATTTCGCGAGTTTTGGATTGCAACCGAGCAAAAAAAGTAACAATGGATGATGAGTATCGAGTCCCGAGACCCACAAGCTCATAAATGACATCATGATCTGATTTATTAGCTAAATCAGTCTCTTGTTGTTTCCTGACACCTACGATAGAAGTAAAAATAGATTGATTACGAGAAGTACTGAAGGGAAATTGACGAGCCATTAAAAATTTGTAGAATGAAAATGCAGAAGAATTGTAAAGATGAGAAGAAAATTTGATGCAAATTAATATAAAACTAAGAATTACTTTTATAGAGACGGAAATAAGAACAAGACACACTCTCATCTCTTTAAATCTTACTTAGTCAAACTTACAAGATATGCTAGATGAGACGGGAGAGATGACTGATTGAAACGGTTCTTGGTTCAAATCCGGAATATTGCCAGAAGAAATTTTCTCAATCATTCTGTCATTTTGGATAAACAGATACTTGATCAATGAGGAATGATAGATTTTTCTTGTGAGTATTTGATGGGTGAAAATGGTCATTTAAACAGAAATTGAAAACTTTCAAATATTTACAAAATCTCGTTTGTCAACAACGTCAAAAGGATTTGAATCTTCTTCCGCACCAAATTGCCAGATGTGACGACCCCACATTTCCCTTAAAATAAACACGGGAATCGAGGCGTCAGGATGATGACAACACGAGTCACGCACTCAAGTGCTAAGTGTGTGAACATATAACATGCATAAAATAAAAGTCACAGCGGATAATAAAGTCAATATCTAAGTACCAGAGTTTTAAAATATTACAAACCAAGTTAATATAAATTCTCCAACAAAAGATTTAATACAATCATCCAAAGATCAAATAAACATAATACACAATCATCAAAATTAAGTAAATATCATCTAAGGAAACTAACTACACTAATTCAATCCAACGGCGGAGCTGCCTCCTCAGGCTCAACCTGCTCGTTCTCTGCATCAAAATCTACAATACCAAAAAATGATACCGCAAGTAAGTAAAAATCTCAAACAAAACCTAAGATATTAAATACATTTGTCTAACAACAAAATGCATAAACAAGATACCATATGCATGAGTCTTAAAATCATTTTTTCTCAAATAAATAAATAAAGCATACACTCCAAAATTTCAAAGTAAAATTTCAATGAAATCATTCATCATTTTCCCAGAAAATTATGTCTGTAAATCCAATCATAGCGGGCGTTATGTATCGTCGTCCCTGATATGATATACACACATCACCAATCATAATAAGCGTTACGTATCGTCATCCCCATTATGATTCATACACACTCATTTCATAGCAAGCGTTACGTATCGCCGTCTCCGATATGAAATACACACACAATGACCATAACGGGCGTTACATATCGCCGTCTCCATTATGTCATCCACACACTATCAATCATAATGAGCGTTATGTATCGCCGTCCCTATTATGAAATACACACAGAATGATCATAAAGGGCGTTACGTATCACCGTCCCCATTATGTCATTCACAACCATTAATCATAACGAGCGTTACGTATCGCCGTCCCCGTTATGACTCAGTCAAAAACCATCAAAATCCATAAACCTAATAATACCATTTCTCACTTATAAAACTCTTCAAACAAATTATTTTAATATACCACAACTTATGTTTTACGTAAAAACTTCAAATATCATATATACACATGAACGACCGTGCAATTCACAATGCATATTACTATGTACAAAATATCCAATATTCAGTAAACTCAATCATCAATCAAACACATAGTTGTTATGTAAAAATATATTTAAATCTCAAAGTTTATTTGGAAAATACTTACAGTATGCTCACTAATAATTTCTAAAGTTATCGAAAATGCCGAACAGCGATTCCGAACTTCCAACCGCATACTCACCTCTAAAATCAAACCCAAAGCACCAACGTATATAGATCATCACAAATACATAAATATTAATATTGGAAACAACTAAAATAATTAAAAACCAGACTTAATTAAAACACCAATAAAGATAGTAACATCAATAAAACCAATAAATAAACCTAACAATTTAATTAAACCAATAACATAAATAGAACAATATATATACATATAACCAATTCAAATAATTATCCCAAATATTTCAACCAAATAAATTAATCATCTTATTGTAAATAAATAAAATACAATTATTAACTAACTACACTAAACACTTGATCATAAATAAAATCATACCACAAAAAATAAATTAATATTAACAAATAAATAAATTAATCAACTAAATTAGAGAAAATGCTTACCAAAAGATATCTCAAGCAGTGAAACACGGCGAATGAAATGGTGATTATAACGCTATTAAAATTTCGCTTGAGATTTTCGAAATAATAGGGTCTGAACAGGAGAAAAACTCAAGTCTTAGTTGTGGAAAAAATGGAAGCTCGAAATTAACTCAAACGGAGGCTAGATCACGGCATTGAGGAGTTTTCAGCATAGATTTTCAGCGAGGTTCGATATCCATTTATAGGCTGGAAAACGCGGGTTTTGGGTGGGAAAAATCACTTTAAAGCTTACCAACATTAAGCTAAAACAACCAAGCTGAAAAGAAGAAGAATATTTAGCTTTTTAGATGAAAACATGATGGCAAAGCGTGGCTGGAAGTGCACGTTTCAGACTATTTTCTGGGCACGTGAAGCATCGATCTTGGATGGAAATAGAGGGGAATTATCTGCAGAAGCTAGGGTTCCGATGATGCAATGCGTGTGTGAAAAGAACCGATGAAAGCTGCAAAGATTGAAGCTTTATTCACGGGTTAACAGTACTGAACAGGGGATGAATGAAGTAGAAGAAGAAGAAGAAATGGAGAGGCAGCGTCCATTTCGCTTGAAGAAGAAGACTTGATATTCATTAAATCAAGGGCTCAACGGCGTCGTTTTGGAAGTTAGAGGGCTGGATCAAGCGTAAAATGGAAAGGCCTGGGTTTCATCTAAACCAAATGCTCCAAACAGTGAAGTTTGAGATCAAAAAGGGGCAGCTAAAAGAATTAAAAAGGCTAGGCTCAATATAGTAAATATATACATGCCCAAAACCGTAGATTACCCAAAACCAATTAATTTAAAAACAATCCAGCACTACATATAAATATATGCATTTATATATATATAAAAGCCCATCATATATATATATAATCCCACCGAAAATCATCTAAGCTAAAATAAAATAACTAGAACACATCAAATTATAATAAAATAAAATACAGCAATTTAATTCAAATACATCCATAATAAAATAAGGAAATTAAATTCAAGCATTCAATTAAATGCATCACAATATATTAATAAGAGGAAATAAATTAACTTACTAATACACATGAAAATAATCTTTAAATAAAGATGAAATACCCAAATATTTTTAAACACAAACACACTAAAATAATATTAATATCAACAACCTCATAACACACTGTTTATATTAACAAACACTACATATCTAATATTAAAATATTAAATTACAAATGCAGTAAAATTACGAGTCTTCACACCAGAGCTAGGCCTGCAGCTTTTGCAGTCTTTGTCGGACACGGATGAATCCACTTATTCAACTTCAAATCTCTACAACATCTAATTCGTCAACAACATCAAGCGAATTTAAATCTCCTTCCGCACCAAGACGATAAAGTTAGGCCTCAGCCTTTGCAGCTTTTGTCGGAAACGGGTGGTTCCAATTATTCAACTCTCTATAGTTTCTACTAATACACTGTTTTATTTGGTTATTAGTCATTGCGGGAAGAAATCTTACTAAACCAATTGCAGTTCCTTTTTAATGATGCCAAAAAAGAGAAAAATCTTATACTAGTATTATAATACTACCATGTTATATATGCTAGAATCATGTTTATATTTTACTTGAAAAACTAACGCATATTTTCAAGAGGAGCTTAAGTATTACTACAGGTCGTAAATTTCTACTAAGTATTTGTCATCATAAAAAAGGGGGAGATTGTAGAACATAAGGTTTCAAGTTTTATATCTACGTAGAGATTTTGATGATTGTGAGACTCCATATTACGTGTATTTTTACGTATTGTTTTATTTTTGTTGTTGATTGTTTTAATTTATTTTAATAATATTATTGATTGTGTTTTATTTGTTTAAAATTATTATTTGAACTATTAGTTAGTTAAATATTAGTTTTACGTTGTTTTTATATTTAAATAGTGAGTTACGTTATTTTCCTTATTAATTTTAATGTGAGGTAATTAGTTTAATGATTGGAATTAAATTTCTTTATTTCATCATGAGTTTATTTGATGTGTTTTATTTTATTTTATTTTATTTTATTTAATACATTTTCGGATTGGGGTTATTTTTAGATTACTTTGTTGTGGGTTGGGTTTTATTGCTTTGTTTTTGGTCTTTGTGGTTGTTCTTTTAGTGAAGCCCGGCCCATGAATGGGTTTAAAACCCAACCTCTTTTGTTTTCAAAAAGCGTTGCCGTTTGATCCATGGGTTTAATGGACCCAGTTCTTCTTCCTTCACTTGAGGATGCCGGCTTCTTCTTTTTTCTTCCTCTCCTTCATCTTTCTAATAGCTTCTCGCCTCTTTCAAACACTATATGCCCGTGATTTCAACCCCAAAATCGCAGCTTAAGTTCATCAGTTTATCAATCACGTGTTACTCCATAAAATAATCAGTACATTGAGGAATATTTCCCCTCCCTTTTCAGAGTCGATCCGTGCATCACGTACCCGGAAGCAATCTCAAACAGAGAGCTTAGGTTCCTGTTTTACCTTTGTTTTTCTTCTGAAAAAGTTGAAGAACCCTTTCCTTTGTAGCTTGCCTTGTCTTGGCTCGGTGTTCTGGTGTTTCAAGCGTGAGTTTTGCCGCCCAAATGCCTACGTTACGTGCTCCTTTTTAGTCTATAAAATGGGTTCATCAACCCTTGCAAAACCACTCCAAAAATATTTCTTTCCTCCTTCAAAAATCGTGTATATAGTCATCTTTTTAGAGCTCTTTTCCTTCTCAACTCAAATTTAAATTTTCATTCTTCAAATTCCCTTAAAATCAGAAAAGTCAAAGTGGGTTTTGTTAGTGTTGTCTTGCTGGTTTAATTGCCGTATTTCACCACTATGAAGTATCTTTGGTAAGTTTTTATTACCTATTTTATTTGCTTAATCAACTTATGAGTTGCTTTTAATTTATTTACGTTCTTTCTTTTGATTTACATTCAAGTGTTTAGTTTAATTAAATAATAATGACATTTATTTATTTACATTTTAAGTATTTAAATTATGTTGTTTATAATATTTATGATTAATCTTGGAGTTACTTTATATATGCCATTTAATTAGCGTTAATTGTTTTACTTAATTTGTTAATAATATGTTTTGTTTTATTTATGGTGTTTTATTTTCGGTGGTGCGTTGGGCACTACGATCGCAGCGTACACGCTGGTGGAGGCACAAGATTGCTTTTTGGGCATTTTGCTATATTCAAAAATTTAGATCGAGCGGGTAGTAAGTATTTTCCAAATAAACTTTAAGATTTAAATATATTTTTGTAACAACAGATATTGTATTTGGTTATTGTTAGAATTTATTGGTTATTGAATATTTTGTGCATGGTCGTCTGTATTGTGTATTTATGCACATGTTCATGATTATATTTGGAAACTAGATTTTAGCATGATATTGGATATTCATGTGTTGGAAATAGAAATTGAGTTTTTATGTATTTATGGTTTTCGAGTGCGTGTGTATCACAACCCTAAGTCGGGATAGGGTATCATCCCGATGGAGCTCCTCTGATCACTCAGGAGGGGAATATACTGAGTTACGTCCTATCGGTTGTCGCCGAGCGACAACGGGATCGAACGGGATGGTAACGCTCTCGTGCCGACTCCATGGCTCCTCTGCTGGCAGGGGAGGTAGGAGATGCCTGGTCATGGTACGTGCTGGGCACAGTTAGCTAGGCATCGCTCGTTCCGAAGTCACATGCGTGGTCGTTACCTATGGTGTGATAATGAAAGCCAGCGTGTGCGAATGGTCCCTAGGGGAGATCATGGTGCATACGGTTAATAAAATAGATGTTTAAGTCATTTTCTAGGAAAGTGACGGGTTTTGATTATTAGTGTTATGTGGACTATTTTCTGAAAAAATTGTTGTTTTAATGGTTTTACGGACATCATTTTTTGGAAAAATGATGGATATTATTGGAATTTTATCGTGGACCAAAATAGGATTTTGGTGTGTCGTTATTTTATTTATTTTGAGGCAAATGATTTTAAACTTCATGTATATGGTGTCATGTTCATGCGTATTATTGTTGCATGAATATATTTTATATCTTGTGGTTTGTTTAGATTGTACTTACCTGCGATGTCATTTCTGGCATCATAGCTTTTTGAATGCAAAGTTTTGTGGAGGCTGAGCCTGAGGAGGCGACTCCGCTGTTGAAGTATTCATATTATAATTTGTTATCTTAAAAAAATGTTTTCCTCTTTTTATAAATATGTATTTGTATAATTTGTATTTCGGATGACTGTATTAAATCTCCTGTTGGAGAATTTGTGTTAAAATAGTTTGTAAAATAATTCTAAAAATTCTGGTATTTAGATATTGACTTCAATTATTCGCTGATTTTATTTATGCATGTCACGTGTTCACACACTTAAAACTTGACGATTGGGGATGTGTGACCCGTGTTTTCATCATCCCGACTCCTCGATTATCTTGTTTCTGTAAGCGGGAGTTGGGGGCGTCACAATGATAACAAATAAATTCAAGACTCAAGCTCAAGTTGTCTACGCATGAAGAGAGCTAAGCACATCAAGAAATTAAGCATGAACAAAAAGAAAAACAAGTATACAAATGAAGCTCATAGAGTAATTTTGTACATCTCTTAAAATTTAAAATTGGATTAAGGCTCAAAATTAATATTTTCTCATAAAATATCAAATTGCATTCTTTACATTTGCATAACTTTATTAAAATATTTAATTCGAAAATTATTATTTTTTTCTACATATGCATAAAGATTTGAATTGTAAGATGATTGATTGTCATCTTTAACATGTGCATGTGTTGTTTGAAAATCTTGAAGGGTGGTTGTGTGTTTTTTTGACAAATGCAAAAGATAGATAATTGCAAGCGTAGAGGGTATTCTACACGGATTCTTTATAGCGGTGTTGCTCAAAGGTGTAATAGATTTTTATCTCCACCTGAAGGAGATTGAATAGTGAATTTGGGATCCTCAAGGTTTAGCTTGAGGCGAGGACGTAGGTAATGGGGCTGAACCTCGTTAAAATACTGAGTTTGTTTATTCTTACCTTTACTTTTTATATTTTCTGCTGTTTCGTATTTTATTTATACTATATATAATGTATTTGATTTATAATTATTAATTTTTTAATATAACTCAATTCACCCTCCCTCTTATGTTAGTCATCTGGACAACAAATACCTTTTGTTATTTAATGATGGAGTTCTAGTTGGTCCACATATATTAGCATGCACAAGCTTTAAAGGAACACGATCTCTCCAATAATTGAAGGCCTTGATAATTTAAATGACCATATCTTAGATGCCAAAGATGAGACTCATCTACTCTTTTACCTTTTAATGTCATTTCCTCATTTGATGACATGTTAAAAGGAAAAAAATTATTTTGAGACATCCTTACCTTGGCCACAGTCAAATTGTTTTTCTTATCATATATTGTACATTCACCATTATCAAATAGTAAAGAATAGCCCCTTTTGAGTAGTTGACCAATACTGAGGAGGTTTTGAGATAAGCATGGCACATAAAGAACATTATGAATAAATTTTCTACTACCTCTATTAGTGTGGACAGCAATGGTACCTTTACCTTCTACATTTTTTAACTTTCCATTTCCAAGCTTTACTTAAGAAGAAAAGCTCCTATCAAGCTCCACAAAAAAATGTGAATTCATTGCCATGTGGTTGCTGCAACAACTATCCAGAAATCATATGTTTTGTGTTTCTAGTTCAGCATTCATGCAAGAGTAGAAAAGTTGATCCTCTTGATTATTTTTCACAAAATTGGCATCACTTTTTTCTTGTTTATCACGAAACTAACAATCTGGTTTAGAATGATTAGGAACTTTGCATTTAGTGCATCTAAAATAACATTCTTTAGATTCATGACCAGATTTTTTGCAAATGAAACGTTGATTGTTGGAGGTACCTGCTTTTTGCTAAAAATTTTCTCCATTTCTTGCTCTTCCTCTGTTCTGCCAGTTTTTGAAGTTGCCATGACTTTTTTCAGATTAGTCTTTCTTTTGATTGCTGCATTCCCTCTTTCTTTCTTTGCCGAAATCCTTTTGTTTTACATTAAGACTAGACTGAAAAGCTTGCTCCAAAGGCTGACTTGAGAATCTGTTCATTCTTTCCTCATGTGCTTCAAGTGAACCCATCAACTCAAATATGGTGAGTTTTGATAAATCTTTTGATTCCTCTATTATTGCTACTATATGTTCAAACTTTTGAGGCAAGCTTCTATAATCCTTTTCAACTATCTTTTTTTCTTCAATGATATCTCCAAAGCTTCTTATTTGATTAATTATTTCAGTAACTCTTGATTGAAAATCTTTGACAGATTCAGTTTCTTTCATTCCTAAGTCATCAAAGTCTCTCCATAAATTTTGAAGTTTAATGGAGATGACCTTGTTTGAGCCTTGAAATTCTTTTTGTAAAATCTCCCATGCATCTTTTGCTTTTTTTACATCAAATATTCTGGGATAAATAGACTTACTTACCCCTTGATGAATAATCCTCAAGGAAGTAGCATTTTTCTTCATATTCTCCTTGTACTGCTTTTGATTTTCTTCTGACCAAGATGAACTAGTCAGAGTTGCTGGTGGGTCTTGGAAACCTTCTTCAATCAACTCCCATAGATCTTGGGAGATAAATATTGTCATCATTTGAGAGCTCCAATAGTCATAGTGTTCTCCAAAAAAAATAGGAACTTGATTTGATGAATAGGCAAACAAAGTGTCTCCACAATTTGTTGCCATGGAGACTTGCAGGAGAATGTTGCTAACTTGGACAAAGCTTAGGCGCAGGAAAGGCCTGCTCTGATACCAAAATTTGTTGGCTTATACAAAAAATAAGGTGAGAAAATAGATTTTTTAATATTGATAAGGGAGCAAGGAATTAATGAAAACTCTGTTTTTATTAAAGCAGAGCTGTTGCACCTGTACTTTTTTACACGTTTTTTTCAATACCCCATAGGTTTGACGGCTAGATACATTTATATTTGAAAGAGAATATCAAAAGTCTTATCTTGAAATACTAGTTATTTTCTCTAAAAACTTTTATGAAAAATTACAAATGAATTCCAACAGTTATCAACCTAAGCGTGCCTTTTTTCCCCCAGGAACCCGACGTTAGATTTAGAGGAAGTCTTCAGGGCTTCGTTTGGTGATGATTATTACTTTTCTAGGTTTCAGGTAAATTATTATCTCAACGTCATTTTTTTGGGCAATTTTCGTCTCTTTGGTTCAGTTTGACGATCGCGGAAGCTTCAACAAATAGTTTAAATCGCCGAAATAGTTTAATTAAATTGTGTTGCACAGGAACATGGAGAAGCTGAAGAAGATTTTGCTTGTGTCGATACCGCAATACTAATGAAGAAGTTCTTTTCAATGTTTGGTCCAAATCCTCCGATGATTCCTAAAGAAGTGGGAGTCAGAGGATTGCCGACACCAGATGCCTTGCCTTCTTGGTTGTCAGAAGAAGATATTAATTATTATGCCACCAAATTTAAGCAGACAGGTTTGACCGGAGGATTGAACTATTATCGAGGTAGCCACCTGTAAGCTTCAAGAATCTTTAATTTGTCATGTTTACCGATTCTTTTATGAGTATTATCTAATGAATTTAAATTTGTGTTTATCGATCCTTTTATGTGTCTTATCTATTTACTTGGGACCGTAAACTTTGAATCAAATGGCAGAAACTGGGAGCTGAGTCCTGACAGCGCCATGGACGGGATTACAAATCAAAGTGCCAGCCAAGTTCATAGTGGGAGACCAAGATCTCGTCTACAACATCCCAGGTGTCAAGGAATATATAAGCGGCGGCGGTTTCAAGAGAGATGTGCCATTTTTGGAAGAAGTGGTTGTGATAAAAGGAGCATTTCTTTTATCAATCAAGAAAAGGCAGATGAGGTTAGCACACATATATATGAATTTATCAACAAGTTCTGAGTGTGCGAGCTGAAAGCTTTCTCGAGTCGAGGGATGTGAGGGACGGTCATGTTTTACTGTTTAGTTTCCATGGGCCGCGAGTGTCCGGCCCATCCATGAAGCCGAGGATTTAAATAAGAGCATGAAATGCTGATTATGTGTTATGAAGAAAAGAATAAAAGTCATGCCATTTTAATTTCTCCATGCCGACTTACAAGTATTTATTTCATAGTTCATGATTCCTCGTCGTCCAATTGTGAGTATCTGATAGCTGTTTGTGTTTCTACAGAAAATGGTATCATATAATTATTTAAACAGTATCATATTTTGTTTTTCAATTATACTTATTAAGAAGTTATATATCATATCTAAATTATAAAATAACAAATAGAAAATTTTGGTTCACAAAATAGACTTAATAATACTTTATATTAAACCTTTGTAATTTATTAATACTTGTTTTTCTTCCAAACTGAACATATTCCATTAACCAAGAGCCCAAAATACAAACAGTTCATAATACAAGCTGAAAATTAACTAAGAGCAAGAACTAGCTATTATTACATAAAGAAAATAGGCGAGTCTTTACCACTATAAAAGTCTAAAGACATTGAGAGATTTTGATAATGGGTATTTCTCCAAAGGGTTATGCTAGAGATAAACCACACTCAGCACACTCTATCTCACATGTTACTGTTCATGTGAACAGTAACATGTGAGATAGAGTGTGCTGAGTGTGGTTTATCCAAATCATTTTTCTTCTCCAAATATAGAATTCGAAGATGCCCACTATGCAATGAAATGTGCGCATTAGTTCTGCACTCACTACAACAAAAAATGCTTTTTGCCGCGACAACATTTAACATTCGTTACTATCTTCTTGATCTTGTGCAAAATTTTAAAATGGATTCTATGATTTTTCATTTTCCTATAAAGAAATATAAAATATTTACTCAAGAAGAGCATAATCTATATCAAATATTCATTCCAAATTTAAAATAGCACGAGCAATTTCAAAGAAACTGACCCCATTTCCACGAGCTCTCTCAACCAGCTTCAAAGGCGACATACAGAAATCTCAAAAGTAGCTCTTAATGTTTCCAGTTGCTTCCTTACCCACTAAAGCATCATGGTAGTAAGGTATGGGGTTAGAAAAAAATCATGGTTGGTCTCGATACCAAGAGTCCATATGTAGTTCCATTTAGAAGAAGCATCAATGAAAATGATCTAATTGTGATATGTGTGTGTGTGTGTAAAAAAAAATTAAGTTAAAAATGAAAAAAGTATCTGCTAGTTCTGGTAAATTTGGGGGAGGTCAGTGGAGAGTGGAGGAGCTAGGGGTCACGTGTGGCAAAGGGGAGGTGTAAGGAGGCTTGGGGATATCGTTGGTGGCGGATGGGCTAGTGTACGGCAGCGGTAGGAGCCACACGATGGTGTAGAGTTCATGCGGAAACCCATTTCGGGAACAGATCGATGTGTAGGAGGTGGGTTGCCGTGAGAGTTATGGTGGCTGGGGTTTGTCGCCGGGGTGAGAGAAGTTGATGGTAGCCGGTAGTGAGGTTGGAGGTTGACGACAACGGAGTCGAGAGAGAACCTATGGGAAAACCGGGCGGAGTCGAGGACTCGAGAGAGATCAATTAATTTTTCAGGAGGGATTGAGTGGCTTAATTAAGTGGAAGATAAAGTTAATAAACAAAGATAATACATTAACTTATTACGACAACTACTAATTGTCAATAAAAATCTATTAGGGCAACTACTAATTGTCAATAAAAGGGTTAGATATTGATGGAATTCACATAGTGGCAACAATTATTAGACATAACAAATATCATTGTTGCCAATAATTGTATTTTGGTGTCAACACTATTTGTGGCAACATTATTTCGAATAAAAAATCTAGCTTTATTGACAACTTCGGCGTTTATTTTTGAAGAAATACATTTTGTAAATAAAAAGTTACTTTTTGCTATAATAATTTAATTGTAGAAAAAAAATTGGCCACAAAAGGTCCAAATTGTTGTAGTGACTCCATGTATTTTTTATGCTTTCCAGCTTTCAAAGATGCCTAGCAATGTTTTGGACTCTTTGATCAATCCTTTTGTAGTCTAATTTGAATTTTGTAGAAGATTTATAATTGCTAATATCACTACTTGAGAGTCTCCGTCTATATTAATGTTTGTCTTCTCATTCCCTGTTGCTAACCTATTCCTTATCAAAACCACTAGTTCCTTTCCACTATTTGGGTTGCAGTTATTTGTAAATTTCATGACATATCCCACAATTTTTCTTGAGTGATCCCTAAGCGACTAGGGTTTCGGGTTTAGACCATATATCCAATATGAAGATCCTTTGGACTCCTCTATACTTTTAGAGGACAACCTGAAATTGTCTTTCTAAGCAATTAAAATGGGAGGAAATATTTTGTAGACACAAGTCAAGATTGCAATGGTTGACAACTATGGATTTGAATACTAAGGCCTTGTTCACTTTTAAAAATACTTTCAGCCCATCTCATTTAATCTCGTCAGTACTATTTTTTTAAATTTTCATGCAAAATAAAATAAACAATTCAACTTTTTCAAATTCTAAAACAGCTTTTTCAAATCTCAAAACAAAATTAATATTAAAAACAATAAAAACAATAATATTTGATTCAAATTTTAATTTTTATCTCTTATCTATAAAATAAATCAGACCTAAGTTCTTAAATATGACTTCCACTATGCCTTGAAGGAGAAATGATATCTCATATCTCAAAAACTCTTCTAACCAATGGGTGAATGACTCATCCATCATCAAATCTATGGTTCTAGATCATTCCAACTACGTTTATCAATCTTCTAATCCAAGTTTCCCAATTTATCTCGAAACCCTTTCTAGAATTCCATCCGAGAAAGAAATCATGGCAACCGAGAAAGAAATCATGGCAACCAATAAACAAACTCTTCCCTCACAATCTCCTTGTCCTGATGGGTTTACTGGTTTCTTCTATAAGCATTACTGGGAGGTTATTTGAGAGGATCCCAATCATGCAATAAAGCATTTTTTCATCACTGGTCAATTTCTGCAAGAGATTAATCATACGCACATTGCCAGTTCCTAAGACTGACTTGTCTAATACTATTCACCATTAATCTTTCTAATGTATATTATAAGATTATAGCAAAAATTCTAGCAAACAGACTTAAAGTTGTCTCAAAAGTTTCATCTATCTTTACCAATCTTCTTTTATTCCTAATAAAGTCATAAAGGAAATACCATAGTGGCTCAAAAAACTTTTCATTTCATGAAAAACACTAGGAAAAAAAAAGGGATTGATGGCCACTAAAATTGACATGAAAAAAGCTTTTCATTTTATGCAATGAGATTTCCTTCTAAGAGTCCTCCACCGTCTAGGTTTCCACCCCACTTGGATTAACTAGATCAGAAGCTGCATCACAACTGTCTCATTTTCTATTCTTATAAATGGTGAATTTTGTAGTTAAATTCGACCTTTTAGGGTTTAAGACAAGGAGATCATTTCTCGCATTTCCTCTCATTATAGAGAGTGAGGTGCTTTCTAGATTGATCATTATGGAAGAGAATCTGGGAAAAATAAAAATGAATAAGGATGGGGAGGCAAGGCCTCTTTCTAACTCACTTACTTTTTGCAGTTGATCTTATCCTTTTCAAATATTGTTTTAATCGTAATGCCAACACCTTTCTAAAATGCCATGATAAATATTCAACTTGGTTAGGTTGAAAGGTTAAAAAGGCAAATCATTGATTCAATTTTGGTAAGATTACTCCTTCACAGTTACAGAAGTCAAGTTTATTCTAGATTTCAAGTTATCATCGAACAAACTCAAATACCTTGGTCTGCACCTGAATTTGGACAGGAATAGTAAAAATCATTTTAGGATGTCAAGGATAAGATTCATAAAATATTGGCCGGTCTGAAAGCTAGCTTCTCTAACAAGCGAGTAGGACCACTCTGATTAGGTCAGTTGCCAATCCCATCCCTGCTTATATGACGTCAAGCATTCTTGTTCCCAAAACCATTGCCAATAGTATTGACAAATCTTTTGATATTATGGTGGTATTTTAATCCTAAAAAAGCTCATAATATAATTTTACTCCCAAATCTTAGAACTCCATTTTTAAATCGAAATTTATGAGAGGATTAGGTTTGAGGCTTAGTTCCAATTTTAAGAAGGCCATTCTATGCAAATTAGGTTGGTATTTCCTTAACAATCACATAGGCCTTGGGAAATCTATGCTCTAAAATGTATCTGCAAAACAACTTGTGGTTAGATGCCTCAATCAAGCTTAGTGATTCCAAAATTTGGAAAGGTCTATGAAAACAAAGAAAGGTTTTAGCCTCTAGCTTCTGCAACCAGATCAATAGTGTGGCAAATACTTCTATTTATAGAGATTCTTGGATTCCCTCTATGTCCCCTTCCCAGCTCCTTTCTCCTCAAACATTTTTAAAGACCCTAAATTAAGAGTCTCTGAATTAGCTCTGGATGAACCAAGAAGATGAAATACTCTCTATCTCCATGCTCTTTTTTTTCTAGGATGTAGTCAAAAGAGATGAAGCCAAGGAATCTTGGGTTAAGTGAATATGGTGGGGTTAAATGAAGCATTTTTTTTTTTTTTACAAGTACACTTGATATTAAAGAGAGAAGAATTCGAATTTTATCCTCTTCCATCTTGGGAAACAATAAAATATTACACCCATGCGGGAGCAGAGATACTCACTGATCAGAACCCTTAATTGATTGAATCAAGCTTTCCTAGCAAGGAACCAAAACTTAAAGCTGATTAGAGAATCCCCATATTGATCTCCTCTACATCATTGTATAGAAGATTCAAACAGCAGAAAGACTTTCTAGCTAGATGGAAGTAATCGCAAGCTATACTAATTAGAGAGCAGGAAGTAAACACAATGAACACAAATAATTTACTTCATTCTGAAACAATGTCACTTTATTTTTACAGCATAAAATGATCCCTACTTAGTAATCGAAAATAGACGAAGGTGAGGAACCTTGCATCCATCGAAACAATGAAACAGCAAACAAATTATTGATATATAAATGCTTATAGCATACGTAAATAAACAAGCCAAAGGGATCAAAGGGGAAGTAGGAAATGAAAATAAATAGTAAACGATAGATGTTACTGAATTCAATCTAGGGTACCATATAGATTTATGCGCACTGGAAGCCAGAGGGGACCTTCTTTCCGCAGTAGTTGAGCAGCAAGCTCAATGAAACGGGGACATTAAGGTTGATGCCCAAGACATTAGCTTTAATGGCGGTGCAAAGGCAAACAGCTGCTTCGAGATCCACAAGACCCCCAATGAGGCTGCAGCAAGGGGTCTTTGGTGGGTTACTGACAACAAGGTGAACCAAGTCATTCAACAAGTTGGCACACACCCCCAACTTAAGGGTGTCCTTGGGGCAAGTGGTCGTTGGAGCCGGAGAGGGCTTGTGATGGTGGTGTTTGTGACCCTTTGGGGGTGGTGGTGGGCAAGAGACAGAAGTTGAACTGACCATCACAAAGAAAAAGAGGTTGAGAGAGAGGAGGAGGGCACCGGATGCAAGAGCCTTAGAAGCCATTTCACAGAAAACCAAAATAATTAATGGATGGTTTGTGAAATGTACTAGATCAGAGATACTCATTGGTCAGAACCCTTATATGAATATACAATATATATAATTGATACATATTTGTATCAACCATACCCCTATGTACTACTGTCGGGCTTAATATTGAAAATTAAAGCATAATTAAAAAGGTTATTGGGGCGAATTAGGAACTGTGAATTTCTTACTCACAACTGGGTGCATTTGATTAACCCCGGCGAAACAAGATCAGGGCAATAGCCCACTATTGCAACAAATTATATGTTGCAGATAATTTATTTTAGCGAAAGTAAAATGTTGGGAAAGGCCTAACTCAGCCATTCATGTGTTTGACATGCGGCGAAATTTGAAGCCGGCAATAATATTCACAGCCCAGTAAGAGGTCAAATGCAACGACGTTGTTCAATGCATTGCAGTGAATTGTTTTGCTGCATTTTGAATTCCCAGTGATTTTGCATCAACTCTGGAGCCCCTTTTAGCTGGATTTGTTGGCTATTTTCGCAGACAGTTATTCGCCCAATTCTCCAACCTATCTCAACGATGGATCTTGATAGCCGACTTCGTGTATAAAGATGCAAACAAATGCAACCAATATGCATCGATGGAAAAATCAATGAAAATGCTCATGTCCGGCCAATTATACCGCTTTTTTCAACTAAAACAGATGCTGAAATATGAGTTATTTCTTGAAGTGTTGAGTGTGTATTTGATGAAGTTAGCCTAGGGTTTTATAGCAGATGAATTTGCTTTAATTTCCTTGCTTTTCTTTTATGGCCTAAAGAAATTAAAAAATAATGGGACCCATGTGAGCACATTGGAAGGTAATACCCACTGGCCAGCACAATTTTGGCAATGCAACATGAAGGATAAGCAGGGGCGGACCCATGTTAAATGTTGGAGGCGGTAATTTTTCAAAAGTTTACCTATTATATAATTATATATAATTTATATATATAAATTAAAATTCAATCTTAAATTTAAAAAAAAAAATTATCCCCCTAATTTTTTACTAAAATTATTTCTCTAAATCTCAATATACATCCATTTATATTCTAACTTTTATCTTCATTTAAACCCAAATTTTAATTCATATAATCTCGCAATTATTTTAACAGTTTAATTCTAGCAAAAAAATTGATTATAAATTTATATGATTGTAAAATTAATTGATTATACTCATATATTTAGTTTTACTTTAACTTGTATGATTGTGAGATATAATTTGTTAAAAATGTAATAACGTTACATCATTACTTATTAGAAAGTTTTCAAATTTATTCTTGATCTATAAATTTTTCTTAAATCATAGAAAAATATGAGCAAGTATTCAAGAACAATTGATTTTTTTTAAAAAAAGACGTAGACAATTCGAAAACTAATATATATTTAGAGAGCTCGGTAACAACAGAGCATGATACTTCTATTACCGATGACCATCTTTCAAAAATTTACACGCATCGTATATTTTATCGATCGCCCCCCAAATATAAAATCCTAATTCCGCCCCTGAGGATAAGCATTTGGCACTGACTATGGAGTCTTGGAGTTTTCTGCATTGTTAGTTGTCAATTGCCTTTCTAGAAAACAAAATAATATATATAGTGAAAAATAACGTGAACATGATTATTTTACAGTGCAGTCTATTTTCTCGATCTATTCCACTTAATACTTTGCTTTGATCTTCCGGTGAATAAGATTGAACGACAATTATAATATAACCGAAAAGATGAGACGTTAATTAAGTTTTGTACATAATTCAATATTAGTACTATTCTTTTTCTGGGTAACAAAATCCCTAGAAATTCATGGCCAGATACTGATTATTCCCTCTTTATCTTTTAACAGAGGGCAGGCGGGAAGCAGTACTAGCTAGTGAGGGGAAGAGAGGGGCAGCCCTCGGCCCGAACATGGGGATTATCTGATCTAGATGCTTAGCCGCAATTGAAAAGCTATTGTTGATCTGATTAATAGAGTATGATCTCTGGGTGCAAGGTCACAAATGACAGGTCTGATGCTAGTGACTAAACTCGGGATCGAGTAACTAATTTGAGGCTTGTTAGGTTGGGATCAAACCACGCTTGGATTTACTGATTTGAGGCTTGAGGCTTGTCAAGTAGCTCGTCAGTCAGTATAATATAAATCTACTAACTTCCATTTCCAATGTTGGTACGAATCTACCTTATGATCAAGTATATTACGAGTACCATTTAATTTTCAACTTTCATTCCAGCCAAACAGAAAAAACCACCCATATGCCATGTGAAACATGTATGATTGGGTTGAAAGTATATCAGGAGTAGTTGATATGATTGAAAATGTCTTAAAAATAAATGAAAGGTTCTCACTTCCTTTTCATAACTACGTGCATGCACTTTCATCGTTACTTACCAAGGGTTTCAAAGGTTTTCACTATCATAAATCATTTGTATAAGTTCTAAACAAACAAATCTCATATTAGCTTTTGTAGAAAAAGTAGCTATAAACTTCATCTAAGAAAAGTATAAAAGATTATATTTTTTATTAGTGAGATCCATTTTTTTACAAAAGACTTGTACTATAAAATAATTATGAAAGTTGTCTATATTTGAGACTTGAACCTAATATTTTATACTAGTCTTTCAATATTATATCACCAAGAAGGTCGTAAACATCTAGCCAAAGATAATTAATTGTACGTACGTGGGTTCAATTCTTAATCCGAAAAATCATGAGTTGCGAGACCATCAGTAACTGTAAATAATAGCTAAAAAATTATCTTAATCATTTTCTACACTACATATACTACACATCATATATATATATATATATATATTATTTTTTTATTTTTTATTAAATATATTGTATGTAGATAATGAATAGAACTTAATTAATTTAAGAAAAATAAAATTTAAAAAATAAATATAAATATTAAAAAACATAAAAATATATATATATATATATAATGATGAACAGTTCAAGAGATTGAAGAGAAATATTCATCTTGTGCACAAATGATAGAAGATATTTAAAACTTCTTTCCAATGAAGAGATAATTTTAAGGATTCAATATGTTCCTAGAGAGAGCAATCATGCTACACATGAAATAGCCAAGCTAGTTGTTTCTTGTGAAGAGGAGCTATTTTTGTTAGAAGAGGCGAAATGATGTAATGGTTGATTGTAAAAAAATAAGATTGTTTGACTTCAAAAAAATGACATCTTGGAGATATAACTGATTGCTTAAAAGCATAAAAGTACTAGGAAGACCAGTTTTTTAAAATATTACCATTAACAACGTAAAATTATTTTGAAATATGGCAGTACTTAGCAATATTGGATGAATTGTTGGAAAGTATAATGACTAATGAAAATAAAGATAACAAAGTCTAACAAGCACAAACAGAATTTATAAAAAAAAAAAAACACAAACACAAACAAAGATCAAACCAGAGCAGGTTTCACCATTTTTTGAGTCTATTCGTTACTGTGACAGTAGGAGAAATTAAAGACAAAAACCTACAACAAAACACAAAAAATTAGAAATTAGGTATTACAAAAAATTAGGGATTAAAAAAAATTAAAATCTATGAAAATAATCACCTAATCCAACATGAGTGAGGGGATGGTCGGGTTAAGATTTTTCAGGCTAAGATTTTTTGAAACTAGTCGTGAGTGATGTCAAGGGGAGGACATGGTTAGGGTTTCAAAGAGATAGAGATTTTTCGATTTGGATTTTCCAATTGCAGAGATAATAATCATTTGCAGAGGGGAGAGACAAAGGGTTAGGGTTTATTCTAAGAGGTGAAGGGAGACGAAGTTGAATGAGAGAGGTAAGGGGGTAAATCTAATTCCGGGGTGGGGGGGGGGGGGGGGGGGGGGGGGGGGGGGGGGGCTATTTTAATTCCTCAAGAAGGTTGCGGCTGATTTGAAGATGGTTTCTCTCTCCGAAATGAGGATCAATTTGAAGATGGTTTCTCTCCCCTTCAATTTCACACGAAGGTTGAAGATGATAGTTTCTCTCTCCCGCAAGGTTGAAGACAGTGACATCATTTGTCTCTCCTTGTAAGGATGAAAACAATGGTTTTTATTTCTCTCACTTCGCAAGGTTTGCATAAATATTGGTCTCTCATAATTTTGATTTTGGTTTTGGTCTCCTTGTTTTGCACGAATTGGCTCAACATTTTTTTTAACAGGGATGACATGGAATGATGATGCCACCTCACCCAACTCCCTTCCAACTCCCCATTTCCAACTTTGTGTAGAATTATTGCACGTATATGGATTTGCATTTGCTTTTATCAGTATGCAAGTTGGAAAGGGAGTTTTGCACCCAAGTGGACTAGGCTTAAGCCGCTCTTCCGAAGCCCTTGATCCATGACTCAGCGGGCCACGTAATGCAATGAATAAGGTCCCCACGGGAGAAGAGACAGGCAGCCCTCTCTCGAGCCCAATGTAATGAGGAATAGACTTGTAGAAATCCTATCCTCTGAAGGATCAGCAACAGTAAATGCGACATCAGATTACCAGCATCAAAGTTGGGTCCTTGTTATTTACAAGAACGAGCACATTAAATGTGACACCATGCTGTCAAGAACGAAAAATGATCATTACAGTGACAAACGGTTTAGGATCACCCAAAAGACTAATTTCGTTTGGATTAAAAAATGGGATCAGATAAATTTAGATAAAAATTAAAAATTAAAATAAAATATTATTAAAATATTATTTTTTTGATAAAATTTAAATAAAATATTATTAAAATATTATTTTTTTGATATTATTATATTTTACGAACACTGGATATTCCTTGTTTGTAGCCAATCAAGAAGCCGCTAAAGGTTACAAACATGCTTTACACGAATATTGTTATATAGCACGAGTTCTGGATCAATATCCAATGCATGTAACTGGTTTTACATTAAAAAATTATTTTATAGATAAAGTGATATTTACCGTTTTGTATTTATATCAATCTTCTTTAAAGTAGTTTATAATAAGAAAAAAATTACTCAACTTTCGCACACTATATTTTTTTAATTTTAATTTTTATCAAATATTTGATATATAGATAATAATTAAAATTTTTTAATTAATTTAAAAAAATAAACTCAATTCTTTTTTAAAAAATATTAAATAAATTAAAAAAAATATAATGTATCGAGGTTGACAAGATTGAGTAGCATGACTCTTTTAATAAATCTAGGTACTCAATTACAACACGGATAACTACATACTCACATTTTTTAACCGGAGTTTTATCTGAGTTATAATTGATTAATTCGAATGGATATTCAGATTGCATTATAAATCCGAATAAAAATTTATGTAAGACCCAATGCTCGCTACCAAGGCCCAGATTCAACTTCTATTTCTAATGCTAAACGACACGGGTTTTTGGATCTTTCATTTTTTTCCCACCCCGACGGTTTCTACCCCTTTTCCTTTGTGACTTTCAGTTTTTCTTATGTTTTGAAACCTTCTCTCATGAAGCCGTTGGTTTTATTCTTAAGTTTTCCACTCCGTTTCAGTTTTTGATCAACTGCAATTTTATTCTGTTTCTCACTTTCTTCAAATTTTTTAATCCAAAAATTTCTCTTCCCGAATTTCTTAACCATGACAGTTTCTCCCCTTTTCTGTTTCTTTTTGGTATTTTGGTTTCTCTTCTCACATTCAATCTTAAGTTCGGTTTAGAAACAAAATATTTTCAAATATTTATTATTATTATTTATTATTTATTATTTATTTTATTACTATTTATTATTTTTTTATTTTTTTATCTATTTTCTATTACTATTCATAAATGCTCTCCCTCTCTACAAATTTCGAGGTCTCCTAATTTGAAACTTTGGTTGCCGAAGACGTTAATGGTCGCAGATAAGGATTTCTATTACTCTCTTGCACTCTTGTGTTTTGGTTGGTGTTGTGAGTTCTGATCGTGCCAATCAAACTCTTCGTCATTTTCGTGGTCACAGTACTTGAGTTTCTAGAATCTCGACACTACCGTCAACTTCTCCCTGGATTTTTGTAGGCGTTTGTAACTCTCTGTGAAATCCTATATACCCTTGTTTCCAGTTGCGATTATTTTTCTTGGATTAGCTTTGAGGTGGTTAATATTTTCTTTGCTCTGGTTATTTTGCCTTTGATAGGTTTAGTTTTTCTTTCTACCTATTCTTGAAACACTGGGGTCACGGCAAAGATCAAACCAATTTAGATCATTGATTGTTAGGTAATTATTCACACAATCGGTTCTTACTAAATTTTTCTTTAAACCTTTGTTTTAAAATCTTTCTTTCTAATTTGTTTGGTCACGCAATCTTTCACATGCTGGAAACTTCAGATCAGCGTCTCGCTTAGTATCACCATTAAGGCTGTGCACCCGAGTTCCGGATCCGGAAACCCGAAAATCTTGACCCGAATCCGGATTTTAAATCCGGATCCGAAAATCCGGATATTTAGAACCGGATCCGGATTTGAAATCCGGGGCGGAACCCATAAGATTTTGGATCTGAATTCCGGATTTCGGATTTGAACTCGGTGTTTTTTTTTTGTCTGCTCTAATTTCGTCATTACCGCTTGGCGCCTGTGATCCTAGAAACTTCTTCCATTTTGCTTCCTCCAAAAATAAAAACCAAGCCTTTGAATACACAAATGGGCTTTAATTTTTAATAAATATATCCGTTAACATCTTTTCGGATGTCAAACAATACAAGTGGATTGAGTTTTATTTTATTAATTGATCCCATGGGATGCGATCAGTTCGTTTTTGCCAAAAACAATTCACAAATAGTCATCGAGTCACATGCTCCAAGATTCATTCGGCCCAAAACGTTTTAAAATTTGTCGTTGGGGTCACATGACCATTACCTCATTGGACCAAAATATCTGGAAATCAGTGTATTCATCACGATCAAGGGAACAAGATCCGCAGGTAGTTTTTAGTTAGAAACAATTAATGTGGTCATGCATGTTGACTCACCCGGAAGAGCATATCTATATTCTCAAAAATTAGAGAAAGTAGACAACTTCAAAAATTACCAAGCAATTCAATGCTGTGTCACCAAGGAGTAAAACAGCATTGAGTGTATGCATGTTCACAAACATGGCACAAATGGAGATAAAGTATGAAGCTACAATCAAACTTACACTAGCAGAGGCATTATCACCATCTTGGGAAGCAAATATAGCTACATCTTACAATTAGTACAGTTAAATTAACTATACTGAATCTTTTCATTGTATTTTCTTGGTCAAACATTTGGGCATAACATGATAAGGTACTGTCCAAATGAAGCCAGGTGTTTTTAGTTATAGAACTAAGATTGTAATGTCTGGTAGTAAGAAGCGGGAATATGATGAACCAATAAACAGAGTCTGTGAGCATAACTGTCCCAACATTCATCTGTAACAAATAGTAAAGAAAGAACATGAGTGACAAGTGATTTAGTTTTACAGCCACAAGTAAAGCTATAATGTCATTCCTAACAGGCTTGATAGTTTTTAAACATCTAAAGCAATCATCAGAAGAATAACTACCTTTTAATAGTACTGACTAAAGCTGTTAAATTTGAGTCCTAGTCACCCTATAACAGTGCGGTTACTGATTCTTGAAAATAATCTACCTAAACTATGACTTCAAAGACATAAGTCAATGGGAAAATTGCACAGAACAAAACTCCATAGAGTCCCCAATGGGAAAATTGAATGATCAATCCAACTAGACATACAAAGTTGATAAAAACATAAAAAATCATAGCATCTCATATTATATTTTGCAAAAACATTTCAAGACCAAACAAAGCGCAACAAGTATCACCTTTTATGCTCACATTGTCATTTCCAGTCCAACCTATAAAACAAAAAGAATATATAAAATAAAAATTATTTCAAAAGCTTTGTAAGTAATGTACACTAAAGTAATAACATACTTACTCTAATTTTTTTAGCATGAATGGGAAGGTTGACTCATACCAACCTCAATTTCAGATAAAGCTACTAAATAATCATCTAAAAAAATATTAAAAAAACTGAGTTAGATATATAATAAACTAAGTCAGGTAGATATTAATAAAATATATATTTCATGTTTCAAATTTACCTTCAAACTGTATCAACTCTATATATTCTTCCAACTCTTGGATGTCGATAGGTTTGTTCCTTAACCAATTTTGGGTGCAAATAAGAGTTTCGACAAACTCTGGAGACAATGAACTCCTAAAAGGATCCAAGATACGTCCTCCAGTACTGAATGCAGATTCCGAGGCAACAGTGGAAATGAGGGTGGCTAATACATCACGTGCTACCTTCAACAAGAATGGGATAATTGGCGGCATTAACTTTCCACCAATCCAAGATATCAAAACTAGGTGATTTTACTACACGTTCCTCCGACAAATACTTATATAGTTCTGATCTAAACTCCATAAACCCATACTACTCAAGATATTTTTCTAACTTCATGTCAAATTTACTTGAGCTACTAGAAGAAGTAGAAGTAGTGCTTGGCCTCCTTTGAGCCACAATAGAACTTTCCCCACTAGCCACACGAAATCTGCTATACTGCAAGCGGCTTAACAAGAGTTTGACTTTGGCCTCTATCTTATCTGCTAACTCATCCCCTTTGTATTGTTCCAACCAAAATCTCAATGACACCATTTTGTAACGTGAATCAAGCACATGAGCAACATACATCAGCAAGTTGAACCTATTAGTATTACCCCAATATTTTTCACAATTTTCTTTCATATTTTTGCCCATGGTCCTAGTGATGCTATCCTCACTCGTGCACATATCATTTATTGTATCTTCAATTGTGCACAATTCTTGGAAATATACATTAGCCGTCACATACAAAGACCTAGAAATGTTCAATGTGACATCGTAAAATATTTTCAGCAACTCTACAAAAATCTATGTTTTTTTCCAATCATCACTATTGGGGTTAACGAAATCATGATCCACATACATATTATAGCGTTCAAAGGCTTGTTTGTGTTTTATAGCGGTACTCAACATCAAATATGTAGAGTTTCATCTAGTAGAAACATCCGTGCACAACATCCTTCCGTTAATATTTTCCTCTAATGCACAAGCCTTGAACTTGAAAAATATCGACGGTGAAGACTTCACATATTTGATGGCTTCTCTAATCGTTGATATTAAATGTTTAACATCTTCCAAACCGTCATTAACAATCAAATTTAGTATATGGGTAGCACACCGCATGTGAAGGAACTCACCATTCAATATAGTAGAATCACTATCTATTATCCTCCTCTTCATATAATCGACACCAACATCATTAGAAGAGGCGTTATCAACGGTGATGGTCAAAATCTTATTAATATCCCAATCAAGCAAGCCCAAGTTTAACACCCTCCCAATAGTTTTTCCCCTACAGTTGAGAATTTGGCAAAACTTTAGTATTTTCTTATGTAATCTCCAATTATAATCAATAAAATGTGCAGTAATGCACATGTAGTTCACATTTTGCACCGATGTCCAGATATCGGTGGTTAGACAAATTCTTTGATCCTCTAATAATTTCTTTAGTTATATTTTCTCTTCATCATACAACTTCATACAATCCCTTTTCAGAGTGGTTCGGGATGGTAAAATAAATCGAGACTCTAGATCAGCCGCATACTCAATCAGTCCTTCGTGCTCTACTAGCCTAAAAGACAATTCACACCTAATAAAAAACTTAGCGGTAGACGCCCTAAGTTTTTCAGCATCATAGTTGACTAGACTTTGTGAGCTTGGGCTACATGTTTTTCCCTCCACATCCCTATTACTACTAGAAGATTTACTTTTTCCAGGACGTTTACGATAAAGAGGGGATTTTTCACATGTATAATAAAGGTGGTGATTCATAGAAGAAGTGTCATTCTTGTAATGACAATTAAACAACTTATCACAATGTTTGCATCAAGCTTTTGGTTCATCAGGGTCAATAGGTAGCACTTTCTTAAAGTGTTCCCAAGACATCGATTGGTTACTAGGTGTTTTCCTAGATTTTTTGGGTACAGGTGGAATGGAATGGGTATGTGTGGATGAATGGGATAGAAGAGTCTCATACTCATCCACATCCACTGGAAAAGAGGAGGAGTCACCACTAACCCCTTGAGTCGTACTAAGATTCCAACTTGTAGAATCTTCTTCCATCTGTTATTGAGTAACAAAACACAACAAACCAAACCAAACCATATAATTAAGTAAAAAATCATGTACAACTTTAAGCATGGATATTTTCAGCAAACAATACAAGCCCATAACTTCCAAAAAAACATAATGAAAATGAAATTAATAGATATCAATCTTTTAGCACATCAAGACTTCGATAATATCGAACATGCTCAAAATATAGGTCATGCATACCCATTCCATTATTAACTTAAATAATAATAAATATTATAAATAGGTCAGTTATTTTTTTTCTACAATTAAGCTTATTAAGCTTAGGTCAAAATACAATAATACTATATTGATCTGAAACTACAATTAAACTGACATGAGTCTGTTATATATATAGAATGCACGACACCGTTTTAATTTCTTCTTGATTTGTTTGCTTTGTTTATGCTAGAGGAAAGTTTAATTTCTTTTTTATACAGCAAGAGGAAGTTAAATAGCTAAAAAATAATGTCCATAACATTAAGATCTATGAATGGCTAAATGCAAGTAACGACTATTTTTGGAACACAGATTATCTAATAAAATTAAAGAGAATAAAGCCACTGATTATTAACGTCTATTTTTGTAAGGTGGTATTCATTGTCCTCTTGAGAGTTTCTTTTTCATTGGCAGATAAAGTGAAAAACCATAGCCTCTCCCATTAGTTTATTTATTTTTAATCCTTTTAATCTAATTGGGAAATATTTTTCAAGAAGCATCTCCAGCGAAAAAAATTAAAGATCAGAATAGCAAAATAACAGTTCAAGTAACATCTAATTTTCTAATTAAGAACGTATTGCGTGTCAAATGCTAAGATCCAATATTTCTTTTTGGTGTAAGCGCCCCAAGACGTGAAGAAAATATATAAAATTATCGACTAGTATCATGAACAAATCTATTCGTTGATGTAATCTTTCCTTAAAGAGAGAAAAAAAAAAGAAATTGAAAAGGATATAATGGAACTGAATCAGGTGAAGCTCGTGTGGAAACATAGGATAGGATCATTAGTTCTACCGGGTTCTCGAAAATCTTTAGAACAAAAAAGCAATAAAATAATAGCTGTGCCCATCATCATAAAGTCAGGGGTGAGGGGAGGCGAGGTGAGAAGGACGAGATCACTCATCATTCTTAAATGAACCACATCTCTTCTTACAGAAAGTTGATGTTATATATTGACAGAATTTTTTATGATATAATGAGAATATCATGACATTATATCTCCACAGTATCTTATATAATTTTAGCAAAATACCTAAACATGCATACATCGAGTCTTATATTTCCAGTTTCTTATAGAAAAAACAATGAATAATTCCTACAAATATATGGTTGACTCCATCCAAGAACCTGTATAAATTCAATAAATATATTCCATTAGTTAAGTCAAATAAAAATGGACTTAAATAAGACCAAATCTAATATTATATCTTCCTTTAAATGAATACTTTTCAAAATACTAAGATTTTTTTTGCAAAAGTTTGGTGGTCTTATTTTATATCGCATTTTGTCGATAAAGAATGGTCAACTCATGTAGGCATTGAGGGTCTTAAAGTACTGTATTGTTTTGTTGATAAAGAATGGTCATCTCATGTAGGCATTAATGGTCTTAAAGTAATGTTTTGTTTCAACATGTTTACTTGGCTTCTTACTTATCAAAGAAAAAAATCTGTACTTGGTTTGTTTCTGATGTCAACCAGATAAATGTGTTTAATACCCTGTAATCATTTATCGGGTTGAAAACTTTTTTTTTTATAGTTTTCTTTTACGAGTCAGAAAACTTATGGTCCCAGCAAATTATATGCTATGTATTCCTCTTTCTTCAGAACATCTTCTGGAGGATTTTTTTTGAAGCTAGGAAAATTAATGCATAAATGAAAAGTGAATTTTGAGTAATTAAGAAACTAAAGTAAGCTAAATATCTGTTGATAATAGGGATATGCTTGTCATACTGCAATCAATCTCTTATTTACCTAAATGTCGAATTTACCTATGAGAAGGAGGAGTTTAACTCAAAGGGAGTATTAGATTAGAACAAATCAACAAAATATAAATCTATTTTCAAATGGTAGTAATAGCACAACCCAGCAGCTAGTATAAAATTATATTATTGCTACATCAAAGAATCGCATAACAGCTATTATAAAATCCTGAGAGATTTCATAAAATCTGACAGTGCGATAGCAGCAAAATCTGAGATTTCATGAAATCTACTTCAAACATATGAAATACCGTGATACACGAAACCCATAAAATCCTAGAATCAACTTAGATTTTCCTTCAATAAATCCATTTCTAATCCTCAAGCAATTACAAGGAGAGAGAGAGAGAGAAAGAGAGAGAGAGTACCGAACAAGAGATCGCGGACTCAACACGGGATGGGGCTAGGGTTTCTATGCACAGAGAGAGAGAGACAGAGAGTGAATTAAGGCTGCTTGAGACTCGAGGCCCCGAGGGAGAGCCGGAGAGGGGAAGATCCGAAGAAAAAATGGCATCATTTTAATTTTGAAAGCCGGGTATGGGTTGATAAAACCGGATTCCGGATTCAATGTGGATATCCAGCCTAATTTGATCCGGTTTGTTAAAAACGGGTTCCGGCCCAGTTTTATATAATCCGAAAACCGGATTTAAGATTCGGGTATCCAGTTATTAATCCGGGCCGGATAAAATCCGGCCCATATGAGTAGCCTTAATCACCATCGTGCTTGGTGGAGAGGGGCATTTCACATTCCAATTCGAAGCGCTACAAGGTAATATTGAACGTGTCTTGGAACTATGATTTGAGTTAGAAATCCTTTTATATTCGTCAATGAGAATTCTTGGGCTCTTATGATATTCATGGAGTTGTTGAATTGTATTAAATGTGTTGACGGTATTGGGTATTTAGAATTGTTGTGGCTTATTGGAGTTTTATGGCGATGTACGAAGTTATTATGCTTAGGGGTGCAAAACGTGTCATTGTGTCGTGTTCGTGTTCGTGTCGTATCAAAACTTGTACATAACACTTAAAGAGTCAACACGAACACAACCCGTTAAGAATTTCGTGTCAAAAATCTCAACGCTAACACGACCCTTTAAGATTTCGTGTTGACACGACACGACCCGTTAAGACACGTTAGTCAATTCAATAAATTTATACCACACGACACGACACGACACGATCTGACACATTTTAACCCGTTGACACGTTTGACACGTTTTGAACCGTTTGCAGTAATTTATTTTATAAAAGTATTAAAATATAAATGAAAATATTAAATATTAAAATACATTACAAATATGATCCACAGTCACACTACAATCCAGATATTGTAAAATATTAAAATTACATCCTGAATATAAATTATAATAAACGACACACATTATAAACATATCAATTTTACAATCTCAAATACAATAAAAAAACAAATTTTAACAAATTTAGAACTTGCAGAAGGAGGTGGAGCATCTTCATTGCTTTTGTTGATGTTCAACTCCATTACATCTTTAGTTATCTCATCCAATTCAGGATTTTCTTGTACTTCTATAAAAAAAAAACAAAAAAACAAAAGTTTCAGTAAACAAAATAACTGAAACATCCAATGTGATCAAAATGTTAGAATGAAAAGATCCTAAGGAAAATCAATGTAAATAAATAAATGTTAAGGAACCAAATATCCCAATACAAGATGCGCAACCAAGAGGTGTCAATGGGATGGAGTGAAACAAATGCAACCGATTGCATTGAACTATAAAGGTGCTGCAATCTAAAACCAAGCGGCCAAAGACTACTCATAAATTTAAGATATCAAATAAAGCATCAAGTCCATGCAAGTGATATTTGTAATAAACATATGTAAATACACGTATGTACAAGTGTAAAACCAAGTCCAAGCACCAAATGTAAAACCATCTGATTGTGTCTTGCATACATGTATGTAAATACACGTGTAAGCTAAATCATGTTATGCTTTTACATGTGCTTGAGATGAGAATCTCATTTGTAATAAACTCCAAATTCTTATCTTCCAAAATGTTCATCATATACAGCCATTGTATGAATCTAACAATAGTAAAGACATCAGTTGTCATTCATATCCATAAAATTAATGAACTGAAATGGCCTAGGTACATGGAGATCACCGAACATTTTGATAGCCAAAGGATAGTGCAGATGCTAAACTGAAATGAGAATGTGAGCCATCGAAAAAAAAGAAATAAAGCTGTTGAACGAAATGTAAACATTATTCAAAATCCAACCATACTTAAACATTATTGAAGTCTGGTAGAAATTAGTGGGCCAAATGAGTCAATGACTAATGGTAAGTAATTGTGAAGTAATTGTGGTCATATGAAGCGGTCATATGAAGTAATTGTGACAACAAATAACTAATAAGCTGTCAAAAGGAATTTGTGGCAAAACCAAAGTAATTTCAAGAAAAGGGGGGGTGGCATTCAAATTATCTGAATTCTATATAATTTATTTTTTCTTTTCTTGCAAGTGATTGTAAGAAAGAAAGAAAGGGGAAAATGAGACCCCCAAACATAATTTCAAGAGAGAGGGAGGGGGGGGTGGGGTTCGCATGAGTTCCATACATTTCTCTTAGCTTTGTGCAACAGTACTGCTATTACCGTTTGGTTTCTATTATATACGCAAAGCATTTACAAAGCAAACTGCTTTACCTATTTTGGCTAATATTCAAATACCTATTAATTTTGCCATGCTATTAATGTCCCAGATGCATTTAAAAATAATATAAAAAAGGCTACCATCAGTTTCTCGAACCCAACTAAACTCATGCAATCTCTCCAAAACCAATTAATTTGGAACAAATGATGTAGTTCATATTAGTACTAAAAGGTGCCAAGTTTTCCATATTTCTTCTTTCTTGGTTCTTTGTTAAATCTTGAGCTGCGCTTTTAATTAGGAATAAAAAGTATCAATAGAAGCAGAGCGTGCTCTGTGCTTCTATTACTCGATCTATTCAACAACTACCAAGAGATGCCAATTTGGGGGAGATTCATTACTGCTAAATAATAGTTATATTGCTAAATCTATGGTAATCAAAGCCCCTCTATGGATGTGTCTTTTTCAAGCAAAAAAAACATCACAGCATACCCCATGAGAAACATAAATGATAAATGAAACCCTATGAAGAACAACTCAGTCGAACATAATATGAAGAACAACACAGTCGAACAAAAATTAACCCTAACTCTGATAAAGTTACAAAATCAATCCCTCGTTTTCAGATCAATAAATGAAGTTACCTTTAGGGTTTGTGTGAAGTGGTGCAGCATGAGAAGAGGAGAGGCCGAGAGGGATATTTGAAGTGGCTGGACAGGTCACAAAGACGCTGATTTGAAGGTGAGTTGTGCCACTATGTGGGCTACCGACGACGACGAGGATGGCGCGGCATGCTCCAATGCTCGTGACTGTGAGAAGAAGAGAGAACACTGAACAGAAAGGCGATAACTAAGAAGGAAGAGGAGTGGAGTTGGGAAGAGTCTGGTTCCTTTGGGAGCAGTGGAAGAGAAAACCGGAAAAATGAAAATAAAATGGGGGGGAGGGGGAGGTGGCGTGCATGGGTAATCACTAATTAGATTAGGGTTTTTTCACTTTTTTGAAATGGACGGAAGTCACAGAATGTTTAAAAATAAAAAATAAGTTATATATAATCGTGTCTTATCGTGTTTTAACGGGTTTGACCTCAAACCCGTTAGGACCAGTTATCAAATCGTGTCATAACGGGTCTACACGATTCGACCCGAAACCCGTTAAGCCTAAACACTAACCCACTTTTATTGTGTCCTGTTCATTTCGTGTAAACTTGTCGTATCATATATTGCCACTCCTAATTATGCTTGGCTATTTTTGAGTCAAAGTGTTGATTTTTAAAGAGGATTAATGGTGGCTGGTTGTGTCCAGTAAGTAAATTATTTCTGTGAACTTTTGAGTTGTTTGGGTTGACAAGAGGAGTAATTTTACATCTGTTATGGGCTAGTCGGATTTTTATTTGACTAATTGAGTTACGTTAGTTTGTTGAAATATAGTTTGGAAACTATGGTTTCAATATCTTTAGATCAAAGTTGTGTTGTTAGTCATTAACACTTAAGTGTATATCTTTATGAATAGGTGATGAGACTATTAGAGGTCAGATTCAAGGCATGGATAATATGTTACATGAGTCAGGTAAGTGGGATTTCTATGTTTGGCTTTACACAAACTGTTAGATTGAAATTGACTTTCTGAAAATTTTGTATATTTTGTTATGAAATAAGAAATTGGAAAAAACAAGCTCAATCAATTATTTACATTATTAATGAAACTTATATAAAAGAAAGAGAAATGTTTTCTGTCATGTCTTGTGTAGACATGAGTTTAGTTTGTCATGCTATATCTGAAATGTGAAAATGAGTGATATTGAAAATTTAAAAAGTTGTGCATTGATTTATAAATATGCTATGACTTTGTTTTATTTTTGTGAGAATGATCTGAAAATATTTTGAAATTCTGTTATTTTGATACAACTCTGAAAACCTTTGACATAGTATAATGGTTTTATATCTAACTCTATCTCTACTCTGCTCTGTTCTATCTCTGCTCTGCTCTGTTTGGGTTGGTACCAAGTGCTTTGTCTCTGAGTGCACCCACTTTGGGAACAAAGTGGTTTTTATGTGAACTTTCTTGTGTACACACTTGAGGCTCCGAGAATGATTAAGGGAAAGATTCATCTCTATTTCTGTCTGGTTTGACTACTAGGATTAGCACAATCTTATCATGGGAGTTAAATATGGTCTCTGTTTTGTAAGATACTCTGTTTTGATATGATGATGATGCTCAAATTTGTTATGCCAAAGTACTTTGTATTTTATATGATTTAAAAATTATCACTCTGTGAAGTTTAAAAATGTATTTTGTACTGCATGTTAATTCCGAAGAATGTTTTTGCTTTGCATTCTGAATTATAGAAAATGCTCATGTTTGCACTCTGATATATGTCCTCCACTTACTGAGTTGTGAATAATTCACCTCCTTATCTTCAATGCTTTTTCAGATGATGTGCGAGTTTTAGCTCAGCTAAGGATCAAAACTAGAACTTGTGAGCAAGGCTAAGTTGATAAGGAACAACAATTAGTTGAAGTATTTATGTAATCTATGAGATGTTGTTATGTTTTTGGTTAGTAAGACTTAAGGAGTATTTAGCTTATTATTTTGATACAATTGGGAGATTGTGAACCCTTTTGATTATGATGTTATTGAAATGTTAACTATGTGGGGATTTTTATGTGTGAATTTAGAAATGTGGGGTTGTTTATTGTTATTAGAGAATCTTGGAAGATGTTAATTGTACTTTGGAGACAGGTTCATAATAGACAAGTAGTAAGTCTCGAACCCTTTTGGGTACAGGGCGTTTTAATTTAAGTATCTGAATCTGCATCCAAGTTTGCAACCCTACCTCCCATTGTTGGAAAATGAATAAGGATCATTCTCTCGCTATCGAGGGAAGGAGCAAGGATCAATTCATCCATCTTTCTTCATATATGAATTGTTTTAATTATTAATATTTTTATATACTTCTTTATTTTTAGTTTTTGAAATGACATTAAAATTTTATATACATGTTACCGCGTCCATTATTTGCATGAACATATTTTGATTTTTAATTGTGTTAGATTTATATAGGGTTAATATTGTAATTATCCTTATTAGGGTTTGGCCCCTACATTATATATAGGTCTCCTTTATGTAATTTGAGACACGAAAATATATAATCATATATGATTCTCCATAATTCTCTTTATTTCAACATGGTATCAAAGCTATCAATTTGAGTTTTTGTCTATGCAAGTCGTTCTTGTGTTGTTTTCTCTTCAACATTAGTGTTTGGCTTTCTTTACACTTGACAATAAGCTTTTTTCGAATTTATGTTCGACTTTCACTAAGATTTTCATCATTATAAGGAGTATCGATAATTTTATTAGTGATCCTGCGCAAATCGACTTCCGATCTGCTATCGCACGCGCCCTCACGCTCCCCCAAAAGCTTCTGCATTTTAGCCCATGCTCCCCACGCACTCTTTAGTTCCAACAACCCGCTATCCGTACCTGCGACCCACCGACCCAACCCGAACCTGACCGAGTTGCTAGTTACCTTTTTATCCGACCCGCCTGGCTCCTACCCGACTAGGCAGTCACCCAATTTTTGTCGTTGACTTTATGTTGACTTTGACCGTTGACCAAAAAAAACTATGAAGATGCAGACTCATGATTTAGTTGTTGCTGCCATCACTAAAACTACTTCTGGATCTTCTACAACCACAAGCTTAGCTCCTTCTTAATCTTTCAAAACTGTCTTATGCAAATATTTCAAACATCATGGTCACTTTGTTACAAAATGTCATAAATTGCATAAGAGAAAAAACCAGTCTCAAGCCCCCCTGTTGAAAGTTGTTGTAGTGGCTCCAAATACTCCTTCAGCTCCTATGTCTACTACTGAGTCTTCTTCAGTATCCACTTCTCTCACTATTATTGATATTGTGACATTAATTTATCAGGTTTTATCTTGATCTTCTATTACTTTGTCTTTCACCTCAGGTACATTTCCTTAGTTTTTTATTCTGCATATTGTAATCACATGACCTCTGATTTCAGTATTTTTTCTAAAAAATATGCTTTGTCAACCAATCCTACCATATATGTATATATTGATGGTTCTCATTTATCTGTAAGTCACATTGGGTCTATTTCATTTCCTATCTTATCTATTGACAACATCTATCTTGTTCTCAAATTATCCTTAAATTTCCTTTCAATTGGTCAACTTTGTGAGTCAGATCTTATGATTACATTTTCTAATGTTGGTGTTGATATGCAAGATCCACATATTGATCAACTCGTTGGGACAAGATGTAAAATTGGACGTTTCTTTGAGCACTTATTTCCAGCTTCCATCACATCTATCACATTGTCCCAATTCTAATGTTCTCGGTTGGGTAATGCCTCCCTCCCTCGTGTTCATTTTTTGGCCTTCCAAGGTCACCTAGGCTCTATCGGATTTGAATCTTTTGATTGTGTCTCCTGTCAATTAGAAAAACAAACTCATTTATATTTTAATATCAGTGAATCTTTTTTTACTATACCTTTTGATTTGGTTCACTTTGATATTTGGCACCCACTCCTATTGAGGGGGGATCTTGTTGTTTTGTTATGTTTGTTGATAATTATTCTCGTTATACATGGTTATATTTGTTATAACATCGATCTAAGCTTGTTCATGTTTACCAAAATATTCACAAAATAGTACAAACTCAATTTTCTCGTACCATCAAGGTCTTTCGTTTAGATAATGCCATGTAATACAATGACAAACCTCTCATTAAGTTCCTGCATCAACAAAGTACACTGTCCCATCGTTCTTATGTCTATATCTCTCAACAACATGGTCGTGTAAAAAGAAAACATTATCATATCCTGGATACTGTAAGGACTCTTTTACTTTTTGCTTATTTACCCAAAGCTTTGGGGTGAAGATGCTCTTATCGCTATATGCACCATCAATCAGGTCCCATCGCCTATACTTCACAACAAATCCTTTTATGAGCTTCTATATGGTATAGTACTTAACTATTCCCTACTTCGAATTTTTGGTTGTGCATGTTTTGTTACTCTTCCTCCTCATGAAAGAACCAAACTTGAACCCTATTCTTAGTTTTCCTTGGTTATGGTTTAACTTAAAAGGGTTATCAATATTATGAACCTATCTCCAAACATCTTTGAGTCTCTCATCACGTGGAGTTTTGAGAACACAAACCATTTACTAGCCTCTCCACGTTCTCTCATTCATCCTCTACCCACTTCCCCGTATTCACTGATATCTCTATTGCCTTATTTTTTGACTCTTCTGCAGAGATTTTGAGCTCATCAGACAGTCCTTCGACTATTGCACCCAATCCGGTCGATGCGTTTGATGGATCACCTGCAACACCACCCATTCCTCAATCTTCTCCATTCCTTGAAGCTCGTCGTTTCAGTCAGGTAAGTGTTCTTACTACTCATCTTCGTGATTATCACTATTTTTCTATCATTGCCACCATACAAGAACCTCACAATTATCATGAGGCTCATACTGACCTTCTTTGACAGCAAGTTATGTCTGACGAATTAAATGTTCTTATCAAAATACATACTTAGGATCTGGTGGACTTGCCTCCTGAAAAACTACTATGGGATGCAAGTGGATATATAAAATCAAAACTCAGCTAGATGGATCAGTTGAATGCTACAAAGCTCAACTTGTTACAAGGAGATTCATCCAAGAGTATGAGATTGATTATGAGGAGACTTTTTCTCCTATTGCCAGACTTACTTCTGTTAGATCTTTACTTGTAATTGTTGTTGTCCAGTGTTGTGAACTTTTTTAGATGAATATTTAAAATGTCTTTCTTAATGGTGATCTTACTGAAAAAGTTTATATGCAACCTTCTTTTGGCTATGAGCATCCTCCACATAAAGTTCGTCGTCTTCTTCGTGCACTTTATGGGCTCAAACAGGTTCCTCGAGTTTGTTTGAAAAGTTTCAGTTAGTAATTTTTCAGCAAGGCTTTCTTTCTAGGCCATTTGATTTTGCACTCTTTGTTCGCATTACTAGGGCATGTACTATCCTTTTTCTTCTCTATGTCGATGATATGATTATTACTGGTGATGATGTTGCTAGTATTCGATATCTTCATACTTTTCTTAGTTAGAATTTTGAGATAAAGAATTTAGAGTATCTTAACTTCTTTCTCGGCCTTAAAGTTACTTTGGACCATAATGGTTATTATCTCACTCAAGCCAATTATGTCTTTGATTTACTTTCCAAAGTTGGGTTAACAGATAGCAAGATAGCCACTAGTTCAATTGAGTATAATACTAAGTTTCTGACCACTGACGATTTCCCACTTGCAGATACGACAATGTATCAATAGTTAGTTGGCAGTCTTATTTATCTTACTATTACTAGGTCTGACATTTCATATGATGTTCATCTGATCAGTCAATTTATGAGTGTACCTCGATCTACCCATTTTGCTGTAGTTCTTCACATGTTATGTTACATTAAGGGTACTTGGTTTCATGGTTTGCACTTCTCATCCCACTCCTCTAAGGAATTATAGGCCTATTTTGATGTTGATGAGGTTGGTGATCCTACTGATCAACGCTCCACCACTGGTTATTGTTTCTTACTTGGTACTTTTTTGATTTCATGATGTAGTAAGAAACAGTCTATTGCTGTCGTTCTAGCACTAAGATTGAGTATTGTGCCCTTGGTGATATGACCTTTGGACTTTTGTGGTTACGCCGGCTTTAGAAAGATATGAGTGTTCCTCAATCCATAAGTTCTCATATTTACTGTGATAATCATAGTTGTTCAGATTGCACATAATGATGTGTTTCTGGAGCGTACTGAACATATTGAGATATTGTCATTTTATTTGCCACCATCTTTAGCATGTTGTCTTCTAATTACATTCAGTTTTTTTTAAGATAATCTTGTTGATATCTTTACAAAATCACATCAACTTAGTTGGCTTGATCATCTTATTTTCAAACTTTAGCTGACTTCACCACGAAAAGTATGAGAGGGATGTTAGTATATATATTTATTTAGGGTTAATTTTGTAATTGTTCTTATTAGGGTTTGACCTCTGCATTATTATATAGGCCTCTTTTATGTAATTTGAGACACACAAAAATATATAATCATATATAATTTTTCAGAAACTATCTTTATTTTAACAAATCGAATATGACATTATAAAATTGTGACATGGGCAGATTTTATTGGGTCAGCAGGCGAGATGGAAAAACATTGATTAAGTTGTGAATAATCACATGCTAAATTATAACATTGAAACCAAAATTTATTCTTGAAACAAACATATAAATCTAACAAATATATTTATAATTCACACATTAATGAAATAAATAAATAGTATCTATTTTTAAAAGAACAATATTAGGGTTACCAGTCCACGAGAAATTGTATCAACGGTATAATTTTTTGAAAACTTTTTTTAATATCTTTCTTTGTAAAAAAAAAAATACATTGACTAATCGATACAAATTACATCCGAGATCACCTACAGAAATGACATCAGAATTTAGGAAAGTTCTCGTACAACATCCCTGTTCGAACCGCTATTCCGTGTCAAACCTCCGTCTCCAGATTAGAAAGCCAATGAGTCAATGACAACGTAATCCCCCACCGAGGGTGTGCTGCGACAGCCGGGCTGTTGCCCAGATTTTTTCATCCCCCACCCCTCCACAAATTCCAAAATACCCTCATTCAATCCCTCAAGACTCGAGTTTTACCCATGTTCCAACTTCCAACTGCTCCTGATCTCCCTTTCTCAAGCGGTCTCGCCGAATAAATCTGAATCTCCACCGTTACGTTCACTCCACCACGCGCATCACGATGCACTCGACGAAGTCACGCCGGAAAGTGGCCCCGAACGGAGCTTCAGCCGGAGTAGATAACGGCGCAGACTCGGCAGACAAGCTGGAACAGCTCCTCCTCTCCTCTGCCATCTGCAACAACGAAGACTTGGGCCCGTTCATCCGCAAAGCGTTCTTGTCGGGGAAGCCCGAGACGTTGCTCCACCATCTCCGCAACTTCGCCCGATCTAAAGAGTCGGAAATCGAGGAGGTCTGTAAGGCCCACTACCAGGATTTCATCCTCGCCGTGGATGACCTGAAGTCACTCCTCTCCGATGTTGATTCTCTCAAGTCCTCCCTCTCCGACTCCAACTCCAGGCTACAGTCCGTCGCCGGCCCACTTCTCTCCTCCCTCGATGCCTTCCTTGAGTCTCGCACGGTTTCTCAAAATGTCAATCTTGCCCTCCAATCGCTCGCCAACTGTATCCGTCTGATCGAGGTCTGTTCCCGATCCAACTACCACTTGTCCAAGAACAACCTTTACATGGCGTTGAAGTGCTTGGACTCCATTGAGACCGAGTTCCTCGACAAAACTCCGTCTTCCACGCTGAAGAGGATGCTGGAAAAGAAAATCCCGGAGATTAGGGCGCACATAGAGAGGAAAGTCAGCAAAGAGTTTGGCGATTGGCTGGTGGAGATCCGGGTCGTGAGTCGCAACCTCGGTCAATTAGCTATCGGCCAAGCCTCCTCGGCGCGCCAACGCGAAGAAGATCTCCGAATCAAGCAACGCCAAGCCGAGGAGCAGAGCCGGCTCAGTCTTCGCGACTGTGTTTATGCTCTGCAGGAAGAGGACGACGACGAAGACGATCACAACGCACCTAGCAATGACAGTAACAGCAGCTTCGATTTGACTCCTCTATACAGAGCTTATCACATACACCAAACCCTAGGTCTTGAGGACCGATTCAAGCAATACTACTTCGAGAACCGGAAGCTCCAATTGACGTCGGACTTTCAGGTATCTTCTATGACTCCGTTTCTAGAATCCCATCAAACATTTTTCGCACAGATCGCCGGGTTTTTCATTGTGGAAGACCGGATTTTGAGGACTGGTGGGGGTTTGATTTCGAAATTGGAGGTCGAGAACTTGTGGGAGACAGCCGTGAGTAAAATGTGTTCCGTCCTAGAGGACCAGTTTTCTAGGATGCAGACTGCGAACCATTTATTGTTGATTAAGGACTATGTGAGCTTGTTGGGAGTGACTTTGAGGAGGTATGGTTACCCGGTGGATTCGTTGTTGGATGTTTTGAGCAAACATAGGGATAAATACCATGAGCTTTTGTTGTCGGATTGCCGGAGACAGATTAGTGAAGCCCTCGCGGCCGATAAGTTTGAGCAGATGCTGATGAAGAAGGAGTACGAGTATTCTATGAATGTACTTTCCTTTCAGCTACAAACGTCCGATATTGTGCCGGCCTTTCCTTATGTGTCACCCTTTTCATCTACGGTGCCGGATTGTTGTCGAATTGTGAGGTCCTTTATTGAGGATTCCGTGAGTTTCATGTCATATGGTGGGCAGTTGGATTTTTATGATGTGGTTAAGAAGTATTTAGACAGGCTGTTGAGTGAGGTTCTGGATGAGGATTTATCGAAGCTTATCAATACATCTGTGCATGGGGTATCACAGGCTATGCAGATGGCTGCCAATATGGCTGTCATGGAGCGTGCTTGTGATTTCTTCTTTCGACATGCAGCACAGCTCTCGGGGATTCCCTTGAGAATGGCTGAGAGGGGCAGGAGACAGTTTCCATTGAGCAGAGCCCGTGATGTGGCAGAAGATATGCTCTCTGGGTTGCTGAAAGCCAAGGTTGATGGTTTCATGACACTAATTGAGAATGTGAACTGGATGGCTGATGAGCCTACGCAGAGTGGGAATGAATATTTAAATGAGGTTATTATATATTTGGAAACTCTAGTTTCAACTGCTCAGCAGATATTACCGGCTCAGGTCCTCAAAAGGGTTTTACAAGATGTTCTTTCTCACATCTCTGAGAGGATTGTTGGAGAGTTATATGGTGACTCAGTTAAGAGGTTTAATGTAAATGCGATAATGGGGATTGATGTTGATATCCGGTTGTTAGAATCGTTTGCGGACAATCAAGCTCCAATTTTCTCTGATGGGGATGCAAATCAGTTGAAAATGGCGCTTTCTGAGTCAAGGCAATTGATCAATTTGCTCTTGAGCAATCATCCAGAGAATTTTCTGAATCCAGTAATCAGAGAGAAGAGTTACAATACTTTGGACTACAAGAAAGTCGTTACAATTTCAGAAAAGCTGAGGGATTCTTCAGATCGGCTATTTGGAACCTTTGGGACACGGGGAGCCAAGCAGAACCCAAAAAAGAAGTCCCTGGACGCTTTGATTAAAAGACTTAGGGAGGTTAGCTGATTGTGTACGGGACTGTATGTACAATCCTTCTTCTTCTTCTTCTTCTTCTTCTTCTTCTTCTTCTTCTTACCTGTGCTGATTTCATTTGGATTTGTTCAGTGGTTCTTTGCTAACATTATTTCTGAGGGTAAAGCCTGCCAATTGTTGTCCACTGACTATCTCAGGAATTTTTCATATTTTATTTTGTATTTATCATTCATAATTGCTATGTATTGGTTGTGTTTTGATATTTTTTTAATCCATTTTAGTTCATTTGCTTTTATATCTTACTTTGACTTCCTTGGATTTATCTCTGATCTATGAATGCAAATGAACTCTATCCTTATGTGTTAACTCTTCCAAGTATCACGACATCAGCTGCATGAAAGTATGACGTGATGTGTCATGGTCACATGCTGATGTGAGATGAAGTTACTCGAGCCTAAGGAAAAACGTTTGAATGGGTTACTTCAGATTTAGTCAATTTATAGTACAAATTGGTACGTCATTTCACTCTTGAATCAATGTTATTTTCCATTTTCTTTTTTCATTACTTTAGTTTTGAGAGAAAATGCATGTGTGGTCATGATTGGGATGAGTTATTCCTTCTATTTTGGAATTTATTTCCATGTTGCTTGGATGGCTGATACACCAATTTGACGAGATCTAACCAAGAGTGATCAGATAATTTGCATCAAGACAATTGGCACCAGTTTGGTAAATAAAATAACTAATTGCATGATGTTGATGCACTCTAGAAATGCTGCTTCTAACCTTTTTTATACTATTAGGTGCCGTTGTAGGCCAGATGCCATGTTCAGGTCCTCTCTTGAGTATGTCGGGATGAAAGGATTGGTGAAGGAAATTTATCAGGATGATGGATCTTTGTTTGTTCGCTAAATGAGGATTGAAAGGAAATAGAAGTGGGGCTTAATAGGCTTATCACTTATACATTTTCAATATGGAAACTGATGGAAAATGATAGGGGGACTGAGAGTGGTGGCTCCCCATTTCATTCACTATTATCTCCAGTGCCTGAGAGCCTGTTTAGTTCAGTTTGAATTGTGCATGGTCTTGGAGATTATCGGACATTATTGGAATGATCAATAAAGGGGACACCATTTTGCAAGTAATGAAGCGTGAGATCGATAATAACGAAAGACTTTAAAGTACTTGATTTTAAACTCAATATTTACATGCCGTCTGAAACTGCTAGGACAACTCTTGAAGGAAAACACAAGAAAAGAAACAAAATGAGGTTTTAGGGAATACGGGATGCAAACTTAGGCATATATACTTCCCTTGCTGGGGAATCCAGATGTGCTATTTGCTGTGAAGATTCATGAGATTCGGTTTGCTCTACATTAGATGTGTGTTATTTGGACAATGAAGTAAAATTTATACTGTAGATAATGCATCTTTATTATATATTTTTCCCGAGTACAAAAATAATGAAAAGATTGTCTTTAAACTTGAATGAAAAGGGATGACCCAGATTTGATCTAGAGATAGGTGTCACAATACCAAATAAAAGTATGTCACTTTCTAGTTTCTATGAAGAGATGCATCATTTTATTTGCATTATGGCACCAGTTGAATAGGGTTAGCTTTTTTCGACTGAGGTCTCAGAAAGAAAAGGATGGAAGATTTTGTGGTTAGACCTAGATGCATCTCTCTCTCTCTCTCTCTCTCTCTCTCTCTCTCAAGCACATACAAGTACACGCACACAGATCTCATACTTGTGTATTAAGCACTGTAATGTTGGCATTTGAGCTTCCTACCTATGGCCACAAAGGAAGCTGCTTAACTTACCATAACATATTATATATGGTGCACGATTCGGTACGTGTCTTGCATATCCGTCACATTCACCCCTAACTACATTGGAACCATGCATCTCTCTTATGACCATTCTTAAAGCTTCTTTCATAAATTGTTTTTATATTTCTTATCATGATGCAAGTAGAACACATTATGACATAGCTTATCAATTGATCACCATTCTTAGAGCTTCTTCCATAACTTGTCTTTTATCTTTCTTAACATATTTATAATTGAAAACATCATGATGCATGTAAAACATATAATAATAAGACATTGAAACTCACTTTCATCATGTCTGAATTGGATCCATAAAAAAGAGCTTTTAATACACAACCGTACATAAATAATACCTTTTTTAATTGGTACCAGGTGGGCGAGAACAAAGTCTCAACAAATTTTGAGGTGCACAACTCTCGATAAGGAGTTTTTTGCAAGTGCACCTTTGATAATATAAGGAAAAGTTACCCTAATTCGATGGCTTTTAAAATTTGTTTGCATCTAAGAGAATTAGTCATAAATTTGTAATACTTATAAAAAAAACATTGTTTACCATACATGTAAAGGAATGATAATAGTTATTACCTCCTTGCTTCTATGGATAACAAACAAATTGATAATCACTAACTTGAAGTTGTTGTAAAAGGGTTTGGACTTGATAGGCCGGTGTGACTGGTTCTATTTCCAGTCTCTTAAATTGCAATAATTATTTAGCCAATGTTTGGAAATATATTTCATTTCATCTCATCTCATAGAAAGAAATAAAAGATTATTTGTGTTTGAATGATTCTGATTAACTTAGGCCTGTTTCGATACAGAAATGATAACTTGATAACTCAAGATATAATAAATAATTCAATTTTTTTAAATCCTCAAATAATAATAACATTAAAAAATAATATTCTAATAATATTTTATTCAACTTTCATCTAAAATCATTACATCTCATCTTACTATCCAAATAGACCCTTAACCAAAACATGAGAGCATAATTAAATTTAGAGATAAACAAGATAAGAAGAGCTAGAATTACACATGAAGATAAAAATAAATAGAGTTATCTAGAGTTACCAAGTTATCAAGAATTCAAAACTTGAACTATACCATCAGAAAAGTTGTGGGAGAGTTGGTTGGCTATCAGAAACTTATCATTTCAATTTCTATTGTTACCCAGTCAAATGGTATTCAACAAATTGTTGATAATTGGCTCTTAATTTAATTTGATCTTCAATCACCCCCGTGGATTTCATACTCGTGCATACCACATGAAACTCCTTTAAATGTTTGTTAAGGATCTTCACCTACAAGGTCATGAAAGTTTAGCCAAGTAAAACCATAACAAAAACTCAAAGGAAAATGTGAGACAATAAAAAGATGGAAGAGATATGCCTCCCTCACGTTTGATAGGCTGGCCTAATACAAAAAAATCAAGTCTCCTCCCTTGCATGTAATTCTCTAAATAGGATTTGGATGAGATAGAATTCTTTTAAATTTTGAATTATCTTTCATATATTTCCATACACCTATACGTTAGAAGGTAAGAGCCTTGCGTCTTTAAATCTCCTTCATTATCTTCTAATCAAATCTTAAAAACTTTCGAAAATAACCCGCGTAAGATTTGCATATTCGAATTACAGATTAATGCACGTTCTAGAATATCAATAGTCCAAGCGCGGCAACTCTAGACCCGATTTCGACCTTGATTTAGCCAGTATCTCTAAAAACGCAAAACATGAAAGTTGTAGATCTTTTGTTTTGCGCTCTATAGCATTTTGAATCATCTCAATCGGAGTTTGTAAGAGAGAGTTATGTCCAGATTACGAAGAAATATCGAAATTGTCCAAAATCGTCCAATTAGCTTTGTTTTGTATTCAACGCTTCCATTTACATCCTTAATCAAAATATAAGAATAATGAATATATTTAAGCACCAAATAAATATCAAAATTAAATATTAAAAAAACTATATATGACATCTTGTATTCCTATCATGGTTCATCCCAATGCAACCGTGCACAATGGTGTTGCTCATACCTGATGCGCACAACGAAAGTAAAGACCCGCCCTTGTGCTACGTGAAGCAAGTGGCATTCTGGCCATCGTACCGAGCGTAGAAAAGGAACAACACAACCATTTAGGGGGCTCATGGTGTGATGTCACTACAACAAATAAGACTTTTTGCTGCGTTTTGTTTAGCTGAGAGTTAAATTCTACCGCAAATAGTAGCATTTGCTGCATTTTCTAGTCGCAAATAGTAGCATTGCCGCAAAAAATTAGGCATTTACCACGAGAAATTATACTTATTGTCACGCCCAAATAGCCGCGGTTAATCCACGATCTTCAAAACGTGGCAAATAACTTTTTGCCGCAATTTTAAGGCTTTTGTGGCGATTTTGAGGCTTTTTGCAGCGATTTTGAAGTTTTTTTGTGGCGACTTATCAAACGCCGTAAAAAACCTTATGTGTTGTAGTGTGCGCACCCATTCCACGCTGACCATGGCCCTACGAGCACCAGCCTAACACAATGCTGCACTAGTTGCTGGGCGAGAAGAAGCGCCACTCATGGTGCGGCATTGACAATGGCGCCGCGCACCTTCAGGCTGCTGTGGAGCCATCGTTGCTTATAAAACTTTGCCACGGTGTAGCGTGTACAAGGCAGGGAGATAAGATCCGCCCTGAGCCGTGAAGGCAGGGAGCCCATCGGCACAGTGCGGGAAGCACCCAGAGCTACGGCTAGATCTGCCGTCATGGGCAGCATTGGTGCTGCGGAAATCAGGCCAATGAAGTGCACTGCCATAAGGCCAAGCACAGCACACTGCCAGCGGCAGCATTTGGTGGTGGTGCCATGCGGCATTAGCAGGGCGCAGCGCGCACCAACATGGTGGAGCGCTGCACACAGTCGAGTGGGCGCGACGAGCTTTGCTCCAGGAAGAGTGTTGCGTTTCCAGTCTTTTGCAAAGGAGCTAGGCGCATCTGCACTGGGTGCGATGCACAACAGTGAGTGGTTGCGGAGTTAAGGCCGACTCAATATATTAGAGGCGTAAAACAAAAAATTTTGACTAAGGTTCTTTTTTTTTTAAAGTAAAATTAAATATTTTTATTTTTATTTTTATTTTTATAATAGATTTTTATTTTAAAAATAATTCTTAAATAAATTATAAAATTTATAGTATCTTTTTAATTAATATTTTTAATTAATAATAATATATAATATCTTTTGATATTTTGGATGTTTTTTTTATTGAGTTAATTAATTTTTTTATAAAATAATTCTACCTTAAACTTTTGTTTAGAGATTTTCTTTCATAAGGGACTTTAAACAATTACCTAATTGGTCTAATAAAATAGCTGGCCTTGGGCGAGTGACTCCGAAAGTTGGCAGTGGTGGTTACAAGGATTTTTTTATGAGAAATTCTACAGACAAGCGCCCCCTTGCAAACGGTAGACAAACGGCTGACGTGGCATAATGACACGCCAGCTGTTCTTTAAAAAATAATTCTAAAAATGAAACAAAAATCTGAAATTTTGAATCCTCTTTTATTTCCCGCTTCGTCTCCGAAATGCTTTGGTGAGTGGGTCTTCAAGCTCGTTTCCGTCTGCTCTGGTTAGACTTCTCGAGCTCTTCGACTTTGTGGCATGGTCTTTTTCCTCATGTGGGTGTAGAAAAAATATGAGTTCACTCAAGAAGCTATGGGTCATCTACTTCGGGTGGGTCATCTTCGTGAGTCTTTGGTGTGGTCGGTCATCTTCAATGGGTCATCTTCATGGATACGACCAGTTGGTTTTGTGCTTCCGTCACCACCAATATTGCACATTGGTTGAGTTTCGTTAAACATTATTTTCTGATCGTGGCCTTTTATCTCATCAAATGATATTTTGTAGGTCTGGAAGCTCAATGCTTGTGACCATTGTGAGATAGCTAGAAAATTTTGTGGGTATTTTTGTAGGCCTGATCTTCTTCTTTGTGTGGGTTTTTTTTGTGGGTATTTTCTATTGGTCATCTTCGTGGGGGTCATAAGTGCGGGTATTTTCGACTGCCATTTTTGTGTGGGTCATCTTCTTCTGTGTCTATGTTGGTTAGGAAAAGGAACTGTTGAAGCTCGAGTAGATCACATCTTGAATCTTATTCACTACGCGATGACAACAAACTTCTTTATTCTATATTTATTATTCTTCTTAATGATGAAATGCATCAATCTTTGATTCAAAAGTTTGCCCAAAATCTTTTTGCTGCTGGGTTGTTTCTTCTGCAAATGCAGACTTTTTCTTAAGCAGTAAATTTGTTTTTCTTTTTGCATTGAGTTGTGGTTTTTTTTTATTCTCCAATGGATTGTTTCTTTTGCAAATGCAGACTTTTTTTGTTGCAAATTTGTGTTGTTTTTTGAACTGGGTTGTATTTTTTTTTTGGTTGCTGGGTTGTTTATTAGGCAATGGCAGGCCCCAATTAGTAGAATTAATAGCATCTTTACTCCTCTATAGGAAATACGCGTTGAAAGCTTGTATGGCCAAATACTTGGTGTCTGATTGAAGTTGGAAGCATCTTTACTCCTCTATAGGAAATACGCGTTGAAAGAAAGAATGCAAAATCTCACCATCTTTAGGATCGGCTAATGCAACACGATGATAGTATTCCTCTGCTCCTTGAAGGTCTCCATTGGACTTGAGGGGGAAAAAAAGAGCATAGAAAAAGGAGGCGCGTTTCATAATGTGAAATATAATCTTTGAATTGTACAAAGATTGCTTCCCTTTGTTGAAATTGATATAAGCATTATCAGTACTTTTGATATTTTTGCTTTTACAATTTAATTTTCCTAGCCATTCTACACTTGCGTTAGTTGTAGTAGATCGTTTTGATCTGAGATGACTTTTGAGTAAGTTTTCATATACAATAATCTCAACATTGGCTCTTAATTTATTCTATCTATGTACGTAGAGTTTTGAGTTTGCAAGAAGAGAGAAGTCCTACAGATATGATCCACATTATCACAATTATGCCCGTATCATCAAAAGTAACTATGCCTCAATCTATTTCAGCATATATTACAATGACTTGATTTTTCTCCCGTCTCATCCTAATTTGATACGATAATTCTAGTTCTCTTTTGATCAACTTCATTCCTGGAGCCATGTTTGCAAAATAATTTGCATACGCCAATAAATAGAAATGGCTACTTGTGAGAGATGCAACTAACAACTTCTTTCACTACAATCTCCAAATAATAACTCCATAGAAAAGGGGATGTAAAAATACACTACTTTATTGATGGGTATTGAGATTGAATTCACTTATTGATACAACTTCTTTTGTCAACAACAAATGAATCAAGGAGATGAGAGTAAAAATAATGGTGATATCAAAAATAAAACAATGTGCTATGGTTACCCAAAAGAATTTAATAAAAAAAAAGAATTTTAATCTTTTACTCAATTTTCAACCAGTAATTGGATAGTGTGCAAGGCTTGAGGAACCAAAATATATCCAAGGTTCTTGCTTCTCTTGCATCCAAAATGCACGCACTTTGGCCTTTTTCTGCTAATTTTTCTCTTGCAACCTCCTTATTTTGCTCCATTTTCCCACTTGCCTGTGTTCCTATAAAAAATAAATCCATTAGGAAAGTTGGTAATTGTTAGCAAAACCACTAGCCTAGAATCCATTCTGCAATCATGCTCTAGCCCAATGCAAAAAATGCAAGTATCCTTTATACTCTATCAGAGCATCGAGTAAACATGCAAACATAGCAGAAGAAGTATTACTCATGGATTGGGAAAGGGAGTCACTAAACAAGTGTGCCCATTGGTTCTGTTCTGCAAGGGATGTCAACTGAGAAGAGAACAAAACTGGTTGAAAATGATTTTCCTATATCCATTAATAGAGCAAATGATAATATATCTGACTAGCCTGATTATGTCACAATATTCCAACAATAAAGTAAATATCATGCGTTGGGCCAAATATTCCATTTCTAATGTATCTCTCAGAATTCAGCAATGAACTAGTTTCAACACTTATGGTTATGCTTTCTCAATTAGTGGTCATCAACAAAAAGGGCAAACAAAGGGCGTCTACGCTTGATATCAAGCCCATTAGGTCATTCATAATGCCAACTAAACAAACAAGATGCTAACCCAGTTCAAAAAACAACACAAATTTCCAACAAAAAAGTCTGCATTTGCAAAAGAAACAATCCATTGGAGAAAAAAAACACAACCCAATGCAAAAAGAAAAACAAATTTACATCCCAAAAAAAGTCTGCAATTGCAAAAGAAACAGCCGAGCAGCAAAAACATTTTGAGGAAATTTTTGAAACAAAGATTGATGTATTTCATCATTACGTTTTCTATACAATGAATTGGAGACACATTAAACTAACTACTCCATCATGTTCAATCCTTATTTCTCTAGTTGATGTGAAATTAAATGAAAAGTAATGTTTTCTGTAGTAGAGAAAAATAGCTTCGAAAAATTGATGAAATACATATTACAAGAAAATTAAAGGCAATATGCATAAATGAATTCCACTGACTGCAATTCATGAAGCAGAACAACAATTATAAAATATAGAAGTTTGTTGTCACCTCGTAGTGAATAAGATTCAAGATGTGATCTGCTTGAGTTTCAACAGTTTCTTTTCCTAACCAACACAGACACAGAAGAAGATGACCCACACAAAAATGGCAGTCGAAAATACCCGCACTTATGACCCCCACAAAGATGACCCAATAGAAAATACCTACACAAAAACCCACACGAAGAAGAAGATCAAACCTACAAAAATACCCACCAAATTTTCTAGCTATCTCACAATGGTCACAAGCAATGAGCTTCCAGACCTGCAAAATATCATTTGATGAGATAAAAGACTAGGATCAAAAAATAATGTTTAACAAAACTCAACCAATGTGCAATATTGGTGGTGACGGAAGTACAAAACCAACTGGCCATATCCATGAAGATGACACATTGAAGTCGATGACCGGCCACACCAAAGACCCACGAAGATGACCCACCCGAAGTAGATGACCCACAGCCTCTTGAATGAACTCATATTTTTTCTACACCCACACGAGGAAGAAGACCACGCCACAAAGTCGAAGAGCTCGAGAAGAAGCCTGACCAGAGTAGACAGGAACGAGCTTGAAGACCCACTCACTTGAGCATTTCGGAGACGAAGCGGGAAATAAAAGAGGATTCAAGTTTTCAGATTTTTGTTTCATTTTTAGAATTATTTTTTAAAGAACAGCTGATGTGTCATTACGCCACGTCAGCCGTTTGTCTACCATTTGCGAAGGGGCGCCTATCCATAGAATTTCTCTTTTTTTATTCCCCCGTTATGTACTGTAGATTGTAACCGTTGGGTATATATCAAGGTTGAAGATGAACAATGGTCTTTTTTGTTTGATTGTGGGCTAAGACGACTTCGGGCTTGAGGCTTGAAAGTTTTATTTTTTTGGTGTTTCTGGATTTGGGCTGGAGACTAAAAATCATTTGGGTTGTTTTAAATTAACTTTGGGCTAAACACTAGTTTTTGGACTTATATTGATTTAGGTCAATGTTTTAAGACTTTGCCCAATTGTTTTTAATGAGAACCCAGTTTTGTTTTTTTGTTTTTTTTAAATTAGTGCTCCAGAAAAACTAGGCCATGAGCACAATATGCACCTATGCAACAGCTGGGCAACGAGATGCACGCGGCCCACTGATTCTGGCCAAGCCCAGTGCCCACACCCCCACCATTTTTATTTTTTTTAGGTCAGAAAAAAGGAAAAAGAAGGGGGGGGGGCTTTATGGAGGTTTGAACCCAAGATGTCACACACAAGGGTTATATACACAACCATTAAGTTAAACTTTATTGCTCATGTATGTGCAGTTTTTTATTTATTAGTTCAGCATGTAATTGTGGCATAAATATTTTTAAAATATTGTTTGCATGATTACTATTGTTGAATATATGCTTGCCATGATATTATTCGGTCGTATTTCTAATGTAATTTATTTAATATTATAAATTGCCTATATTATTATTCTTGGTGAATAATTATTTTTGGATGAAATATGATGTGATTATTTTTGCGCATGTATTGTGATTATGAGCTTATTTTATCACTAGTATTTGTTGGCTAATTTTAGAAATTATTCATTAAAATATTTATTAAATGTGATAAAATAGAGGATTAAGTCATCCAAGTTAGGATTGTCCATGCTTATAATTGACTCAAAAATCTGATTTCTTTAATCTAGGAAGAAGTTATTTCTTGCATGTGACTAATTCGGTAGATTGCTTATCCTAGTGTTAGTACAATTGAGATTTATTCAGAATTAATTTCTTATACAATATAAATTTGCATGAAAATTAAGTTAGAAAATATTAATTAGGCACTGAGGTTCAAGAGATGATTAGGAAACTTAGCGATTTTTCGATCTTGCGACATCTATGAATTATTTTTGTTCTGATTTAGAATAACGCGGTAGATTTTTTAAATGTATATGAAATTAGATGCGCATAGATTAGTAACTTTGGATAACCAAGAAGAAAGCCTAAAGATTATTTGTGCGACTTAGTCGCCTTATTAATCTCCTATATAAGCAAAAGTTGGAAACAAGTGAAAATTATTATGAGTGTCAGATAATCTTAGACCATCATTATTGTGAAATCTCTGAAAAGTTTAGAGTGAAATTGAAAGTGCGCGTGAGACGCATGCACTTCAATTTTTCATAAAAATTGATAGGATCAACTATCAAATAGAGCTAAACCACTATTTTTTGTTTTTGAGAATCTGTTAAGTAACATCAAAAGTTGCGCGTTATATTGTAATGCAAATATTAATTGCTTCTATATTTGAAGTTGAGCATTATAATCTTAAAGCAATTTAGATTAACTCATAGATAAATACTCTCTAAAACTTGCTAGTATGTCTTGCAAATAGGGACATTAAAATTTGAATGTGCAAGAGTGTTGAGGACATTCTTGGTTGGCATATTCATTTTAAAGATTTTATCAGTGCACTTCTATGTGGTATTAGCACTGGTAATCCTACTTAAGTTTTATTTTTATATAGCAAGAATAAATTGGTTCTTGCATATATATGAATTTGGGGCACCCATTGACAGTAATACCAAGCACCTTGGAGGTTTGCATGGTAACTGTGACAAAAGTCTGAATAATTAGGTATAACTTAATTAAGCCTAAAAATCTTACTCGTAATCACATTGATGCAAAACAGGTTTTAGGCTAATATAATTTCTCGCAAAGTTTTGTTTTTCTTTTCTCTTCTAGAGTGAAATGGAGAATATGAAAATATTAAATACACAAGAAATAAGAATATATCGCTAGTTAGTAGCTAAAACGTCACATATTGCATTTGTTGCACAAAGCGATATTTTTATTAGTGCTTTTAATGCAATATTGGAGAAGTCTAAACTTAATTTGATTTAAGACTCATTGAAAATAGTGGTGTTAGTAAGAATTTTTAGAGGTTTTGAAATTAGATGGTCACTCTTTGACTTAATGATATTATTTTTTAAATGGAGATATGATATACTAAAATGTTCTTTGAAGGCATGGGATGATGGGTGTGAAATTTGAGAAATTAAAGCTTTTTTGGCTAAAGTGATCCATCTCTGTTATTTAAAAGAGTCAAAGAGGAAAGGCAACATGAGAATTTTTTTTTTTTTTGTCTATGTTAAAGTTCCTAGACGTGCACACAAAGGACATGGGATGATAAAATATTGTTTCATCATATAAAGACAATTCCAAACTTTTTTAAAGGAAAATATATTTTCTAGTTCAATACTTTTTTTCAAAATCATAATCATATGACTTATATGTTGAAAAAAATTATCTCGCAGTTTAATAACTTGCTGAGAATAAAGTGATAGATGAATTATGGCACAAAAACAATTATTACATCACACTTGGGTTGATGTAATATGGAGTTGCGGCCTTAGTTCTGTTTTATCGTCCTTATCATGAGTTTATTCGCCATTAAGAAAGGCTAAGTGATTGTTTTTTGTACAAACGTGAATTCTATTAAAATATAGAGGATCTAAACTTGAGCATTTTTTGGTTGAGTCAAAAAAATTACTTGTATTTTCGGCGAGAGTGGAGAATTATGGATTTTGTAATTCTTATTTTATGGAAATAACGTTTAGAATGTTTGTTTTATCACGTTTCATTCCACACTACTTTATCCTTAATATTTTCAAAACTTTTTATAAAAGATCATAAAAAATAGTGGGAGTAATTCAACTAATGTGAGTACACCTTTGTGTGATGGTGCCACCAGTGATATTGACTCTCAAAATTCATAGAGATTCTCATAAATAGATTGGTAACTATATATCAGTATTTGTTGTCGTTTAGAGATTAGAAGAGAATATTTGTAATATGACTCTGCTAAACGTACTAAATTCATGCAGTCAAAATGTGAATATAGAATTTTACATTCACTTCACTTGTATGATTCAACTTGGGACTATTGATCGAATTGAGACAAGTGAAGTTGTTAGATGTATAGATCCATCTCTTGGTACTAATTGAGTTGAACTTAAATAACCGTTCAACATAGATTTATTGAAACTTTTTTCTTGAAGGAGTTAAATAGTTGATTCTCACAGAAGAATTAGATGGTTAGTTTTTGTGATAGTTAGGCATAAAGTATTTTGAGTGCGTGATTGTTGCTTGTACTATTTTGGTACAAAAAGTGAATGAATGCTGCTGATACTGTTTTCGTACAGCTTAAACCGACCATCTATTCAAAGATACCTAATGTACCTAGTTGTTTTTTTTATTAACGACTTATTAAATAAAATTGGGTTCTTTGAATGCTGTTGACAATTTTAGAAAAGTGTCCTCCTTAGAAAAATGACTATCCAATTGTCTTAGATTATTAATTGTCGTCTAATGAGAGGTTTTCCAAACTATGAGGTGATGGACATGAATTTCTTAAAAGTAGCTAAAGACTTCATGTCTTATGAGACCGTGTATAAGAAAACAGTTTCTATTAGCTCTTGTTCAAAATTCATACGCAATTAATGAGATGAAAAATACAAAGAATCTATTTTTATCTATAGTATTTGGTGTTTCCATTATGGTTTACTCATAGGAGTTAGAGATTGAAATTATGTTTTGGGGTAAAATGGCTTACTTGATAAAGTGAGTTTGTGATGCGATTGTCATTAATAGTAAAGAATATACTATTGTGATTTTTTTTTGGAGCAAAGGCTCTATTCGCTTTACCGTTAATGAAAATAGTAAATGGTTATCTCACATGCTTTTGTTGAGTACAAGAGATTTATATGAAATATTGAAGTTGGAAATTAAATGCATTGAATGACTTTGGTGATCACCCTGTAGATTCTTAAAAGTCACAATTGGACTTGCTGACTAGAATCTAAGGTTGAGTTTTAAATGAGATTCACACTCATCGCTGACTTCATAGTTGCACAAAGTTTTATATAAAAACAGAGTCTCAGTCCCTTGGTAAGAGCATGTTTCGTAGAAAGTTACTACTTGAGAATGTGTATGAAGAGAAATGGTCATACATGACTTAAGAGTGTGGTTTGATTGTTTTGTAGTTGTCCATGTCAATATTCTCCATCATATTTTTGCTCCTCGTACACATGATACTGATGTGTTCTATGCTCATGTGGCATGACTGGAAGCATATTTTGATAAGCACACATAGTCACCATATATTTGCAATTATGGTGAAAAAGGTATGCCGACAGACTTAGATTGGTTCACTCACATGAACAATCACCTTTGGCGCTACAGAGGGGTAGCGAGCAAAAATGAGACAATGTGTCATTTTGTACTTGTCCAAAGAGGGATAAATTGTAAGATGAGGTCCATCATATTTAAAAGGACCTTGCATGGTTACCCACAATCCATATAGCATGTGGTTTAGCCAGATGCAGGATCCTCTTTGGCATTTCAAATAGCAAGCAAATGGAGAGACTTAGGTTAGGTGCTGAGATAGCGACTAGACTAAGATCTGTACGGTGAATTGAGATTAGATATACGCTATTTCCTTTGAAGGAGAACTTCATTGTAATAACCCTTCATTTTTAAAAGGTTTCCTTGGGTTATATATTTATTTTTGAGGTCATTTTAATATTTTATGAAAGATAAATTATTAGCTACTGCCTCGTTGGAGAAAGCCCAGCAGCATACCACCTAGAAAATTACCAAACGACCCCTAAGTCCCTTCCCCCACTCAGCTGTGCTCCACATTTGTGTCTCCCATTGCAATCGCCTTCCTCCCATATGCAAACCCGCAATCGTCTCTCTGACAAGGAAATCGCATCTCTCCCCGAATAGTATCTGACAAGGAAATCACGTGTTTGGGGTTTTTTGTATCTCCCCCATCGCGATTCACTCCCGAATCACGTGTTTAGGGTTTTCTGTGTCTCCCCCCAAACCCGCATTTCTCTCCCATCAATGACGATCTGCACTCATAACCCCCCGAATCCCTCCAAACAGGAAAACCCCCCGTCAACAAAGATTTGCACAAACTCGTTCGTATCCATATCCGTAAGTTCTCTCTCTCTCGCTCTCTTTCTCCTATCTTTCTTATATGATTAAATTAAATAATGTTTTCAAATTTTGAGTTTTGTGTAGATGATTAGTTACTTAATTATTTTCTTACGGTTTATTTAGGGTTTAGCTGGTATGGTGTTTCGTTGGTATGATTTGCTTTTTGGTCTGAAATCATTATATGCTATGATTTGCTTGTATGATTTGGTTGTCCTGAAATACTCACGTGTTGAAGTGTTTATTGTGAATGTGTTTCACAATGGAGTTTGTCTGATTTTATTGTATGTTTAGACCGGTCTCATTGTATTTTTTTTTTAATGATTATGATTGGGTAGGGGGTGCTTTGGCAATGAAAATGTATAAATTCCTTTACAATAAACAGAACATGAAAATGCATTGCTCAAAGAATTATTGGTTATGAAGCAGCAAAATCTCACCTCACTTTTGCTGAAAGGAAAGGGCATTTTGGAGAGATTTCTTGTATTCAATTACTATGTATTCAATTCTATAAATAACGCACCCTTACGTTTCAAATTTTCGTTAATTTTTTAGAACCACGCATGCCATCAAGCCAATCATCATCTTTAGTTAATGATTATGTGATGGAATCACCAAATTGTTGGTGTAGTTTAAAAACACAACTCGAGACGTCCCACACTATGAAAAATCCAGGAAGGAGATTTTTTGCTTGCCCAAATTATAATTTGGTGAAGTAATTGTATACTTGTCATATTTGGAAGTTGATTAGGTGCTTGCAATGTGTATTTTGTGATGTTAATTGGAAGTTTGTACTATGTGCAGAGAGATGCGATGTGTGAATTCTTCGTATGGGTGGATATACTTCAATTGTTAGAAGAGAATTTTCATGTAAGAGAAGCTTATGTATTAGAGCGCGAGCATGACGTTCGGCTAAGGGAAGATGATGTGAGAGAGATTGCAAAGAAGTTGAAAAAGGAAAAGAGAAAACTATTGTATTTGTACTGGCTTTTGACATTTGTCATAGTGTTAGCGTGGTTCGAATAAATTCATTATATTGTATTAGTTTTGAATGGCTCTTTGGTTGTCCAAGTGGTTTGATGATAACTATGTTTTTAAATTGTATGGTGTTTAATCACCTAGTGTAATGAACACTATTTGAGCCGTTTTTTACTTTAGTTTTTGTAGACTTTTTTGGTTTATACCCTCAAGTAATGGGGTCTGTTTTTGCTACAAATGCTGTTAAATCACTTTGTCATGCTTATACCTATTCAATTTATCACAAATCAAGGGTTTATGTTGGAAATCAATAAAGCTTATACCTATCCACATAACTACTCATTAAGTGATGTTTGCAGGGTCACTTTAACGTAGAATAAAAATGTATTAAATCTTCACTTTCAAGTAGAACAAAAATGCACTAAATCTAAACTTAAAGTAGAACAAAAATGCATTAAATCTAAACTTTAAAGTAGTAACTGTCTACCGAATCTGAACTTTAATCGTGTAACTGTCCACTGAATTCTCATTCATACATAACTGTCTACCGAATCTAAACTTTAAAGTAGAACAAAAATGCATTAAAAATGCATTAAATGGCATGCCTATTATGTAGTTACGCAGAGGTCACTTCCAAAAGCATTTTGATATAGTGACTGCAATATAATTCCAATTGTGTTGAAAGTGGATTTGCTTTCATGAATTTCCCATAATGTAATTATGCCATCTGTCAAATATTATAACCCTGCATTTCAACATAACAAATGAGGATGGTATTTTCATAGATGATGAAATAAGGTTAAAAAACTCATTAAACAGAACTTGAAACTAAACTGGGATCGACTTGGGGCTTAATATTACAAATGTTAAAATGCACCAACCAATTTAATATTACAAAAAAAAATTGGACAATAACCAGATTAATATTACAAAAAAATAAACATTCACCAACCAATTTAATATTACAAAAAAATAAACATACACCAACCAATTTAATATTACAAGAAAAAAAGTAGATACCAACCAAGTAGGTAACAAAAAAGTGGAGCACCAACCAAGCTAGGCCCCATTCAATATTGTGGAAAATAGTTAACCAGACAATCATGCCACCTAAAAGTCTCCCAAATGCCAATATTGGTGTTAATGTGAATAAACCTACAAGAATAAGATCCCACCCAAAGGTTTTATAGTGATGAAAGCTGGATTCAATTACTCTACGAATGATCAGTAGTAGTACTTATACCTCAAGTCCCGTTGGAAAAAGCAAAACCAGAAGCTGCTTGCCACCTTTAGTTAGCCTTTTAAAGCACTTTAACATAGTCGTGGTCCTTGCTTTAACGTAGTATTTACATAAAGACAAGACATGATTTCCAACCAAAATATAGATTATACCCCATCCAGGAGATTCAAAAAATGTTTCTTCTCATCACAAGCTTATTACAAGTGGCACCAAACTGGACACACATCTGCAACAAAACTACCGCTTGAGGCATGAGGCATGTAATACATTTGTACTTTAATCTAAGACAAGACATAGTTAACCTCATTTTCTGGTGTCGTTGATTGAGTATAAATGTTGTTTTCTGTTCCAACATGCGTCGCATCATCAACTTGGTTGTGTTGGGATACTGGGGTGTCACCCGTTTCTGTTTCATCTACCAAAATTTTTCGGCTAGTCTAAGAACACAGGGGAAAAAACATACATTAAAGTCAGAATACGAATAAAATATTAGCAGTGAAAGTCTAAGTTACGACATTTAAAGTACCTGTTTCTTTCTTTTTGTTGCTATCTTCTCTACGGGTAGAACCTTCCTCTTACTTGGGACTCTCCCTTTACTTCGAACTATTTTGGGGCTTAATATCTTCTTACTCTTATCCAATACATCTTTTGGATCGACCTTCATTGATTGAAATGTCAACTTATTTGTTGAACCCTCTTGTAATCTATCAAACTCATTAATGTGGCACATGAATGCTTGGATTTTCTCAGAATTTGAAGAAATTTTGGATGCTACGTTCGAAAATCTTTTAATCATCATCTCATAATTCTGTGAGTCTAATGTGCCCTGTATGTCATGACCACTGATTCTGATTAATGTATAATGCCTCTTTAAGTCCTTTCTTCATCGATCTAATAAATATCTATCTAGCAGTGCATTAATCTTCTTTAACTAACAAACTTTAAATACATGCCTACATAGGATCCCTCTCTTCTCAAACAGTGCACACGTGCAATTTACCTCACACTCATCTTCGTTATAATAAACAGTTTAACAGACTGTTTTTGTATACCCATCAATGGATATGTCATCAAAGGTATCGAATGTTAAAATGCACCCTTGTGTGCTTACCAACCAACAATTACAACACATAAGGCCCATTAACTCTTTTTGGACTTCCTTAAACTTTGCATTTGTATATGATTTTTGAAATTGCTTCTCCATGTTAAGAGGGGACACGTAAGGAATAGTTTGGTTGGCAGAAGTAAAATTAGCCATTATCTCTACCTCCACCTTCTTTCTAAGGGCATTATCGAAATGATCTACAAATTCCTTCAACGTCGTCCCAGAATGGACATACTAGTCGAAAAAGGCATTCATGCTTTCCGATCTTTGTGTGGTTTGCATGCCAGCCCAAAACACATCTTTCAAGTAAACTGGAACCCAAAAAGATCATTCCTCATATAAGGATTGAAGCCAACTATTTCCAACCAGATCATACTTTGCAAGTAGTTGATCCCAACTCTCCTTAAATTCCATGATGGTTAAAGAATCATATAATGCAGACTGAATTTCAGATTTCAACCATTCGTTGAATTTGTTGTGAGATCCTAACTTCTCTGGAAGTTTGCGCATTACATGCCATAAACAATATCTATGACGAGTTTCGGGGAAGACATAGGCAATAACATTTTTCATTGCCCGATCTTGATCGGTTATAATGGCTTTGGGCGCCCTACCATTCATGCATTTCATCCACATTTGGAACAACCAAACAAAAATGTTTGTGTCCTCGCTTGATAGCAATCCCGCCCCTAATAGTATGGAATGGCCTTGATGGTTGACACCAACGATGAAGCAAACGGCATATTATACTTATTTGTTAGGTATGTTATATCAAAGGACACAACGTCTCCAAAATACTCATAGGCGGCTCGAGTCCTAGCATCAGCCCAAAATACATTCCGTAGCCTTTTCTCATCATCCACGTCCATGTTGTAAACGAAGCCAAAATTTTGATCTCTCATTCTTTGAAAATACTCATTAAGTGCTCACCACCTCCTTTGCCCAACCTTAAATATATAGTCTTGTTAATAAAATTTCAACAATCTTTCTCTTGAAAAGATAGCTTCTCAAAACTCCCCACTCTAACAACAAGCGAATAATAGTTCTTGTGCATTTGTATACAAGAAAGATCATTCATCTGAAACATCCTTTGAGTGTATTCATCTAGATACCTGTGAGATTGAAACAATCTAGCTTTCTTAGGACTCACAGTATTGTGGTTGTAAGAAAGTTCAATAGTGGTGAGAAGCCATTTCTTATTATTGTTCAACGTCGCATTTACATTCGCCTTACACTCTATTTTAATTGTTGTCCGTGGCTTTGACATATTACAATTTGGCTTCGGATAGTATTTACCACCACGGGCACAACCAATGGTCATATACAATGGCCTCCCATCATCTTTTTTGTTCACATATTGCTTATAGTAGGCCATTAGTTCTTCCACAGTGTCAAGCTCCATACCAAATTTTGGTGGTACAACTTGTACTCCATCATCCAGGACAACACTGGATCCCTCTAAATCTTCATTTATGTCAAAGAATATTTCTATAAATCGAAATATAGGGATGGATTAGCATCAATTCAATACTAACATCATTAAAGATAACATCATATAGAAGTTTAATACCATCAGCATCATGACAACTTCCAAAATTTTCTTCAAAATACGAACTAGTTGGCATGGGTGATGCAGGGGCGTTTCTTGCCTCAAGTCATCCGGATTACTCGACGAATGATATTGCATAAATGGTGGCATTTGCTCAATACCTAGCATTTAGTTAGAAAAAATGGAATGACTTTAAACAACTTAACATATTAATTTTTGGAATTTTGATAACATAAACCTGGTATCAATCCTCAACTGTATTGAAGTCTTCCAGATTACTCGAATGAGGGTAAGGCCTGGGTGCAATTTGATCTTCCTCCTCTCCCATCACACTAAAACTAAAAATGTCTTCCGCGGCCTTAAATGTCAAAAGAAAAAAATTGAAAATTAAATGAGTGTGACTTTCAATCCATATATGAACTGACATATAATGTAAAATACAAAAATAAATATATGGAATCCAAGTAAAGAATTTACAATTTAACATGATTTGAATTATTTTAAAACAATAAAAAGAAATTAAGCCATGTCAATTTGTAAAAAAAAAAAATCTGGTTCAATTGACCCCTCACTTTCTCGTTATTATTTCAATAAACATGAAGGGAATGTATGTAAATCAACTACAGCACACAATTAGGCTGTGTTTTCCATGAACGTGCAGTAAGTCTCATCAGAGGCCAGAAGACATAAGTTGGGTTATGGATATGCAAATAAACAAAATATTTTTCCCATTAGAATGTAACAATTAATCTGGAAAAAATCATTGGTTCTCATAAAACTAAAAACTTAATGAAACAGAGGTCGTAACTGGAGTTTGAAAGCAGAAATTTTGGTGAGTCTATCTATGCCCTAACCCTAATATTCAATATTCATCTCACAAAACTGAAAACTTACATATCTCAACACAAAAGGAAAATGTAACAATAGAGAACGAAATAAACAAAAGAATATTACTTATAGTCGGCGAGAAAGCAGAGTGCATGGGAGTCGGTTTGTGTTAACTGGCAATCGTCCGGAAGAGGAGGTACTAGGCAGACCGGCGAAGTCTCTTGGTTGCACGGCCCAGAGACGGCGTTGCTGACGAAGGATGGCAGCAAGGGCCCCACAGGCGACGACTGGGTTTCGCAGGAGTGAGGTCCCGACTTTCAAATCTTCAAAACTACAAAACTCACGTTTTGGTTTTAATTTATATTAAGAAAAAAAGGGAAAAAAAAACACTTATGCATGGGTGTGCCTATGTGTCGCTCTATAGTGAGCTTCTCCTAAGAACTACTCTTTATGAAACTTTTGGAAATATATGGTACCTATGCTTTAAAATTAAACTAGAGACACTTAAGTTATTAGATGATATATGGTGATTTGTGGTTAAATTATTGAAAATTTGAGCAAACTATTAGCTAGAGTGTTTTAGTTTGAACTTAGGAAAATATTATTTTTAGAAGATTAAGAAGAAAATTTAAAAAATTAGAGTTGGAATAAGAGAACACATGGTGAGAACGGATTGGGTGTTTTCGGGTAGTTTTGACATGTTTCGGTAAATTAAGCATATCTATCTCATCTGATCTTAGAATGAGATAATTCAAAATTCTATAAATCACTAAGAGAGATATATAAAACTTTCATGTTTTTAGTTTTTAAAGAAACGGACTAGATCAATGATTGATTTGGGCGAGAAGAGAACGGGCCTGGAATGAGCAAAAATGGAAAATGACTTAAACTATATGCACCACTTTAGGCACGGGGCGGAATTTCATTGGTTTTTCTCAAATGTTGTAGCAGCCTGACATGTGTAAAAGGACAGGTGGCAAGTGTGAAGAATTTTATTTAGCAATTGGTTATCTAAAAACATGAAGGAACCGAAGGAGACAAGAAATCTGTTAGGAACTAACTTAGAAAGCTAGTTTCAAATTTTTACCCCAACTAAATCCTAGAATTATCTTAAAAGTATTTTCTAAATTGTATATGTGTCTCGATAGGATGAGGAACAAGTGTCATAAGAGGGACATGCCCCTAGAAGTTGGATGACACTAGAAACAAAACAAATCTGGCCGAATGCATGCATAGACGTTCCAAGCTTATTTTCCCATGTGATGAAAATCAGCCCAAACCATTGATCAAAACATGCTTTTAAGTGGCTCAAATATGACCCTTGGATAAGATTAATACCAACTAAGCCTAAAATTAGATGTAATGATGGGGGGCTAAGTGTGGTCGACAAGTGTACATGGCCTTTGGAGAGGTAATTGGACACTTCAAAGGATTTGCTTCTCTTTTGGTCTTGAGCAACGTCTCTTGTGTGTGTGTGTGTGTGTGTGTGTGTGTGTGCGTGTGTGTGTGTGTGTGTGTGTGTGTGTGTGTGTGTGATGAACCTCTTCACTTCTTCTCCTTTGAAAACACGCGACCATACCAAGGAAAAAGTGACCAAAAACGTTTTCTTGAATCACTTCACTTCCTAAATACCAAAAGAGAGTATTTTGAGCATAGTGAAGGAAAAACTTTCAAAGCTTGTTCAACTTGCCAATCTAAGCTTAGAGAAATTTTTAAATATACAATTTAACTTAATCTTGGTATAGAATACTTGATTTGAATGTTAGATCATGTTTATTACTCTTTTAAACCTAAAATTTGTCCAAGTGTTTGTATGAATTCAAGTTAAGTTTAACTTAGTTGTTGTTATGGAAAAATACTAAGGAAAATTACAAGAATATAAGAAAATATTATATTATCATATATTAAGAAAATTGTAAAAATATAAAGCATTGGAGTGACAAAAAAAAAAAACCAACCCTAGAGGGATTCGGCTTGATGAGGTTTTAAGGGTGAATTTTTAATTTAAATTCATATCTCTTGATTTTAGTTATTTGGATGTTATTTAAATATGTTGAATCCAAGGTTTCAAGTTTCGTATCTACGTATAGACATTGATGATAACAAATAAATTCAAGTCTCAAGCTCAAATTATTTACGCAATGGAGCGAAGCGCACATCAAGCATAAAAGAACAAGTCTACAAATGAAGCTCATAGATTATTTTTCTACATCTCTTGATAAAATTCAAAATTTGATTAAGGCTCCAAATTACTCTTTCTTCTCATAAAACATCAAATTAATTTTTTCACATATGTAAGACATCTTTAAATGTCTTAGTTTTGAAAATTATGTTTTTCACATGTGCATAACATCATCAAACAATATAATTTCGAAAATTATATTTTTTTATATAAAAATTTGAATTTGTAAGATGATTGATTATCATATTTGACATGTGCATATTTTGTTTGAAAGTTTTGAAGGGTGGTTATGTGTTTTTTTGACAAATACAAAAGATAGATTATTTTGTTTAAAAATCTTGAAGAGTGGTTGTGTGTTTTTTTGATAAATGCAAAAGATAGATGATCGGTTTGAAAATCTTGAAAGGTGGTTGTGTTTTTTTGACATATGCAAAAAGAAGATGATTTGGTTTGAAAAATAAATCATGCTCATTTTGTCATGTATGAAAAGTAAAAGATTAGGTTTGAATTCTTTGAAAAATGAATGGAGTTGTCTTTGAAAAATATAAAAAGGAGATGTTTTTATTTGTATCTTTTGAAAAGTAAATAGTACTCTTATTTAACATGTGAACCTTTTCAAATTTGAATATGAAGACTCATTTGCCTATAAATAGCTCACTTGAGTTTTGCAAAAATCACAACAAGAGCTTACACATCAATTGCTAAGTTTTGTATCATTTTCTCAAAGCCCTCATTCTCTCTTCTCTAACTTTTGTGCCTTAATCCTTATTCTTTTTTGAGAGATAGGTTGCGCTATATTGTTTCTATCTCACTCATTGAGGAGTGTACTTTGAAAGTCTACCCGTTATCAACTATTGTATCAGTAAGAGGGTGCGTATAACTCTTGTATGTGTAGAAAGTGTTCTACACAGGGAATAGTTGAATCACCAAATGTGAGGTAATTGGAAGTGTAGAGGGTGTTCTATACGGATTCTTTGGAGCGGTGTTGCTCAAATGTGTAATAGGTTTCTATCTTCACCTAAAGGAGATTAAATAATGAATTTGGGATCCTCAAGAGGTAGCTTGAGACGAGCACGTAGGCAGTGGGGCTGAACCTCGTAAAAATACTGAGTTTGCTTCTTCTTACCTTACTCTTTACATTTCTTACTGTTTTATATTCTGTTTATATTTTATATTGTGTATTTGATTTATAAGTGTTAATTTTTATAATATAACCAATTCACCCCCCTCTTGTGTTAGTCATCTGGGCAACAATTGGTATCAGAGCAACGGCTCTATTATAAGATTAATTATCTATTGAGTTAAGATTATATGACTAACATTGCAGCTACATTCGGTGAAGGTCAATCCTACAGTCGGCCTCTGCTATTTTGTAGAGACAATTATACTTTCTAGAAAGCTAAAATGAGAATATTTCTTCAATTTCAAGGTCGAGAAATCTGGAAATGTATTGTAAATGGGTCTTATATTCTAACAAAAACTGTTGACGGAGTAAAAGTCAAAAAGGAAGAGGAAGAGTTTGATCGCAAAGACGATAGACTTTATTCTGTGAATGTAATGGTTATGAATTTTCTACATAATGCTCTCAATGATAATGAATTTAACAGATGACTTGCAAGACAGTAAAGGAAATTTGGGACAACTTGGAAGTAACCTATGAAGGAACTTCGCAAGTCAAAGAATCAAAAATTTATATTCTTACGCATGAATATGAAATGTTCAAAATGAATGATGATAAATCTATCTCTTCTATGTATACTCGTTTTACTAATATTATAAATAGTTTGACATCTTTTGGTGAAGTTTATTCCAGTTTGGAGATAGTAAGAAAAATTCTCAACTCCTTGCCAAAACGTTGGGAATCAAAAGTAATGGCGATTCTTGAAGTTAGAGATCTTAAAAAACTCGAAGTAAATGAATTCATCGGGTCACTTATTATCCATGAGTACACATTAAAAAGAGGAGAAGAAGAAGGAAAGCAAAAGAAGAGCTTAGCACTCAAAACCATTCCTCATGAAAGTGAAAGCGATGAAAATAAAGAAAGCAATGACGAAGAGATTGCGATGATCACAAGAAGATTTAAGAGATTCTTAAAAAATAAAGCTCCTTCAATGAAATCTTTCAAAAAATCTTCCAACAAAGATACAGGTAAAAATGATTTATTAATTTGGTATAAATGTAAAAAGCCTGGACATATCAAAGCAGATTGTCCCCTGCTAAAGAAAGTTACATGGGATGATGATTCAAGTAGCTCAGACAGCGATACAAGCAATGAAGAATCTGCAAATATTTGTCTCATGGCTAAAAATGATCTTGAGGTAACAAATTCTGAAAATATTGAAAATCCTTCTTATGAAGAGTTGCAAAATGTTTTTGAAGAGGTATATGAGGAATTTAAAAAATTGAGTATTAAGTATACCGCTTTGAAAAAGAAAAAATTTTCTTTAATAAATGAAATTGATATTTTAAGAAAAGAAAATATAGTTTCAAAAGATGATAATGATGAACTGAAAAAAAAGTAGTTGATTTAGAAAAGATTGTTGAAAATTTCACAAATGGAAAAAGAAATTTCGAAAAACTTCTTGGTAATTAAATATGTGTTTTTGATAAGGTAGGCTTGGGATACATATCAAAAGAAAAACTCAAACCCTATAAAAATTTCTTTGATAAACCTATTAAATCAAAACCAGACTTTCAAAATTCTTTTCTTAAAAATAGATTTGTCAAAGAAAGACATTATTACAATCACTCAAGTTCTTCAAGTATGTTACATGTTATTTGTAATTTTTACAATAGAAATGGTCATAACTATCATGCTTGTCTTATAAGAAGAAAACATACAATGACTATTAGAACCATATAGGTACCAAAGAATCTTATTTCTTCTAATACTAATAAATAAAGGGCCCAAAGAACATGGGTACCAAAAAAAATTATTTTAATTATTTTTGTAGGTATGCATGAAATCTTCCGTAAGTAAAACAAGATGGTTTTTAGATAGCGGATGCTCAAGACACATGACAGGAGATAAAATTAAATTCATTGATCTCACTCCTAAAGAAGAAGGACACGTGACATTTGGAGACAATTTAAAAAGGAAAATCGTGGGAATAAGTAAAGTTGGTAATAAGTCTTCTCTCATAATTGAAGATGTTCTACTTATTGAAGGTCTAAAACATAATCTTTTAAGTATAAGTCAATTATATGATAAAGGATTTACAGTTACCTTCAAAAAGGATAAGTGCATTATTTTGAATAATCATGATTGCAACGTTTGTTTTATTACTCTTAGAAACAATAATGTTTATACAATTGAATTTGAAGAAATTACCTCACAAAATACTATTTGTTTAACAGCTCAACATGAAAAAAGTTGGTTATGGCATAAAAGGTTAGGTCATGCAAACATGGAACTTATTTTCAAACTTTCAAAAAATGATCTTATGAGAGGTTTGCCAAAAGCAAACTTTTTTAAAGATAAAATCTGTAATGCATGCTAGTTTGGTAAACAAACAAAAACTTCTTTCAAAATCAAGAAACATATTTTCACTACTAGACCTTTGCAACTAATACACATGGACCTTTTTAGACCAAATAGGGTTGCAAGTCTGCGAGGAAAATATTATGCATTTGTTATTGTTGATGATTTCTCTAGATATACTTGAGTCATCTTTCTCGCTCATAAAGATGAGGTACATAATGTCTTTACCAAGTTATGCAAGAGAATTCAAAATGAAAATGGCTATACTATCTCAAACATCCAAAGTGATAGGGGAAAAGAGTTTGTTAATAAAGATATTGAATCTTTTTGTGATGGAAATGGTTTTGTGCATGATTTCTCTACTCCTCGAACTCCTCAACAAAATAGGATAGTAGAGAAGAAGAAAATATCTCTTCAAGAAATGGTAAGAACAATGCTTAATGAAAATAGTTTACGTAGTTATTTTTGGGTCGAAGCGGTAAGTACTGCATGTTATGTTATAAATAGAGTTATATTAAGGTCTAAATTAGATAAAAATCTCTTATGAGCTTTGGAATGAGAAAAAGACAAATATTAGTTACTTTTATGTATTTGGATGCAAATGTTTTATATTCAATGACAGAGATAATTTAGGAAAGTTTGATGTAAAATCTGATGAAGGTATCTTTCTTGGGTATTTAACAAATAGTAAAGCTTATAGAGTATTCAATAAAAAGACTTTGACTGTATAAGAATCTATGCATGTAGTATTTGATGAATCTAACCCTATACTCTCCAAGAAATCTATTGATGAAGAATCAGAAGGTACAAATAACACAAATAGTCTCAATCTCGACAAAGAGAATACAATGAAAGAAGTCCAACATGGAGACATTAGGAAAGATCATCAAGATTTAGTACAAGATGCAACCAAACAGTGGAAACATGTGAAAGATCATCCAGTGGAACAAATTCTAGGAGAACATTCAAGAGGTGTAAATACTTGATCATCTCTTAGAAATATTTGTAATCATACTGCTTTTTTATCTCAAATTGAACCCAAAAATATTGATGAAATACTTATTGATAAATCATGGATTCTAGCTATGCAAGAAGAGCTAAATCAATTTGAAAGAAGTAATGTATGGACACTTGTTCCTAGACCCAAAAATCATGTTGTTATTGGAACAAAATGGGCTTTTAGAAATAAGAAAGATGAGTCTAGAATCATTACTAAAAACAAGGCTCTACTTGTAGCCCAAGATTTCAATCAAGAGGAAGAAATCGATTATGATGAAACGTATGCATCTATCGCAAGATTAGAAGCTATTCGAATGTTACTTGCATATGCATGTTAAATTTCAAACTTTTTCAAATGGATGTTAAAAGTGCTTTCTTAAATGGTTTTATAAATGAAGAGGTATATGTTGAGCAACCTCCAGGTTTTGAAAATCATATTTCTCCTAATCATGTTTTTAAACTCGCAAAAGTATTATATGGACTCAAATAAGCTTCTAAAACTTGGTATGAGAGGCTTAGTGGTTTCTTGATTGAAAATGGTTTTTCAAGAGGAAAGATCGATACAACTCTTTTCATCAAATATGAACAGGATGATATACTTCTAGTTCAAATTTATATTGATGATATAATATTTGGTGCTACTAATGAAAATATGTGCCTAGATTTTGCTAAGAGCATGCAGGAAGAATTTGAAATGAGCATGATGGGAGAACTTAATTTCTTTCTTGGATTGCAAATCAAGCAAGCAAAAAGTGGAACATTCATTAATCAGTCAAAATATATCAAAGAGTTACTCAAAAAGTTTGAGATGGAAGGTGCGAAGATAATTGGAACACCAATGAATCTAACCACCAAACTTGATAAAGATGAAAGCGGTAAGCCAGTTGACTCAAAAGTATATCGAGGTATGATTGGTAGTTTATTATATTTGACAGCTAGTAGACCTGATATTATGTTTAGTGTATGTTTATGTGCACGTTTTCAATCATCTCCAAAGCAATCTCATTTGATTGCAGTCAAGCGTAATTTTAGATATCTTGCCGGTACCATTGACCTAGGGTTATGGTATCCTAAGCACACTTCTTTCAATCTTATTAGTTATTCAGATGCGAATTATGCTGGCTGCAAAGTTTATCAAAAAAGTACTAATGGAACATGTCATTTTTTAGGTCATGCACTTGTTTCATGATTTAGTAAAAAGTAAAATTCTGTTGTATTATTTACTGCTGAGGCAGAATATGTTGCTGCAAATAGTTGTTGTGCTCAAATTCTTTACATGAAGCAACAACTTCAGGATTTTAAACTTATGTATAGTCATATTCCTATTAAATGTGATAATACTAGTGCTATAAATCTTTTAAAGAATCCAATACAATATTCTAGGACCAAGCATATTGAAATTAGATATTATTTTCTTAAAGATCATGTGCAGAAGGGCGATATTGTACTAGAATTCACAAGCACACACGATCAATTGGCATACATTTTCACAAAACCCCTACCAGAAGATAGACTATGCATGATTAGAAGAGAAATAGAAATGATGCATGCCATGAATATCTGCTAGATATTTTTATTCCATTATCTCAAATGACCTACAGAAACTTGAGACGTTTAGCCTCATCATTCAAATGCATTTGCTCCTCATAGATCATCATGCCATCCTTGTCTAAAGGATTAGGCAATCGAAATTAAGAGGCAAGCAAGGATTTTAAATCCTTATTCTGTTGCTTTAAGTCTATTATTTTTCTGTTAGATTCTTGAACAAGTCGTTCAAGAACATCAATCTTATCATTAAACTTCTCAATTTCGCGAGTTTTGGACTGCAACCGAGCGGAAAAAGCAACAATGGAAGATGAGTATCGAGTCTCGAGACCCACAAGCTCATAAATGGAATCATGATCTGATTTATTAGCCAAAATCAGTGTCTTGTTACTTCATGGCACCTACAACAGATGCAGAAATAGTTTGGGGTGAAGAATATCTCATATCTTGATCACGAGAAGCACTGAAAGAAAATTGATGAGCCATTGAAATTTTGTAAAGTGAAAATGAAGATGAACTACAGAGATGAGAAGAAGATTTGATGCGAATTAGATAAAGCTAAGGATTTCTTTTATAAAGATGGAAATAAGTAGAAGGCAAACTGTCATCTTTTCAAATCTTACTTAGTTAAGCTTACAAGATATGCCGGATGCATATTGTCAAAAGTTACCGAACTAAGCCAGCGAGATTAATTACAATTGTCCCTGTTTCTCTCGTGAAACGCTGTCATTATCTGCTGATGTTGACTTTGTGCTTGAACCCTCACTCGTTCCGATTCCTCTATTCGAAGTTTCAGAATACGAGCTAATTCCGTCAAATCTTTATTTTCTTACTCTAACCTCTTATTCTTTCTACCTTTATTTGCAAGCTTTTGATGCAGAACAGATATTTGATTGTTAAGTCGATCAACCTCATTTGTCATCGCTAGTAATCTCTAAGACATAGTCGTAACAGAGGCAGCATATTGAGCACTGAGAGTTCTTGATGCTGCAACAACCTCAGAATTAGTCCTACCAAAAAAATGCATCTCTGCTTCTATCATGATGTTGACAACCTCTAAAGATAAAATGACTGGTTGAGACGGTTTCTGATTCAAATCTGGAAGATTATTAGACGAAATTTTTTCGACCATTCTATCATTTTAGATAAACAAATACTTGATCAATGAGCAATGTGAGATTTGTTTTAACATTCGGTGGTTGAAAATGGTCATTTAAACAGAAACCGAAAACTTTCAAATCTCTACGTATTTTATTTGTCAACAACATCAAGTGGATTTGAATCTCCTTCCGCACCGAATTGCCAGAGCTAGACCTCTAACCTTTGCAGGTTTTGTCGGACACGCGTGGCTCTACACCGAATTCTCTACAGTATCTACTAACGCACCGTTTTATTTGTCTATTGGTTATTGTAGGAAGATGTCTTATTGAGCTAATTATGATTCATTTTTAATGATGCCAAAAGGGGGAGAAGTTTTAGACGTAAATATTTAGATTTTTAACTTTGTTATATATGCTGGAATTATGGTTATCTATTGCTTGAAAAACTAACGCATATTCTCAGGGGGAGCTTAAGCATTACTGCAAGTCTCAAAATTCTACTAAGTATTTGTCATATCAAAAAGGGGAAGATTGTTGAATCCAAGGTTTCAAGTTTCGTATCTACGTATAGATTTTGATGATAACAAATAAATTCAAGTCTCAAGCTCAAATTATTTACACAATGAAGCGAAGCGCACATCAAGCATAAAAAAACAAGTTTACAAATGAAGCTCATAGATTATTTTTTGTACATCTCTTGATAAAATTCGAAATTGGATTAAGGCTCCAAATTACTCTTTATTCTCATAAAACATCAAATTACTTTTTTCACATATGCAAGACATCTTTAAATGTCTTAATTTTGAAAATTATGTTTTTCAAATGTGCATAATATCATCAAACAATATAATTTTGCAAATTATATTTTTTTATATAAAAATTTGAATTTGTAAGATGATTGATTATCATATTTGACATGTGTATATTTTGTTTGAAAGTCTTGAAGGGTGGTTGTATTTTTTTTAACAAATATAAAATATAGATGATTTTGTTTGAAAATCTTGAAGGGTGGTTGTGTATTTTTTTGACAAATACAAAAGATAGATGATTTGTTTGAAATGTGGTTGTGTATTTTTATGACAAATGTAAAAGATAGATGATTTGTTTGAAAATCTTGAAAGGTGGTTGTGTGTTTTTTTGACATATGTAAAAAGAAGATGATTTGGTTTGAAAAATAAATCATGCTCATTTTGTCATGTATGAAAAGTAAAAGATTAAGTTTGATTTCTTTAAAAAATGAATGGAGTTGTCTTTGACAAATATAAAAATGAGATGTTTTTATTTGTATCTTTTGAAAAGTGAATAATGCTCTTATTTAACATGTGAACCTTTTCAAATTTGAATATAAAGACTCATTTGCCTATAAATAGCTCACTTGAGTTTTGCAAAAATCACAACAAGAGCTTACACATCAATTGCTAAGTTTTACATCATTTTCTCAAAACTCTTATTCTCTCTTCTCTAAGTTTTGTGCCTTAATCTTTGTTCTTTTTTAGAGAGATATAGGTTGCGCTGTATTGTTTCTATCTCACTCATTGAGGAGTGTACTTTGAAAGTCTACCCACTATCAACTATTGTATCACTAAGAGGGTGCATATAACCCTTGTATGTGTAGAAGGTGTTCTACACAGGAAATAGTTGAATCACCAAGTGTGAGGTAATTGGAAGTGTAGAGGGTGTTCTACACGGATTCTTTGGAGCGGTGCTGCTCAAAGTGTAATAGGTTTCTATCTCCACTTAAAGAAGATTGAATAATGAATTTGAGATCCTCAAAGGGTAGCTTGAGGCGAGGACGTAGGCAGTGGGGCTAAATCTCGTAAAAATACTGAGTTTACTTCTTCTTACCCTACTCTTTACATTTCTTACTGTTTTATATTCTGTTTATATTTTATATTGTGTGTTTGATTTATAAGTGTTAATTTTTATAATATAACCAATTCACCCCCCCTCTTGTGTTAGTCATCTGGGCAACAAAATAATTATGATAAGCTTAGAAATTCTAATTTATTTGGAAAATTACAAGAATAATCATATGTGAAATTGTTGGAAAAAATAACTCAAGAACACTTAGGTATTTTGGTTTAAAACCTATTATTGAAATTACGAGAATTTTGGTAATATAAAAATTAAAGATTTAGTAAGACTAACATAAAATAAAATAAAAATTTAAACCTAATAGAGTATTCGGCCAGCCCTCTTGGGTTTAGTATTTTATTATTTTATTTATTATTTTAAGTGTATTTTTTATGTTTTAACGTTACGAAGTTATTTGACGTAAATGCATATGAACATATATTATAGTGGCATGTTTCTATACGTTATAGAACTTATGGGGACATGAATTATGCATTTAAAAGTTTAAGGGTATATTCATGTCTCATTTCATTACATAGGTGTCGTTATAAGTTAGAGCGTTTATTTTAAAAAAATAAGATGAGAAGATTTTATAAGAACATGATAAAACTAAGATAAGTCTAAAGTCACGTCATGATGGGAATAACGATACGTAACGCCCGTATGACTGAGGTGCCGATGGGGAACGGGTATCTGCTTTCACGAGCGAGCTTTTTTTTCACGAGTCGAGTTCGATTCAAGTTTAACCGAGCGAGTATCGAGCGGGCTGTCGAGTAGCCTGGTTCATTTACAGCCTTATAACTGGGGATTATGTTTAGAGAGAGTATTCATATAGTCTCTCCCCCCTTTGGATAGGTATGGTGTGTAAAAACTACAAACGCTATTTCTCAAATGATTCTCTCTAGTCTCGACATTTAGACGGTAAAATTTGTAAGTGTTGCTCTAGAATTACCACGTAGCACACTTCATTATCAATGTGAGATTTTGGATGAACAACGATACCAGAGAATCCGTGGAATAACCGCACTAAATTTAAGATATTTTCGACGAGATAATATCACTTTCGCTGTATATTCTGATTTAGTATTTCTAACACTTACTAAAAATTAATTATTTTATATAAATTTCATATTTATTTACTTTTTTGAAATGAGTATGCGGCACTTGCATACTAGTTTCACAATTGTAATTATTATTTCTCTTAAAAAAAAATTACATTTTACAATGGTCATCCGGCCACGAGCTCAAGCGTATATAAAAGGAATATCCTTCAGATGATTCCACTATTTTTCCTATCCATCATCTACCCCTTCCGTTAATTATATATATATAAACATATGTCCGTTTTACTTAATTCCCACCCACCAGACTGAGCACTGAGCACTGAACACAAACCAGGAAGTCAAAGAACCCCATCTACCAGTAGTACCCCCAAACAAAGACTTCTTATTTTCATCAGATCATTGGACCGGAATTAGAAAAAACATGAAACCGGCCATGTCTCCCATCACTACTATTCTTTGCCTAATCCTCTTCTTTCTTCTCTCCTCTGCAACCGCATCTCCATCTAACACCCTCACGGCGTACGAAGTTCTTGAAGAATATGACTTCCCAGTGGGCGTTCTTCCCAAGGGCGTCTTAGGCTACGAACTCGATACTTCCACAGGTAAGTTCTCTGTGTATCTGAATGGCAGTTGTACTTTCTCCGTTGACTCTTACGAGTTGAAGTACAAGTCCACAATCACGGGTGTCATAGCCGAAGACAAGATCTCCAGCTTGAGTGGCATCAAAGTTAAGGTGCTCTTCTTCTGGCTCAGCATTGTCAGCGTCACTCGGGAAGACGATGAGCTCGCATTCTCCGTCGGGATCGCCTCGGCAGACTTTCCGGTCAGTAATTTCGAAGAGAGCCCGACCTGTGGATGTGGCTTTGATTGTGTGACGAGTGGTAGTACTGAAGGAATTAGGAAGATTAATAAGGCGGCCTTGATTACTGATCTTCTCTCCTCTTCTTAAATCTAGATTTGCTTTTTGAAATGAATAAATTGGCTGTAATAATATTTAGTTATATATTTGTGACTTAGCAATGAACTTTGCTGGCTTGGCAATCCTAGGGAAGATGCTAATCAAGTTGTCTTTAACATGCATACATGCATATTGTGATGTAATTATCTTAATTTTATCTCAGAATTGGGTGTGTTTTTTCTGTGTCTTTTAAGAAAGATTCAGAAAAGATAACCACTATCATTAGGTCTATATTAAAATATTCTGACGTACTAAACAAATTTATAAATTAACATAACTTAATATAATTTATATATTATAATATAATATAATAGGATTTGAGTCTTAAAAACACCGTTTCGTGGAGAGGAATTGACATAATAGGATTTGAGACTTAAGAAAAACTACTTTAATTTTTTTAAAACAAATTATTTTATCATCGTATCAACAAACAGTTTTTTTTTTTTTTTTTTGAAGTGTCAAGAACAGGTTGTAAGTACTGAGTGGAACTCATAATTCTGGATTTTAATATACACAATTGTTAGTGCAAAAAGTGGCGTAGGTCTTTTCTTTCTTTTTTCAACTGCAGATTTTGTTGAAAAACATAGTGCATTCGATGCAAAAAATCTTACCGTCCGGATGATTTTGTACGACCATGCAACTCCTGTCCCTGCGTATAATGAATAGTTTATAATTGGGGATGATTTTTTTTAGATATTACTTAAATATAATTATTTTCAGACGAATCATTATAATGTTTTAAAACTAATCATTAAAATTTTCTCAATTTTTTCAAATAAAAAATTATTCAAATTTTTTAAATTTTAAAGCAAAAATAATATTAAAATTATCATATTATTATTCACAAAATTCTCATATCATCTCGTTTTTAAATATTCCTTAAAAGTGATTTGGATAGTGAGTTAACATGAAATAGTATGTCAGATGAAAATTAAATCAAATATTTTTAAATATAATTTTTATTTTAAATTTAAAAAAATAATAATAATTTTGATGATATTTTATGTGAGAGCTTAAAAAATTGTAATAATTAAATTAAGCACTCATTTGGATTCGAACCCGTTTCAATTCATTACAATCTTATCATTATAATTTTTTCAAATTTTCACACAAAATATAATAAATAATACAATTTTTTTCAAACCCCTAAAATAATAATAATATCAAAAAATAATGTTTTAATATTATTTTATTCAACTTTTCATTTTTTATCTAAACTCATCTTATCTCATCTAGAAGCTCTTCCAATAAACAACCTCTTAATTCATTTATTCTAAAACATTTAGGTATCGTTTGGATAGTGAGTTGAGATAAAATGGATAATGAAAAAAAATTAAATAAAATCTTATTTTTCAATATTATTATTATTTTAAAATTTGAAAATATTAAACTTTTTATCTATTATATTTTAAATAAAATTTTTTTTTAAAATATAATAATAAGATAAAATAAGATAAATACTCCAAACGAAACGTAATTATTATTGTTGTAATCAATTAGGCATAAGAACTTGTACCTATAGGTACGATCATGTGCAGTACCAAACCTCGTTGGATGAATTATTGTTGTAATTTTTAAAGCATTTTGACCTGTTGGTTACACTCATGCAAATTTAATATATCATTCTCTGTCTCTCTAAGGAATTATATTTAATAGACTAAAAACATGATAGGTGGAGTTCCTGATCGACAACCACTCCAGAATAATAAATAACAGTGGAGAAGGTCATGAAAAATAAATAAATTTGTTTAGGACTAACTTATTGATTATTATTCAAGTCATAGAGGCTGTCATCTTATAAAAAGATGGTAATGAAATATTCATTAAAATATGAATAATAGAATCACCATTAGAGGTGGTGGATCCTCCGCAAAAAGCGGCAAGAACAGCGGGTGCACTGTTACTTCTTATTTAGATTAAATTAAATGAGAGATCCATGATCCATTGATCAAGATCACAGATTATTAAAAGTAGTAAGATATGATAGTAGCCTGAGTCGGATGGCCATTAGTGGTCTCTTGGAGGTGCATGTGGTGATGATAGCACGTGTGGCCCACGCACCGCCTGAAGCGGTAAAAAAGGGGCCATTCCGAGAGAACCGAGATCTCTAAACCCAACACAACCGCCCATGGCATAAAAAACACTCACATACCGCGATTGCGCGTGACCAATGCACATGACATGAGCCGTGCATTCGGCTAACATACCAGTCGGAATTGCAATCCCCCTTTGCGAATTAGATGTAGATCGGCAGGTGAGAAGTTGATGGACCCGCACGTAGTGGTTGGAGATTGCAAGTTTTCAAAAGATCGATGAACAACACTACTCAACGAAAAAAACACTAGAAAACTGAAATACACTAGAAAGCAAACAAAAATAAACGATAAATGAATAGAAAATGAGTGGAGGAGGTGGTCGGAGTCAAGGCTACAACCCACATCCGCCCATGGTATAGAAAATAATTGGAAAGAGAGTCAGCTAGGTTGAGAGAAAAGTTCATAAGTTCCCTCTCTCCGTGTGTAAGAATTGTTTTCTAATTATATTTATTGTTAACGGTTGAAAAAGATCCATGTCCATATATATAACAAAAGAAATGCTTGATTTATAAAGAGTTTCTATAAAAAAAAATTATCAAATTTATAAACTTGATTCGTTTTAATGGATGCATCGTATTAAATTTTATGAGTAATATTAATACTATAAGAAAAAGTAGCAAATATGGCTACTTTTATTTCTGGTGATGTAATTATCGCCGGAAATAAGTTGTTTTTATATTTTTAGATGGTTTGTTTTGTTAAATTGGCAAAATCGCCAGAATAATTTACTTTTTTGGCGATTTTTGTGTGCCGGAAAAGAATGGTAAAAAATAAGTCTTTAATATAGTGAATGTTTCACTTATTACGGCGAAGTGTCGCCCAAGTCGCCCACATTTCTTTTTTCCCCGTGCCTAATTTTCCCTCTTTCATCCTGGTTTTCCCTTTGTTCTTTCCCTCTCTTTCTCTCTCGCTCTCTCGTTTCCGATAATTTCAGCATTTAGTGTTTCCGAATCCATGGCCGTCTCCAAATCAAGTTCTCTGCTTCAACTTTGTTCTTCTCATTGATGTCCTCTCTATTTGCACTTGGTTCCACAAATGAAGAGGTCTCGATGCTGATTAACGTTTTCTCCAGCTATCCATTTTCATCTTCGGCAATTTTTGATTCCTCAAATGCATTTCCATTTGGTTGCAATTTTTTTCTCGAAGGCTAGAGTATGTTCATGAATCTTTAAGTTCTATCTCTCATTTCCTCCTGCCTTATCTCGCAGCTCCCTTGTACCTCATACCGCTGCTGCTGGCTGTCAGTTCAGGTACTCTCTCTCTCTCTCTCTCTCTCTCTCTCTCTCTCTCTCTCTCTCTCTCTCTCTCTCTCTCTCTCTCTCTCTCTCTCTCTCTCTCTCTCTCTCTCTCTCTCTCTCTCTCTCTCTCTCTCTCTCTCTCTCTCTGAGATCTTAATTAGTTTCAAATTAGAGCTATTTTTTGTTTTTGTCTTGATTTAAAGCTCATATAAGATATTATAAGATTACACCTCTGTTACTTTATTCATTCGGCCAGAGGTCCATAGGATACACATTTGATAGTTGTGTCATCAGGTCGAATTAAGTACATAAATATTTAGATAGATTTTCTAATTTTGAGTGTTTTGACTTGGTTTTGAACTTAATATGTAATATTAAATGGGAATAGATTATATGGATATTAGAAGATCCAATTATGGGGTTTATTTATAAATACAATCATGGATTATGTAAGAGTTGTATACTCATTTTAAAAATAAATAAATAATTATAAAATTATCATATAAAAAATTAACTTTTAATTGTAAATCTCACTCTTTTTAAAAAATAATGCGCTACACTTATACTATTCATAACTATATTTGTAATATTTTGTTATTTTATTATAAATTATATTTAGAGTATTATTTGAAATTATATTAATTTACAAATTTGTATTTATAATAGCACTTCTCATATACACTACAAAAAAATGGATTTTTGTGATCATTTATTTGCGATGAAAAAATTGTTTACAATTAATGTTTATTGTAAATAGTTATTTTGCTGGAATTAAAAAGTTGTTAATAAGCAATTTTTTGTAGTGGTAGGAATAGTTACGCACCACGGACCATAGATTAGCATTTGTGGATTGAGAGTGCATCCGTACCTACTGCATGAGTCATTTACTCAGCTATAGAATACAAACGTAAATGATCTTTAATGTGGATTGAGACGGATATCTTTATCAAACTTGGAAAAAGACTGATATAATAATATTATTATTATTATTATTATTATTATATATATGTAGAGCATATTCGAGAATTATTTTCTTTTTTCAGCCATTACACATACACATGAAATAAACCCCATAATTGGAAATAATAATTAAAAAGCTAAACCGACTAAAAACATAAAGAATGATCGGTCCATCTCCTTCTTCCAACCTTTGGGCAGGGACAAGTTGGGATTTTATTTCTTTTGCTACAAAAATGAAAGCTTTTTATATATATTTTTATAATACCCTTAAAATGAATACAAATTAAGTTTCTCATATGTTCAAAACAAATATTTGTGTCGACCATGAAATTAAACCATGTTTGGAACCCCGCATGTTGATCAAGCCGGACAGGAGCATTGTGTATTACTTGTAATCGTGTCTTTCACTTTCTAAGTGTATTTTCTAGGAAATTGGCATCGATAAAAATAAATTCGACAAGCTCTTGACCTTGGGCTTCGATCGGCATTGACAAAGCCTAGCTTTGGAACATCTTTGTGATTGTAAAACTTTGCAAACAGGAATGGATGAATTAGACAGCTTACTAATTACGATAACATTAATCCTTGTCATTGTCAATCTAATCAAATGACATTTATCCCGTGCCAAAAATGCTAAATGTATACTTAAGGTTACGTTTGGATGTTGAGAGTATTTGAAAGTATTTGTAAATAGTAATAAAAAATAAGTAAAAAGTAATAATAAAATATTGAATAGTAATGAAAAAGTAATGAATAATAATAAAAATAGGTGAAAAGTAATAATAAAATAATAAATAGTAGTAGAAAGTGTTTAAAAATATTTGAGAAATGTTTGTTTCCAAACCTAGCAAATCAATCAACACGCGACACACGTACTCTACACAACCATGCAGCCACCACACGACACACCCCATGCAATATTATCCCTCACTGACCTTTACATGATCTCATAAATGCATCCCTAGGATTATGATCTGCTTAAATGTCTAAACTCAAACACACCGTTAAAAAGATAAATCATGTGGCTAGAAGTTATAGAGAGAAGCACCTAAAGGGTTCTAAATATATAGGCAAAGCTGAGACACATGCCATCTAATATTTAGAGAAGCTTGTGATCTGTTAAGGAAATAATGAAAAATAGAGATAGGTGAAGAGTGGAAAATGGTAAGGATATATGTATCTGGGGTTGCAAATGGTTACTAGTGCCTACCTCTTATTCAATTCAATCCCCTGATAATGTGTTGAGATTTGATTCTCGAGTATGTGAACTGATAGATTAAGAGAAAAAAGAGTGGAAAGTCGATTTGATCAGAGAGATTTCAAATAAAGAACAGTCAGACATTATATGCACTATTCCTATCAGCAGAACCAGAGCATAAGACAACATATATAGGGGATGTCTAGAGATGGCAAGTCTTATGTGAGAAGTGCCTAATATGTTGAAAATCAAAGAAGTAAAGAGATGATAAGGTAAGCATCAATAACAGGTGAAGGGAAAGAAAAGTGGAAGCAATTCAGGGCTCTAAATATAACAGGAGCGTAGAAGCATCTTGTATGCAGAGCTTTGAACAACATTCTTCCTACAAGGAAAATTTTGAAAAGAAGAAAAGTTCTAGAGAAATCACAGTGCCCAATATGTATTCAGCAGAGGGAAACAGTGACCCGTGCTCTCAAGAGTTGTCCATCTCCTTCGGATTTGTTGACACTAAGGGGAGCCCTGTACAGAAGTGGAACTCGAATATAGATGACTTTGAAGAGCTATGGATAAGATTCTTTAGAGAGCTAGCAAAAAAGATGTTGAAAAAGTGGTACCTAGAAGTATTTGATATGGGGAAGGAGAAACTATATGGTATCTAATAGTAAATTCTCAAGTCCAGATAGTGTTGTTCAAAAAGCACTAGTTTGCCGATGTGATTTTCAAAAGGTTACTAAGGAGGGGGGACATGAAGGGAGAAGAGAAGAGCAAACAAATCAAAGGAAAAGATGGAAGATGCCTGAAGAGAATTGTGTACAAGTGGATTTTGATGCGTTTACGGATCCTAAAGCTCAAAAGATAGGAATTGGTGTAGTATTCAGGGATCATAGAAGGCGCGCGTCTTAGTATCTTTGTGTGTACAAAAAAAATCTGTAAACTCCCATTTTGTAGCCAAGTGTCATGCTTTATGGAGGGTTGTGGATTTCTGTAGGGAATTGGGATTCAACAAAGCTTGTTTTGACGGAGATGCAAAAGTGGTGGTGGATGCTGTGAATGGTAATTTAGATGATCATTCATGGAAAGGGCAACTAGGAGGACTTGCAGATTGTGATTAGAACTTGCAGATGATGGAGTTTGTAGTTTATACATAGAGAGCAAAATGAAGTTGCACATAGCTTACAAAATTGGGTTTATTTTTTTTATAATAAAATTGTGTGGATATAATGTGTTCCACCAGAGAGAATACAGAAAGTTGTACCGGACAAACTTGTAACCATTTGAATTCTGAATGAAATGATGTAGGAGGTTTTATTTGAAAATAAAAGGCTAATCATGCAAATCTGCTTGGCTCATCACATGTGTCGATGGAATGTGTTCCACCAAAAGCATATAGAAAGTGGTACAAGACAAACTTTGTAACCATTTGAATTCTTAAAGAAATGATATAAAAATGTTTCATTTAGAAAAAATAAAGGCTAGTCATGCAAATTTGCTAGGCTCATCAAATGTGGCGAGTAAACCAACTCAACACCTATTATGTTCGAACGCTGTGTTTGAAGAGGATCATGTGTAACACTCACTGAGGAGTAAGGATATAAACACTCATTGGGAGATCTAGCTCTCTCTTAAGAAAGAGATTTGTTTGTAATTTTATACATTTATTCATCAACTATCCCAAAATGGAAATACACTGCATATAGGCAATGCTAAGTACCAAACTCTGACACCTAGTATAATATTCCTTAGTAGTTTCCCCATGACTCAACAACTTAATAGAATGATAATGAAAGCTACAACTTACCTCAAAATAGTAAACTATTGAATAAAGCTATAATGCGTAATGGGAGAAGCCTAGGCCCAACACTTATTCAGCATATCCTATGTGAACACAAACCCATCAACATCTCCTGGACCAAGGTCTTAAGATAGGCCCACCACCATTTCATCCCACGAGGGCCCACTTCTTTTGCTTATCCTTTAGCTGCATCCATCTAGGGTTTCTTCATAACACTACCCCGCTGTTTTGAACACCTTGTCCACAAGGTGTGGGTAGGCCTCCTTCAAGGGACGACATGGCTCTCAAGTGGCGTCTTGCGCAGTCTATCCTTGCCAACAAGTCAAGTCCACCACTGACATCCTATTGATTTGATGGACCCTTCTCTCCAAAATTTCTTCAAGTTCGAGCTTAAGCACACTTCTGGAGTCGACGGGAGGTAGCTGTGCTATGGGTACCACTATCTAACCCAGTTTCTTCTTCAAGAGTGAGACATGGAACATGAGTTGTGTGGACGACAAATCTGGTAGCTTCAAGCGATAGGAAACAAATCATATGCACTCCGTAGCTGGAAAGGGTCCATAAAACCAAGGTGCAAGTTTGACATTCCTTCGTTTGGCTACTAACATTTGATGATAGGGTTGCAGCTTGACGTATACTAGGTCTCCAACCTTATTTCCTTTCTTTCCTTTTTAAATATGCATACTTTCTCATCTGATCATGTTCTTTCGAAAGTTTTGCCTCAGTAGCTATTTGATCTGCTCCCTAAACCGAAAGGTGGGGTACACTACTTACATTGGTGAGGTCCTTGGTGAGTAGTTTAGTAATCAGGGAAGGGCTAGTCGTAGAGGGCCTTGAAAGGGGTCATCTAAGTGGTAGAGTGCTTAGTGGCATTATGCCACAACTTTTCCAAATGGATCCACAAGGCCCAATCTATAGGTCACTCACCCACGAAGCACCATAAGTAATTTTCCAAAGTTTTGTTCACAACTCAAACTAGCCATCTATTTGGAGATGGTAGGCCGTATTAAAGGCCAGTTCCACCCTTTGCTTGAGAATCTCTCCCCAAAATCTTCTTGCAAAACTTTGTCTCTGTCTGACACTATTGAGTTTGGCACGTCATGAAGTCTAAAGATGTTCTTGAGGAATGAGTGGGCTAGGGTAGAAGTAGAGTAGCGGTGAAAGAGGGATGTGAAGTGGGAATATTAGGTGAAACTGTCTACAACCGCCCATAGGCAATTATAGTTTGCATATGGGTGTACAAAGACCAGCAAAATTGACTGACACCAACTTAGATTGGTCGTTAGAGTAGGGAATTGGCGAAAATCGGTAGAGAATCGGTTGGCCAGCGACATCAAATTAGTAAAACCGACGTCGGCCAGTTTGGTTCCGCTTTGAGCCTGGTTCAAAATGTTGAACCAACCGACAGTGGTTCATCTATTTTTATTTTATTTTACACTTATACAAAAAGATGTTGTTTCGCATAAATGAGTTAAACAACTTCATTTTGGACTTAGAATTTGAAAAAAAAAACAAAGACAAAAAAAAAACTTAGTAGATGGCGGCCAAACAAAGCCATTTCAATCTTGGCATAAACACCCCTCGCCCCCTCCCTTCCATCTTCCTCCATTTCATTTGATTTACTTCCCTTTCTCTCTCCATAATAATTATTCGGCATTGTCACCCATTTTTCTCTCCCCTTCTAAACTCCTCCAAGAATGATAAAATTGCAACGCACGTAATGACGGAGCGGATCCCTCTCCTCCTCCTTCATGCTGCACGAAGCTTGACGTAAGATCTCTCCACTTTGCCATTCACCTTCAGGCGGAGGCCAAGCTCTCTCGTTCTCCTAATTCTCTCTTCCTAAGTTTTTGACTTTTTCTTATGCATTTTTTATTTTGTTGTAGATTTTTGAGCATGTGGTGATTTTGGTCGAATTGATTTGAGATTTTGAATTTGTGAAGTGAATTTGAGAATGGTTATGCAACTGACAAATCGACCATGGAACCAATTGGTACCGACCGTAAAAAACCAGTTCTCTCTCCCCCTACGAGTCGAATTTAGTCAACACCACCCCCTTTAAAAGCTATAGGTGCAGATTCAATTTTGGTAAAAGACGTTCAATAAAGTCTATGGTAATATGGGTCCAAGGTTTTGAGGGTATGGGTAGGGGGTTTAAAGGCCTCCAGGTAAGAAATTCTTAGGCTTAACATGTTGGCAGACATCACATGCTCTTACATATTCACAAACTTCAGATCTTAACCCCAGCCAGTAGAGTTTCCTCTTAACCCTATGAATGCTTTATCTAGCCAGGTGGGGCTGTTATAGAAAAGGTAGACTTTAGTTTTAAGGATCAGACATTGGAAATATAAAGTCTATTTTGGAAATATAAGCGCTCTTCTTTTACTAACAACTAGTTGTTGCCTCCTCAACTAGAAACTTTCTATAATAGATAATGCACCTCAGGGTTTCCCTCATAGTTTTGATTTTTTTCTTTCAACATATCCCAAATAGGAACATAAATGACTGAAAGGGCTACCAAGCTCTCATCTTCTCCCTTTCTAGAAAGAGTATCTATTGTTCTATTTTCGGACCATTTTCCGTATTCTACTAGAAAGTTATAGGTCAAGAGCTTGCTAACCCATTTTTTTTGCACTGTGGTTCCAACCTTCCGATCCAACAAGAATTTTAGGCTCTGGTGATCATTCCTAAAAATAAATAGCCTGCCTAAAAGGTATGGCTTCCACCTTTTCACTGCTTAAACCAGTGCAAAGAGTTCCTTATCATAAGTGGACATTCCCAAGACCCTACCCATTAAGGCTTGACTATAGAATGCAATGGGGTGCTCCTTCTGTATCAAGACAATACCTATAGCCTTTCTTAAGGCATCACATTCCACTTCAAATGGGTGGGAAAAGTTTGGGAGTGCTAGAACTAGGGGTTTAGTAACTACCTCTTTGAGAGCATAGAAAGCCTTTTCTGCTGCAGCTAAACTACACCCCTCTCATTTTTTAACAAATCTTTAAAGGGAGCAGCCACCCTTCCATACCCTTGTATGAACCTCCTATAGTAGCCAATCAGCTCCAAAAACCCCTTTAAGGACCTAACAGTATTGGGTACAATCTATTCCCACATGGCCTTGAGTTTCTCAAGGTTGGCTTTGACTCTTGGAGCTAATATTAGATTCCCTAAGTAAGCCACTTCATAGCACCCAAGTTTACACTTGGATTCTTTTGCATAGAATTGGTGGTCCTCTTCACTTTTGCTGTAAATTAAAATATCATCAAAAAACACAATTATGCATTTCCTTTTAAAAAGGTTTAAAATTCTGATTCATTAGACTTTGAGAAGTCGATGGAGCATTAGTCAAGCCAAAGGTCATGACTAAAAGTTCATAATGGCCATCGTGGGTATGGAAGGGTGTTTTAGGAACATATTTAGTTTTGACCATTATCTGGTGATACTCAGATCTGAGGTCCAGCTTAAAAAATATGGTAGAGGCATATAGTTCATCCAAAAGCTCCTCTACCACAGGTATATGGTATATGATATACGTCTTTCATAGTGGCCTTGTTTAAGGTCTTATAATCCACACAAAAAGGCCAAGAGCTATCAACCTTCCTTTCCAACAAAACTAGTGAGGAGTAAGGGCTCTGACTTGGCTAAATGACCCATGCTCCCAATAACTCCTTTATAATCTTCTTAGTTTCATCATTTTGGTAGTAGGAGTATCTATAAAGTCGTACTAAGATAGGGTTGGTTCTTAATAGCAATGGAATGGCATGATCATGGGATCTTTGTGGTGGAAGGCCTCTAGGTTCAGCAAAGATGTCAAGGTAGTGGTGCCTGATTTTCAGGAGGCTAGTTGGCATTGTAGTTGGTTCTAAGTCAGGTTCCAAGTAGTAAGCATGATACCCCCATTTCCCATCTGGCTGGCCTTAGGCACCTTTTCCTCTTCTACCAATTTAGAACTAGTCAGCCCTTTGAACATCACCGCCTGATCTAACACAAAAAATTGCATGGCTAGTTCATTGAAATTCCATAAAATAGACCCCAAGGTCTGAGGCCAAACCACACCCAACACTAAGTCACACCCAACCAACAATAGTGCATAAGCTTCACACCGAAAGTGATCGTTTTAAATAACAGGTGGGAGTTCCAACACTTTCCCAGCACTAGAGACTAACTCTCCATTAGCTACCTTAACTTGGACTTTTTCATGCATATTAATCTTTAACCTAACCTTTTATATACTACAACAGGGTCAATGATAATGACTTCCAATAGTCCCCCAATTTTATCCTCCCTTATAGTGTTGGTGTGTATAGAACCAGTGATAACATGTAGTGAGATCTCTAGTCTTCCTCTTAAATTGTTCAATTCTAACACTTTAATTTCAAGGTCTTTTTCAGTTAATTCCCCCATCATGGTCCCTTTCTCATCTGACACTTCACATATTATCTCAATCAAATATAGTCTAGGTTTCTGATACCTGTGTCCAGAGGTCCATTTAGACTCACAATAGTAGCATAAATCCTTGCCTTTATGGTCCTTCATTTGGTTTTGGTTGATTACTTGGATGGATAAAGTGAGTTTTGTGGATGGTTTATGAGTTTCATTGGTTGTTTGGCTAGATCTAGGTACTTTTCCTTGGTCGAGTGGAGATTTCTCCGCTAGGATTTTTGCAAAGCTATAAGCTACAATCAAGTTGGTAGGATTGAACATTTGCACGATAAGCCTCAAGCTACTGGATATTAACTCAAGATTTGGTTTTAGAGTTCTCCACTGCCATGTTTACCTAAGCCTCATCAAGGCCTCCATAGGGTCATCGTAAAAGCTAGAACCAAATCTGATAAGTAATGCCCTTAGAGCAGTGAACCAAATATGATAAGTAATACCCTTTAAGCAGTTGCAATGGGCTGACTATAACTCATTCCAAGTTTAAAATGGCGTTAGATGGGAAAAAATACATCCACATTGGGCTAGCTATAGCTCCAAATCTTAAGACTTGAGCTATTGTAAAACCACAACTCTCGTCAGCATTAGTGAGCTCCTATTCATAGTCCAATGAAGTATTTTATTGTGTTTTCATTGGGGGACTTTTAGCACGAAGTCCTTTTCGTCCCTTCGAGTTTTTCTCTCTCCTTCAGAAACCCTCAAAACGCCCCCTCACCTTCTCTTCACCATTCTCCCACATCGGCAATGCAAGCTCCTTCCTCTTCTCTCCCTCGTCTTCTTCCCGTTCCTTTTCGGTTCTGCTCTTCTCTCCCTCTTTTCTCTGTATTTTCTCCAATTCGTACTTCCTTTTCTCTCATTTTCTCTTCACGGATTGAAATACCATCATTTGTAGAGTGCGCTACAAGGACCACGAAGGGGTTGATCCCTTTCTTTGCCAGTGAACATTGCAAGGAGATTTGTGATTTTCTCCATGAATCGACTTGAGGGAAACCCTACATTTCGCAACACTCTCTCAATTTGGGTAAATTCTTTGCACATCTTGCTCTCCTTCTTGGTTTTGGTTTTTTTGTTATACTCTAATTTTTTCAGTTTTTGTTTAAACTTTAGCTACATTAAAGTATGGTTTCAAAGCTTTAAAGATCTGTCATCCAATCTAAGATAATTGTGTTATGTCATTTATGCAAAACAGAGAAAGAAACCGAGTTTATTGTATGGAATATGTGTGAATGAGTGGTTTGCTGCCAAATTACTAAAAAAGTGTGTTTTTTGTTTCCTTGGAAATTCATAACTCCTAGAACTTCAAGTTGGCTTTTTTTTTTTTTTTTTTTTTGGTTTCTATGAAAAGTTGGAAGGTGAGAGTTGTATTTTTAATTTGGCATTTTTGTTTCAATGACAATGAAAGTGCTTATAGATCAAACATAGTTTTGGCACAATTAAGAACAATGAAAGAATTTCTAAACCTCGAAGTTGAACATCTTAATGTAGCATCAAATTATTCATGCCTTTGATGCTATTGATTTTCTTGATAATCTGCTACTTAAGATTTTTGGACTGAATTATGTATAACCACAAAGGTTAGTGATCACCTTGTTTGAAGGGCCATCCTCATTTACCCAATAAGAATTTGGACAGACAATTTTTATGGAGAATTTTGTATTTTTTTAACTAAGATCTGTTTTAAATCAGTAAACATGAGTTGTAGTCCATAAATTTTATGGTGAATTATGTATTCTTTTATCCAATGCCTAATTGTCATAGACATATTACGAAGCCTGACAAAATCAGTAAACATGAGTTGTAGTCCAATTTTCAGTCCCACTCTCAACTCTCAATTTAGTATAGTCCAATTTTAACCAACAATAAAACCTTTCACTTGTAAATACAATAGTTTTAAATTCCGTACCGTACCAGCCAATACAACATATTTGGTATGGCCGAAATATGTCGTACCGGCCGGTTGTCTGGTACAAAACTGCTTGTCTGGTACAAAACACACAGCAGTTTTGTACCAACCCATATTTCGGCATGTGTTTCGATCGAACTGAATTTCGGTCTTTCACCCCTTTTATTTTACTATTTTTTTACCTCAATTTAGACTAGACTAATTACACATATATATTTATATATATAATTTAATCATATATTGACCATTATTTTAAAATATAATTTATATATATTTATATATAATTTATTTATGTATAGACTATTCCAAAACGATACACGAAACAATACAGGTATCAAAATATTTCATTCCAGTGTCTTGACCAGTACACCCACCGATACGGTATTTAAAACTTTGATCAATATAGTTAAATGAATCATAAGTCTGCTATCCAATTAAAAAATATGAGCTATTGTTGTAGATTTTCACATCAACATAAGTTTTCATTCATTTGATAAAAATTCTTTTTTAGTAATCTCAACCTAGATTGAGGAGATATTTAGCATTAGTCCATCTTGAAATGGCCTTGTTTGTTTTCAGAAATGAGATGAGATAAAAGTTTAAAAAAGAATAAAATATTATTGTAAGATATTTTTTTAATATTAGTTTTGTATGGAGATTTGAAAAAGTAGTATGAGAATTTGAAAAAGTTAAATTTTTTATAATATTTTATATGAAAATTTGAAAAAGTATAATGATGAGTTTGAGATGTGTTTGGACTTTTGATATCATCCTTGTAAGCAAACAAGGCTTAGTCACATATAAAGCTTTAAATACCAATCTGCTTTCTATTAAGAAACATTGGCTTGAAGCTCCAAAAAATTCTCAAGCATGTATGCACCAGTTATATAAATAGTGAATCTATCTCTCATAGTATTCTTCAAGGGAAGCAGGCTTTGCTTTGTTCTGAGCTTTGTTCTAAACCAGCTAGCACTTGTTCTGAACCAGCTAGCATTTCAGTTCTTCTTTTTGAATTGTTTGATATCCCTCTTTTTGGATTCTTAGACAACTTCCAACTTCTTAAACGTTATAGTAATTAAAACAGATAACCAAATATCTAGTACCTGATATATCTAAATGCATCTAGCTTAAAAAGATTAGTGGTTGCTCTGTACATATATATTTATCTGAATGCGGTAATTTTCTAAGTTTCATTCCTGCTTATTATATTCTCATATCTTTTCTTTCTCTTACAAATTTAGTGGTTGCTCTAATACATTTACCATTATGGAATATAGGAATTGATTACCTCTAGGTTGCTGCTCTTGATTTCTTTGATCCCATCTCATCTTGTTTCTCTGAAGGCAGGGTAAGAAATTATTTCCCCATTGAGTGAAAATTATTCAATCATTGAGTGAAATTTATTTTGTGGAAGTACTTTGGAAAAGCATATTGTTATTATAATATGCTTCAAATTTTATTTCACTTGTTATTTTAAAGTGTTAAAAACTAATAATAAAGGAAAAACTAGAACAACAGTTTACCTTGATTTTACCTTGATTTTCTTAGACTTTAGAATTTATCTCACTACACATGTATCACTAGCATTAAACTGAAATAGAGCAATAGAATTATATAGGCAATCAAATTGCCATAGACTTTTCTTACATTACCTAACTGCATATTGCTACAAATTGTTCTCACAAGATGTTTCTATAGGTGCAAATGTATAACATTTTTCTTTATATTTTTCTCAACGCATTTTTCAAAAGATAGCCATTAAGAATTCAACTTGAAACCCAAGTTAGTAAAACATAATCAATATGTTTTGCAGCTAAAGTATGATATATCTTATTGATCTTATTTGCATAGCATTAAACAGACATTGATGTTTCACAACTTAATGTTGCAACATTTTTTCATAAAGATCATATATATTTTTCTTTATGGACTGGATAGAAAATGTTTTACTGAATGCATGGCTGCTATAGAGAAATCATTGAAAAGTCATCAATGATTTCTCTATATATGTCCAATTCCCTTGCTTGGACTTGAATAAAAGGGTAAATTTTCTGATTCTTTGAAAATCTTAATACTTTTCAATGATAGACACACATTTTGATGATGACCCCTTCTTCACCACAAAATTACAAAGTGGAGGAAAGGGTTGTACTAGCACCCTAACACAAAGACTAATTTTGTGGTCCAAGCAAAACCCATAATGACGGTGAAAAGAGGCCTCCTTCAAAAAAAAAAAATCAAGGATGTGCATTTTTCATTGTAGAAGAGGATAACCTCATTTTCTCAACTTGGCTTAATATTAGTTGTGATACAATAAAAGGTACTAATCAAAAGTCCACAATAATATGGGAAAAAATTACCACATTTTATCATGAGTTTAGAAAATCAAACATTGTCAACCATACTAAGAGCTCTTTGATGAATCAATGGACCACGATTCAAAAATTGACAAATAAGTTTTGTACATATGTAACACAAGTAGGGGCATTGTACCCCAGTGGTGCAACAGAGCAAGACAATGTATATATCCAATTTCCTTTAATCATGCAATTGTGTAGGACTTATTTATAAACTAACAACTATTCAATATATCTTTGTAAATTAAAAAGGCGAAGATATTGTATAAACAGATAATAAGGTGCAATCTCACATCTCCACACTTGATAGGAAGAGAAGGTCACAAGAAACCCAAGTTGGTGAAGTTGTTGATATAGCCGATGAGGACCTGGAAATTCTTGTTGGGAGACATTTAGGCAAAGAAACTAAGAAAGAGCGGGAGAGGAAGTGGAAGTCGCTAGATGGAAACAATAGTGAGATCAAGATTACCTTATCTTAAATGACCGTGGATAAAGCGACGACCATGAAAGAGTGGAGAAATGCTGCACTAGAATAGCAGCCTTTGAACTTAAGAAGAGGATGTTCGAGGCGAAAATGATGATGGTAGATCAAAGTGGCATGAATGTCATGCAGCAAGAATATTTTTATAATATTCAAAAATGTCATGCAACCGACTTCACCCAAGTCGGTGAAGTTGTTGTTGATATAGCCAATGAGGAACTAGAAATTCTTGCCGAGATACATTTAGGCAAAGAAACTGAGAAAGAACGGGAGAGGAAGCGGAAGTTGCTAGAATGCAACAATAGTGAGATCAAAATTACGATAGCTTGACCGCGGATAGAGCAACAACCATGGAAGAGCGGAGAAATGTTGCACTAGAGGAAAAATAAGAAAGAATAGCAGCCTTTGAACTAAAGAAGAGGAAGTTCGAGACGGAAATGATGATGCTAGATCTAATGGCATGAATGTCATGCCATAAGAATATTTTTGTAATATTCAACTTAGAATTTTAGGAATCGAGGTCCAATTACGGAGGAGGTACATCTACATCTCCTTCAACCCTTTATGGAGGTGTCTCCTTCGACATCTAAGTTTTAATCTTGTGGACTGCTACAATTATTTTAGAATTTTAGTGATTGCCCAACCACATGTGGCTGGGTAGCAACTAAATGTGTGGACATCTTAGTATGTATAGGATATGCTTTTGGTATGTTGTGGTATTTTTATGGTTTGGATAGAAACCATGATGCACTAGGCCTGTTCTAATTTTTTATGATAGCAGTCTTGGGTGTTTGGTTTCATCTTGGAATTTTAGTATGCATATTAATTTGGCTGATCTAGTGTATGATCTAGTGTTTATTTTGGGTGTTGGTATGACAAGTTATCTTTTTCGAAGGAAGATGTTCTGTAACATGGATCGGGTGCACATTTCTATGGGTTCTGATGGACAGAGAATGCCTCCAAGGGGGAGCTTACGTTATTGTGATTGTATCAGAATTATCTTATTTATTATACAAAAAGTAATTGTGCTTATGTTATTATGATTGTGTCAGGATTTAATTGTTGCCTCACTAGTCTCCAAACCATTTTTATACCATCTTTCTAATTTTTTAGTTAGTTACTATCTTTCTACTTTAATAACAGTATACCTCCATTCTGTGTTATTTGATTCTAGTTTAATAACAGCATAGCCTTCCTATCATTATTCTATCATCATTCCAATTGTAATGGTGATATTTTAGGATTCTCTAATTTGATGATAATGGAAATGGTTGTTGTTAACACACATATTCACTTGAGACATTAAAGTTGAGAGAAAAAATAGTTGAAAAATAATAAGTTTATTGTTTCGTAAAATTATTAATTAATATATGATGTGTGTTTGCAAAATATTAAAAAAATTATTAAATATTATTAAAATATATAATTTTATATTATTATTTAGACTTTAAAGTGGCTAGTCCATTGTGGACTATTTAGTTAAAAGATGATGTTATAGCCAAAAGGGTAAGCTTCTACCTCCAATTTGGACTTAGCAATGGCTAGCCATTGCCAATACTCTTACAAAGACCTCACAATCTACTAGCTGACTAGTTTCATCCATCTCCTACAACCAAACCAAGGTCTTGCCTTCCATATCGAAGGATGCTAACCTGAATTTGTGTTGTGGCAATGTGTTGTGAAAGTTAAAGAATTGATGTACCTTGTATCGTAGCCTGTGAGATCATCTCCATTAAATATAGGAAAATCAAGCCTTATTGAGCGGGTTTGTACTTCTCCCATGGTTACCATTTGAAAATCTTGCTGCCTCTGGGAACCAGATAAAGATTTAGACTCTTGGTTTTTCTTCTACAGCTCCATCGTCAGCAATGACAGGTGCCTATTTAACGCCACCATCTGTGTCTCCAAACTCTTAAACTGAGACTAAGGCCTTATTTTTTCTTCAAACACATCTCATCTCATCTCAAATTCATCATTACGTTTTTTTTAAATTTTAATACAAAATAAAATAAACAATTCAACTTTTTCAAATTCTAAAATAATTTTTTTCAAATTCTAAAACAAAATTAACATTAAAAAATATATTATAACAATATTTGATTCTTTTTTTAACTTTTATCTTATCTTATCTATGAAAACAAACAAGGCCTAAAAAGCCTTCTTGAGAGAGGTGAAACCTTCCTGTAACTGGGAGAGACTCGTTCCTTTAGCCATCAACATTGTTTTTAACAAGGGGATGGGGGTGTCTCTTATGTCAATTTTATAATAGTCACTGGGGGGAAGGATGTAAACACTTACTGGGAGATCTAGCTCCCTCACAAGAAAGACAATTGTCTGTAATTTTATGCATTCATTCATCAACTGACCCAAAACGGGAATACATTGTATATAGGAAATGCTACGTAACAAACTTTGCCACCTATTAGAATATTCATTGGCAGTGTCCCCCATGACTCAACAACTTAACAGAATGACAATAAGAGCTACAACCTAATCTGCAAATGGTATACTACTTAAATAAAAGTATAACGCGTAAGAGCACTCTCAATAGAGTAACTATTTTTCCTTTAAAATAGACTACCAAAAATTCATTTTTTCTATTTTACCTATTCACTTTTACATTTTACCATCCATAAGCCTCTCTATTTTTCTCTATATCTTTTAAAATATTCATATTTTATTCCAAACAGATTTTTAAAAAAAATATGAAACAGCAAAAAGTCTAAAACACCAAAACCCATTGTTGCTGACGTTAGAGCTGCGCACGGGAGATGACGGTGGGCTTGCCGGCACTGAGATTGTCAGAGGTTGGTCGCCAGAGCGAGGGGATTCTAGTGAAGGGGCGATGTCGCCAGTGGTGGCCGGCGGTGATTCAAACGAGACTCATAAATGCCGAAACCCATTTTCGGTGTGAAAGTCGGGCGTGGGAGACGACGACAAACTTTTCGACAATGGGATCGTCGAGGGTTGGTCGCCGGGGTGAGGGGATGCCGGTGATGCCAACGGTGTGGCTAGGTGTGTCGAATCATGAAAACAACCTGTAACACCTCGCTCCCGAATATAGCATTTTTAAAATATTTTAGGGAGGCAATATGCTACTAAAACATTTTTTAACAAAACGCACCAGATGCAAACATTTTATAATAAATGAATCATCTTTATAAAATCTAAAGAGAGTCAGAGGAAACATATAATTAAAAATGTTGAAATCTCACGTGTTTACAAAAATATTTTATTCCCTGAAAATCATAAAATTACAACTAATGCACTGTCTAGGCCTCTGTATCGCCTTCCTGAATCAAATTCTGCCTATTGTGCATCATCATTACTTGGGATAGTTTTTAAAAGAAAATATAAAACACATAAATAAAAACAAAATTAGTCGAATACTCAATAAGTAATACATCATACAGTAAAAATAATAATAATCGATTTTCATGCATATTCATAGATACATATATATAAGATGACTATGATCTTTTCATAAATGCAGAACATGAATTTTCGTAGATGCTGAAAACATAAGTTTTTCATAATTGCTGAAAACATAAGTTTTTCATAAATGTTTAAAACATGAGCTTTTCATAAAAACGTGAACTTGCTTATCATATCATATCATATCGTATCATATCATAGATCTTCACCCACTATTGACCCCCCTAAGTTAGGGTTAGCAAATCTAAAAAATTTCGATTTCGCTCGTGACCGCGAGTTGTGGAATCCATACATAAGAAATACATATTGGGTGCACTACCAGTATGTACGACCTGGCATAAAAAGTATGATCATGATACTTACCTCTTAGCGTTAATTCCAAAAATCACTCCATAGATCATAACCTATACGAGACATAAATTGTCACTAATTTTCTAAAAAAACGTATCGTAACCTTCTAATTACATAAAATCATAACAAATAAATAATTTAATAAAATATTAAATATACTTTAAAAACTTTAATACTTTGTAAGAACTAAATCTTTATGGGCTTATACTACTTTTAAAACACAAGTCCATTCACAAATCAAACCAAGCCCAATATAAATACGCAATTTGTTTTGCAAAACACCTTCTTTAAAACATATACAATTTATAATATAAATCCTTAAGAAATTAAATTGGCCCAAGGCCCCCAAATCCAACGAGGAAAGCAATCTGGAAAGGAACAAAGCTCAATATAAATGAAAGATACACCCTGCGGGGATGAACTCAAATGATAAAAGCCGAGTGAAACAGGGGAGGGACCATTCTAGAACAACTAATACAACTCAATTAAAAAGAAGGCCAAACAATAGAGGAGAAAACAAGGAAGCAAGCATAAAACAGAGGAGCACGAAAGAGAGGGGTCGCACGATGAAGGGCAATTCACCGAGGTTCGCGGTGGCAACTGGGCTTCGACGCAGGAGTCTGGCGAAGTAACTAGGCTGGTCGGAACTTCTGGGCACCGGTTTGGTGTTTCCGATGCCTAGGGATGGTTGTGGGTCGATGGGCTTCACAGAGGACGAAAACCTACTTTGTTTTCGTCTGTTGAAGTAGGGGATTTTATGGGGTGATCGGCGATATCTAGGTGGTTGGTTTGGTGCTCCGACAAGGTAAGCTCTTGGTGGGTTGCCAAGTGGGTTTTTCTTGGGTTGGTGGAGAATTATGATGTTTTCATTTGCTGTGAGGGTGGGTTTCCTCTCTTAAATTTTTTGTATAATTAAAACTGGAGGTTTGGTTGGGTTTTATAGATGAAGGGGAAGGAGTTTTCATGTTTGTTCAAGAGGTTTGAGTTTGAATCTAGTTTCGAAATTGAACTAGTGATGAAGGAGTTTTTTTGGTTTGATTTCGATTGGGAGTTGATTTGAACTTTGAGTTTGTTCCAGATACTATCACGATGAGTATTCGAATACTGAGGATAAACACAACAAAATTTGAAGTCGGATAAGGTTTTGAGTTTAAAGTTTGAAGCGGGATTATGGAGTTAAATTTGAAATCGAAGATCAACTCAAACGAGGATATCAATGGTTATAAAAGGATAAATCCGAATGTGATGGAGTTCAAATGAAATAACAATAGCTAACACTACTTAAAATAATAATAATAATCAATTTAAAATATATATATATATAAATTTTTGAGTCGGGATGTTACAAACTACCCCTCTTAAAAAAATCTCGTCCTCGAGATTTGGATGTGCTAAAAAAAACTTATCTTTATTAAAAACAAATACTAGAAAATCAAACAATAACTTGCAAAAACACTTATAAAAAATCAACCATGCCTAACATGCCTAAATTAAAGTAAAATAAAATGGCTTATAGAAATATAACTAAGTGAAACGATCGTGTCCTAAAGTGCCTAAGCTTTTGCCTCGTCTCCTTCATTCTAATCTTGTCCTGTTGTTCCATCTTCGAAAAGGTCATCGTCGTCCTCATTGACAAGAGTACTGGTGTCTTGTAACTATGCTAGGAAGAAAACTCGAGGTTGACCCATATTCTTCTGTCCATCTCTTGTAGCTTGAGTATTAACTGCGTTCTTCTCAGGACAATCTCGAAGGTGGTGTCCTTCCTTTCCACACATGAAGCACGTTCCGGTGCCCAACAAGCATCTTCTTGCATGCCTCTTACCGCACTTCTCACACATAAGGAGCCATCCTGACTCACCCTGACATGGTGGCCTCTAATCATTATCTCGACAAGGCTTCTTATCCCTATGTAATTCTAATTGAAGTTGTTGTTGACACTTCCTGTAGTTGATATTTTCTTGAATGTCTTCTTCAGCAATAGTAGCTCGGGCGACCAGCTCTATGAAATTTCGGATCTTGAGAGTGCGTACGCACTCCCTAATCTTGCGATCTAAACCGCGCTCGAATTTTTTAGCTTTCTTTTCTTCATCAGGGATTAAATAAGTGGCAAAGCGGAACAATTCCATAAACTGACAGGCCCTTGATTCACGGAGAGTTAAGGGAAGTATCGTTCCAAAAATACCTTCCTGAAACACTCCCATTTGATAGGGACTTCATCCCTAGTTACGTCTGCAAGATTGTTTGCATTGACTTCCACCATTTGTTTGCCACATCTGTCAAATTGAAAGTGGCATAAATGACTTTCTGCTCATCTGTACAGCCAAGTGCCTCGAAAAATTGCTCTAGTCGTTCTACCCAGCTCTCCGCATCCATATTGTTTGCTTTACCATCGAAGATAGGGGGATGCTGGCGAGAGAACTACTCTAATGTACATCCCGCTTGTGAGGTCCTATTTGCTCCCATATCACCGTTAATCATCCTTTGAAAAAAATGCGTCGTCGCAGCAGCGAGCACTTCAGAGTTTTCGTTTTGTACCATGTCACCCTCAGAGTGGGGAGTACATGGATTTCTCCTAGTGGATGCCATTCTAACGTGTTTAAAACAAAACTCAATCAAAATATTTTTAAACATAAAAGGAAACTATATAATACTTACACAGTGTAGAACCTGACTTAGAGAGGAGATGACCTAGACTTTCTTCATTTTTTTTAATTATTAGCATTTTTTTTTTTAAACCACTATGCTTTAAAAAAGATTTTTTTTTAAAGATTTTTCTCTCTTTATTTTGAAAGAATAAAATCCATAGATTTAACCTGTCTCTGATACCAAATTGTAACAGCCCGCTCTCGAATATAGCATTTTTAAAATATTTTAGGGAGCTAGTGTACTACTAAAACTTTTCTTTGCCAAACGCACCAGATGCAAACGTTTTACAATATATGAAATAATTTTTATAAAATTTAAAAAGAGTCAGCGAAAGCATTTAATTAAAAATGTTGAAATCTCACGTGTTTACAAAAATATTTTATTCCCTGAAAATCATAAAACTACAGCTAATGCACTATATAGGCCCCTGCATCGTCTCTTTGAATCAAATTCTGCCTGCTGTACATCATTATTACTTTGGATGATTTTTAAAAGAAAACATAGAACACATAAATAAAAACAAAATGAGTTGAATACTTAATAAGCAACACATCATACGGTAAAAATCATAATCATTGATTTCCATGCATACTCATATATACATACATAATAACATGACTATGATCTTTTCATAAATGCTAAACATGAATTTTCATAGATGCTGAAAACATAAATTTTTCATACATGTTGAAAACATGAGTTTTTCATAAAAACATGAACTTGCTTATCGTATCATATTATATAATATCATTTCATATCATAGGCCATCATCCACTGTTAACTCCCGTGAGTTAGGGTTAGTGAGTCTAAAAGATTTCGATTCCGCCCGTAGCTGCAGATTGTGAAATTCATATATAAGGAAGACATAATAGGTGCACTACCAGCATGTACGACCGGCAATGCAATATGCACATACTTAGATACCAACTTCATATTATACATAAACTGCTTACATATCTTATCATACTTACATACGTATCATAACATAGATTTCAAAAAAAATCATATACTTTTCATAATATGTCATGATGCATGCTTCCTTACATAAATTCATGATCTTTATAAAAATTTATACATATTCTCACATAAAATCATGATTTTTTATAAATAATTTTTAATACATAAAACATGAGATTTCATAATATCTTAATGCGTAAACTTTTCATAAATCCTACATATGGATTTTCATAAGTTTTCATGATTTTGATACATAAAAAAGGCTTCCAAATGATGGCCATACATACATTTATTTTTATAAAAACATGTTTATCGCACATGCGTGAAAGATATAATCATGCTACTTACATCTTAGCGCTGCTTTTAAAAATCACGCTGTAGATCGTAACCTATACGAGACACTAATCCTCATTAATTTTCTAAAAAACGTATCGTAACCTTTTAATTAAATAAAATCATAACAAATAAATAATTTAATAAGATATTAAATATACTTTAAAAATACTTTAAAAACGCAAGTCTATTTATAAATAAAACCAAGCTCAATATAAATACGCAATTTGTTTTGTAAAACACCTTCTTTAAAACATATACAATTTATAATATAAGTCCTTAAGAAATTAAATTGGCCCAAGGCTCCCAAAGCCCACGAGTAAAGTAATCTAGAAATGAACAAAGCTCAATATAAATGGAAGGTACAATCTACGAGATGAACTCAAAGGATAGAAACTTAGTGAAATAGGAAAGGGACCATTTTAGAAAAACTGATACAACTCAATTTAAAAGAAGACCAAACAATAGAGAATAATACAAGGAAGCAAGCTTACGGGAAGGGCATAAAACAAAGGAGCTCGAGAGAGAGGGGTCACACGCTGAAAGGCAACTCATTGAGGTTTACGGTGGCAAATGGGCTTCGACGAAGGAGTCTGGCGGCGTAACTGGGCTAGTCGGAATTTCTGGGCACCGATGTGGTGTTTCTAATGCCTATAGATGGTTGTGGGTTGATGGGTTTCACAGAGGACGAAAACCTGCTTTGTTTTCATTGGTTGAAGCAGGGGATTTTATGGGAGTGATCGGCAATTTCTGGGTGGTCAGTTTGGTGCTCCGACGAGATAAACTCCTTTGTTTACTTCACTTTGTAAATAAATTTTAATATAATATATTCATAACTAAAATACTTTTGGTTATTTTGAGAGAGAGAGAGAGAGAGAGAGAGAGAAAGTTGCATGTGCCAGGGTTGAATGATTTGGTTCATTGTGAAGTAGTATAGTAAATTTTAAATATTGTATAAATTAATTTTTGTAAGTCAAAAGCTTAATATGACAAGGGATGCTTGCAAACCAAATGATAGATTTGGATCTATACATCATATATCCGATATCTCTATTGTTCATATCTGTTATGGGCTTTTGGTTTGACTAGAACAACGGCCACGTGCGCTGTCCACAGAGCTGCAATGCAGCTCATTGGTTAACTACGGGACCATTCTTTTATGAGTGCTGTTCATTATCTCAAACTATATATTTTATATATTTTAAAATATATTTTTTATTATTTTTTAAATTTTAAATTTTAAATTAATTTTATTCTTATTAGATTAATTATTGTTTTTCTATTTTTTTTATCTATATATTACATATTTATTAGAAAAATAAATAAAATAAAATAAATGTAATGCAGTATGGGAATGATAAATAGAATTTTTGTTTTTCATAACCCCCGAGTACTCGAAAGTCGAAACAGGAAAAAAATCCGTATTCGAAGAAAGGGAGAAAACCCCAATGTCTCTCACGGCAATTCTCACCCTTTTCCTTCTCCTATCAACACCCGCCGCATCATTTCCCACAACCACCACCGACGATGCGCAGTCCGCGTACAAGGCCCTCGAACAGTTCAACTTCCCCGTTGGTCTGCTCCCCAAAGGTGCCTTGGGCTACGAACTGGACCGATCCAACGGCAAATTCAGCGCATTTCTGAACGGTTCTTGCAGTTTCTCCCTCGAGGGTTCATACGACTTGAAATACAAGTCCACCATCGGCGGCTACATCTCCCAGAACAGGCTCACGAGCTTGAGCGGTATCAGCGTCAAGATCTTGTTCTTGTGGGTGAATATCGTGGAGGTGGTTAGGGACGGGGACCAGCTTGAGTTCTCTGTGGGTATTGCTTCGGCTTCTTTTCCTATCGATAGTTTCTACGATTCCCCGCAGTGTGGGTGTGGATTCGATTGCGATAATGGCCGAGTAAGGAAATTTAAATTCAATCCTTTTGTATCTTCCATGTAATCTGAATTTTAAACTCTTATCAATTTCTTCTTCTTCTTCTTTTGTGGGATTTGGATGGTGGGGTATATTTCACAAGAGATAAATGGCAATAGGTTTCGGTTATATATCGCAAATGATGAATTCTAGAACAAAGTCTTTTGGTTTACTGATGTTTGATTATTTAACTTTTGAGTGGTCGTTTATATTTCTTGTATAGAAATTCGATTTGTACAGAACCACATGCAATGAAAATTAATAGTTACTGCGGTTTGTTTGATGTTCTGGGAATATGGTTGTGATCGTGTTTCGAAAACACCGTGAGCTAGCCTGGTGGGAGAGAATGGAAATGTCTTCAGTACTTTGTTTTCATGTCGAAAGGAGACCTTCTGTTACGGACCTTGGCAGTGAGAATTGTGCCACGTGGATTGGGGAGGAATAGGCGAACTGGAATCATTCCAAAAATTGTTGAGCTGAATAGCTCTGTTGAATTGGTTTTATATTGGGCGAAATGGGAAAAAAATTCGGACTCCGCTAGATTGAAGTGGGAGATGTATTCAAGATTAGACTCCGGCATGGTGTGCGTAGTTTCATGGTATGGTTAATCAAGGAGGTATCCCTGATGTGTACACTGTACAGTGTTGCTGCTCTTGTCAAAGACATAAAGAGGTTTCTATGGCAGATCATCTGGAGTAACGACAAAACCCTTTTTTTTTTTTTTTTTGTTAGCATTTTCACCTTCTGCGCTTTCATCTATCAAAAAGCCATCTTTCTCCAAAACGTCTACATTTTCACCTTCCAGCTCTCTCTGTGAGCTTTTTGTTTGTACATATTTTCTTGGGTCTACTTTTCTCCTATCCAAAGCTCACTTTTTCTCCTACTCAAAGCTCCAACTTTTTTCCAATTCTTGGGGGTACAAAGGCAGCAGCGTGCCAACCCTAAATTCGTGGGCCAGTTGCTTGCCGTTATACTCTTCATCAAAACTTCCTTACTTTTTAAATCCAAATGTAAGCAGAAAAAATAAATAAATAAAACGAGATGAAAAAAGAAGCAAAGATCTGTGGTCGTCTAGGTAGGAGAAAAAGCAGAGCTCGTGAGGAGGAGAAAAGGCAGAGCTTGTGGGTAGGAGAAAAAGAAGAGCTTTGGATCATCAGCTCTGATCCCTTTAATCAGATTTGAATTCATCACCCTTCTTGAAATAATTTTCTCTATTTATCATGTATATATGATGTCGGAAATGATACAATTATCACCATTTTTATAACTTATTTACAACTTTTTTTGTATCTAATTTTGTTTTTATTGTTTAATTTTTAATTTTTCTTAATGATTAAAGATGTAAATGTTAATAAAATTATATTTTTTTTCTTAATAATTAAGAATATTAAAAAAATAGTTAAAAGAAAATGATAAAAAATTTTAAAAAAAAATCCAAATACACATATAAGTTGTAAAATAAGTGTAAAAGCATGGTATGTCTATCACTGCTCATATGATTTTCTACCCTTTTTTGGTGTGTCTCTGATGAGCTTCTCTTGATTTTCTACCCTATTAGCCATGAATGTCAGAAGGTTTATGGCCTGAGGGAAAGACAATGGGGATGGAGATTGGGGCCTTGGGGGGAGAGGGAACGTGTTTGTTTCACGTGGAACAGGAAAATAAAGGGAGAGAGGAAAACAGATTAATGACGTCACTCAAATATATTATACATGTAGGACGCGGGGTTGCGCCGAGATTATAACCCCAGTTTCCTAAAGTATCATCAATTTACAAAATGCAACCCATTTAAAAGAGAGTTGTAAAGAGAGTTGTGTGTGTATAATTTTCCTTTAGATATCTAGCAGTCTTTCTCATTCCAATGCAAGTTTTATTCAAAAGGCCCATGATTGGGCTGTTAGGGGCCTATACAATATTCTTTCCTTAAGAGGGGGTGAACGCAAGCTCCTGCATACCCCTTCCAAGAAAGGGAAGTTAAATGCCCCCTTTTTATATTTGTTCTTATCCCCTGTGATAACAACTCACGGACTACAGTCCCCCAATATCTGTTAGATTGGCCAAGTTATTCAGCCATCCCCCAATTTCCACACTGGGTAGCGTTTTATTCAGCCAAGTTAGATTGGCTTGGGTCATAGCAAGAAGCATAGTGGACCTTTTTAACTCTTGGAGAGGGTTACGTGATTGCCCATAAATTGCAGCAGGGTGGAAAATGGGGACCTATTTTCCTTATATTTCTAGAGGAAAGTGAATGATAGAAATTTTAAGAGTGTGAATGGATGATGAAGGAGCTATTGAACTGTTGTTCTCTTTCCTTGTATGACCATCGTGATAGAGTTAGGTCTTGTTTGGATAGTGAGACGAGATAAGATAGTTTTAAATGAAAATTGAAAAAAAAAATTGAAAGAATATTATTTTTTTAATATTATTATTCTTTAAAAAATTAAAAAAATGAATTGTTTATTATATTTTATATTTTATGTAAAAAAAATTGCTTCTTATCGAAGCTACTATTTACCTGCTGAGAGTTACATTGCTGATATGTGATGTGAGAAACCTTAACATACATAAATAATGATTTATGCTATGGCAGTTTGTAAATTCGAAAGATCTATGTATCATGTTAACTCTAGATGTTACGGTTGCATTTGGATGTTGAGATGATCTGAGTTAAAATGTGATTACTATTTTTTTGTTGGTTCTTTTGAGATTTGTGAATGATTTTGCATGTGCTTTTGTTCACTCGATTTTTTTTATAAGTCACTCCTTGACTATCAGCAGGCAAGCAATACGATGAACTGTTACTGAATTTGTGTCATATTGTAGAGCTGAACTAATTTGTGCCCATACATTGCAGCAGTGTGGAAAATGGGTACCTATTTTCCTTATATGGTGTATCTAGAGGAAAGTGAATGATAGAAATTTTAGGAGTATGAACGGATGATGAAGGAGCTATTGAATTGTTGTTCTCTTTCCTTGTCTGACCATCGTGAGAGAGTTAGGCTCCGTTTGGATAGCGAAACGAGATGAAATTATATTAAATAAAAGTTGAATAAAATATTATAAGAATAATTTTTTTAATACTATTATTCTTTTGAAATCTAAAAAAATTGAATTATTTATTATATTTTATATAAAAAAAAAATTTAAAAATTGTAATAATAAAATGGGATAAGACAAAACCGTTTCTTTATCCAAATGGGCCAGAGTGAAAAGAAAGAAGAATTCTCGTGTGAGGTATGGCTATTTGTTTGATGCATCTGTGCTCAGGGGTCCATGTTTTCTTCTTATCGAAGTTACCATTTACCTATTGAGAGTTACATTGTTGATATATGATGTGAGAAACCTTAACATACATAAATAATGATGTATGCTATGGTAGTTTGTAAATTCGAAAGCTCTATGTATCATGTTAACTCTAGATGTTACGGTTATATTTGGATGTTGAGATGATCTGAGTTGAAATGTGATTACTATTGTTTTGTTGGTTCTATTGAGATTTGTGAATGATTTTGCAGTTGCTTTTGTTCACTCAATTTTTTTAATAAGTCACACATTGATTATCAACAGGCAATACGATGAACTGTTACTAAATTTGTACCATATTGTAGAGCTGAACTAATTTTTGTTCGTCAACAGTGCAGTTGCCTTCATCTCAAAAGCTTGTTCCTATCTTAAAAAATAATAAAATAAAATAAAAGGAAAAAAACCCTCAAAAGCTTGCATTTAAAATCTTAAGAATTTCGAAATAAGTAAAGGAGTATACACGTCTATAACAATTTTTTTTTTTTTTTCTAGTTCTCCTAAGAAATGAAGGGAAGAAAGTCATGTCTATAGAATATAGGGCACCCTAATTTCGGATGAGAAAGTGTTGTAATATGTTAAAGAACAAGTTAAATAAGGGAAAGGTTGAATGTTATATGGGCACACATCCTCATTCCATCTGTGTTTCTTTTGAACGAAACGGCCTCTGTTGGTGTTGCAACTAGAGATTATGAAGTTGGATGTTTTGTAAAGACTACAGCCGACAAGTATGAGGAAGAGTTCGAGCATATTTGGGATTGAGTTTGGAAGTTTAAAAAATATTTTTAACTGTATAAATTTTTTTTAAAAAAAATGATATGTTTAATAAGTTTATAAAAATACTTTACTCACTTAAAAAAGTTGAAAGTTTACTTTTTTTAAAAAACACTAAATTAAAATTTTTATCGAAAAATTCTTGTAGAAAAATGTATATTTTTTAAAAACTATTGTAACTAACTTTAAAAATGTTTTTGATACATGTTTATCAAATAGTAAATAGTTATCGAAATATAGAGCTTATTATTTAAACTATAAACTGTAAGTCCTAAAACTATAAACTATATTTTTCTATAATAATCCCAAAAATGCAAATAGTGGGAAATGGTATTTAGATTTCCAAGCATTTTGACCTGAGCTCTTGAATCTAAAGTGAGATAATTTCGAGTATGAGAGATATAGATATATAAAGTGACTCTTATAATGTCACTGTGAATTTTTTGGATAGCATTAAAGGATTAATAAATTATGTGAGACTCATTTTATGTATTTATCTTTCTTCAATTCTAAACTCTAGGGGTTTTGTGGAGATCCAAATCTGCATGCTAATGTTTTGTTTGCAATAAATGTGTTTATATATTGATAAGTTTCAAAAAGATCAGCTCCAATTAATGAGTTCTACTTCTATTGCAAACCATTGTGTGAAAATACCGCTTAATTTGTTAGTCACAACAAAAACCCGAAATACAAATACATTTTTTATGCTAGCTGATATGATAGGCTTCTAAATTAGTGATGTGTTTGGTATGTCAATTATTACAACATTTTTCGGTTACGGAGGCCGACAATATGTTTAGATGACCCTCTCTTCTTTTCTACGTGGTGCTTAATGGTGAACATCCATGCTTTACTTAATATAAATAAATGGTGAAAATTTGGGAAGATATAGAGATTAATGCGGTTTGACATTAGAATCTAAGTTCAATCAATGGTCTAGGATGCAAAATGGATTATAAATGGAATTAAATACAGGCTCTCAAATCCTCTCTACAACCATTTGGAGATGGAATAGGAGAAGAAGCTCCACTCCATGGTTCTCTCTTTCTTCCGAAGAGCATTAATATTAGTTTTATCAAAGTCATTTCTAAAATTTAACTAAAAATACATGTATTTTATAAATTTAAAATCATTCAAAGTCATATTAAAGTAATTGATCTAATATTTTATAATAAAATACTATTTTGAAGATAAATAATACATCTTCAAATATGAGAAGTCAATGCTACTGTTTAGACCTCTTTTTATTATTATTATTAAGTCTATTATGCTATCTCAAATATACTGCTTCATTTGATCGCTCTTTAAAATATTTTTATTTTTATTTTTTTACTTAATGATTAAATAAGTAATTTTTGAGTGTTTTGACGTATTTTTTATTTTTTTAAATATTTATATATACTAAAATAATATTTTTAAAAAAAAACATAATTTACACTAGTCGGCACGTTCACGGTCAGTGCTGGACCGCACAGTCGTATCGCCTTTTTTTTTTTTTCTGTGCTGCTGTAAACCTTGTCCTTCTTGGTATAGTCTGGTCCCGTTGTTATGCGCCTTTGATTGGGCTTACCATGCTTCGCACATATAAAATATAAATTTGAGTAGTGCTTGATGCTTCTATACTTCTTTAATTTGTCTATTTAGCTCTTAATAAAAATTGTACTTTTTTTAACTTTTTATTTCAAATATTTTTTTTTTTAAAAAAAAAATATCAATATACTCATAGTCAATTTATTAACTTTTAAAAAATTTAAATAAATTAAATACATGAACAGTCAAATAAAGAGATAAAATGAGACGATATAATAGTATTATTCTTTTAAATTTTAACCCCAACATCGACAAACATACCTGCAAATAGAGTAATTTTTCAAAGTTTATGCTATTGCTTTTATTTACTTGGAAAGATTTTGAATAGAGATATTGTAAGGAACTTTGTTAACTTCTGTGATTGTTCTTGCACTTGAGAAGTAATCTGGCCTAACAGAAATGCCAGTGGCGATGGAAGAGCATGAAGAAGAATGGATAGCAAGTGTTTGATAAAGAGACTTAAGATAATAATGGAATAGATGAACAAGGATGATGATGAAGACAATGACAATTACGCATTGGGAGTTTGAGGCCCCAATTTATCTATAGATGAGTTTCCAACAGAAATCACAAAATATTCCAAGATGCCCTAATTGCCCTCTTGGTGTAGGATATAACCAGCCTTACCAGTTTTAGAGAAAATATTAAACTAACCTCACTGTAACTAACTATCAATTAGCGTAAAATTACATCAACTGGGCCATGGGCTACTAGCAACACTTAGTGACAAGTAGAGGCCCATCAAGCCCAATCCACTTAACTAAGATCCTAACAAATATTTTTTAAGGGGACTGCTACCGTCCTCGTTATTTAGAATTCATTATAATTTCTGTTAGTTATCTTTTTTTAATATCATTTTTTAACCCTTTTAAATATTATTTTTTTTTATAAAATCATAATATTATTAAATAATATTTTTTTTAATCATTAAGTTAAAATAAAAAATAACAAAATAATAAAAACTTGGATCGGTGCACACCAAAGAAATTCAAAGAAGGGTGGCTTTAGCTTTTTACATTTTTCTAATTACTTAATATGAATTGGATGGCCTAATTTCTAATATTTGAAAAGGTGTGGATTCTATATAAATGCTTAACGTATATCTCTCCAAGTTAAACTATACAATTCGTTCAAGCAATTAAAAGATCGGATTTTTTTCGAAGAAATTGCTAGAAGTGATACATAAGTGTACGTATATATGATAGCAAAAGGTTCCCAATCAAAAGAACCTAAAGGAAAAACAGCCGTGCAAGTTTAAAGGTCCTCCATTACTATATTATTCTCATATTTTTTTTCAAATTATTTTATTATAATTTATAAAATATTCATTACTATATATTATTATTTCATTATTTTTTACAAATCATATGAAATGTTCTTAAATCTCATTTAAATATACATATGAGATGAAAAATCTATGAATAATAGTGAAAAAATTTGTGAATAAATAATGAGTTGAGATAAATTTTAAAAGTTAAATAAAATATAACTAGAATATTATTGTTTAATATTATTATTATTTTAAAATTTAAAAAAATTGAATTAAGATTTGAAAATATTAATTAATTTATTATATTTTATATAAAAATTTTAAAAAATATAATAATAAATTTAAGATGAAGTAAGACGATTTAATTGTTTTGGATGTACCACTGAAATGCATGAATTCCGGAAGGAAATTAAGGTCAAACCCAATCATGTTATCGCGGCTCGTATACGTAACTGCATCCAATTGCATGATACTCATGTATTCAGGGCAAGTTGTGCCCATTGTTGGCGTCACATATCCTTACTTTATTTAATGGGCAAAGAAATGACCGCATCTAACTTCCAACATAAGCAGTGTCGCAAGTTTAATCAAGAATTTTTATTTTTTTTCTTTAAATAATATTAGATACAGTATCATAATATGTAAGTAATTTATATTTTAATTAAAAAATTATTAATTATTTTTTATATAAATTCTAGATTTATTCGTCTTTTCTAAAAAGAATAAAGATTAAATATCATTATTCTTTTATTTTTTTTAATGAAAAACAGAATTAGATTTATAAATAAATAATAGGGACCTGTCTTTAGAACTGATAATAATTAGTAGTGGAAAAGTTGAAAACTAATAAACGTGAGCGAGCGTACGTAAATAAAATAAGCCGATCACATGATATTTCTTTACGTAATACTTTGTTGCGAATACCTATAAAAAAATAAATAAATAAATAAAATTGTCGCGAATGGAATGATTTTCTATATGGTCGAAGGTCCTCGATCCTACATTATTATAGTATCAAATAAGACACTAAAAAAAAAAGAAAAAAAGAAAGAATTAATATAGCATGGCGAGGAGTGACAAGGCATTGAAACCACGCACATGGACAGAATTTAGGATGTCCATATGAGAAGGTACGTTATATTTTGCTTCTTCTATGACAACTGATAAGCATTTTGTATCATCAACAGCAAATTCAACTATTTTAAATAGAGAAATGATATTGACACTTTTTAAGGATCGGTTTGTTTTACAAATTGGATTTTACTATTCACAATTCATTTCATATTTTCAATTCATCTCAACTACTCATTTCAAATTTTAATTCATCTCAATTACTCATTTTATTACCATTCATAACTCATCTCATCTCATCTCTAAATCTAAGCGAGCTCTAAATATTCAAGTCTCACATTATTTTTTTTTTAAATTTTATTTACAATCTCAAATGGAAGATTACATTGATCCTATTAATAAATAAGATAAAATGAAAAAATGTTATTTTAAAAAAGATATTATTATAATTTAAAATTTTTTTAAAATTAAACCTGCCTTGCAGTCTCTAAATAGAGATTGTATGTAATTTCTTTTTTTATTTTAATGAGTAAATTTGAGATTGGCAATCAAAAAACCATTTTTAATAATGAATTTTATTTTAAAAAATAATATGCAAGATTTACACAATAATTTTAAAATTATATTTAATATTACTTCTTTTTAATATAAGTTAGTATACAAAACAAAACCGAACTTGAATATTAATATTTGCAATGCATATACCAAAGGCCTGTGGCCTGATGGCATGACACTCAACCTCCAAATGAGAGGTCTGAGATTGGATCCCCCTCTCCAAATTTTCCAATATTAAAAAAAATATTTGCAATGCATACAACCGATCCATTAATGCGTGTTTTTTAATATTTTTGAAAAGGATATATTGTCTCCACCACATGATTTATTTTATAATATGGTGTTGGAAGATAGAATCGTAATTGGCACATGCCAATCTTCAAATGTGCCACCTAGCTAATTTCAGGCATGTACTAGCTATAGATATGTAGGGACATTGGAGTGTGGAAAACTCAATCATTATATATTGAAAATGTTATATTATTAAAAAAAAATGGAAAAGAGACGAGAGAATGGCTGCACAAAAAACCAAAGTATGTTTCTTTATCTCATTCATATAATATATCTTTACAATTTTGTTAAATTTTTATATGAAATATAATTAATTTTTTAATTTTTTTTAATTTTTTTTAATTTTAAAATAAATTTAATTCAAAAATTAAATTATAATAATATTTTATTCATCCCATTTAATAATATCATCCCATTTAAATTACGTAATAAATAAATAATCCAAGAGAGATTTGCCACATTTTTTATTCCCAATGGTAATAGAAGATGGCTACACTTGTTTAATTAAGAGTACTTGAATACAAATTATTGTTCTTAAGGAAATTACTGTAATTATATAAAAATGATATAAGATAAATATTTGTATCGTAGCCATTAAATAAGTTAAGTTGATAATTATGAAATTAAATCGAGATAATCATCCAATCAAATTATTGATTTGATATTATTTTTAACAAATAGTTTACTGAAAACATATATTTATATCAAGCTTCCACTTTTCTTCAAGTTAAAAGGGGAAAAAAAATACTAATAAGAAGTAAAAAATTCTTAAAGACCCCATTAATTAGAAGAAAGGGATTCTATAGTTTTGGAAGAAAGTCCAGCTTATATTCATTTTATTGTATTCTATTGTATCCAGGGGCAGAATTACATCATACATGTGGCCCTGTGGGGGGTGGGGGGCGAACTTTTTCAAAATATAGTATATTAATATATATAATTAAAATTACCCACAGATTATTTAAAAAAAAAAAAAATTACCTCCAATATTCAGGTCTCTAGAACCTTAAAAGTGCATAACTTTTAACTTCAGTAGTATTCAATTTATAACTTTTAAAGCTTAAAATTGCATACAAATTATTTAAAATTGATGTTATACGCAATTAGTTGAGAAGTTTTACCCACAGAATTTTTGAAATAAGAAAAGTTCATTTGACGCATCTAAATTTTAAGATATGCCGACATTATTTAAGTGATACAAAGTGCTAGCAATTTTAAAAAAGTCAAAATTTATTATTTGATTGATAGATTAATTTATCTAATATTAACTCTTCTTGTTTCTACTATTACTTATTATTGAGCAAGTATTTTCTGTCATAAAATTTTAAAAAATTGGATTGCGTACTCAAATAGAAGATGAGTTTCTTGCAAATTATTTACTAGTTTATATTAAGAAAGAAGTTGTCAATTTTACTTCAAAAATAATAATAAATAAATTTTATTCCATAAAAATTATCATCGAGTTTAATTAATTTGAAAGAGAAATCCTAATTAGATATTTTTTTTTTTTTTTTGTACTGGTCTCTAGCAAATTAAAAAAAGTTATCTTATAAGATAATTTATAAACATGTATTTTTTAAATAACCCTTTTTTTTATAGAATCACATGCAAAAAAATACATATTACTTATATCGCTCTGCTAAATATCATCATACGCTAACTCCGCCATTAATCGTATCTCTTCAGATGTTGTAAATTGTAATAGTTAGAATAATAATAGTTCATCTTAAAAAAAAAACAAAAAACAAATAGAAGAAAGGGATGATTATGTTCATAAGCAAAATACGAATTGCATATGTACGCGTGAAGATTGCATGCATGATTTGAAAACCAAATCTAAATTACTCACCAAATAATTTATTTAAGGTGGATTGCCTTCAACAATAGTGCGTTTTACAAGAGAGAAATCATATTTAAAGTTTTAGAAGGTATAATAATCTCAAAGTTTTAAAAAAAAAATTAATAAATATGAACAATAAAAAAAGTAGATGCATTTATCCAAAAAAAAAAAAAAAAACAGATGCAGATCGATAGAGTACAAAAACAAAACGAAAGGGATTTCTGGAATAGATGGAAAAATGCCATGGCTTGACCCTTACACACAAAGGGACATCCAACATCAACCGCCGGCGCACACAACTACATTCCGAGGTATATATCTTCCTCATGTAACGCTCAAGCCTCAAACCAGAGCAAAACCACCTTCATGATCGGGATTTCTGGAAATAGATGGAAAAATGCCGTCTTTCAATCCTAGTATTATTATTACGGGTAACATAGATCCATTCTTTATTTAAATGATCGATATTTGAAGCAATTTAAAATATGTGAGGAAAATATTGGGGATGGAGACTCGATCTGAACATCTCAGTAGGAAGAATAAATATGAAATTATTCCATTCCTCAGAATCAGAAGCTAACAAATATGGAAAAATGTTATACACCCGTTAGACTATCTAGTCGACTGAAATACAGATCCTCACTGCTTGCTTTTCAAGAGCAGTGCACGCAGCTCGGCCACGTCGACCTCGTCCATGCGATTCTCCGGTCTGTAGTAGCCGGTCACGGGGTCTGGGACCCAGGCCACCTTCTCGGTGGAACCCGCCGCCGCAGCGTCTTCTCCTGCCTTCTTCACCATTCTTGCACCCGATGAACCCCCTCCTCTTGCTGCCGCCGCCATTATTCCTTCTGACGACGCCGCATATCCACGCCTGTAACAGGGGTAACAAAATAATTAAAACACAATCACAAGGCGTTTGATAAAAGATCTCGGCATAGAATATAATTTTTTTCTCAGAAGAACGAGCATCGATTTAACGGGACCAGAAAATTCTGAAAACACGATCACAAGGTATTTGATAAAATTTTGAAGTTTTCGCAGTACCTGGTTATAGCATTAGAGAATCCATCGACGAGGAGAGAAGAGAAAAGTTTAGCGTTGGAGAGCGGGCGAGCCATTGTGTATTAATCGTGAGCCACCGCAGAGAGATTTTCCGGTGAGGAAAAAGAAAACCTTCCACGGCAGCGAGCGAATAAGGAGAGAGATAAGAGAAACCTCAACGTTTTCGACTCTCCCTCCAGAGAGCTTCTTTGGAACAGGGGAGGAGGCCAGGGCCTCTATATATAGAGCCGCGTTGCGAAGTAGGGCAAAACAGATGGGGCCCATTAGCCGTATATTTATTTAATTTTTGAAGAGTTTTTCTGCCTTTAAAAAATTAATTTAGTTAACGTTTCGTAAAAAAAGAAACAATTTAAGGAAAAGTAACTTAGGAAATTAAAAGAGAAAGGCACGAGAAGTAACGTCCACCCACATTAAAAGGACAGACCGCGTCAAAGCGTCCAATGCCTCTCGTTCCTTGCCTCTGGTTCTACCCGCCTGATCTTTTCGTAGAGCCTCATGCGTATTTATTTTTTTAAATGAAAAATAAATAATCAAATAATTTATTAAAATACAATGTAAATAATTAAATTTATTTATTCTCTTAGATTTAAGTTGTTGAGATAGGATATCTCCTATTACACATTATATCAAGTTGGAGATCAGTTTAAATTAGAAGTGGTTTGATCACTAAAAATCAAATTATCTATCTCATCTAAACTGCATAATCAAATGAGACATACTTTCCACTTTATTTTATTTAATTAAATATTCACATATTAAGTTCTCTTATTAAAAATGAGTATGAGAAATAGAATTAAGCATATAATGTAAATAATTAAATTTATCTATTTTTACCGATTTAAATTTATTAATTTAAAATAAAAGTTAAAAATTAAATAAAATATTATTTTTAATATTCTTATTTTATAATTAAAAAAATTAAATTATTTATAATATTTTTATTTAAAAAAATTATAATAATAAAATAAAATAAAATAAAATATTTTTTATATCTAAACCTAGAGGTGTAAATGGTCCGGTCCGAGAAAAATGTGGACCGGTTCTATTCGGTCCAAAAATTTTCCCACCCTAAATCAGACCGAATAGGATTTGGTCCATACCGATCCGGTCCAATTCGGTCCAGAGACGGTCCAGTCCAATCCAGGGGTACCCCATATGATTTAATGGCTAAATTTGATCCAAAATCTTGCAATAATTAAATATATTTTTTTTGTCTAAGTTTATAAATAATTAAATATATACTAGTATTACTTTCATAAAAAATAATCATCTTTACCAATTGTCAATTTCTAATCTCATCTAAATATTAAACAAAATATATAGTTATAACTTATAGTCCATAGACTTAATACTTATACTATAAATTATAACTAATATTCTATATTATATATAACCCATAGGTTGATTAGTTAATTTAATCCTCATAAGTCATATCAATTAATCAATGATATTAATGATCGTTGATCATACTTCATATATAGTTAAAAACAACATTAATAATTAATATTTATAATTGTTACATGTAATCATAATAAGAGTAATTATTAATTAATTAATAGTGATTTAGTGATACATCATAAGTTGGCTAACTATAACTAATAATACTATTACATAATTTACATTAGTATATTATAAATTTATATGTTAGTGAATAGTAATAAATTAGTAATAATATATTAAATAATAATAATATACTTATTACTTATAAGTTATTACTAATACTCTATATAGATATACTATAATTTATACTTTTATACTATAATTATTATAAATTATAATATGTTAATATTATAAGAGTATATATTATATATTAATATGTTATACTACTACTTTTAATCTATATTAATATTAATATTAAGATTTATATACTATTACTTATATATATATATAAATAAATAAAATATGTATGTCTTCGATCCGATCCGGTCCGGTCCAGAGGAGAAATGTTCTGCCCCTGGACCGGACCGGAATTTCCGGTTCATAAAAAAATTAGACCAGATCGAACCGAACTCTATTCGGTCCTAGAGTTCGGTTCGGTCCGATCCACTGGTCCGATTCGATCTTTTTAAAACCCTATCTAAACCGAGCAAAAGCTTTTGAGTTATATTAAGAATTATACTCTTATTAGTACAAAATTCTCTCGTTCCTTTGAGCAATTATTATTAGTTCTTCTCAAAAAAAAAAAATTACTATTAACTCTTTCTTTCTTAAAAATAAATATATAATAATTTTATATTTAGATAATTAAAAGGAAGAAAAGGCGGGAAAAGGGAAGCAGTCTGAACTCTGAGCATCTAGAAAAGGGCAAGGAAGGCGGCGGGTAGCAACCGTCCATGAACGTGGACGCGTGGAAAAGACGACGGAAGAATGAAAGAAAGAGGCCCCGACCGACCTCCGGGTCCAGGTGGAGACAGCCTGTTTCTGTCTCGCTCTTTACTCACCAAGTGATTTGTCTGTCGTGCACCTTTCCATTAGTATCTCTTCGTCTTGTTTTGCTATGGTGTGTGTTCTATTCTTTGCTTCAAATTTTTAGGTGGTTATCATTCCAACCCTTTATCAACCATCCTAGAATGAAGAATCAAATAATATGCGATAATGATTAAAAAATAATTAATTTGCAACTGGAAAATGCTCAGAATATGGCTGTGTAATATTAGATTTTAAGGACCAGAAATTCAATCCCCCATCTCTCGACCCTTTTTATTCATCAGTAATGTTAAATATAATTTTAAATTATAAAAAGAAATTTTAGAAAAAAGTCTCACATCATACACATCTACTAAAAAATACGATTTTATTTTTTTACTCTCTTTTATTTAAAAATTATGCTACATAAAAGCCTGCACATCATACGCATCAAAAATTTTAAAATATAAAATAAAATATTATAAAAAAAATAAAATCACTTTTTAATAAAAGATGTGTAACGAGTATGCAGGACGTGAGACTTCATCTAATTTTTTTTTTTTAATTTTTATTTTATATTATATTTAAAAATATTTGATGTGCGGGATATACAAGGTGTGGAGCTTCATCGCACCCAATTGTAAAAGTTTTGCTTTTAAAAAGAAATGGAATATATAGTTAAAAAAAATTAATTCAATTGATTTCAACTTTGATGATTTATCAATTTTCTTTATAGGACGTGTGCGGTGCTTCCACACTTGAGACTGAAAATATTATTTTTTATTTTTAAAAAAAATTATATTTGCAAAAATAAAATGTGTAGTTGTCGTGTACGCCTTTAAAAAAAAATAGTAAATATGAGACATATATTAAGAAAAAGTTAATTTTTTTAATAATAAATCTTATTCTTCTTTAAAATAAATATACGTCACTTTCATAATATATAATTATAAATAACATTACTCTTACTTGTATATTGTAAGCACTAAAAATTTAAAACAATAATACTCGCACCTAATGGTTTTACTGGATTTGCACGGATATTCGTGTATCAAAAAACTCCAACGAGTTACTGCCAATTTGCCACTTAATAAAAATAAAAATATTATTTGTATATAATTTGTATATTTTTTTTTTACGTATATACAATATATAAATATAATTTTTACGTATTTTTTAATTTAGTTATTCATATTTCTTATTTTAATTTTTCTTTTATCAAATTTTTATATTTTTTTAATATATTTTTTTAAGATTTAAATTGACGTAATATTATTATTATTTTATATTTTTGTTAAAGATATACGAGACCGTATAACTCCAACTTTACCCTAATAAAAATCTGGCTAAAAATAAAAAAAGCCATGCATGTGACGGTAGGCGTAGTCCAGACTCCAGGCTGTTCGTGGCAGACATACGATGCATCATAAAAATGGAGACTGCAGGTTGGATTTCATTTCCCTAGTTGGGGGGGTATCAGTGCAAAGTGAAATCCGTGAATCACACAGGCTCAGCAGTAGTACTACTATTCGGCCTGCATACACTCAGCATCTACAGACTTCGCTTTCATTATTCATTCATCCCTTGCGTAGACAACTGCGGCGCCGCCCGGCATGTATTTTATGCACCATGTTTTTAGTATCATTCATGCAATCACGATTATATGCATATATAGATTTTAGATATAATCATGTTTTTAGTATTATTCATATTTTTAGTACTATATCTCTTTATTTTATTTTCTTATTTGTGATAGTTAATGTATTTAATTTTTTTTAAAAAACTTATTTTACTTATTAAGGAACTGATTATTATTATTATAAGAGAATTTTCTCCTCATCCCACTCACGAGATATCCAAGAAGGGTCACTGGATCGCGAGCCCACCTAGCCAGGCCCTATCAAACCTTGGGCATGGGAGTGTCGCCTAATGGAGGTAATGGGCCTATTAAAATTACCCGGCCCAGATACCAAACTTGCCTATAAAGTAATTCACGTGTAGAGTAAAGTAACGACAATAGTTGATGGGACGACCTGACACCTCTCTAAAACATCTCATTCATTGAAACTAATACGAGGCGAACATAAACAAAGGTCAGTTTGTATTCGAAGGTGAACTCAACTCATCTCAACTCATTTTTATTTTATCATTATATTTTTATAATTTTTTATATAAAATATAAATTCCTATACACATTTTTCAAATTTCAATACACATTTTTTAAATCCTAACACACATTTTCAAATCCCAACACACCTTTTTCAAATTCTAAAATAATAATAATATTAATAAATAAATATAAACTCATCTCAACTCATCTCATCTCCGAATCCAAGCGGGACTTAGAAAAGCCCTTCATTTTCTAATAAAAAGATATCAATTCACAATCAATGATGTCTATAGAATAAAATAAGTTGGAAAGTTTCGCTGTATCAATAGCATTATTACATAACTATACACTATATTAATAATATCATCATAGAAATTGAAAGGGATCAGAAATACCTACAGTATCTCAACAGTATAAAAGTAGACAAGATTAGATCATGGGTGATAGGGGCTGTCAGGAAAATAAAAAAAGAGATAAGAACAAAGCAAGGAAGTGATACGCACATACGGCTAAAGTAAAATATCTGATTGCCTAGATATTTTACTTGACTATAAAATGACTCGAACAGATGAAAGAATGGAGACTCTGGCCGGCTGGAACAATTTAGGTGGTCTCTTCTTCTTCAACCTCAGCTTTCCCAGATTTCTCCAAAAGCAGCACGGCAAATTTATTTAAATATTTATCTATATTTTTTTCTGTACAGTGAGCTATGAGAGACTGTAAAAATTTTCATTATAGTGGATTTTCATCCCCAAATACCTGTGGACGTAGGCATTCGCCGAACCACGTAAAATTGTGCGTCCATCTCTCTTATTTCATCTGTTATTACGTATGTACAATCACGCCGGGATCTCACCGGGAGCCTCAAATGACCTCAAAGAAAGCTCAACTCGCACCAGTGGGTTAGAAATAATTCTTTCTCTCACCCCGATCCATTAGCCAATTTTTATGACCTTAACAAAAATTACACTAGTTTAAAGAATTCTGATAATAAAAACGACAAAAAAATCCATGACCCTAGGCACGATTTATTCTTCTAAGTTACGATTTATTCTCCTAAGTTTCTAGTATAAATGGCAACATCTAGCTGATACAAGGAAGCATCCTATACCCTCTCAATTATTGACAAGACTCCAAAATTCAATTCTAGTTTAGGTCCCGTTTAAATTTAGAAGTGAGTTGAGCTCATCTCAACTCACTTCTATTTAATCATTATATCTTTATAATTTTTTATATAAAATATAAATTTTTATATGTCTTTTTCAAATCCTAATATATATTTTTTAAATTCTAATACATCTTTTTTAAATTTTAATATACATTTTTAAAATTTTAAAAATTTAAAATAATAATAATATTAAAAAATAAATTAAACTCATCTCTACTCATCTCATCTTCAAATCTAAAATAATAACCTAGTTTAGATGTCTTAAGACTCTTCGCCCTCCAAACTATCTTCTCTCAACCTCTTTTCATTTGCACAGGTCCATATTTGAAAATGGAGGGGTGTGCTAGGGAGGTTCGTTAAAAAGTCCCGTTCTTAGGTCACTTTAGTGTATTTTTTTTCTTTTATTTTTTATGTATTTTTAACATTATTTTTTAAATATTCTTAAATATTTTTTAAAAAAATTACAATATTATTATTCGATAAAAAAATAAAAAACAAAATTAAGACTGGAACACCAAATCGGAATTCTATCGGACTCCTTATTTTTACATATATACATATATATATATATATATGCCACTACTGACTCCCAGCTTTATTACCCTCACTGTTTAGATTCTGTGGTACTGTGGCTCACAACTCTGCAGATTACAATGGGCACACCGCCTATGGTTTCTGTTTCGACTGTTGTTGTAAGTTAACATGCAGATATCCTGTCATTTACAGCTAGACGCACACTTCATGACATTAAAGACCCGCTATATGCTTCTCCTCACTTTTTCTTATTACAGTAGCTAGCTAGCTAGCATGCCTGCAGTAATGCTGCACGCTCTCGAGCGGGGCAGGACTTGGAGTGCGCGCGGTCCACTGCGGGCAGATAGACTCAAATTAAGGTTAGGATGGGGGTGTTAAAAAAAAATAATAAGAAGAATTGTGAATAATAATAAAAAATTAATAATAAGTAATAATAAAATATTAAATAATAATAATAAGTAATAAATAATAATAAAATATTTTAATAATATTTGAAAATTTTTCACTTTCTAAACGTAACCTAAATCGACCAGTCTTGATACTACCGGCTGAAAAGACAGGAAGTGGAATTTTTTTGCAAAAGTTTGAACGCGGTATTAACTATTTTAAAATGGAAGAGTGGATACTCGTCTTTAGAGATGATGATGTTAAAATCCCAAGACCAATATCTCCCAATCTTTAAAGTTGATACGGATCACTTTCAGATTTAGCCTACTTCATTGCGCATGTCATCGTAATTATTGCAATCACTATTCGCATTTGTGACTAAATCCTGATTTAATTACGGCTTTATAGAGCATTGATATTATTGGCCTAACTTGATGCTACAATTTGACTCATTTTACACTACTAAGGCCCCGCTTGGATTCGGAGATGAGATGAGTTGAGATGAGATGAGTTATGAATAGTAGTGAGATGAGTGAGTTGAGATGAGTTGAGATGAGTTTTTGTGTGTTTGGATTGAAAGTGAGATGAGATGAGTTTAGGTTGTTAGAAAATTAATATAAGTGGGTCCCATAACTTTTTTTATTTATGAATTTGTATATAAATAAATAATAATCATTTTATCCAATTACACAATAATAATTATCAATTTATAAATTTTTTGACTTCGTAAAATTATATAAAAAAAATCAAATTAAATTATATTTTAGTTAGACCATGTTAAAATTTGATAAATTATTTTATATAATTCTATGTTAATATTTGTATTATTATAAGAATTACGTTTTGATCAATAAAATTAATTTTGAAACATATATATATAATTTAAAAAAATACATATCACAACACCTATAGTAAAAACACACTTTCGTATCCATAAGTCATCAAAATTTGACAGTAAAGAAACTTATAATTTCTACAACGTTGAAAATGTACATGCCAAATTCAATAAGTTCGAATAATCAAACAACACTCTTATAAAACAGTTTATATATTTCACTTATATTACATGGCATGATGTCTAATTGTCCATTGTCCATTCAAAGACAATCCAAAAATTGAGAATGACCACAGAGAAGATTAGCATGGTCCCTGTGCAAGGATGACAAGCACAAATTAAGAAATGTCTAATACTCCATTCACAAACTGCACCTGGCCGCCCACATATTTCTGGCAATATCATCCCTAAATGCAACCATATATTGTGCTGATTCCAACGTCATGTTAGGATGACGTGCTGCATCTGCATCTTCACTAAAGGCACGGCCATTCGGATCAAGCTTCTTGTTGGCCCATTCCTCAAATATAAAGTCGTCTGGTGTTGTCATTCTAATAAAATTATGTAATGTACAACATGCGGTAATCAGTTGGCCTTGTTTCGTAATTGAATATGCAGGCATATTTCTTAAAATTCGAAAACGTGATTTTAAGACCCCAAATGCACGTTCAATGACATTACGGATTGATGAATGACGGTAATTAAAATAATCTTTGTAGCCCCTAAATCCCCGCTGACCAGCATAGTCACTTCTATGATATCTTTCTCTTGGATATGGGGGCATAAATCCTCGAGTACATGGATACGCTGAATCGACTAGATAGTAATGACCTGCTAAATGAATTAACACCACAATGGTTAGTCGTAGATAACTAATCATAGAGATTGAACAAAATACATATTAGTTTCAATACATTTTTTAATTAACATAAAAATATAAAGATTAATTTTTTACCGTCCAAAGGCCATGGAAAGTGGTTATCGACTTTACGCAAGGCGTCAAGGAATATGCGTGCATCATGGGCACTTCCCTCCCAACCAGTGTACACAAATGTGAACTTCATATCCAAATCACATACGCTCAACACGTTTTGGGCAATTTGGCCATGGCGGTTGCGAAATGCCTCGCGTACCTCACTAGGTACGACGGCATTGATCATGGTTCCATCAATCGCACCAATGCATCCCTCCAAAACAATGTTACCCACAATATTAAACAATTTGCTATAGGAATAAATAATTTAATCAAACTTTCAACATAATATTATTTGGATTTATTATGTACGAAAAACCAAAACATACCTGAAACCAAGGATAATTTTTCGGATTGGCCTCGATTGTTGGGTGTGGCCCTGCTGTGTGTGTTGGGTTAATAAGATGTGTTCCAAGTGTACAAAGCGCCCGCCTTACTCTCCTTACGTGCCGATTAACGGTTTCTGTTGACCGTTGAAACCGTTGAGCCACGATGCGTTGTTCTTCTCCAAGGCCCACGACTGAAACGAATATGCCTACTTGTTCCTCCACTGTTACCCCTTTTCTAGTATCTTTCAAAAAGTGATTGTTTCGTAAATTTGAACATAATGCACGAAAAGCCTCAACCTCCATTCGGAATAACTCTCGACAATTTGTCGGATTTCCCTGCAAAACTTCAACGGTATATTGATTTCCGCGCAATCCAATATTATGTAATGGCTGGCCTTGCCCATCTGGCAACATCCCAAGCCACTTCGTGATGAGTAAGGCGTCTTCCATAAGCTCTTCACTACTATCAGTTTCACCCCCATCATTTTCACCCCTATCAGAAAATTGGTTCACATACTCATCATTGTTCACACCATTCGACGAGGTTCCTGCTTCCCAATTCGCACCATCCATGTTAATGTCAAAATGTATGTCTTCTATATCATTAACAAGTGTTGAGTGCAAATTGCTTTCTCACTACATAAAAAAAAAATAACATGTAGATCATAAATACATATCCTTAATAATCAATCAAGTCTGGAAAATATCTGATATTCAACTCATATCACAAATAAAATAACAGTCGTAGCAGTCGTCTAGCATTCAGTAACTAAACATGCAAAAAAAAAAAAAAAATTGTCTCGAAAATAAACAACGACCAACGTGACATAAATAAATTATACAACAATTTAAATATGTTGTCAGGCGCATCAACAGTTTCGAGCCCACAACTCTCGCCCGGCAGGATCCATCATCAGGAAGGCTTGCTGCACTGTAGGGTCACATAACTCTTTTACAGCACGATACCACGTTGGCCCTTCAAGTCTCGGGGACATTTCGTTCAAAAATGTCATGCACTCTTGTAGTGGATTGTACCCTGCATTGCTGCCCAGGCTTGGGTCTGATCCTTTGCTTCGCTTCTCACTCCCAATATCGGCCCTCTCCCCCCAGCGCTTACGACGTGCGGACATAGTTGCTGAAATTTCCTCACATGTCGTCATGATTGCTTCTTTCTGGCTCATCTTCCCTTTGCGCCTATTTGATGATGAAGGTGTAGACCCTTTCCCCAAGCCCACATTATCAGTAGGGTGATGGGGTCTATGTCCACTGCCATCCGTGGGACCACGTCGAGCTCGCATCTCAGAATCAAGCCACTGCTCCTCATCACTATCTAGTGGTGCTTGCGTCGAGGCGTGTTGCAGGGTCCCATATGCAATTGATGCACCGAATATGGTGCATAAGTCCTCGTACCTAGGTAGGCCAGATGTACGAAACCTCCCCCATTTTGGTTTAACCTGTTTTCAACGTAGAAAACGCACGTCAGTTAGCTAAGTGTAGACACTTGCTTGAAAATGAAGCATAATTGAATAAATTCACCAATATATCATACCTTTATGGCATTTTCCCATGCCTCGTCACTCGCATCTACCGTATTGGTGACCCTATCCCAACCCATCCCAGTCTGACCCATCAGATCGAGAAATAGACGTAGTTGACTCTTCAACCTTGTGATTTTACCACCTACCTGATGAGCATCAAACACCCTCACATTGAGAGCGGTAAGCCGCTCAGCATAAGCAGTATGCTGAGCACCCGTGATCTTGCCAGGCTTTAATCTACCGTGTATGGAATCGTCATATAGCATGTCAATAAATACCTCCTCCATATCATTGCCCCATACGTCACGGTCACGTCGCGTGTTTTCCAAATCATCCATCACAAATAGCTGTGAGAGGATAATATGGCAATGCATGTAATTGTGCGAAGTATGCAAAATTAATAATTGTCCATGTGCAAAAATGGTATATTAGAGGGCAAATTTTTGTCGTCGGGGCATGTAGTGTAAATTATAGAAAATGAAAAAGAGCCTATCGTTTCGAATATAACCAAACAACCTCCACACATATAGGCTAAACAAAGAAACAATTAATATATACAAAACACATAGCAAGACTATATAAATTTAATACAACTAAGTATATAATGTAATGGTTATGGAGTTAAAGGGCGCATACCTGTTGAGAGGCCGGATGTCTACGTGAGGAACGCAAGTAGTACCGCTATCAAATGAGAAGAGACTATGCAGTATTAGGCTTCAAATGTCCAACAAAGCATAAGATAAAAATTAATGGATGGCATGATATGTAACATGAAATTTGTAAATGCAAGCATGTTATCAAATACTGCAAGTAAGATGGTATGATTGTAAATCACTAAAACCGCCTCAAGTTGATGACTCAATGTTGGGAATCTTAATGGATGGCATGATATGTAACATGCCTACTTGTTCCATCCGGTGTTCCCAGAATTATACAATTGTGCAGTGATGTATATATTATATAGGATTATTTAATTAGAATAACTTAATATAGTATAATAAAACATGTTCTGACATTAAGTATATTAAAATTGCTGCTAGCATAAAGAATAGATAGCAAATTATTTAATTAGGCTATTAGTGACTATCTAGTGGTGCTTGAATTTTCGCGTACTGATAATTATGAAAGAACATCTTTTTAAAAAGCCCATGCATAGTCATACATCAAAACAGTTTATAAGCAGCCCATATAAACCTCCCATTTTAGAACATCAAACCAGCCCAAGCAGCCCATAACCAGCCCAAAACATGTAATCTTCCCAAAAAAAAAAAAAAACTAAGCAAGTAGAACAATGAGAAATGAAGCAAACAACCCCAACCATATATCTTAGAGTTAGACAATAATCCATTTGAAGTTAAAGCAATGAATACCAACAATTTGAACAATGAGAAATGGGGGCATAAAAGTAGCGTCGTATTTGACAGTAAAAAAGAAAAAACTGGCCAGCCAGGATACATGACCAATAAAAAAAAAATTGCAACTAGAACAATGAGAAATTAATAAACTTTGAACACGGATTGCATTCATACCCACAAACTGGCCAGCCAGAATACATGAGCCCAAAAATATCTGATATTCAACACTAATAGTACCAATGTTCAATCCCAAACACTGGCCAGCCAGGTTACATACAAGTGATGAAGCATCATCTCAAGTGATGAAGAACAAATTGTACATACAAGTGATGAAGCATCATCTCAAGCAATAAATCTTTTTTCTTTGAATTGGAAGAACAAATTGTACATACAAGTGATGAAGCATCATCTCAAGTCAAGGGTTTAATGGAAGAGGTTAACGAATTACAACATTTGAGAACCCAAAAATACCAAAACTTCAACCAATCAACTCATTTCTAATGATATCAGCTCTATTCCAGAACAACAAACACCACCCAGTGTACACAAAACGTGATTTTTTGATATACAAAACAAGTTAGACCAAAAGATATTTCATATTGATATGCATATAAATAAACTTGTCTTAACCAAAGTAACTGAAACATATGAGGAGTTTTTTTGCCTTCTTAACCTACAGCGTAAACTCAACCTCCCTCTGCTACTAATTCTCCTCTGCACCCATGAAATGAAATATGCAACAAATGTACATGGCTCGGATTTAACACCCTCACAGCCAATAATTATGCAGGAAAACCCGTAGCTACATCCCCAAATTAGGAAAAAGTTGCGTGATGATTCACAATAAAAAATGGCAGTTCAAAAAACCCCTTATGCAGACATAATAACAAATTTGTATAAGTCTAGCTACACACACAATTAGCTTCACAATGGTGAAATTAAATTCACATACTTGGAAAGATCGTGTCCGTGGAGCCGTAGTGGTGGTTGAATGAGACCGCCGGACTCTATGGATAGCTTTGGGAAGCAACGGGCAGTGTTTGCAACAAGGTGGATTCCTGGGTTTGCACTGCCTCGGCATGGTGAAGAAATAGTGGAAATGTCTCCACTATTTCTCGAACTGATTGATCGCACTCCCGAACCCTATACCAGACATGAATCTGAGCTGGGTCAAGGGGGCAGGGGAATCTCTGCCTTCTGAGATGGGGTCAGGGTACTTAAAGTTAATCAAAAGCCAAAAATGTGCTAGGGGAAGAGATTTACCTTCTGAGATGGGATCACAATACGCCGAAATGCCTCTCCTCGAGTTCCAGGTCCCTTCGCTATATTTGTTCTTCACGGGATGCCTTTGAATGACTCCAAAACGTTGCAGAGAGGCATTGAAACGGTGGAAATGTTGAGCTTTCAAGAATCTGCAGAAACCTTGGACTGGGGTTGCTGCGACGGGGTCTTCTACACCGAGAGAATCCGTTTTCGAAAGTGTGCAAAACCATGGGCGTATGACTCAGGGGCTGTAAATGAGATGCTGCTGGTTTTAAGGGTATTTGACCGTAAAGTAAAAACACGGTAATAAATATAAGACAAAACCGTATTTGACCGTAAACTCAGTTTACTAGCCGCGTTTGGATTCGAAATGAGCTGTCCGTACGAACTCATTTCTAATGTCTTGGACTCAGTTTCGAATCCAAGCGGGGCCTAAAAGTTTTAAGAGCATTGGCTAGAATGTGAGAAAATACATTCACATTAAACTAGCCAATGCTCAAAAGCTTAAGACATGAGCTACAGTAGATTAAGAAGACTGGCCAATATTAACGAGTTACTATTCATACTTGATCAGAATATTTTATAATTTTCATCAACCTCACCTCTCTCTTTCCCTCGTTCTTTGCTTGTCCAAACTACCCAGAACCATTAATCCACCATCAAGGATTTTCGTCCACCCTGTTCTGCTCTTCAGTGGCTTCGATAGCTCGTTGGATACCCAAACGTTGCTTGCCACTACATTAATCATGTTTGATATAGTCTTTTCGAAAGCTTTTGGCACACTTAAGAGGAAAAGGCATTAGATATATTTACGATGCTGTTAGAAAAGCTTTTGGCACACTTACAAGTTACATCAATCATGTTTGATAAAGTCTTTTATTGGTATTGATTTCATTTATCTCTAAAATCTAGTCAAAAGTGCATATTTTTTTTCATAAATTCAAAACTATCCAAGCCAAAACTTCATATTGGAATAGTCAAAAATAATAATATAATGTTATTTTTCTAATAATAATTTTTAATTTTTTTTAGATTTTATAGATGCACTAATCATCTGTTAATTAATAATTTAATTTTTACTTAAATTATTATTTTCCAACTATTATTTGTCCTCAACCTATTTCTTAACTAATATTTTTTCTCTACCAAAATTATTGCATAAAATATTCTTTTGGCTATGAATTCATTTCAAAGATGGAGATGTGTTTACATATATGATTATTCTACATACAGTCCTCATGTTCATGGGAGTCTATATAATTATCTTTAGATTTTTTTTTTCGAAAATTATGATAATATCCTTTTCATAGTTTTCAAAATGATATTTTTTTCCTTTTATCTTCGTACATTAATAAGTTTGCACGTACCATCTTTGACTCAAGACTGCAAATAAAATTGCTCAATATTGTAGCTCAAGTGTCAAACTAACATATAATTACTACTCCAACTTTCAATGCAGATAATTTAAGAGAGTAAAAGTTATAAATTTAGATGTATTGGTATTTAGCTAAGCCAATACCAGTGTTTTATGATTTATAAACCTCGGACACTCTATTTAAAAATAAATTGATTCTTTAATAAAAATGATTTTTTTATTTAAGTTTCAAATTTATTCAATTTTTTTAAAAAGAATATACTGAGCCTGCGCATGGACACTCTAAAACTGTCATTATCATTTCTCTAACATTAATTTATTTTAATAAAATTAGATAGTATAATATTATCTCTGTTTTATCTATGAAAAATGATAGTATGACTATCTAATATGTCCACCAAATGTGTCTACTCAAATATATTTTCTTTTCTTAATAATTAAGAAAGTAATTATTAATAAATTGATCATTTAATTTTAGTGTTTTAGTTTAGGTCTTAAATAATCGTGTGATCATGTGTGATTAATATTATTTTTCAAAAAAATAAAAACATTACACATCCTCTATGTGATCTGATCTTAGAGAAGTTTATCATTTGGGCACTTTATAGGGCTATAGGGCTCATTACTAATATGAGGGATGAGTTTGCTCCATTTCGTCCCACTCCCTAAAATAATCTTCCAAGCCTATATGGAATGGGTCATCGCCTGCAGGATTGTTTAGGGTAATTGTTCGATCGAGTATTGTTATATATAGTTGTAGAATGCGCAAGTATTGTGTAATTATTTTGAAAAAGAGTGAGTGTAGTTATTTTGAAAAAGAGTTAGTGTAGTTATTTTGAAAAAGAGTGAGTTTCACTATTAACAAATTAATTCTTTCATGTGAGTCCTATATTTATTTACTTTTTTCAAAGCATTTATACGACGTTTACACACTTACAATTGCAAGTATCATTTATCCACTCTCAAAATCCTGCACCTTTCCCCCCTTCAATAACAGAAGCTACTACGGCCCTAAAGTGACTATATACATCAACAATCTCAAAGAGAAAATAAAACTCAAAAGTATTCAGAGTACTTTTAGAATTTTTCGCGCTGGGCAGGACTTGGCATGCATGCGGTCCACTTCGAACAAATAGAGTCAATAGTCTTGTGACTATCGACTGAGTAGATGGGGAACTTTCTTCAAAAGTTTGAACATGGTTTTAACAATTGAAAAATGATAGCCTTACCACTCTATTACTACTCATTTACTATTATTTTTAATTATTATTTTTTTTTGACTTAATGATTAAGAAAATAACTATTAATAAAGTTGTATATTTTTTAAGTTTTTTTTAATGATTAAGGATGTTAAAAAACTATTTTAAATAAAATAAATAAATAACTAAATACATTGAGAATAGTAAACAAGTGGTAATAAAGTAATAAGTGTATACTACCCTTGGTCCCTTTGTCCTCACTCGAGACAGAGCTAAGGTTTAGTGCCTCTCCTTCTCCTTCGAGTGGGAGCTAGGGTTAGTGCTAGTTTGCCTAGGCAAACAGTATAGGGCAAATGGAAGACGAACTTACGAGGAGATGGAAATGCCTTCATCTTTCAGCCAAAGAAACATCGATCTTAAGATTTAATGCAAACAAAAACAACGGACACAACATAAGATGTAATATTTGTATTATGGGTAAGGTGCTAACTGAGGGGCATAAATAACGAAGCATTACGTTCGACGATGTCCCATTATTTGGAGACTCACAGGATGGATTAGGTTCAAAGACCTCAGTGACCAGGTTTCTCTGATTGAGTTTCAGAATAGTGACGACAAAGATAGGGTCTTGAGCGAAAGGCCATGGTTTTTCGACCGAAATCTCCTCACTCTCTAGGACATTGATGAGAAGGTCTCAGCTAATATAATGCAGTTCCTATTCAAACCCTTTTGGATCTGATGTCGTAACCCACCAATGGGAGCGATGAATGAGACTATAGGTGAGAGACTGGGGTCAACACTTGGTCATGTCATTAGGGTTGAGGCTGAATCGGATGGGTCAGCCTGGGATCATTGCCTTAGAATCAAAGTTGCGGTGGATTTGCATAAACCCCTGTTAAAGGGGAAGTGGATCGAATTTGAACAAGAAAATTATTGGGTATCGTTCAAGTATGAATGTTTACAAAGCTTTTGCTTCCAATGTGGAATCTTATTCCATGAAGGAAGATCTTGCCCAAATCTTAGGATGGATCAAAATGAAGAAGGTAAACCTGCCCAAGAGTACGGTCCCTGGTTGAGGGCACATCTAAAGAACTCGTCGATCTTCAATAGTAGAAGGTATGGGCAAGAAATTGATGGTCAAGACACAAAGGATAGGGATAACAAAGGGACTGAGACCCAAATAGGGGCAAATGGAGAATGGAAGGAAAAGGGACAGGAGGCTAACCTGGTAAACAGTAAATAGGGTGATGTGAACACCACTATCTAACAACAAGACATGAAACAATCTAGTACAGAAGAAGGTCCGAATCTTCTAGCACATGGGTTAGCTGCCAAGCTGCCAGTATCTAGTTTAACAAGTGAAGTTAAACCCATAAAGAAATGCTAACAACCAAAAGGGGTTGAACAGGGGAGAGTAACAGTATTGAAAAAGTCTAATCATAGAGCCCAATAATTATTGAAACAAAACAGCAAATGTTGGATAGATCTAGATTTGAAGCCTGGCACAAGACAATATTGTTTTCAACAAAGAGAGGACATCAACATACAGGGGAATAATGATGATAGCCCACTAATGGTGGAATAGCAGGCTAAAACCATGATAGATCACCCAAAACAGATCCCTACAAGCACAATCATCACTTCAAGTCCCATGAAGCTCTCTAACTCCAAACAGACAACCAGATAGAAAAGAAATGCAAGAGGTGCACTAAACCCGACTTTGACCCTCTCAGATATCACTAATATTTTGCCTCATATATGAGTGAAAAGAGAAGGGCAAAAGAGTCTGTTGGATGAACAAAATGGCAATAAGAAGAGTAAGACAAGTGTAGAGCAGATTGAAACCCAAAATGACATGGTAGGTGCTGGTTAGCCTTACCAACACCAATGAGTCTCATATCCTGAAATTGTCGAGGGCATGTGAACCCTCATGCAATTCGTGTCCTTAGAAAGATGGCTAAGGAGAAATATCCCCCTTTGGTTTTCCTAGTGAAAACTAAATATTCTAGAACAAAAATGGATGAGGTCCGAAATAGACTGCAATTTGAAAGATGTTTCGTAGTAGACAGTGTGGCGCTTAGTGGGGGAATAAATCTACTATGGAGGGAGGATTGGATGGTGTGAATCATCAATTTTAGTATGTGGCATATTTCTGCTATGATTCAAGAAAGTAGTGAGTCTCAACCCTGGCAATTTAGTGGGTTCTATGGGCACCCATAAACAGTTAAAAGAAAAGGCAATTGGGAGCTACTAAGGATGATCAAGTCGAAATCTCACTTCTCTCGATAGTTGCTGGAGACTTTAACGAGATCCTCAACCAAAGGGAGGTAGGAGGAGCAAGCCGCCCATACCATCAAATTGAGCAGTTCAGACATACCCTTGAAGAATGTGGAATTCGAGACCTGATGCATGAAGGCCAAAATTTTACATGGGCAAACAACAGAAAGGGGCAGGGATTCACAAAAGAACGAATTGACCGAGCCATGGCTAATAAAGCATGGCATGATAGGTTCAACACAGCAGTTTGTCATGTCCTACTAGTAGTTAAGTCAGACCATTCACCCCTACACATAATGCTACAACACCTAATCACTGGAACACAAAGAAGGTAGTTGGTGTTTTGTTATGAAGCTACATGGGAACTTAGCGAAGAGCCCAAAGAAGTAATTAAGGAAGCATTGAAGAAAGGAACCATGGGGAGAAACCAAGCCAAGATGCTAAGAATAAAGTTAGTTATGCTAGAAAGATCTCGCAAGATGGGCCCAACAAACCAAACAAAGGGAACAAGAGGGAAACAATTAAGACATCATAAGAATTGGTAGATTACAAGACCAAGGTGAAGGGAACCACATAGAACACATGGAAGATTTGCAACAAAAAGTGGAGATATCCATAGCAGAAGCTGATATGAAATGGAGGTAGCAGGCGAAACAACACTGGCTGAAAGATGGGGATAGAAACATGCATTACTTTCATATGCAATCAAACCAACGAAGGAAGAACAATCGAATCTCATCCATCACAGATATCAGAGATCAAGTCTGGCATGAACAAAAAGAGATTGGGAACTGTTACACTCTATGACCTCTAGGATAAAAGGGAAAAAAAGGTTATTTAGCTCCAAAATTAGACATGAGTAAGGCCTGTGATAAGGTAGAATGAAAGTTTGTCGAGGCTGTTATGACAAAAATAGGTTTTCCTCAACCTTGGTGTAATCTGCTTCAAAATTGTTTTAATTTCATTTCCTATTCAATTCTTGTTAGTGGGGTTCCTCAAGAGTCCATCCACCCATCTAGGAGAATTTGGCAGGGTGATCCAATTTTTTCTTATATTTTTATTATATATGGGGAACTGCTTTCAGCTTTGCTTTATAGAGCTGAGGATAAGGGTGAAATCTCAAGTGTTCTTATTGGCAAAATACCTACTCGAGTGAGTCATCTATTTTTTGCAAATAATAGTCTTTTGTTTTGCCAAGCATCTACTAAGGAACTTTCCAGCGTACTTAAAATCCTTAATTGCTATGAGAAAGCTTAGGTTCGGGTCTTAAATAAAGAGAAATCAACAGTATTCTTCAGCAAGAACACTCAGTAGAGGACCCAGGAACAAATACTCTAAATTGCAGACATCAAATCCATAGGTACATTTGAAAAATACTTTGGTCTTCCAGCCATTATTGGGAGGGCTAAAGTGGCAGCTTTTCACTCATTATTGGATAGGACCTAGGCTAGAATAACAAATTGGAAAATGAAGTTCTTGTCTACAGTTGGAAAGGATACTCTTCTCAAATTAGTGCTCCAGGTCGTCCCATCTATTCCATGTCTATCTTTCTACTGCCGGATTCAATCACTCACAAGTTAAATCTCCTCCTTAAAAATTTTGGTGGGAATATAATAAAGAAGCTACAAAAATTCAGTGGACTCCATGGGCTTAACTCAATTCCTCAAATGATGAAAGTGGACTAGGCTTTAGGGATTTCAAGCTGTTTAATATAGCCCTCTTAGCCAAATAGAGTTAGAGAATGTTGTAGGATTCCTCATCCCAAGGCTATAAAATTCTCAAATAGATATACTTTAATTCCAGTGACCTGTTGAATGCCAAATTAGGCTCAGGACCTTCATATGCATGGAGGAGTATCTTCTCTAAATTGAAAACACTTAACACAAGACTAATGTGGAGAATAAGGGATGACAAAGTATACAAATATGGTCTGAAAGGTGGATACCCTCACTGCCTAACCTTAAAGTATCATCTCCAAGAGAATATGATTGTTGGTGTGAAAAAGTTAGCGATCTCATCGATCCCCAATTAAGAAAGTGGAATGAACACCTCCTCAAAGAGCTCTTTACAAAACCTGAAGGGGAAGCCATCAAAAAAATCCCCATCAGCATGGGCAATAGATCTGATCAACTGGCCTAGCTACCAACAACAAATGGAACCTACACGGTAAAAAGTGGATACCACCACTTGTGGTTACAAAAATCTGAGCTAGAAGGTGAATACTTGAGGAAACAAAAGGATAAAGCAGTGTGGAAAATCATATGGAAGCTGAAAGTAATGCTTGCTATTAAGACCTTCATATGAAGGGCATGTTGTAATGCTCTACCTACATTAGTCAACCTCAAGAGAAGGAAGGTGGTGGAGGATAGTTGCTGCCCAATCTGCCTCATAGCACCAAAAACCGCTAGCCATGTTCTTTGGGGGTGTGCCGCAGCAAGGGATGTATGGAGTTTGGGTGGTGTGAAAGTCCAAAAAATGTCAATACAATTTGATGATTTTTTCCAAATCTGAGACAATGTAACTAAATCCCTCGACCAAGGAGATATTGAAGCAGTGGTTGTCATCCTAAGAAACATATGGGCAAGGAGAAATGATGTTTTACATGGCAAAGGATTTACTCACCCTTCTATCATGGTCCAACGTGCTCATAATTCTATTCAGTCATACAGAGAAACTCATATTAAACCCCCCCCCAACCAGTTGAAGAACCAGAAAAACAAAGATTGGACAAGACCTGCATTTGGTTACGATAAAGCCAATTGGGATGCTGCTTTCAAAACATATATAATAGAATTGGTATAGGGGTAATTATCAGGATCATCAAGGTCAGGCAACAGGTACACTTAGAGCATTGAGACCACTGTTGGGGAATGTTTTTTATGCCGAAACCCAGGGCCTGCTACTTGTGGTTATCTTCTGTAAAGACCTTTGTCTACACTAAGTCAATTTTGAAGGAGATTCTAAAGTAGTAATCATCCATGTCAAAGTTCCCCAAACCCCAAGGAAATACTGGCTGGTTTCAACAAAGCTCAACACTCATATAGGGAAGCTAATTTTGCAGCTCATTAACTTACTCAGAATGTTGTCTTACTCGATGAAGATATTTATGATATTGAGGATTGCCCTCTATGCATTCAATCTATTGTAATATTTGAATCTTTATGAGTTTATTAATGGAAGTATTTTTCATTTAAAAAAAAAAGAGTGTATACTACCCTCAACCATTTTAAATGGAAGAGTAAAACTAGACACAGAAAAGGACACACAGGCCCCATAAGATTGCTATCATGAACATTTCTTTGATTTTTAGTCAAACTCTTTTTATCGTTGTGAATCTATTAGTGCTAAAACTCTGTATAGTTGAGCCACCATTTTTCTCATTTGGACCATACAACCACATAATGAAGTGGGATCACACTCTTAAGATTTAAGGTTCCTAGATTTAGCACATAGGAATGCAAGTTTATGGTAGAGGAAACTCCAACATGGTCTTGCTGAAATATTGATAGTAATAAACATGTATTCTCGTGCAAGTGATTCCTTCTTTTATATGTTTTTAGATCTCTGCACTTCCACCTATCTAATTCTCTCCCTTTCAGGCCAATATCTGATGTTTCCATTGATCTTATTGTTGAAGTCAGAGCCTCAAGCTGTGCACTTCAAAAGGTAAGGAGTGTACATCATTAGTTTATAGATTTTCACTGTATGTAGTCCTAAAATATACAAATCTAATAATAACTTATCTCTATGAATCTAGTCCTGCGTTAGAGTCTTTTAAGATAATTTAATGTAGAAAATTTATTATACTAATCTCCATTGCTAAAAAACTCAACTGCTAGGAATGAAACTATTGATTTCTTGAGAATGAGTAGATGCTTGCTAAAGCAAAGAAATTAAAATGAGGATAAAAGAAGAAAGAAAGGGAAAATAGGACTTCACCAGAAGCTTTAGTCATATTTTCGTGGTCGTTTTGCAGTTCCCTCTAGTTTCCAAAAGATTTGGAGGCTATTGTTGGAAACAAAAGACACAAAAATATCATGCATAAATCTCCCTACTGTTCCTGGTGGACCAAAGGCGATTAAGCTAGCAGCAAAGTTATGTTATGGAGTAAATGTTGAGATCACACTCTTAAATGTGGCCATGCTACGTTTCCTAGAAATGACAAAAGAGTTCACAGTGTTTAATCTTGATTTCTTCGAACGATTTGTGTCTTGTGTAAAATCTAAGGACTCAAAAAAGGATTTGATTAGCAAAATTCTGATAAACTATGCGCAGAAAAAGTATTCTCTTCAAGGACTTGCCCAGAGAGAAAGAGAAAGGAAGACATATATGCTTATTGTTGTGGCAGCGCGCAGTGGTGTACGGAGGCTAAAACCGAATGGAGATGAGCAACAAAAGCCTAGGGACTTGCTATGGCACATGCAAAAACAAAAAAATGGAACCGACTAAATACAGAGAACAAGAGTGAGAGAGTAATCTAAAAATTTAGAGAGAGAAACTGAGATGCTAGAGTTGCAAGAGGGGAGAAAAGAGAGATTGAGATGCTTACCGTGGTTCCATCAAAATGGTTTTGGACTGTGATTAAGGTCTCCGATTGCTCTTCCCGAACTGTGTTGAATGCATAAAGGTTCAAGAATCAGAAACAGAGAGGGGGTTTGAAGATTAGATGCAATGCATCTACAAAATGGTTTCAAATCATACATGTTATTAGGTCATTGGTGGGCTGTTATTAACTTAAAAAGAGTCCGACTGGTTCTCAAATTATTTCTAACATATATTCTTGGCTTAATAAAATACAAAAAATATTCTTTTTTATAAATACATTTTGACACATTTGATAATATATTATTATACAATGTATTTACTTTATATGATATATACATTTTGAAACATTTTTAATAATACATTAATATTTATTATATATTACATTTTGACACTTTTAACATAAAAAATCTAGAATATCTCTTGCACTAAGCATGTTCTGGCGTTTGTTGATCCTGATTAGGGCTCTATACCATCAATTCTATTAATTTCATCCCTAAGATGATGTAGACAAGAATTGAGAGTTTCAGTAGCTTATTCTCGATATATTTTCCACTTTTGATGACTCTATTTGTCATTTTAGATTGTTTAAAACGTACTCATTGTTGCAATTCTCCTCAGCATTTAGGCCCCGTTTGTATTCGCAACTCAGTTCAACTTATCTCAACTCATCTTCATTTCATCATTATATTTTTATAATTTTTTATATAAAACACAAATTTCTATACACATTTTTCAAATTCCGATACACTTTTTTCAAATCCTAAAATAATAATAATATTAAAAAATAAACTAAACTTATCTCAACTCATCTCATCTCCGAATCCAAACGAGGCCTTTTAGTGTTTTCAAGTGCACTGGCAGGAACAACTATTTGGCCAATGGAAAAGGCTCTTCAATTGGAAATAAGAACAACTTGGCATCTTCGACATTGGAGCAAATCACTTTGTTATGTTATACCTTTCAGTATTCTTCAGAAGATGAGGAAAGATTATCCATGTACATGTTGGACTTGAATCTTTCTATACCTCTCATCTCTCTTTCCATCGTTCTTTGCTCGTCCAAACTACCCATAACCATTAGTCCACCATCAAGGATCTTCGTCCACCCTGTTTTGCTCTCAGCAGCTTCAATAGCTCGTTGGATACCCAAACATCACTTGCCACTATTAGTGTCTTGATCGCCATTGCTATTTCCGAACTTTTTCTTCATCTCAAGGAGACAGTTTCTGCTCCATGAACTTCATTGCAATTTTGAGTTTTGTTTGTTTTGAGAGAAACTTGATATTTTCCCTAAACGAATATCTAACATTGGGGTAAAGAAGTGTAGATGCTAACAGACACACATGATCTACAATTCTGGGTTTCATTTTTCTCTCTTACTCTATGGTTTAATATGTCTTCAATTGTGTTTTAGCCACTCTGCAGTCTCTGTCTTCCATTCTAATTGTACCTTTGGACATTAGTAAATGATAATGGTTTTGAAATACAGAATATGGATTCATTCTTGTGGAATGTATGGGCAATCCAACAAACCTTCTAGGTGTTAGAGCCGTCGGACACACAAATATGATGGGGACCAATATTTAACATGGTTCGGCCAACTTGGCCTACGTCCACACTGAAAGGAATTTATATTCAACACAAACCGAGATTACACTGATTTCACTCAACTCTCACAGCACCGTTTGTGCTTCACTGATCTCACCATGCAAAACTCACTACTTATACATGTATTTATAGGTAGATTATAGTCAGTTTAAGAGAAAAATCTTGATCAATAATTAATAAAAATCTTCAAACTCTTTGGTCTTTGTTCATCACGTGTCCTCCACGTTGCCTTATCTCCGTTGTTACAGCTATCTCAACTGACTTCATCATGGAAGCTTCCACTGCCTACGTCAATCCTCATCCGTTTGGAGTTGATTTTTCAACAATTCTCCCCATCAACACCAAATGAAGGATATCCTGACATTATTTAGTTCAAAGTATCCAACCAGATCATGTCTCTACATAGCTTGAGTTTTTCCCATGTGATCACCTTTGTCAACATATAAGCTGGATTCTATTTGGTATGGATCTTCGTAAGCTTTAAAAGTTTTTGCTCAATCACTTTGCGTATCCAGTAATAGCGAATATCAATGTGCTTTGTTCAGGAGTGATACATCGAGTTTTTGCTCGTGTCAAGAGCACTTGTAGTTGTTTGTTTCGATCCATAAAGCTGGTCTTCATGGAACATAATGTCCCTGCTTCTGATGACCTTTTTCATTTTTGGATCCCATAATCTGTATCCAAATTCTTCATCTCCATAGCCGATGAAGATACAAGGATTAGACTTTTCATCGAACTTTTTTCTTTTTTCCTTGAATACATGTGTAAATGTTTTGCACCCAAATACTCTTAGATGAGAGTATGATATTTTGCGACTTAACCACACCATTTTTGGGACTTCGAACTATAGTAAAACTAATGGTGTTCTATTAATCAAGTAACAGGTCGCTCGTACTACTTCACCCCAGAACGACTTAGGCAGCTTAGCCATACTCAGCATGCAACTGATTTGTTCCACAATGGTCTGGTTCATTTATTCAACCACACCATTGTGCTGTAGGGTGCAGGGTATGGTCTTCTCATATCTGATGCCACGAGTAGAATAATATTCTCTGAATTCTCTAGAAGTGTATTCTCCTCCATTATCTGTCCGGGGGCATTTTAGCTTCTTTCTTGTTTCTCTTTCTCTCATGGCATGAAAGCTTTTGAATTGTTTAAAAGCTTGATCCTTCCTCTTTAGGAAATACACAACACTTTTCATGAAACATCATCAATAAAAGTGACAAAATATTTGTTAACTCAAAGTGATTCGACTTCAAAAGGGCCGTAAACATTAGAGTATACTAAACTCAACAACTCTGATCTTTTTCCAGCAGATGTATGAAATGAGACTCTATGTTGTTTGCCAAACAAACAAAATTCACAAGGGCTGAAAGCAATACCTCTCTTTATTGCAAACAAAATTCACAAGGGCTGAGAGCAATACCTCTCTTTATTGTGATCAACGCTTTCTTTGTAAGCGTAAACAACCATTTTCTCCTATGTGACCGAGTATCCGATGCCACAAGTTTGGAGATGCCTCATCTTCAGCTACATTGAGGTTGTTTGCACATATCTTAGCACTAGATTTGTACAAAGTGCCATACATATATTCCCGTGCGACGACCATTGTTCCTTTCTTCAGCTTCCAACCATTTGCTGAAGATGCTCCCAAAACCCTATTGATCAAGGGTTCTTCCGAATATTAGATTGAGTTGGAGATCAAAAACATGTTGAACATCCTTCAATACCATAGTACAACCAACACTGGTCTTTATTCTGACTTCTCCTATGCTCACAATCTTAGAGTAGCTTGAATTGCCAATCATGACTCTGCCAAAGTCTCTTACCTTGTAAGTACTGAAGAAATCTTTGCAAAGAGTGGGTGATAAGATGCTACTGTATCTATCACCCACTCTGTGTCCTGGCTTGAAACATGCAAGCAAGATTCTTCACAGGCAGAAAGGATTACACAATCTTCAAAAAGCATTACTGAGACTTCACCTTCTTCCTATTTTGCTTGGCTGCTGGACTAGTTCCTCTCATGTTGCAACTTTCGGCATTCTTTTCTGAAGTGGCCTTCAATACCACAGTAAAAGCACTTTCCCTTCTTCTTTCGCTGACCACTGCGAGTCTAGGATCTTCCTCTACATTTACTCTGGTTCCTTTCTTGACTTCTACCTCTACTATTTCTCTGCTGCTTTCCTTCAACTACACACACATCTGATTGGTCTTCCCTGCCTCTTTTCATCTGTTCTCTTCATTAAACAAGGCATCTATCACCATTGACGTGGTGAACTTTCTACCTGGAGCTGACTTGCTGAGTGAGACCACTAGCATTATCCAGCTATCTAGCAAGGAATTGAGAAGTAGTATAACGTGTTCTTCATCTCCAAGCTTGAGATCTACAGTTGCAAGTTGGTTTAAAAGATTTTGGAACTCGTTGGTATATTCATCCACTGAGATGTCGCTTTTAAACCTTAGGTTGACAAGGCATCTCATTAAAAGTGCCTTATTCCGAGCGGTTTTAGCTCGATACATGTTTTCTAGCTTTTTCCATAGCTGGTAGGCATCTGTCTCCTGTGTGACATGATGAAAGACACTATAGTCAATCCATTGCTTGATCTAATCAATAGTTTTTTTATTCATCTTCTACCAATCTTTTTTTCATCACATTGACTGATTTTTTCCCTTTCTCTTCAATCATGTCGACGCCCCGTTTACATTTGGGATCGGACGTAAATTGAGATGTCAGAGATAAGTAACACAAGGAAACTCAACCCTCATTCATATCATAAAACAGACTTGCGTCTAATTTAAAAGTAGTGAATAAAATTTTTTTTACAATAGAATAGGTCAAGCCGAGTAAAAATTAGGCAAAAACTTAAAACTTGCCTTACGTCACATAGTATAACAAAATTTAATTCCCCAAAAAAACTTTATATTAATAATTATCACCAATTGTATCGGTTTCCACAAAATATAAACTTTCTCAAAAGAACGGGAACCATCAAAATAAACTAGGTATAAACAAAGGCAACAACAACCAAATACTGACCCCACAACCCGCCATTAGAAATGGGGTTCATCCTTGAAGTCCTTGATTCGGGACCAAACAAAAAGTGCCCCAGGCCCAACCTACCCCCACGCAGGATACCCAACCCTACCACTGAGGTGTAAACGCAGTCCAAAAATAAGGACCCATCAGTCCCTAGGATAAGGCAACATCCTACGCAATGACGATCGGCTGCCTCAATGAGAACACTCCTATGCATGTTCGAGATAAGTTGGTTGTACAAAACGGGGTCACCACATCAATTCGTCGAAATCATTTTCACCTGCAACCACTTCTATCACCCCAACAAGGAACGATAGTTGAAAATTAATGGGATGAGATTTCGATAAATCACAGTAAGTACATAATTATCTCAATGAAAGCATCGCAAGCATATATATAAGCAAATATCAAAACAGAACATACGTCATGAATGTGAGACTAATGACTTAACAGATGCATATGCATATGATGACTTTCATAAATCTTGACTTCTTTTCAGACTTGATTCATACATTTGTTTTTCATAAAAATGATTTATTGTATGACATAATTCTTTTGACTCATGTTTAAAACCCTTTTTCTTAAATTTTTCGTTCCTTTTATGATTTCTTATCTTAGGCGCCATTAACATATTTATATCATTCTTGGGGCTTAAAAGACGATCTTGTCATGACTTCCTTGTGGACACCTCACGGTTTCCCCACGCACCATGTGTTTCCCGCTAGTTATTGTATCACCTGGTGACCACTCAAGCCCAAAGTGAATACGCTACGCGTTACCGCATCACCTAACGACCACTCAAGTCGGGATGACAATGTTATCCGCTCTTTATCACTCGGTGATTACTCAAACTGAGTGACTACATCCTTGTTCTTATGACGACAAGATCAAATGCATTTACCGTTTTTGGGCACCCACTAGTTTTAGGTGCGACCACGCTCCAGACTCCTTTTAAAGTCATACATGGTCCGCCGACTGTTCTTCGTCAACCCAGGGGTTTTTCACTCGACTTTAACCACTCCTGAGTGAACAGGGTGTTTTACTAGGACACTACCCCATTCCAGTCTTTGAGGTTCTTATAAAAACTTAACTCTTTCTTTTCTTTTGAAAATACATGTTGACTTAAAATCATAACTTTTATGCTTCATGCATGTGACATGAAACTCTTCATGCAAAATGTGTAGTTCATGGAATGAGTACGTACACATGCTGAATCATTTTCATTCCCAATCAAACCACCTTATGAAATCATCATCATTCTATAGAGACATGCAAATAATTTATTCAAATGGAACACAAGTGCTCGGCCCTCACCCCTAAAGGTTAGGCCAAGACCTTCCTAGGCACCACACCTAACGTTTTCTTCATCTTGTCTTTTCTAATTGCTCAAGCATGTCTTAATAAAATAGTTAGGTAACTTGATCACCACCTAAAAGGGCTTGACCAACCCCTAAGCCCTTAAGCTAAATATTCTTAATCACTTTTTACCAAGCAATTTCCACACTTGATCTCCCATAAGAAATCCAAAACTTATGCTAATAGGTTCTCCAAATGTCATGTTTCTACATTACCCAAACATCTAATATAAAGTCATCTCATTAAGGAATAGTTGAGCATTGAAAATATTAACCCTAAAACCTTTAAAATCGAAATATACATATACATCAAGCCAATCCAAAAACCTTATCATGGTCATACATGCATTTATCACCAAAAACTATATAAATATTCTTTATGTTTCTTTGCAACAAAACAACTATATTTACCATTATAGTATAAATTTGAAGCCTAAAAATAATACCATTGCTAAGCATGGATTTTGCAACTAAATAGACAAAACATCTCTTCAAATAACTAGCCTAGCATCACCAAGCACTCAACAAGTAATATAACCACATTCACTTTAAACATATACATGGAGTGCTAAGGGTAAGATGAGGGTGCACTTACAATACTCTAAGTGTAAATAAAAATAGTTTTGAAACAGTATGAAAATAATAAAATGAAAATAAAACTACAAGCATGTAACCAAAGATAAAATAACAAGAACATGAGGTTTGGTGTGTGTGATTAAAACCTAAGATCCTATGCATTAAATGACTTAAGGGATTAGTTTACCTTTCCAAAGGATGATTCCACACAAAGAAACCTAGCACAACTCAAACTTAACTTAAGAAATTTGGTGCTTAGATGATGGGAGAGCACAAGAGAAAGTGAAGGTAGAGAGGAATGTGAGGTTGCCAAGAGAGGTGGGGAAAAAGAAAGGCAAAAGGGATGGGAAATAGAACAAGGCCATTCAGCCAAGTGCGTGTCTCTAGGCACTCCATGACCCTAGGCCTATGAGTGACACAAGATAGGTTGATTGACCATTGTTGGACTCTCATCTCTAAAGTAAATGATGCCTAAGTTTAGTATGTACTAGGATGATATTTCTTCTTCCCAAATCCAACTATGGTTGGCACCTATTAGGGTGGGAATTATACTATTCCTCTATCAAGTCACACCTCATCCTATCACTTATCACCTCACAAGTGATTTACAAGGATTTTGAAGCATAAACTTAGGAATTGCACCATGCACTAGTCGGTCAAGGCTTGGCCTCTCTCCACCGAAGCTTATCTTTCCCTCCAAGGTTTCCCTCCTTACAAGCAAGCCACCAATCATTTCACAAGTCAATCATTCTTACACACACATGTCTTACACTCCATTACACAATCTTACAAATCATGATCACCTATATATGAAAACACATGGGGAACTACAAATGGCACAGTCGGCTACCACCTCCCATGCATCACCCGAATCGTCCCTTTGCCTCAAGCCACCATTTCTTCTCTCCAATGATGCCTCCCTTTGACATGTCACTCTTCACATCATTCTTACAAGATTCATCACTTGTGATTCACTTAGATTTGGAAAAACTCTTGGGAAAACTCAAATGAAGGGATCAGCCATACCATCTTTGGAGCCCACCGAAACTCTTCCTCACTCAAGTCTCCATTTCTCTATCCAATGATGCTATATCCCTCTAGTCACTTGTCAATCCCCTTACCAAATATTTTCCCAAGATCTTATCTCAAGATTGGGTTCATTGGGAGCAACAAAGGGGTCGACTAGTTCCCCCTTTAGCCACCCGAAACTTGCAATTCCAAAAGGTGAAAATTCTCCGTTTGTCTCAATCACAAACTATTCCAAGAAAACAACTAGTCAAACCTTCCATTCACAAGTTCTTTCTCCCTCAAATCTACCAGTCTTTGAAGACTAAAGTGGACTCTTCTAAGTGTGTCAAGTGTCCCACTACATTGGGCTTAGCTGGTCATCTATGGGCCTATGGGCCATGCCACACCATTTAGGGCCAATACACAAGTCATGCCTCAAAGGTTCAAGCCCATGCCCAAATGGTGGACCGCGCGCACTCCAAGTCCCGCCTCCCTTTGACATGTCACTCTTCACATCATTCTTACAAGATTCATCAGTTCAACCTTAATTTGTGCTTTGAGTAGCTTTTTCTCAATGTTCAAATCTGAATTTCAACGAACGGAGGTCACCGTTGCGTTCGGAATGGTTGGAAACCTTGGAAACTGCTCCATTCTAGTTTAGAAATGATCAAACTTGCTTCGAAAACTTGCAAAAACAAAAAATGGAATATTCTTGTATGTCACTGGAATATCTTCTCCATCGTCGAAATATTCTACCGGAATATTCCTTTCGGATCGGAGCTGATGGATTGGGTCACTAGTGGGTCGGAGCAGGTCACAGGTCGGGTCACTCGAGTTTTCGGGTCGGATCTTATTGTCTCCAACCTTAGAAAGCACGTGTGGCATGTGGGTATAGCTATCAGAGCTTCATTGGCACGTGGGGCTTCTTCGAAGGTCCTTTTGAGACAAAATTTTCATCAAAAAATTCATCTTAATGAGAGCAATTTAGTTGTACCCTCCAAACTTGATTTTGATCAAGTTTTAAAATGGGTCTATTTTGATATATCGACCACTCACTGGCTCTGATACCACTTTTTAAAGCCGTCGGATACACACAAATGTGATGTGGACCAATATTTAACGTAGTTTGACCAACTTGACCTATGTTCACACTAAAAGGAGTTTATATTCAACACAAACCGAGATTACACCGGTTTCACTCAACTCTCACAGCACCATTCATAACTCACTGCTTAAACAAGGATTTATAGGTGGATTACAATCGGTTTAAGAGAAAAATCTTGATTAATAATTGATCAAAATATTCAAACTCTCCAGTCATTTTTGGCCTCCACATTGCCTTATTTCCGTTGTTCTTCAAAATAGATGTTTGGTGTGCTGTCGCAGTCAAGCAAAAATAAAACCTATATTTCTAAAAAAATATATATGTAGTAGTGCAAGTAAGGATCGTTCCCATAAAGAGTAGCTAGCCTAATTTTATACTACTTGAACAAGGATTGGGGTTTTTAATATAACGAAAATAATTTCAATAAAAATAACTTGTTGAATCCAAGGTTCCAAGTTTCGTATCTACGTGCAGATTTTAATGATAACAAATGAATTCAAGTCTCAAACTCAAATTATCTACGCAATGGAGCGAAGCACACATCAAGCATAAAAGAACAAGTCTACAAATGAAACTTATAGATTATTTTTGTACATTTCTTGATAAAATTATATTAAGGCTCAAAAATTAATCTTTTCTCATAAAGCATTAAACTGCATTTTTTTATACATGACATAAGCATGATATATGCATGATATAAAAAATGCTTTAATTAGGAAAACTATATTTTGCATGTGCATGACATATGCAATGATCTCATTAAAAGTTTTATTTTCAAAAATTATATTTTACATGTGCATGACATATGCAATGACTTCATTCAAAAATTTGAATTTTGAAAATTGAATGACATATGCAATGACTTCATCAAAATTTGAATTTTGAATTTGAAAGATGATTGAGTGGGACTCATTTGCCTATAAATAGCTCACTTGTGTTTTGCAAAAATCACAACAACAAGAGGTTACACATCTATTGTTAAGTTTTGCATCATTCTTTCAAAGCTCTCATTTTCTCTTTTCTAAAGTTTTGAGCTTTAGTTCTTGTTCTTTTTTAGAAAGATATAGGTTGAGTTGTATTGTTTCTATCTCACTCATTGAGGAGTGTACTTTGATAGTCTACCCACTATCAACTCTTGTATTTGTAATAGGGTGCGTATAACTCTTGTGTGTGTAGAAGGTGTTCTACATGGGGAATAGTTAAATCACCAAGTGTGAGGTGATTGGAAGTGTAGAGGGTGTTCTACACGGATTCTTTGGAGCGGTACTGCTCAAAAGTGTAATAGGTTTCTATCTCCACCTAAAGGAGATTGACTAGCGAATTCGGGATCTTCAATGGGTAGCTTGAGGCGAGGACGTAGGTAGTGGAGCTGAACCTCGTAAAAATACTGAGTTTGCATTTCTTACTCTACTCTTTACATTTCTTACTGTTTTATATTCTGTTTATATTTTATATTGTGTATTTGATTAATAAGTATTAATTTTTATAATATAACCCAATTCACCCCCCCTCTTATATTAGTCATCTAGGCAATAATTGGTATTAAAGTAAGGACTCTATTATAAGATTAATTATCTATTGAGTTAAGATTATATGGCTAACATTGCAGCTACATTCACTGAAGGTCAATCCAGTAGTCGGCCTCCGCTATTTTGTAGAGACAATTATACTTTCTAGAAAGCTAAAATGAGAATATTCCTTCAGTCTCAAAGTCGTGAAATATGAAAATATATTGTAAATGAGCCTTATATTCCAACAAAAACTGTTGATGGAGTAAAGGTCAAAAAAGAAGAGGAAGAGTTTGATCGCGAAGACGATAGACTTTATACTGTGAATGTAATGGCTATGAATTTTCTATATAATGCTCTCAATGGTAATGAATTTAATAGAATAATGACTTGCAGGACAGCAAAGGAAATTTGAGACAACTTGGAAGTAACCTATGATGGAACTTCGCAAGTCAAAGAATCAAAAATTTATATTCTTATGCATGAATATGAAATGTTCAAAATGAATGATGATGAATCTATTTCTTCTATGTATACTCGTTTTACTAATATTATAAATAGTTTGACATCTCTTGGTAAAGTTTATTCCAGCTTGGAGATAGTAAGGAAAATTCTCAACTCCTTGCCAAAACGTTGGCAATAAAAAATAACGACGATTTTTGAAGTTAGAGATCTTAAAAAACTCGAAGTAAATGAATTCATCGGGTCACTTATTACCCATGAGTACACATTGAAAAGAGGAAAAGAAGAAGGAAAGCAAAAGAAGAGCTTGGCACCCAAAGTCGTTCCTCATGAAAGTGAAAGCGATGAAGATGAAGAAAGCGATTACGAAGAGATTGCAATGATCACAAGAATATTTAAGAGATTCTGAAAAATAAAGCTCCTCCAAGGAAACCTTTCAAAAAATCTGCCAACAAAGATACAGGTAAAAATGATTCATTAATTTATTATAAATGTAAAAAGCCAGGACATATCAAGGTAGATTGTCCCATGCTAAAGAAAGATCGATACAAAGGCAAGAAAGCAATGAAAGTTACATGGGATAATGATTTAAGTAGCTTAGACAGTGACGCAAGTAATGAAGAATCTGCAAATCTTTGTCTTATGGCTAAAGATGATCTTGAGCTAACAAATCTTGAAAATCCTTCTTATGAAGAATTGCAAAATGCTTTGGAAGAGGTATATGAGGAATTTGAAAAATTGGGTATTAAGTATACCGCTTTGAAAAAGAAAAATTATTCTTTAATAAATGAAATTGATGTTTTAAGAAAAGAAAATATAGTTTCAAAATATGAAAATAATGAACTGAAAAAAAAAGTAGCTGATTTAGAAAAGATTGTTGAAAATTTCACAAATGGAAAAAGAAATTTCGAAAAACTTCTTGATAATCAAAGATATGTTTTTGATAAGGTAGGCTTGGGATACATGCTAAAAGAAAAACTCAAACCCTATAAAAATTTCTTTGATAAACCCATTAAATCAAAACCAGATTTTCAAAATTCTTTTCCTAAAAAAATATTTGTCAAAGAAAGACATTATTACAATCACTCAAGTTCTTCAAATATGTTACATGTTATTTGTAATTTTTGCAATAGAAATGGTCATAACTATCATGCTTGTCCTATTAGAAGAAAATATACAATGACTATTAGGGCCATATGGGTATCAAAGAATCTTATTTCTTCCAATACTAATAAATAAAGGACCCAAAGAACATGGGTATCAAGAAAAATTATTTTAATTATTTTTGTAGGTATGCATAAAGTCTTCCATAAGTAAAACAAGATGGTTTTAGATAGCGGATGCTCAAAACACATGACAAGAGATAAAACTAAGTTCATTGATCTCATTCCTAAAGAATAAGGACATGTGACATTTGGAGACAATTTAAAAGGGAAGATCGTGGGAATAGGTAAAATTGGTAATAAATCTTCTCTTATAATTGAAAATGTTCTACTTGTTGAAAGTCTAAAACATAATCTTTTAAGTATAAGTCAATTATGTGATAAAGGATTTACAGTTACCTTCAAAAAGAATAAGTGCATTATTTTGAATAATCATGATTACAATGTTTGTTTTATTACTCTTAGAAACAATAATGTTTATACAATTGAATTTGAAGAAATTGCCTCACAAGATACTATTTGTTTATCAGCTCAACATGGACATAGTTGGTTATGGCATAGAATGTTAGGTCATGCAAACATGGAACTTATTTCCAAACTTTCAAAAAATGATCTTGTGAGAGGTTTGCCAAAAGCAAACTTTTTTAAAGACAAAATCTGTGATGCATGCCAGTTTGGTAAACAAATAAAAACTTTTTTCAAAATCAAGAAACATATTTCCACTACTAGACCTTTGCAACTAATACACATGAACCTTTTTGGACCAAACAGAGTTGCGAGTCTGAGAGGAAAATATTATGTATTTGTTATTGTTGATGATTTCTCTAGATATACTTGGGTCATCTTTCTCGCTCATAAAGATGAGGTACATAATGCCTTTACCAAGCTATGCAAGAGAATTCAAAATGAAAAGAGTTATACTATTTCAAACATCCAAAGTGACAGGGGGAAAGAGTTTGTCAATAAAGATATTGAGTCTTTTTGTAATGAAAATGGTTTTCTGCATAATTTCTCTGCTCCTTGAACTCCTCAACAAAATGGGGCAGTAAAAAGGAAGAATAGATCTCTTCAAGAAAGGGCATGAACAATGCTTAATAAAAATAGTTTACCTAGTTATTTTTGGGCCGAAGTGGTAAGTAATGTATGTTATGTTATAAATAGAGTTATGTTAAGGTCTAAATTAGATAAAATCCCTTATGAGCTTTGGAATGAGAAAAAGTCTAACATTGGTTACTTTCATGTATTTGGATGCAAATGTTTTATACTCAATGACAGAGATAATTTAGGAAAGTTTGATGCAAAATCTGATGAATGTATCTTTTTTGGGTATTCAACAAATAGTAAAGCTTATAGAGTATTCAATAAAAAGATTTTGACTGTACAAGAATCTATACATGTGGTATTTGATGAATTTAATCCTCTACTCTCCAAGAAATCTATTGATGAAGAATCAGAAGGTACAAATAACACAAATAGTCACAATCTCGACAAAGAGAATATTATGGAAGAAGTCCAACATGGAGACATCAGGAAAGATCATCAAGATTTAGTACAAGATGCAATCAAACAGTGGAAACATGTGAAAGATCATCCAGTGGAACAAATTCTAGGAGAACCTTTACGAGGTGTAAGTACTCGATCATCTCTTAGAAATATTTGTAATCACGCTGCTTTTTTATCTCAGATTGAACCTAAAAATATTGATGAAGCACTTATTGATGAATCATGGATTCTAACTATGCAAGAAGAGCTAAATCAATTTGAAAGAAATAATGTATGGACACTTATTCCTAGACCCAAAAATCATGCTGTTTTTGGAACAAAATGGGTTTTTAGAAATAAAAAAGACGAGTCTGGAATCATCACTAGAAATAAGGCTCGACTTGTAGTCTAAGGTTTCAATCAAGAGGAAGGAATCAATTATGATGAAACGTATGCACCTGTCGCAAGATTAGAAGCTATTCGAATGTTACTTGCATATGCATGTTATAAAAATTTCAAACTTTTTCAAATGGATGTTAAAAGTATTTTCTTAAATGATTTTATAAATGAAGAGGTATATGTTGAGCAACCTCCAGGTTTTGAAAATCATATTTCTCCTAATCATGTTTTTAAGCTCGCAAAAGCATTATATGGACTCAAACAAGCTCCTAGAGCTTGGAATGAGAGGTTTAGTGGTTTCTTGATTGAGAAAGGTTTTTCTAGAAGAAAGATCGATACAACTCTTTTTATCAAATATGAACAGGATGATATTCTTCTAGTTCAAATTTATGTTGATGATATAATATTTGGTGCTACTAATGAAAATATGTGCCAAGATTTTGCTAAGAGCATGCAGGAAGAATTTGAAATGAGCATGATGGGAGAACTTAATTTTTTTCTTGGATTGCAAATCAAGCAAGCAAAAAGTGGAACATTCATCAATCAGTCAAAATATATCAAAGAGTTACTCAAAAAGTTTGAGATGGAATGTGCGAAGGTAATTGGAACACCAATGAGTCCAACCACCAAACTTGATAAAGATGAAAGCGGTAAGCTAGTTGACTCAAAGATATATCGAGGTATGATTGGTAGTTTATTATATTTGACAGCTAGTAGACCTGATATTATGTTCAGTGTATGTTTATGTACACATTTTCAATCATCTCCAAAGCAATCTCATTTGATTGCAGTCAAACGTATTTTTAGATATATTACCGGTACCATTGACCTAGGGTTATGGTATCCTAAGCACACTTCATTCAATCATATTAGTTATTCAGATGTGGATTATGCTAGTTGCAAAGTTGATCAAAAAAGTACTAGTGGAACATGTCATTTTTTAGGTCATGCACTTGTTTCATAGTTTAGTAAAAAGCAAAATTCTGTTGCATTATCTACTGCTGAGGCAGAATATATTGCTGCAGGCAGTTGTTGTGCTCAAGTTCTTTACATGAAGCAACAACTTGAGGATTTTAAACTTATGTACAATCACATTCCAATCAAATGTGATAATACAAGTGCTATAAATCTTTCAAAAAATCCAATACAACATTCTCGGACCAAACATATTGAAATTAGATATCATTTTCTTAGAGATCATGTGCAGAAGGACGATATTGTATAAGAATTCACTAGCACATATGATCAATTGGCAGACATTTTCACAAAATCCCTACTAAAAGATAGACTATGCATGATTAGAAGAGAAATAGGAATGATGCATGTCATGAATATCTGCTAGATACTTTTATTCCATTGTCTCAAATGACCTACAGAAACTTGAGACGTTTAGCCTCATCATTCAAATGCATTTGCTCCTCATAAATCTTCATGCCATCCTTGTCTAAAGGATTAGGCAATCGAAATGCAGAGGCAAGCAAGGATTTTAAATCTTTATTCTGTTGTTTTAAGTCTACTATTTTTTTGTTAGACTCTTGAACAAGTCGTTGAAGAACATCGATCTTCTCATTAAGCTTCTCTATCTCGTGGGTTTTGGATTGCAACCGAGCGGAAAAAGTGACAATGGACGATGAGTATCGAGTTCCGAGACTCACAAGCTAGTAAATGGCATCATGATCTGATTTATTAGTCAAATCAGTGTTTTGTTGCTTTATGGCGCCTACAACAGATGCAGAAATAGTTTGAGGTGAAGAATACCTCATATCTTGATCACGAGAAGCACTAAAAGAAAATTGATGAGCCATTAAAATTTTGTAGAGTGAGAATGAAGATGAACTACAGAGATGAGAAGAAAATTTGATGCGAATTAGATAAAACTAAGGATTGCTTTTATAAATATGGAAATAAGTACAAGACAAACTGTCATCTCTTCAAATCTTACTTAGTCAAGTTTACAAGATATGCCGGATGCATATTGTCAAAAGTTACCGAACTAAGCCAGCGAGATTTATTGCAGATTGTCTCTATTTTTCTCATGAAACGCTGCCATTATCTGCTGATGTTGACTCTGTGCTTGAACTCTCATTCATTCCGATTCCCTATTCGAAGTTTCAGAACACGAGTTAATTCTGTCAAATCTTTATTTTCTTGCTTTAACCTCTTATTCTTTCTACCTTTATTTGCAAGCTTTTGATGCAGAATAAATATTTGGTTGTTAAGTCGATCAACCTCATTTACCCTCGCTAGTAATCTCCGAGACATGGTTGTAACAGAGGCAGCATATTGAGCACTGAGAGTTCTTGATGCTACAACAACCTCAGAATCAGTCCTACCAGAAAAATGCATCTCTGCTTCTATCATGGTATTGACAACCTCATGAGATAAAATGACTGGTTGAGACGGTTCCTGATTCAAATCCGGAATATTAGACGAAATTTTCTCCGCCATTCTATCATTTTGAATAAACAGAAACTGGATCAATGAGTGGTGTGAAAGTTTATTTGAGTATCCGACAGGTGAAAATGATCTTTTAAACAGCAACTTTCAAATCTCGATAATATTTAATTTTTCAACAACATCACGCGGATTTGAATCTACTTCCGCACCGACTGCTAGAGCTAGGCCTCCAACCTTTGCAGGTTTTGTCGGACATGCGTGGCTCCGCACCGAATTGCCAGAGTTAGACCTCCAACCTTTGCAGGTTTTGTCGGACATACATGGCTCCGCACCGAATTCTCTACAATCTCTACTAACGCACCGTTTTATTTGTTTATTAGTTATTGTAGGAAGATATCTTATTAAGTTAATTATGATTCCTTTTTAATGATGCCAAAAAGGGGAAAAGTTTTAGACGTAAATATTTAGATTTTTAACTCTGTTATATATGCTGGAATTATGTTTATCTATTGCTTGAAAAACTAACGCATATTCTCAGAGGGAGCTTAAGCATTATTACAAGTCTCAAAATTCTACTAAGTATTTGTCATCATCAAAAAGAGGGAGATTGTTGAATCCAAGGTTTCAAGTTTCGTATCTACGTGCAGATTTTGATGATAACAAATGAATTCAAGTCTCAATCTCAAATTATCTACGCAATGGAGCGAAGCGCACATCAAGCATAAAAGAACAAGTCTACAAATGAAGTTCATAGATTATTTTTGTACATCTTTTGATAAAATTGGATTAAAACTCAAAAATTAATCTTTTCTCATAAAGTATTAAATTACATTTTTTTAGACATGACATAAGCATGATATATGCATGACATAAAAAATGCTTTAATTAGGAAAACTATATTTTGCATGTGCATGATATATGCAATGATCTCATTAAAAACTTTATTTTCAAGAATTATATTTTACATTTACATGACATATACAATGACTTCATTCAAAAATTTAAATTTTGAAAATTGAATGACATATGCAATGATTTCATCAAAATTTGAATTTGAATTTGAAAGATGATTGAGTGGGACTCATTTGCCTATAAATAGCTCACTTGTGTTTTACAAAAATCACAACAACAAGAGCTTACACATCTATTGTCAAGTTTTGCATCATTCTTTCAAAACTCTCATTCTCTCTTTTCTAAAATTTTGAGTCTTAATTCTTGTTCTTTTTTGGAGAGATATAGGTTGAGCTGTATTGTTTCTATCTCACTCATTGAGGAGTGTACTTTGATAGTCTACCCACTATCAACTCTTGTATTTGTAAGAGGGTGCGTATAACCCTTGTGTGTGTAGAAGGTGTTCTACACGGGGAATAGTTAAATCACCAAGTGTAAGGTGATTGGAAGTGTAGAGGATGTTCTACACGGATTCTTTGGAGCGGTGCTGCTCAAAAGTGTAATAGGTTTCTATCTCCACCTAAAGGAGATTGGCTAGTGAATTCGGGATTCTCAAGGGGTAACTTGAGGCGAGGACGTAGGCAGTGGGGCTGAACCTCGTAAAAATACTGAGTTTGCTTTTCTTACCCTACTCTTTACATTTCTTACTGCTTTATATTCTGTTTATATTTTATATTGTGTATTTGATTAATAAGTGTTAATTTTTATAATATAACTCAATTCACCCCCTCTTGTGTTAGTCATCTGGGCAACACAACTAAAGAACAATTCAATTTAAAATATCAAAATCGATCAAAAAAATAAACCTTGGTTTAAGTCAACATCCACCATCGAAATTTTACAACTGGTCATCGATGCAAGTATATATTAATTAACACTTTGAATATTCACCGTTGTAACTATTTTCCTATCTCTCCTTAGTTGTAGTTAATTAGAAAACAAGCGCTTTGATTAACCATAACTACTAAACAACTCAAGAAAAATGTTAAGGATTTAATCTAGTTGTAGCCTTAAGAATCGGAGAGATCGATGAAACTAAATAAAACAAGCAGCACAAGCGGTCGTATTTAATTTAGTCGAGTGTTCTTCTTAAAATCTAATAATTTTTTACGTAACAAATCACTAAATCTTAATTGCTTTATAGATTAGAGAGATCAAACAATTACAGATTTGATATCTAACCTAGCAATAGATTACAACGAATAATAAACTAGTAGGCCTCCTAGTAATTAAACAATATAATCATGAAAATAGGTACAGACGAACATCTGATACTCAAAGCATAAATTGAACAATAAAAACACAAATTATATCTCACAGTTTTATCGATTCCGAGGTTTTTATTTCCTTAGATCAAGTATGAAAGTTTAGCCACACATAACGATAATGAGAACTTAAAGAAAAAAGTGGAAAAGAAAAAGAAAAAGGGTTAGGGGCGTGCTTTCCTTCAAAACTAGATGTATATAAGTTTCCTCCCTTCACTAGTTCTCTAGATAGGATTTGGATAAGATAGACTTTATGTAAATTTTGAATTATCATTTATGCCTTTTCATGCACATGAGTTTGAATTTGATTTCTCCTCCCTTAATATACTTATTTTTGAATTTAAATTTAAACTTTGAAATGGCTTCACATTTTCAAATCTCTTTTCGTTCAGCATTTTGAAACAGAACATCAACAGTGCAGATGCATCGAATTCGATCCCGATTTCGACTTTGGTGCAGCTAGTATCTCTCTAAAATTAAAACATAAGAGTTGTATATCTCTTTCTTGGCGTTCCATATTATTTTGAATCATCTCAATCAGAGCTTGTATGAGAGAGTTATGCCCAAATTATGAAGCCATGTCGAAATTATCCAAAATCACCCAATTAACTTCGTTTTGCATTTAACGCCTCCATCTACATCCTAAATCAAAATATAAGAATAATGAGTACATTTAAGCATCAAATAAGTATAAAAAAATTAAATATTAAGGGATAAAAATATAACATTTTGCATTCTCATCAGTGTCCCTACAGCTGTCTCAGCTGACTTATCAAGAAAGCTTCCACTGCCTACGTCAATCCTCATCCGTTTGAGGTTGATTCTTCAACACTAGGACAGATCCAAAATACTTGTGAGAAAGATACCCACCATTATTCTAGTAGAAGCTTTGCACATCTTACTTTCAACAATGACGTCCATGTTTTAGACGATGGCCAGAATTTAACAAAGAAACAGGTGGTCTTGTTGGACTTAATTATCTGTGGTGGAGACAATTTTGTAGTGAGTTTGATGTAGAACTAGAATGAGGAAATTAATAATTTTAAGCAAAAATAAAATTATTAATTAATATATGACGTATATTTATAAAATATAAAAACATTGTAAAATATTATTAAAATATAAATTTTATATTACCATTTTGATTTTAAGATGGGTAGTTCAATGTGGATTCACTTAGCCAAATTTTAATCCTATAGTCAAAATTTAGAATTATTGCCAAACTTTGGACTTGACAATGGCTGAAACTTGTGCTTGTACACAGGAAAAAATTCAAATTACAAGACAAGCTACTCAAATGTTCGGGGTACCTCTAGACACAAATTTTTTTGTAGAGGATATTGTTTTAACTTCTAACTCTCATGTGACAAACTTTCAGAGATCAAACTCGATTTGTTATAGAATGTATCACTCTGTATACAGGGATAACCAATTTGCTTCCTCCGAAGAAGGAGAGAGAACCAACACCATTCTCCTCCAAAGGAGGAGAGAGACAAAACTCTCCTCCTCCAAAAGAAGAGTGGGTAAACAAACAAAAAAAGTCTATCATTTCTTTATTAAAACCTAACACTAACAACATCACAAACAAAAGTATAAAAATGAAATACAGAAAAAACCAACAAAACAAAACATAAAAGACAGCAACAGAAAATTGAAAAAACAAAAAGCTCGGGGGTAGTGACACGTACATGACACACGTCGCTCTAGAAGAGTCTTGACAACTAATCTGGAAGCCACCGGCATAATTGAGCTCAGAAACACCGTGTTCGATGAATGCAGAGCCCTCTATGAGGGGGCGTGTGAAAGTTACGCATACATAGCAAGCCCGCATGTGGGAGCACGCACCTCTACTTTTGGCGAGACCTTTAATAGGTTGGTAAATCAGCGGTTGAGGAACCTCTTGGTGGGCCACATGATGGTCGCACAACACTCCCCCTTGTTGGAAATGAAACAGGAAATAGAAAGACTAAATGACACGACGAACAACGGAAGGGGAGAGGGAGGGAAGGAGTGTTTATCGGAGTTGTTCTAATGAGAGGTGAGAGCTTCTCTCACTAGAAACGAAAAGGCTGTGGAAGGTCTTGTAGCTACTTTCTCAGAACCATTTTTTTTATTAAAATTCATCAACTACTTGCTCCCCCACCCTCAACTGCGTCAGCACACAAGCGACTCAATGTCAAGGTTGTGCATTGCTATTGGTCTCAACCCCTTCCATTAATGTTAATTAATATTTAGCATTATTAAAAAAAAGTTCATATGGACATGAATTAACATTGGAGTGAATTTGCAAAATGTCAAAAAAAATATTATTAAAATATATAATTAATATTATTATATGATTATTTTAAATTTAGAATGGATTAGCCCAATGTAGATACAAATCTTGAATAGTTTTGAGTTTAGCCAAAAATTTTAAATTTTTAGTCAAATTTTTGACTTTGACAATGACTAAGCCATTATCAATGCTCTAATTAGAGGAAAATGTATTAGATATGTTTACGATGCTGTTTGAAAAGCTTTTGGCACACTTACATCAATCATATTTGATAGTCTTTAAAATCATTGGTATTAGTTTTATTTATCTCTGGAATTTGGTAAAAATACATATTTTTTTCATAAATTCAAAATTATTCAAGTTATAACTCTATATTGGAATAGTCAAAATAATAATATAATATTATTTTTTAATAATAACTTTTTAGATTTTTTTTATGTTCTATAACTGCACTAATAATATGTTAATTAACAATTTAATCTTTACTTAAATTATTATTTTTCAACTATTATTTGTCCTCAACCTATTTCTTAACTATTATTTGTTTTCCACCTAAATTTGTGCATAAAATATTATTTTGGCTATGAATAGTATCACTTCAAAGATGGAGATGTGTTTAAATATATGATTATTCAACATTAAGTCCTCAAATGAGGATGGGTCATAGAACCCTATATAATTATGTTTAGATTTTTTTAAAAAATTACAATATTATATTTTTCAAAACCATACTATTTTATCTTTATTTTCATACATCAATGAGATTACATATAAAATATTTTTTTCAGGATTGCAAATAAAATTTCTCAAAATTATAACTCAAATGGCAAACTTACATTTAATGACTACTCCAAATTCCAATGCAGATAATTTCAAAGATAAAAAGTTATAAATTTATATGTATTGGTATTTAGCTAAGCCAATACCAGTGTTTTAAGATCCATAAATTCCGCACACTCTATTTTAAAATAAATTGATTCTTAAATAATTTTTTTTTAATATGAGCCTCAAATTTACTCAATTTTTAAAAAGGAATATACTGAGCCTACGCATGGACATTCTAAAACTGCCATTATCATTTCTCCAACAAAATTTTTAATTTGTTTTAACAAAATTATATAGTATAATATTATCTAGGTTTTATCTAAGGAAAATAATAGTATGTCTACCTAATATGTCCACCAAATGTGTCTACTCATATATATATATATATATATATATATATATATATATATATATTTAAAATCATATTAATCACACATGAATCACACGATTATTTAAGACCTAAACTAAAACAGGAAAAATTAAATGATCAATTTTAATAATCACTTCTTTAATTATTAAGAAATATATATATATATATATATATATATCACACATCCTCTATGTGATCTGATTTTGGAGAAGTTTATCATTTGGGCCCTTTATCTCAGCCCATTACTAATATGAGGGATGAGTTTGCTTCATTTTGGCCCACTACAAAAATTTTAATGCTATATACAGATAACTTTGTGCAACTTTGCGCACCAATACATGTTTATTGACTATATCCATATCTTTCGTTTTAAATATAAGGGTTTTATTAAAATTGATTGTAGTTAGAGTTTTTCCTAAAGTAATCTTCCAAGCCCATGTGGAAACGGTCACCGCCTGCAGGATTGTTTAGGGTAATCTTTCGATTGAATAATGCTGCATATGGTTATGGAATACATAAATATTGTACAATTACTTTAAGAAAAAAATAAGATCTATTATTAAAAAAATAATTCTTTCATATGAATCACATTTATTCACTTTTTTTAAAAAGTATTTACGTGAAGGTATTCAGAGTTCTTTCAGAATTTTTCGTGCGGGGTAGGACTTGGCGTGCCCACGATTTACTTCGGACAGACAGAGTCAATGGTATCGTGACTATCGGCTGAATAGAAGGGGCACTTTCTTCAAAAGTTTGTACACGGTATTAACTATTTTAAATAGAAAAGTGGAACTGGACACAGAAAAGGACGCACAAGCCACAAAATTGGACATTGATTCTGACAAACCTTCTAGCTGGTAGTTGTCAAATTTCCACCCATAAGGCTGCTATCACAAACATTTCTTTGATTTTTAGTTCAACTCTTTTTACCATTGTGAATCTTGTTGAACTCAATCAGGATCAAGCATGTAATCCCGAGAATCAAGCAGCAGATGATGATCACGTTCAACAACCAACATCTGTTATCCCATCACCAACAAAGTCTGTTTTGTATTTAAATTCAAATTCAAACTTTGTATCTAGCTAGTAGGATATTCAAATGTAGCTCAAGTGTAACAGAATACTCTGTAACAAATGCCTATATAATACGATACATGCTACTGGTTTGGTATTGAGAAAAACCAAACACAAATTCCAAATTTATTTTGATTCTTTCATGGTATCAGAGCTTCTGTACACAGCTAATGCTCTCCTCGATCACTATGGCCTCTTCTTCCGCTGCCTACACCTTCCCAAACTTTGCTCATCTCGCTACCATCAAACTTGATGGTACCAATTACCTCAACTGGCTTTCCCTTACAGCTCCCATACTTCGCACATATGACTTAATGGGTATCGTTGATGGGTCTGAACCGTGCCCTCCAAAGTCATTAACATCGGATTCTACTTCTGAATCCATTCCCAATCCTGCTTATTCCCTTTGGGTTAAGAAGGATCAGTTTATCCTGAGTTGGCTTAATGCCTCTCTTTCTGAGTCTGTCATTCCAACTGTCTATGGTCTTCACACCTCTCGTTCCGTATGGCTCGCACTTGAACTCAAGTTTGCTTCCCAGTCTCGCTCTCGTCTTACCCAACTCAAACGACAACTCCAAACTCTTCATCAGGGCTCCAAATCTTGCACCGACTTCATCTCTGGTGCCAAGTCACTAGCTGCCCAACTTGCTGCGTCTGGTCACCCTATTTCCGATGATGATCTCATTACATACATCATTGGTGGTCTCACCCCAGTATTCAATCCTTTCATCACTTCCTTCTCCTTTGCTACTCGTGACAAAGTCCTCTCTTTGGCTGATTTCACTGCTGAGCTCCTATCCTTTGAACTCTTGCTAGACAACCAACATCACCAGATTGCTCCACAACCCACCGTCGTCTATTTCTCCCACAATCCCAACACTCAGCCATCTCACAAAAAGAAAACCCCCTATAGTAAACCACCTCACCCAAAACCGACCCCCACCAACCCCACCGTCAAAACCAACTCGCAGGACTCTTCTACTCTCACTGAGCACTCTGCAACACCTCGGTCTCCTTGTCAAATTTGTGGTAAGAACAACCATCGTGCTCTCGACTGTTACCACCGCATGGATTATGCCTATCAAGGTCGTCATCCACCTCAACAATTGGCTGCCATGGTCGCCCAGTCCAACTCCCTTGTTGACAATGATGCTTGGTTCGCTGACAGTGGTGCAAATACTCATCTCACCCCTGCTCTAGACAATCTCACAGTGCATGAACCTTACCATGGGACTGAAAACATTGCCGTGGGCAATGGTACAGGTTTGCATATTCATAACACTGGTTCTCTCACCCTTCATACTTCCTCTCATCCTTTCACGCTTTCCCGTGTTCATCATTGTCCCAATGCATCTGCTAATCTTCTTTCAATTAACCAACTCTGCAAAGACAACTCCTGCTTCTTTATTTTTACTAACTCTATGTTTCTTATCAAGGACAAGCACACAGGCCGCACTCTACTGCAAGGAAGGAGTGAAGGTGGTCTCTATCCTATCCATCCCAATAAAATTCCCAAGTCACAAATTCTCACTGCTTTCTTAGGTGTCAAAGCTCCAGTTGATGTCTGGCATTCTCGCTTCGGTCATGCTTCCCCTGCCACGGTCTCCACTCTCCTGTCTTCCTATAACCTTCCACTGATAGGGCCACGTCACCAGTCTACTATTTGCTCTGCATGTCAACTTGGCAAGAGCAAACAGCTTTCGTTTCCATCATCCACTCGAGTCTCCACTGCTCCTCTACAACTCATTCATTCAGATGTTTGGTGTTCTCCAGTTGTATCACTTGGTGGTTATCGCTACTATGTAATCTTTGTAGACGATTACTCCCGTTATACCTGGATGTACCCCTTATTTAATAAATCTGATGTTTTCATTTCCTTTATTAAATTCAAAGCATTAGTGGAAAATCAGTTCTCATCATCTATTAAACGATTTCAATCCGACGGTGGTGGTGAATATATCTCTAAACAATTTACTGATTATCTTGCTTTGAATGGTATTTTCCATCGCATAAGCTGTCCATATACAGCCCAACAAAATGGCCTTGCTAAGCGCAAGCATCGACATATTATTGAAATGGGACTGTCCATGCTTGCTCATGCCAATTTACCTCAATCTCTCTGGGTTGAATCATTTCTCACTGCTGTTTATATTATAAATAGCCTTCCCAATCCAGTTTTAAATCAATCCAATCCTCACTATCAACTTTTCAAAACCCAACCAATCTACTCAATGTTTCGAACATTCGGCTGCTTGTGCTTTCCACTACTCCGACCCTATAATTCCCACAAACTGATGTACCGTAACAAGCATTGCATCTTTGTTGGATATGGATATCATCATAAAGGTTATCGCTGCCTTGACCCTGTATCTAACAAAATTCTTGTGACTCGTCATGTTGTGTTCAATGAATCTTCCTTTCCAGGTCTCCATCCCTATTCAAGCACCACTCCTTCTCCCTCGGTTGAAGCTTCCCGTGTTCCTATCCCTCTACCACAATCCGCAGCTTCTCCACCAGACCCAGGTAATCTACCTTCTCATGATACTTCACAGTCACCCTCTGTTACACAGTCACCAGAATCCCCTATCACTACCCTCCCAATAATTCCATCTCCCTCATGTCCTCCACAGCAACCACGTCTTCATCCTATGGTAACCCGGTCTCAAACGAATTCCCTCCACCCCAAAACATTTCCTGAATATCATACATTCTACTCTACCAAACACCCTTTACGTGCCTTGAGCACTGTTATGCAACTCCTTGAACCTACTTGTTATTCTCAAGCTTCTACCTCCTCAGAGTGGCGAGTTGCCATGGGACAAGAATTTGATGCTCTCATCTCTAATGGGACTTGGTCTTTATGCCCCAAACCATCTAATCATAATATTATTCGTAACAAGTGGGTCTACAAAATTAAACGAAAAGCCGATGGTTCTATAGAGCGTTTTAAAGCACGTTTAGTGGCCAAGGGGTTTGATCAAAAATCCGGCATTGACTTCACTGAAACATTTAGTCCTGTTGTGAAGTCTTCTACCATTCGTGTAATTCTTGCCATTGCTGTACACTTTGATTGGTGCATTCGCCAGTTAGATGTCTCTAACGCGTTCTTACATGGACACTTGGATGAAGTTGTGTATATGGAACAACCTCGTGGCTTTATTGATCCTCAATATCCTCACCATGTGTGCCGATTACATAAAGCATTATATGGGTTAAAACAGGCACCTCGTGCCTGGTATTATCGCCTATCTCAAGCACTCCTGGATATCGGTTTTTCTACCTCTGTCGTGGACTCCTCCTTATTTATTTTGTCCCAACATCATACACTAATCTATGTTCTTGTGTATGTCGATGATATCCTTATTACAGGAAATGACGCTACTGCCATATTTTCCGTTATCAACCAGTTGCAACACTCTTTCGCCATGAAAGATCTTGGTAACCTTGGCTACTTTCTTGGTATTGAAGCTCATCGCACCACAGCTGGTCTACATCTCCGGCAATCCAAATATATCTTGGACCTTCTTCATCGTGCTGGTATGATTGGTGCCTAACCATATGCGGCACCCTCAGTCAGTGGCACTAAACTATCCAAACTTGAAGGCACTCCCTTGCCTGAATCCGAGGTTACCACTTATAGACAACTCGTTGGTGGCCTTCAGTATTGCACACTCACACGGCCAGATCTTGCTTATTCTGTCAATCAGTTATGCCAGTTTATGCATTCTCCAACAACTTCACATTGGGCTGCACTAAAGCGTGTCTTACGTTATCTTAAAGGGAGTGTTGATCATGGCCTATTTTACAGCAAAGGGACGTCTCAAATTAATATTTATTGCGACTCAGATTGGGCTGGCGATCCTGATAATCGCCGCTCAACCACAGGATATGGTGTCTTTTTTGGCTCATGTTTAGTTTCTTGGTGTGCCAAGAAACAACCTGTTGTCTCTCGCTCAAGTACCGAAGCCGAGTATCGTGCCTTATCTTATGCCACTGCTGAAGCTTCCTGGATCCGCATGCTCTTAAAAGATCTACATTTTCCATTATCCACCCCACCAACTATATGGTGTGATAATATTGGAGCTATTTCCTTGGCTTCAAATCCCATTTATCATGCTCGCACTAAACATATTGAAATCGATTTCCATTTCATTCGGGAAAAAGTGCTCAACAAGGATATCCTTATTCGGTTTATTTCAACACTGGACCAAGTTGCTGATTTATTCACAAAAGGCCTCACTGCAAATCGCTTCACCCTACTACGAGCCAAGCTTCAGGTCCTTCCTCTCATCAGCTAGCGGGGGGCTGTTGAACTCAATCAGGATCAAGCATGTAATCCCGAGAATCAAGCAGCAGATGATGATCACGTTCAACAACCAACATCTGTTATCCCATCACCAACAAAGTCTGTTTTGTATTTAAATTCAAATTCAAACTTTGTATCTAGCTAGTAGGATATTCAAATGTAGCTCAAGTGTAACAGAATACTCTGTAACAAATGCCTATATAATACGATACATGCTACTGGTTTGGTATTGAGAAAAACCAAACACAAATTCCAAATTTATTTTGATTCTTTCAAATCTAACCATATTTCCTAGAATACTTCTTGTCCAATCCATGTCACTTCGTATAATTGAGTCATCATTTTTCTCATTTGGGCCATACAACCATATAATGAAGAGGGATCACACTCTTCAAGGTTTAAGTTTCCTAGATTTAGCACATAGGAATCCATGTTTATGGTAGAAGAAACTCCAGCAAGGTTTTTCTGAGATATTGACACTAACAAGCATGAATGCGCGCATAAGCAGTTCTTTGTTTTAGATTTTTTTTTTTTTTTTGTTGGATCTCTGCACTTCTACTTATCTAATCTCTCTCTTTCAGGCCAATACCTGATGTTTCCAGTGATCTTAGTGTTGAAGTTAGAGCCTCAAGCTTTGCACTTCATAAGTTAAGGAGTGTACATCATTAGTTTTGCATTTTTGCGTATCATTCAACAGATCATTTGCTACTCTTACTATTCCATGCTTAAACTTCACTGTTTGTAGTCCTAAAATATACAAATATAATCGTAAATTATCTTCATGAATACAGTCCTACATTAGAGTCTTTTAAGATAATTTAACGCAGAAAATTCATTATACCAATCTCCATGGCTGAAAAATTCAACTGCTAGGAATGAAACTACTGACAAATTCTTGAGAATGAGTAGATGTTTGCTAAAGCAGAGGGATTAAAATGAGGATAAAAGAAGAAAGAGAATCCTCTTCACCAGAAGCTTTAGTCATACTTTCATGATTGTTTTGCAGTTCCCTTTAGTTTCCAGAAGTGGAAAATTTTGGAGGCTATTGTTAGAAACAAAAGACACAAAAATTTCATGCATAAATCGCCCTAATGTTCCTGGTAGACCAGAGGCGTTCAAGCTAGCAGCAAAGTTATGTTATGGAGTAAATGTTGACATCACACTCTCAAATGTGGCTATACTTCGTTTCCTGGAAATGACAGAAGAGTTCAGAGTGATTAATCTTTGATTTCTTCAGACGGGTTTGTGTCTTGTATAAAATCTAAGGACTCAGAAAAGGATATGAGTAGCAAAATTCTGGTAAACTATGCCCAGAAAAAGTATTCTCTTCAAAGACTTGCCTAGAGAGAGAGAGAGAGACAGATATATGCTTACTGGCGTGGCAGCGCGTAGTGGTGTATGGAGGCTGAAACCGAAAGGAGATGAGCGAGAAAAGCTTAAGGACTTGCTATGGCACACGCAAAAAGAAAACAATGGAACTGACTAATACAAAGAACAAGAGGAGGAGAGTAATCTAAAAATTTAGAGAGAGAAATCGAGATGCTAGAGTTGTAGGAGGGGAGAAAAGAGAGATTGAGATGCTTACTATGATTCCATCAAAATGGTTTTGGACTATGATTAAGGTCTCTGATTGCTCTTCCTGAGCTGTGATGAACGCATGAAGGTTCTGGACTCAGAATCAAAGAGGGAGAGGGAGGGAGGGAGGGGGGCTCGAAGATTAGATGCAATGCATCCACAAAATGGTTTCAACTCATACATGTTATTAGGTCATTGGTGGGCTGTTATTAACTTACAAAGAGTCCGACCAGTTCTCAGATTATTTCTAATATATATTCTTGGCATAATAAACTACAAAAAGTATTCTTTTTTATAAATACATTTTGACACATTTGATAATATATTAACATACAATATATATACTTTTTATAATATATACATTTTGACACATTTTTAATAATACATTAATATATATTATATATTACATTTTGACACATTTGACATAAAAATCTAGAATATCTCTTGCACTAAGCGTGTTCGGCTTTTGTTGATCCTGATTAGGGCTCTACACCATCAATTCTATTGATTTCATCCCTGAGATGATGCAAACAAGAATTGAGAGTTTTAGTAGCTTGTTCTCTATGTATTTTCCACTTTTGACAACTCTGTTTGTCATTTTAGATTGTTTAAAACGTACTCATTGTTGCAATTCTCCTCAGCATTTAGTGTTTTCAGGTGCACTGGCAGGAACAACCATTTGGTCAATGGAAAAGGCTCTTCAATTGGAAATAAGAACAAATTGGCATCTTTGACATTGGAGCAAATCACTCTGTTATGCTATTCCTTTCGATATTCTTCAAAAGATGAGGAGAGATTTTCCATGTGCATGTTGGGTGTGAACAGATAGAGCTCTACCTCCCCTGGATTGTTTTTCAAGTCTTTAACCAATTCTTCTTAATGAAAAACGTAAAGATAATTTTCCATTTATAGGATGAAGAATTCATACCCTTTACATATAGGTCTCATTTCCATTTGAACACAGGGATAAAACATAGCATTTAATTTTTCAGCTTGTAAGAAAGGGAAAAAAAATGCTCAGACCTTGATCTTCCTGAATGTATTTCACAATTGTGGACTTATTATGCAGAAACTGAATCTGCTCAATGAACCTAAGCATTAATATTTTTTGGGGCAATCCAAGGAATTAAGCCTAAGTGTGGGATTGTAAATTGCAGCGCACTCAGAAGAGAGTGTAATACAGGCGATGCTCTTTAAACCCCTTTGAGTTTGCTGGTTTTGTAAAGGCCAAAGGGCAATGGTTCACTAGCAGAGAGTGGAAGCACACAACCAGAGGACAGTATATACACAAATCAGCCATATAAGACAACATCATAAATCCCTGATATTGTAGGGTACAAAAAAGTGGAAATATAACTCCGGAAAGTGCATATAAGGTAGTCCTACAACATAAATCTTGAAAGTTGGAACCACAAGTTAGATGCACCCAAAAGACATCTAATAAGTCAATTCAATTTCAGTTTAATATATTTATGTCGCATATATAATAACAGAAGTCATATGAAGATATTCTCAATTCAAGATTTCTAATTGTATCTCAATTTGCTTTGGAAACTCAATATTGTCAAGACTCAATTTCTATGAAATCTCATTACTGACCCAATTGAAGGCGAGTTTATGGCATTGCAAGATACATGATGCCATTTACACTGCAAGCATGGCACAAATTACCTTAAGTACTTAGAAAAGTTGCATGACAAAGCTAAAGCCATCAGAATTACTCATGTCCCTTTATCAAGGAGGTTCCAACTATAGATCCTTTTTCCTCTGCAAAGTAGTTACAAGGATAAGTTGAAACGTCTATTTTGGAGCTAATTTGCGTCAAAGAATAATATCCCAGATTGTTGTCTTGGAAACCACAGGGAATATAGATATTTCAAGTCTAACACCAAATTAACAAAATTGAAAGATTAGCAGCCAAGATATCCATGTTTAAATTCCATTGTTACAACTGTTCAGTCCTTACCTTAGCAGATTGGATTTCTACATCATGTTGTTCAAAATGAGCCCGATACACATTCATCAGTTGAGGAGCATGATCCAGAAATTTGATCACGAACTTTTCAAGAAAATGCTTTTCGGTAGGTAGTAAGAAAGTCGATGAGCTTATATCCTTCTTGAGAATACCATTGGCTTGCAAAATTTGAACAACTGAAAATCTAGGGATAATCCTCTTCTTCAAGCTTAATACTATAACAACAGGATTTCTAGCAATATCTTCAGAAGAGAAACCCATTTGATTTACGAGGAAGTCCATTACTTTGCAAATCTTCTCTTCTGATGCAAGTATACAATGGGGAGACCTTTTAAACGCTAACAGAGCAACACCCTTGGACCAACCAAGCCTCTTATAAACCTCCAATGTAGATTCCCATTTTGGTTTCTTCACTTTTAAAATCACTTGGAGTGCAAGGACAAACGCTGATTTTGAAGGATCAAATCCCATTTCTCTCACCTCCTGGAGAGCCATGACAAACCTACTATGCTTAATGAACGCCCAATCCGGATACATTCTCTCTCAACAGTTCAATATTTGAAACCATATTATCCACTACATTACTTAGAAAGGCCCGTGGCGAGCGCTTTAAAGTAGTGATGACTTTATCATCTTCAAGAAGTAGGCTCTTAAGAAAATTATAGCAGGGTATAAGATGTTGATTTAAGCTTCTGTGCAATAGATTAGGGCTCGCAGTGATGATTTTCGGGAGTTCAGAGCTTGCAACCCCTATAGAACGAAAAACTCAATTTTGGGAAGGATTTTACCAGGATCAGCTAAAAGAAGTCGTGGGCATCTTTGTACAATTTTAGTGAGTTGGATATTGGTGAATCCATTCTCTTTGAGTAGGTTACACACTGAATTAGGTCTATCTGGGTTTTGAAGGCCTACTTTCTCGAAAGCTAAAATAGCTGATTTTGAGGACAACCCACAAGAATATATTGAAATAATGTTTCTCTTCTTTTTGCTTGTCCTAATATTGAAATAAATCTATCGATGCAAATGACTTGACCAAAAAGAATGAATTTTTCTGAATGAAACCCAGTTGGGTCCTCTTGTATGTGAGTAAGAGTTGTTGTTTTGAATAGATAAAACCAAACATTATCGACTCACCAAGTTTGCCTGAGACAACCTCAACTGTTCTCTTCCGATTGCTTAAATAATCCTTCAAGAAAACTCATTGTGTTTGGCTATGAAGTAATAAAGAATAGGGAGACGCTGGGGTGCGGTCGGGCTGCACCCCCAGCGCCTTTATAGCCCTTCTCCCTCTCCTTTAATTTTCTACAAAAATATAATAAAATACAATAAAAAATATAATAAAAAATATAATAAAAATAATAAATTTTAAAAAATACAATAAAAAATATTATAAAATAATAAAAATATATATATAATAAAAAACATAATAAAAAACACAATAAAAAATAAAATGAAAATGAATTTTTATAGTGAATTCGGCCTCCCCAGCCCGCGTCGGCGCCGGTGGCGGTGGGCGACACCGTCCAGCCCATCGGAACCGAAGGAAGCCGGCGACCCCACCCCTGCGACGGCTAGCGGGTCCAAACGGGTTTAAGGCTGCCGGGGGCACACTGAAGGTCGCCGGAGCTCACCGTCGCAAGGGTGGGGTCGCCAGCTCCCTCCAGTCTCGATGGGCTGGGCGGTGTCGCCTACCGACGCCGGCACCAATGCGGGCTACAAAGCGTGAGGGGTTCAGTTGGACCGAACCCCAAGATTCTCCTAAAGAATAAGGATACTTCCTCAAGATTCTCCTAAAGAATAAGGATGCTTCTGTAACAACTTGGCCCAGATCTAGGGTTTGGGCTGTGAGAGGCGAAGGGGGAAGCTGGGACTGAAGTGTTGTCTGTCAGTTGCATGGAGTTTTGGGATGGGCCGAAGTAGGCTTGGGCCATGCAGTGGGCTGCAGTACGGATCAACAAACTGAAAATAGATTATTAGTTAAGTTTGGTTTTAGTTTGTTGGGCCGGGCGGCTGTTCCCGTGGGCCTCTATCTGTTCTAGGTCTAAATAATCGTGTGATTCGTGTATGTGATCTAATTAGGAGAAGTTTATCATTTGGGTCCTTTATGGGGCTCAGCCCTTTACTGATATGAGTTATGAGTTGCTCCAAATCGGCCCACCAAAAAATCTTCCAAGCCCATATGAAAACGGTCTCCGCCTGCGGGATTGCTTAGCGACCTAGGGTAATCTTTCCGATCGTTAATCTGGACAGGAATAGCGAAACCCTCAAAGCCTGCACCTTCCCCACCTTCAATGGCAGAGGCTACTACGGGCTCTGAGGTCCCTCCCAACGTGACTATATACATCAACAATCTCAACGAGAAAATAAAGCTCGAAGGTACTGAGACATGCAATCTCTCTGCACATCTATTCATCTCGAATCTCTCTCCTTTTTCTTTTATTTTTCAAATTTTGAATTTTAAATTGCAGAGTTGAAGAAATCGCTGCTCGCGGTGTTCTCGCAGTTCGGGAAGATACTGGAAGTGCTGGCGTTCAAGACACTGAAGCACAAGGGTCAGGCGTGGGTGGTCTTCGAGGACGTCTCCTCCGCCTCCAATGCCCTTCGCCAAATGCAGGGCTTCCCTTTCTATGACAAACCAATGGTACAATCCCTTTTGATTGATTTCTCAATCCCCATTTTTTTCTTTCTTTCTCGCTTTCAATATTTTTTGTTTACTATTTTTTTCTGAATCCCCTTAGAAAAAAGTTATCTGCATTGATTTTCTCTTACTCTTTTTTCCAACTTCCGTTGCACTTGAATTTGTTTCTTTTGTTAACAATCGAATTTGATGGATATTGTGCAATTAACACAGAGAATACAATATGCAAAGACAAAATCAGATGTAATAGCCAAGGCTGATGGTACTTTCGTTCCACGGGAAAGGCGTAAGAGGCATGATGATAAGGGTAAAAAAACACTTCCCTCTTCTCTGTTCTCTTGTCTCCTGAAACTTTTTTTCTTTCTACTCGTACAGTTGGAACTCTTTCACTGTCGAAAAGGTTTCTTCAGCATAAACATTGTGTATGTATGCATGGTTGTATCGTGTTTTCTCATCTTCTCCTAGGCGTGAAATGATGTTTGGGTTTTGTGGGATTTAATTCAGTATCCTGACCATTTTAGAACTTGATGTTAGTATTGACTTATTAACTTGGAAGTTTGTAGAGGATTTTTGTCATTGATGTAGATTCAGGTTGTGGATATGATGTGATATAGCTATGGTGATCTGAAAACTCCATAACTAGGATGAACTAGGGCCTTGATTCAATGCTTTAGATATTAACTTCTTGTTGTTTATTTATAGTTTTAAGTTTTGTTTTTAATCAGACAAGCATCCATTCTTTGTACATTAGTTCCCGTTTGGATTGAGAAACCATCTCAACTCATCTCATTTCATCTTATCTCGTCATTACAACTGTTGAGCATTCAAACCTGTCCAAAAATCACACAAGACGATTTTAACGTGGTTCAGCAATTTGCCTACATCCACAGGTGCCAAATTTACTATAATTTCTGAGATTTACAAATCACTCAAAATTTCTCACGTAACTCTCAAATGCACACACCACTTCTCTCTGCTCTCCACACCTCTACATTTCGAATATCAGAGCTCTCCTTTTATAGGAGAGGTTTTACAAATGGTTGGTGTGGTAGGTGCAGCCAAACTAGAAAAACTCTGCATTGAGGTGGGTGGTGCAGCCATTGTTGAAGGATGGAAAACGGTGCAGCCATGAAGGACTGCAAATGGTTTCTATTTCACACTTTGGTGGCCTATTTTCAACAATCACCCCCTCCACCGAAGTGTGCCATACTAGGCTGCTTCCAAACTGATTCATTCTTCAAATGAATGCACTTCCTTCTTTGACGTGAGTGTCTTCTACTAACAAATGCGTCATAAGACGCCAAATGCACCCAAAAGTGCCAATGCACCCGAAGGTGCTCAGCAACTTACAATATTGATCAATTCCAAGCAGTGTTGGAACTTGATCCCTGTGACGACTTTCGTCAACATATCTGCTGGATTATCTTCAGTGCCAATCTTCTGAAGTAATATGTCCTCTTCTTCTAATATTTCACGTACAAAGTGAAATCGGACATCGATATATTTTGTTCGAGAGTGATACACTTGATTTTTGGCCAAATGAATTGCACTCTGACTGTCACAGTAAATGGTAACCTCTTGCTGCTCAAAACCCAAATCTGTTACCAGTCCCTGTAACCAAATGGCTTTTTTTACGGCTTCTGTTACAGCCATATACTCAGCCTCTGTGGATGACAGTGCAATCGTAGACTGCAAATTTGATCGCCAACTAACTGGTGCTCCAGACATAGTGAACACGTATCCAGTTGTCGATCGCCGTTTGTCAAGATCACCTGCATAGTCTGAGTCAACGTATCCAGTTACTAGACTATCTTTACTCTTCTCGAACTTCAAACCAAGATCTACGGTCCCTAGAATATACCGTAGAATCCATTTAGCCGCATGCCAGTGTTTCTTTCCAGGATTATGCATATAACGACTAACCAAACTGACGGCCTGGGAGATATCAGGTCGTGTACACACCATGGCATACATTAGGCTACCAACAACACTTGCATACGGGACATTCTTCATGTAGTCCCGCTCTTCATCATCTTTAGGAGACTGCAATGCACTGAGCTTAAAATATGGGGCCATTGGAGTACTCACAGGCTTCAACTTTGAGTCCATATTGAAGCGTTGCAATACTTTCTTCAGATACTGCTTCTGAGTAAGGTGAACTGTACATTTCACCCTATCTCTACTGATCTCCATCCCCAATATTCTTCGTGCTTCTCCTAGATCTTTCATTTCAAACTCATGACTCAACTGAGTTTTCAAACGATCTATCTCCACCTTGCTTTTACATGCAATCAACATATCATCTACATATAAAAGCAAATAAATGAAAGATCCATCTGCAAGTTTTCTGAAATACACACAATGATCGTATTGGCAACGAGTGTATTTCAGATCCATCATAAAACGGTCAAACCGTTTATACCATTGCCGAGGTGACTGCTTCAGTCCATAGAGAGATTTCTTCAGTCTGCAAACCCATTTTTCCTTACCAGTCTCTTTAAACCCTTCTGGTTGAGACAGATAAATCTCCTCTTCTAGATCACCATGTAAGAAAGCTGTCTTCACATCAAGTTGTGCTAATTCAAGATCATATTGTGCAACCAAAGCTAGCAATATCCGAATGGATGAATGCTTCACAACAGGAGAGAATACTTCACTGTAGTCAATTCCCTCTGTCTGAGCGTAGCCCTTGGCTACCAATCTAGCTTTATATCGAATTCTATTTTTAGCAACTTGATCATCTTTCTGATTAAAGATCCACTTACAGCCAATTGACTTCTTTCCTTGTGGCAGTGGCACAAGTTCCCAAGTCTGGTTCTTGTGAAGAGACTGCATCTCCTCTGTCATCGCCTTTATCCATTCATCATTTTCACTGGATTGTATGGCATCTCTGTAAGTGGTGGGGATCTCACCCCCTTCAACTGGTAGTGCATATGTCACGTAGTCTGCATAACGTGTTGGCACACGTTTCTCTCGTCTCGATCTACTGGTTGCTATTGATTCAATTTGACTTGGAGGTGCTGTGATTGGACTATCATCCTCCTCTTGTCTGTCTTCTCTTGAATCATTTGGAGTAATAAACTCCACCTTCTGCGAATCACCAGGTGTTTCGCCATCATAGCTGCCTTCAGTGGAATCTTTATGCTTATGTGACTTAAGCATCTCAGATTCGTTGAAAGTAACATCTCTACTGATAATTACCTTCTTAGACTCTATGCACCAGAGTCTATACCCTTTTACACCAGAACTAAAGCCCAAAAATTTTGCTTTCTTGGCTCTAGGGTCAAGCTTACTTTCCTTTGCATGATAGTAAGCAGGACATCCAAAAATGTGTAAAGAGTCATAATCAGTAGCATGTGTACCTTTCCACATTTCAATGGGTGTTTTCCCGCCATTGGCAGCTGCGGGTAGTCTGTTGACGAGGTGGCATGCATATGTCACAGCTTCAGCCCAAAATTGTTTACTGAATCCAGCATTCAGTAACATACATCGTACTTTCTCTAGCGAAGTACGATTCATCCGTTCTGCCACACACCGTTTTGCTGCGGTGTTCCTCGTACCGTAAAGTGTCTGACTATTCCCTCTCTCCGACATACTTCCATGAAAGGGTCTAGAGTATACTCCCCTCCATTATCTGATCTGAGCCGCTTAATTTTTCTGCCGGTCTGAGTCTCAATCATCTTCTTCCAAGCAAGAAAGATGTTCAGCACTTCATTTTTATTCTTCATCGTATACACCCACACACGACGAGAATAATCATCTACAAAAGTTACAAACCAATGCTTACCTCCCAAAGATGCAATTTTGGTAGGTCCCCAAACATCGGAGTGTACATAGTCAAGTATCCCCTGTGTATTGTGAACAGCAGTTCCAAACTTGATCCGCGTTTGCTTCCCCAATACACAGTGCTCACAAAAAGACAATTTACCAGTCTTGGCACCTTTGAGTAAGCCTTGCTTTACGAGTGTTTGCAAAGCTTTTTCTCCAGCGTGTCCCATACGCATATGCCAAAGTCTGGTGGTGTCAGCATCAGTCTCATCTAGCTTCTCACAACCTGTAGAAGCTCTTCCAACAATAGTACTTCCTTGCAAGAAGTATAGGTTTCCTCGCTTCAAACCCTTCATAGCCACTTGAACTCCCATTAACACTTTGAGAGTTCCGTCTTCAATAGTGATTCTGAATCCCTTTGAATCCAGAGATCCTAATGAGATAAGATTTTTCCGCAGATCCGGAACGAACCGAACTTCGGTCAGAATCCTGACAGTTCCATCGTGCAGCTTCAACCGAATGCTCCCTATCCCCCGAGTCTTACAGGCACTGTCGTTGCCCATAAGTACTGCTCCACCTTCAATCTCTGTGAAGTCAATAAACCAGTCCCGATTGGGACACATATGATAGGTGCATCCGGAATCCATAATCCATTCATCGGGATGACAAATCAATGATGAACCTGTCAAGGCAATGTCTAGATCTTCATCTCTGTCCGCGACATTTGCTGTGGTGGATTGATTCTTCTGTTGTCCCTTCAATTTGGGACAATCCTTCTTCCAGTGTCCTTTGTCGTGACAATAGGAACACTCATCTTTGGCGAGTTTTCTGCCGACTGATGAACCACGTGATGTGGCCCGAGTTTTCGATTGAAAACCTTTCTTCTTTCTGGGATACCTTGACCGCGATCTCCCTCTTGCTGTCAGTGCTTCACTTGATGTATCTAGCTGTACCTGCTTATCCTTTTTTCGATACTCATTACTAATCAGAGAACTAGATACATCGTTAAAACTAATTTTCTCCTTCCCATACAATAATGTTGTAACTAAATGATCATATGTATCGGGTAAGGAATTTAACAAAAGTAAAGCCTTATCTTCATCTTGGATTTCAACATCCAAGTTTAGTAGATCAGCAAGAATTTGATTGTAACTATTCAAATGTTCAGACATACTAATACCTTCACGAAATTGGAATCTGAATAGCTTTTTCTTCAGATGCAAACGGCTCTCAATGCTTTTCTTCATGAACTTATCCTCCAATTTCTGCCAAAGTTCCTTTGCATTTGTCTCTCTCATGACAAAATACTTCTGATCTTTGGTAAGGCACAAACGGATTGTACTACAAGCTTGGGTGTTAAGCTTCCTCCAATCCTTTTCTGACATATCGTTGGGTTTCGCTTCCAACGCCATATCCAACTCTTGTTGGATCAAAACGTCCATCACTTCACATTGCCACATACCAAAGTTAGAAGTTCCATCAAACTTCTCAACTTCAAACTTGGCATTTGAAACTGTGGACCTACGCACTGAACTGCTGGCATTTCCAGAGTTCCTAGCTTCCCCAACACCTTCCATATTAATTAAGAAATTTTAGAAGAAAATTTCAAAATTCTAACCGTACGGATGAGTCCGGAATGATCCAAATAGTTGGAAAGTACTATTTGATCGTCGAAATCGGACTCCAAATGGCTAAGATCAAGCTCAAAATCAGATCTGAAAATCGGACGGTCCAGATCTGTCAGGCGCGTGTGATACACGCGCTGAAGGAGGTCAGAGGTGCGTGAGGCGCGTGGGATTCACGCGCCAGAAGGGTTCGGAGCGCGTGTAGCGCGTGAGTTCACGCGCGGTAGACTGTTTACGGCGCGTGATGGCGCGTGGGCGCGTGCAGGTCACGCGCAGAGGAGTCCTGGGGCGCGTGATAGCGCGTGCTGCACGTGGTTGGCGCGTGGGAGCGTCTGTTTCACGCGTCTTCTTCCTCGGGACGCGCGTGGGGGCGCGTGGCGCGTGTTTTCCAGTCGTCTTCAACCTCCGGCTGCGAGTGGGGCGTGTGGGTACACGCACGGACCTTCTACCGGCGCGTACGGGCTTTTCTGACGTCCGTTTTCGATTCCGTTTGCGCCTACGGATTCGTCTCGACCCAAGGAACAGCCTGGAGTTGTCAAAAAACAATTTTAACCAACTTGATTTCTGGACAGCACGAACCAGAGCTCTGATACCAATTGTTGAGCATTCAAACCTGTCCAAAAATCACACAAGACGATTTTAACGTGGTTCAGCAATTTGCCTACATCCACAGGTGCCAAATTTACTATAATTTCTGAGATTTACAAATCACTCAAAATTTCTCACGTAACTCTCAAATGCACACATCACTTCTCTCTGCTCTCCACACCTCTACATTTCGAATATCAGAGCTCTCCTTTTATAGGAGAGGTTTTACAAATGGTTGGTGTGGTAGGTGCAGCCAAACTAGAAAAACTCTGCATTGAGGTGGGTGGTGCAGCCATTGTTGAAGGATGGAAAACGGTGCAGCCATGAAGGACTGCAAATGGTTTCTATTTCACACTTTGGTGGCCTATTTTCAACAACAACTTTTTCAAATTCTCACACAAAATACAATAAATAATTCAACTTTTTCTAATCCTAATTCAACTTTTTCAAATTTCAAAATAATAATAATATTAAAAAATAATATTCTAACAATACTTTATTCAACTTTCACCTTTCATCTAAAACCATATCATCTCATCTCATCTCACTATCCAAATGGGGTCCAAACTTTCCTAGATTTTAACTTGTAACTATTAGGAATAAATTAAATTCATGTGGTATTTGGAAGATGGCTTCAGTTGTTTAGGAGGATCCACACAATATTTCATGCGTTCCAAAGTTAAGGTTATATTATTGAATAAAAAAATTTCAATTATTGAACACATATCATGGAGTTCTAAGAAGCATCGAATACTCCCTCATTCGTTTCTCTGAACTAGAGTGGATAATGCACGGGGTACTCCTGATTTTTTATTACCAGTTTGAAAGTTTTAAATGCATGCTTAATGTACCAGGTAAGAAGAAGAAAGAGCAACATGATGCTAATCAAGCTGGAATGGGTCCGAATCCTGCTTATGCTGGTTCTTACGGTGCAACACCTGCTGTAAGTACTAAGCATGTTTTCTTCATGAATTCTGAATTCATCTTGATTATTAAATATTGGAAATGCCTGTGCTTATATGCAATCTGATGGGCATGTAATTTCTTCGTCTTTACTTAATTTTCTTATACAAACCTTTACTGTGTGTTTGTGCAGCTCTCTCAGCTACCTTATCCAGGCAGTGGAAAGTCTATGGTACCGGAGGGACCTGCTCCGCCAAATAACATTCTGTTCGTACAGAATCTTCCACATGAGACAACTCCGATGATGCTTCAAATGCTCTTCTACCAATATCCTGGTTTTAAGGAAGTTAGAATGGTGGAAACAAAGCCAGGGATTGCCTTTGTGGAGTATGGAGATGAGATGCAATCAACGGCAGCAATGCAGGCACTCCAAGGTTTCAAGATAACCCAACAGAACCCTATGTTGATCACCTATGCAAAGAAATAAACGAATGGGTTCTGGCTTTTGATAGCCTACAGGAGAAGTTTGCAATTGCATATTCAATTAGATGTCAATCCAAGTAGCATTTAGAGTGAGCATGTATTGTAGCAATTGTAATATCAGTTATGGTCTTTCCGCCATTTGAGAAGAATTTAAGTAGCTTATCTGACTGCTTCTTGGTCAAACCTGCCTAAAGTGTTTTTATGTTATTCGATGAGCTCAGAAACTTTTACTAGGTTTACTATTGTTGCCCTGTGTATCCCACAAACTTGAATCTCTCAATCATCTTAGCCGAAATTGTAGCTTTCTCAATCTCAATGCTGCAATTTAAAAGACAAATCTGTTTGTACAACAATGGAACTAGTTTTGCTTGAATGAGTTCCACAGAGGGCACTTTGTTGGCCCATTTGAGGCAAACCAATTCCATTAGCTTTGCTGAATGTTGCAGTTTGCTATCTCTCATTCAATCATCCGTAGCACCATGTAAGGGTGAAAGTTGGTCGGTACCGACCAGAGAAACCGACTGGACAAACTGATAGCTATCGGACCGGGGAAAATGATTTCAATCCATCACCCAATTTTTGAATACCATTTTGGTGACTGTTTCGGTTAAAGTATTAGAACGAAATATTTCGATACTAATATTATTTCATATATCGTTTCGAAATAGTTTATACATAGATAAATTATATATATACATACACATAAACTATATTCCAAAATAACAATAAAATAAGTCACATTGTATCACTCATTAGCCTATAATGTCATAATCAAATATATCATATTATCCATCCCTAATATATATATATATATATATATATATATAGGATAATCTATACAAAAGTTGTATGCCACCTAAGATTAATTGAACAAAGATATTTGAAAAAAGAGTATATACACTTTATATCTTCAAATTATTAAAGTTCTTATTTTTTATCTAAATAAATTAATATTTCACATATGTATATATATTTGGGAAGAAATATTTCACATCATATAGATTCAACAATTAAGATTAATAATATCACTGTCAAAATATACAAACAGTAAAATACTGAAAGCCGTGAAAATAAATAAATAACTAAATAAAATACATAAAACAAAATGAGTGGATTTGAAAGCTTGGGACAAAGTACCTAGAAAGAAAAGCATGAATGGAGTGGACTGGAATGGTCTAAACGCCACGCTTCTTTTCTGTTCAGCTCCTATAAACGTACCAAGCAACGGGCGAAATTGATATTTTGGCCCAAATCCAAATACCGGCCAGTATCGACCGAAACATCCCAATATGGCCAATATTTATTTCAACACAAAATATAGCTCTTTCTCTATATTGGTTATTATTTTAGTATGACATATTCCGACCTTACCAGCCAGTATAATACAATTTTAAAACTTTGTCATCACCCCCTAAACTGGACTGATTTATAACTAGGAGTGTATACTAATGATTTCAGGGTTGGTGTTAAACTGAGACCCAACGACCGTCTATCATAAGAGTTCAATACTGGGCAAAACTAGTCGATTGGGGAAAGAAAACCAATAATATCGGTATCGACGCGATGCGGTTCAATTCTTCAATCTCTGTGATGGAGGAGGGATGCCACGTCCATTGTCAAGTCAAAGTAGAAGGTTCAGGGTTTAGGGTTGCAAAGGAAATAATCTGTTCACAAGGAAGAAGAAACAAGATGAAGAAAAAGATAGGGGATTTATTAAACCTAGTTCAAAATGGCACTAGGTGCCATTCTATATGTAATTTTTTTAACTTTCCAACCTCAAAACGATGTCATTTCACTCATTTAAATAAAACGATGTCATTTATACTCATATATTAAATAGGATCGGCCAGTTCAACAATTTCTTAGGGGTTCAAACTGGCGTTGAACCGCCAATATCAGTTTTTCCTCAAATCCTTTCGCCCTCCGACCGATTCCTTGTCTGTTTTGGCCGGTTCCATGCTCTGGTGGCCGATGTAATTGGTTCCCGACCAGTTTCGACAGTTCCTATAGACCCCTATTTACAGCCCACCATGTAATACATGGAATTTGTAGACGTTATGGATTCAAGAAATATTTTTAGTCCTAATTTTATATATTACAAAAAAGGAAGAGCAGGTAAAAAGTTCTATTGGCATGTAGTAACAATCCTATGGACCAGGAGCATGCAGCACCAAGAAATTTAATTCAAATTCAGAAAACAGTGAGCTTATAGCTTACAAAATAAACTCTACACCCTTTTCAACTTGATGTTCTGTTTGTCCACTTGGTCTTTCGAATCTTTTCTCCACCCTTGGATAAGTCTCTCCTGCTTCTTGATAATGTCACTCTTCATCCTTAAGTCTTCCTCCATCAAAGCAATCTCCTGTCAAAAGCAGAAAACGCAATGAAGACTTCTCAAAGTAAAATTCAGTAGCAGTGGTAGAATATACAATATCAACTGCAGATGGCCATTGCAATACCTTGAATTTATTTATTTTTTGAGAAGTAATGCGACCTTTCAGTTACCTTTTTAAGTGTTTCAACCTTTGTTGGCTGATCTTCATGTTGCAGGACAATAAAATAAAGCTGAAGCTTCTTGGCAGCCTCCATAAAATCTCTGGCATGCCTTTCCACATCACCTGTCACTCACAAATTTGACACCTTTTAGCATGTGTACTAAATGTGAAACAGATTGATCCCTTAAATGAGTAGATTTTTCAAAGTCGGCTTTCGGATTCTTCCCTGTTATCTTACATCTTGAGTTTGAGTAATCACTCAGAAAATAGTCCTGTTTTGAAACAAAACATTTATTTCTGCTGTTACCTTAGGGGAATTCTATAACCAAAAATAACGTTATAAGCATCATGTGATTCCTTTACATAAACCAAAACTAGATTGCAAAACACAATCTCAAGGAGTTAAGCCTATGGTGCACGCCCTTACATTATTCACATATATGTTTGGAAATTATAAATTTTAGGGGACTTCTCTACAACCGATACAGCAAAATGCTTCCACATTCTGCAGCAGTATTATGCTTTCTAAGTCGTGAACAAAAAAAATGGTTTTTTGCACAAATTGTACAACAGTTCTCTTCAAAATAAAGCAGAGAAGACCACCAGAGACTGTCTTCTAGGAAGGTCCAAGCCTCATCAAATTAAAACCACTACTAAGCTAATATATGATTGACACTATGAAGAAACACTGGGAAGAAAAATTGTCCTAGTTCCAGCAACACAAAGAAAAAATTTATAATGGGGAAGTATAGGTAATAGCCCTTTGGGTCACGCAAAAAGAGCAATGCCATTATCCCAAGCTAAAATTAAGACAGATTAAAGAACCATACCGATGGATTCTTTGATGAGTTCCTATAAAAACGAATGACCAACAAGAGTCAGAAGAGTCGGAAAATGGGTTCACTTACTCTAATGAGAAGGGTGTGGAAAACGGTCTAAAGCTTTAAGCTCTCTTGCTGGTAAGCACGGAAGCAAAGCAGCCTCTAATGCCATGATGCAAGCATTCATGCTGTCCCTTGGAGGCGGCGAGGACGGCAGATGTAAATCAATCCGGTGTGGCTGATCCACCACTTGTCGCTCCGCCATTTCTATTCAACAAAACCGATAGGGAAAAGAACCAGAAAAAAAAAAAGTACAACAAAACTACACAAAACACAAGAGAGAGAGAAGAGAAGCATTGTGCCTGTATAATAATAATGTTTCAAAGACTCAGAGAAGCCTAGACAAAAGTGGTCATGAAAAACTCCAATTTAAGGTCTGTTTGGGTATTTCTAATCGTTAGTTTTTCCCCTAAAAATGGACCTTAGATTGAGAAGATGAACGAAATAGAATTTGGGTATAGGCTTGGGTGTCGACTTGAAATTGGCAAATTCTAATTCTATAGGATTTAGAACCAAAGTCTTGAATTCCATTCCGGTAATCGTTCTAGTTAAGGTATAAAAACGGAATATTGTAGCACCATTATGTTTCAATGTTCCGTTTCAAGATAGTCATTACATAGATTTATATATATAAATTATATTCCAAATTAAATAACAATAGAAGTCTTGAAAATATACATACTTGAAAATCTCAATAATATTTCTCGATGGAAAGTCTTAAAAGAGTACATACCTGAAAAACTCAATATTACTTCCAGGTTCTTGATTCAACTATTAAAAAACATAATCAATCATCTTCAACAAAAAAACAATAAATATTTTTATACTCCTACATATGAATTAAAAAAAAAAAAAAACATCAGCTCGACAATTAAAGCCAGAGTTGTGGTACTTGCTGGAAAAGAACCAAAAGGAACTAATCCATGTCATGATTTGTAGGTGAAACAAATGCATAGAACTCCAAATCTTAGCCAACTCCAAGTTTTAAAAATGGGGTACATACGCTTAAAGTTGTTCCCCAATAAATTTCAGCAACTCTCTTATTTAACATTCAATTTCTTTTCAAGTTGGCACAACTTTCTCGTTCAAAAAGTATACTCATCTTTGCACAAATTATCACTGAGAACTTATGAAGTAATTCTTCAAGAATGTATGCCATTAATATTCCACCATCCACCTATACAGAAAAGGTCAAAAGAAAAAACTTTTGATGTGTGGCACAACATGGACCCAAACCTGAACATTTGACATATAAATCTTCATATCCCAGTTTGCTTGACTGTTAAAGCTACATTAAAAGATAAGTAAGAAATTTATATAAAAAATGAAGAAGTAAGCCAAATCAAAAGCAAAAACAGAATGACAATTTCATGTTAAAGCAATGGTTCTTCAAAAGGTTATTCAACACGTCTAGAATACTATAGTCAGTGACTCAGTACACGCAGCTAGCTATCAATCCATTCATTTTCATTTTGTTAAGGTTTTTCAAAGTCATCTAATGCGAAGAGAAATAATCGGTTCTGAGCCAGCGACCGAAAGATTCGAAACTCAGCAATTCGATACCTGTTGTCAGAACAAACTTGCTTGACCTAAAACTTGTGGCGTGGAGTGGGCGATGGAGTGTGGAGGTAACAGGAGCTGCGACGGCTTCACGGGGCTTGAGCTGCGACAGCGTGGATTTTGCCGTTGGCGTCGTTCGTCGGAGAGACAATGGAGAGTGGAGACATACTAACAGAAAAAAAATATATATATATGAAAGGGAAAGTAGAGTCAGGGATCTGGATTTTGATTTCGCAGGGAAGGGGGAGAATCAAGTTTTGAATTCCATTTGGCGATTACTTGAATGGAATGTTTCACTATCAATGTATTTATTTTGAATCGGTGTAAGATATTCATTATCGGAAATGATACTATAAAATAATTTTACAACTTTTTTACAATTTTTTTTAATATTTAATTTTTTTAATTTTACTTAATAATTAAAAATATTAAAATTAATAAAAAAAAATTTCTTAATAATTAAAAATATTAAAAAGATTCTTCAAAAAAATGATTAAAAAATTTTAAAAAAAACTTAAATACACAAGTTATAAAAATTTTGTATAACCCATTGTATGGATATCAATTCTCATTTATTATAGATAAATTATATATATAACAAAAATTATTGGCTGCAGCAAGCTCAGTGGCACATAGGACTACAATCCTTTTTTTTTTTAAAATAAAAATAAATTATTATAAATGTGTATTACTAGATTGCAGTCCAGCATTTTTTTATATATATATATAAAATAAATTTATTTATTATCATCTTATAATTTATTTATTATTATTTTATAATATGGTATTAGATGATAAATTAATAAGTAAAATATAATAAATAATTTTTAATAATTTAATATAATATTATAAAATAAAATAATAATAAAATAATAATAAATAAAATGATAAATAATATTACTCCTATATAAACTATAAGGACGGTACCAGCATGCGCCTGAAGCTTGTCGCTATAGGTGACTTTTAGGCAAAAATTTATATTTTTATATTTTTAAAATATTATTAAAATTTAAAAAATATCTATATGTTAATAATTATTTTTTTAATTATTAAATGAAAAAATTAAAATATATAAAATGTCAAATTGAGATATCAAAATTGGTGGAAAAAATATGATTTTCCAAATTATAAATCCATAAATTTTACGTAAATCTTTTTATAAAATTGAATTTTACGATAAAAAGTGTAGAAATTTTTTTTTTTTATGGGACTCGCACTTTTATAAAGAGAAAACACTACTACCATCAAATTTGTCTTCAGAATTTTTCTATTGAATTTTTTTTTTTTTAATTTAATGATTAAAGAAGTATTTTTTAATAAATTTGTATTTTTTATTATTTAATGGTTAAGTAAGTATTTTTTTTAATAAGTTTGTAGTTTTTTTAAACAAATAAAAAAAATGTTTTAAGTGATTTCGAAAAAGAATTAAATGAAAAAAACTTGCACTCTTCGGTCCCCATTTTTCGGTACGAGTATCACCACTCTATTATAAATGATTTGAACAAATTTATACATTTAGGTAAGGGTGTAATCGGTCCGATTCAATCTAATTTTGGATAAAATCTAAAATCGAACTGATAGTATCAGTTTTCTATTTTTTAAAATTGATTACGTACCAGTTATTCTCAAAAATTGATAGTACCAATTTTATCGGTTTCGATTCGATTCGATCCCCTTTTTTATTTTAAATTAGTCTATATTAATTTATTAAATTATTAATATATATTAATATTTTTTATAATAATTAAAAAAATTATATATTAATATTTATTATAATAATTTTAATTTTTTATAATTATATCTAATAGTATAACTAATTTTATAACTCATTGTTAAATCAACGTTGCTATTCTAGTGATTTGGTGGAACTCTTTTTTAAAGGTTATCTAAAAATTTATGTGACATGATGCATTGATGTGATTCTCTTTGAATTTAAATGAATAAGTTTGTTTTGTTATAAATATATATATGAGTTATATATGTATTACTTACGTATATATATATAAAAATTATATTATAAAATAATATTAATACAAATTTTAAATATATTTATATATAAGAGTCATGCTACATCAACCGAAAATGTTGACCGAATAAATCTCTCGAATGGCCAAATATGTGTTTTTTATTTATTTATTTATTTGTTTTCAATTATTTTTATAATATTCTTAAATATTATTTAAAATAAAAGAAATCACAACATTATTAAAAAATAATTTCTTAATTATTATGTAAAAAAATTATAAAAATATTTTTTTTTTTTAATGTTGGAGATAAATCTTCGAGACACTTTTTCGAGAGAAAAAGTATTTCTCATATATATAATTCAATAATACTTTTCAATACAAATGTTTAAAAATATACATATTTAAGAATTTTAATAATATTTATAAATTTTCAATTCAACTGTTAAAATATAAAGTCCTTAAAAGTGAATCTTAATTAAAAGAGAATTGAAATCTAATTGAAATTCACAGTAATAATGATTTGATGTTCGGATAGATATTTTAATTTAAACCAAAATAAATTATTGGCCATTCCAAATATTCTTTTTTCTAAGATCGGTTGTCAATCAAAAATATACACAAGCCACTTGTCAAAAGTGATTTTGCTTGGATAAAGAAATACTTTCGATTCATATTATTTTATATTATTTTATTATTATATTTTTTAAAATTTTTATATAAAATATAATAAATAATTTAATTCTTTCAAATATCAAAATAATAGTTATATTAAAAAATAATTTTTAATAATATTTTATTCTAATTTTTAACTCTTATTTAAAATTATCTCATCTCATATCACTATCTAAACCGCACGTATCTCCTTTACAATTTTTCATAAAAGAACTACAATGCTGTCAATGCATGATGTTGGGGAATTTACGTTATCCCTATTATAAACAGATTTTCTAATTAAATTCCAGCCTTATGGTGTTAGGATTCCATGGCGGCCAAAACTAGAGGAACAGTTAAGAGAACCTAATATGGAAGTAAAATCTAGAACTGAAGTGAAGAGGAACTGAAGTGTTACTATACTTGTTCCTACGGGCTCGGTTCCAGAAGGTGCTGAAGAGATGGTGAAACGGTGCGTGCTGAGTTAGTCCAAATCCAAATGCTGTCTTCAAATTTCATGCAGTCAGTCAGTGTCTAAACGTTGCGTACCATGAAATGCAGTGTTCGTTGCTATGATAGTAGAACGTTGTCCCTGTTGTCATTTTATTTCTTTCTATTTTAAGTGATGCACGTGTTAGAATTCAAGGAAATATTAGGAAAGGAAAGGAAAGGTAGAGCAGGATTCTCTTGGAGGTTTGAGTTGCCTCGAAAATCCTTATAATATCAAAAATCATGTGACATTAATTTCCACCATTTCTTCTTGAAATTTCTCTTTTATACGACTCATCTCACTTCTCAAACACAATTTTCATCCAAGCTCAGACCTGTTGGGGTAGCTAACATTTGGTATCAAAAGCCTTCATCCTGATGGCAGATGGCACAGTACGCTTTAGGTAGCAGCATGCAAGATGCACTCCAGCACCAAGTAGACTCCCATGAAGAAGGCACACAACATATAAATTTGAGGTAAGAGGTTAGATCAACTCACAGACATGATTAGAACTATAATGGCTCATCTAAACAATAAAATGAACAGAGATATTGATAACGCCCAAACAATAACGTGGTAATTATAATTCAGTTTTGGGGTGTCGATTCCACAGGGAGACAAATTAAAATAATAGTAGAATAGGAAAAAAACTAAGAAAAAATATTAAATGATTAATGAGAAAAGAAAAATTGATTTTAAATGAAAATTAAAATTAAACAAAGTAAATAATAGAAAAGTAATCAAAATTGACAAACAGTAGAGTGTCAGGAATCCCTTACACATATCCAGTATTTTAATTATTTTTAATTCACTGATAACTTAATTGAGAATTCAATTCCGTAATTCTCAATCGGAAGATATAAAATTATAAACCAAAAGTTAAATCAAATGTAACTCTTTGAAAAATCATTCATCACTTTAAATCACACAAATTATTATTCACATTGAGAAAATCCAATAATGACAGTATACCCAGAGGTAATATCGCAGCAAAGAATTAAATTAATATAAATAATCAATAGATCCAAACATAATCAAACAACAAAACCATTCAATAGAAAAAGCATGACTAAATCTATAAACAGAAAAAATTCTAAAATTATTCGGAAAAGAAAACACTCATAATATTTTGAGAATGATAAAATAAAGAATTTTAATAAATTGAAAATCAAATACTTGAATCAAAAATAAATTAAAAAAATACCATCAAGTGTGCAAGTTCATCCCTAACCCTGCTTAAAAATTTAGTTATCTATAAACATAATGGACAACATAAATTTTAAGAAAACCAATAAATAATCTGCCATAAAGAAGAGAATTTTTCCCCCGTCCGTACGCATCCTGCTCTTGTTCACGTTCCAGGCTTCCAGCTCGTCTCTTCTCTGTCCGTCTCTATATTCCTTTCGTTCCGTTCTACTTATATGTATCAGCCTTAGGTCCCAAAGTCCCAATTAGACTCAAGTTGCCGTTAGCTATGGAATTAAAACCACGTGGGAGTTTTATGCTTGGACATGTGGCTTGCTCCTATTTGCTTTTCGCTTCGTTTGCCTTTTCAATTTTCGTTTCAGCTTTTTCGTTCCGCTTCGTTCTCTTTAGGGCTGCTTGGATTCGGAAGTGGGTTGAGCTCATCTCAACTCACTTCCATTTCATCATTATATTTTTATAATTTTTTATACAAAACACAAATTTCTATACACCTTTTTCAAATCCCAATACACCTTTTTCAAATCCCAATACACCTTTTTCAAATTCCAACACACATTTTTCAAATCCCAAAATAATAATAATATTAAAAAATAAATTAAACTCATCTCAACTCCGAATCCAAGCGAGGAATCTGCTTCTTTTTCATATTAATTCCGCTTATCATGCATTTCGTTCCAGCCACATCTCTTTCTTATCCACATCTCCATATATATATATATATATATATATATCTCCATACGTCCGACGATTTATCTATAAAATAAAATAAAATAAAAATAAAATAAGATAAATAATCCTTAAAATTATCTCAATATAAATAAAAATAAAATAAAATAAAATAAGTAAAATTTAATTATTTCTATTATCATTATTTACAATTTACTCAAATATTAAAATATTTAAAATGTACTTTTACACACTTATCAGATATACAAGTGGGTTTAAATGAGGATCCAATGCCTCAAAGAGGGGTTTTCCAAGAGGGATTTGTTCGAAAATCCCTCACTTTGATGGAGGTCCAAATCTTCGGATTGGATAATTAGGTCTCATTTGTTTTTAGAGATGAAATAAGATGGGATAAAATAAAAATTAAAGAAAAAAAATATTATTGTAAAATATTTTTTTAATATTAATTTTGTTTTGAAAGTTGAAAAAGTAGTATTGGGATTTGAAAAAAACGAATTATTTATTTTATTTTATATAAGAATTTAAAAAAATATAATGATAAATTTAAGATAAAATAACAACTTAATATTTTGAGTTGAGTCAAATGAACCCTGCACAGAAAATTGTATAATAGTCATTTAGTTAATAATAGTAATGATAAAATATTAAATAAAAGTTAATAATAGAGAAAATATTCCTCACAAAAATTTGTAGCATGACATAATTAGCTTTTAAAGCCTATCTTAACTGCACTTACTCTTCAAGCAATTTCTCAATACAAAGAATATGAAATGGTATGGTATTTATAAACTGACATGTCATATGATATATTAAATTCATATTATAATAAAAGCAATTTTATAATTTAATGTAACACATTAAATTATATTAGTTTATAGATTTATTTTAGAAGAAAAAAAGGTTTATAAGTTTACATTTATAAAGTCTCTTTGTGACTAAAAGATTTGTCTAAATACATATAATTTTCAAGATAGAAAGTAGAATATCATTTACCGAAAGAACAACAGGAAATTGGTGAGCTATGAGGGCACTATTTCAGCTTTAGGCTCCGTTTAGGTAATGGAGTACTCCATGACTATTTATTATTATATCATTAGTTTTTATAGATTTTTTATTATTATTTATTATTATTTAATATTTTATTTTAACTTTTACTATTTTTATTACTATTCACAAATATCTAAAATCACCTCATTATTCACACACAGCCTTAATCGATCCTCTCGAACTCATTAACTACAGTAACAATTTGTCCTACTTTTGACCCTTGATGACTAAGCTCCCTTTAAAACTTTGTGTTCAATTAAAAGCATTACTAGTTCTAAAATTTTCAAATGATGGCGGTTATGAATTTTCAGTTTTTAGAATTCTTTCAGAATTTTGTTTGGAAATTTTGGCAATCAGATATTAGAATTTTTTACTGCTACGTGGTAAATTGTTTTAACAGAGAACATTCCACTATGATTTGGTATCCATGTAAGGGAGTTCATTCTTTGATTATTCATCGGTAGATGATTTTTTTGGATTTCTATAATATTATCTTGTTAAAAAAGAGTGAGCATTTTCTAAGTGTTCTAAACGTGGATATTAGGAATAATCATATCAAAGATTTTCAAAGATGGTTGGGAATAATTCTATAATATTATCTTGTTAGAAAAGAGTGAGCATCATCTTGGAGGGGTTTTAAAATGAAATTTTCTATTGGTAGATCTAGGAGTGTTCATTCGGGCCCCTTTTTTTTCGGGTCCGGTTTGGAACTCGGATATCCGGATACCCGGTTCCGGTTTTCAACCCATATTAAACTAGATCCGGAACCCATATTAAAACCGGTTTGGACTCCAACCCGGATTCACCAGGATTGAAATCCAGGTTAAACCGTCTTTTTTTTAGTTTGTATTATTATTTTTTTTGTTGAGAAATTTGTTGATAATAAAATAAAAGTTTTTTTATAAATATTTTCAAAACAAATTTCTAAAAAAAAAATAATAATACAGGTTTTATAAATTTAAAAAAAAAAACGATTTGAAATCCAGAAACTGGATTTTCGAATCCAACCCGGATTTCAACCCTGGTCCAACCCGGATTTCAACTCGGGTGAATTCGGGTTGGAGTCCAAACCGGTTTTAGCTATTTGGTTTCGGGCCGAGTTAACCCGGATTTCCGGTCCAGAACCCGCTTAAACACCCCTAGTTAGATCCAAGGTTGACCACACATTGATCGATCTCCCATTAAAGATTTGAATATAGCATATACTTTTTGCTAGTAATTTTCTTGTCAAGATCCTTATCATGATAGCCATGAATCAATTGCTTTTGACTTTCATTCTAGAAGCATGTTGACTCATTTTGCCGTGAGAAGATAATACCACAAACTTGGATTCACTTGACTCATTTTCATCCTCTTTTAGCTAAAAAGGCTAAATTCATATATTCCGCCAAGCCTCCCTTCATTTTTGGTTGACAAATAAATCTCCAAGATTTTATAGTCCATTTATGCTTTTGATCTTTGGCATGGCCCTACCATAAATTCTTGAAGCCCATGTTCAAGGATTTGCATACTGACTTAGGCAGTAAATGCATTGACATTTGTTGATAAGAAGGAATTAGGATGGCTACTATTTTAATTTGTTAGGAATGTGGGACCTCTTAAATTCACTTCCTAGGATCTATTCTTTGTAGGAATATTAGAAAAAATAGAGAAACAATAACATCATTCTTTACGTCAAAAACTCTTAAAACAAGAGAAAAACTATCAGATTTAGATAAGAAAATCTACTACATAAAAATTATTACAATCACACATTTTTTTCTCTCACCCCAAACACACCCATATAGTTTCTCCACTAATAAAACTCTAACTCTCACATCTTTCTTTTTTACAAAAAGAACAACAAAAAATTTTTACTTAAATAAAAAAAAAAATTAAATCTAAACTTCTGACTAATGCACTTAGCCAAGGGGTTGATCCTTCTTTTAGGCTATATGTGACGCCCACAAATTCCCCTTAAAATAAATACGGGAATCGAGGCGTCGGGATGCTGTCAACACGGGTTATGCACCCCCAACGTCAAGTGCTAAGTGTGTGAACATGTGACATGCATAAATAAAATCAGCGGATAAATTAAGTCATTAGCTAAGTACCAGAATTTTTAGATTATTTTACAAACTAATTTAACATAAATTCTCCAACAAGAGATTTAATACAGTCATTCGAAATACAAATTAAACAAATACATATTAATAAAAAATGAAAAACAATTTCTCAAGATAACAATTTATAATAAGAATACTTCAACAATGGAGTCGCCTTCTCAGGCTCAGCCTCCACAAATCTCTGTATCTAAAAAATTACGACGTCAAAAATAGCATCGCAGGTAAGTACAATCCAAACAAACCCCAAGATATAAAATATACCCATGCATAACAACAACCTCACACATGAACAGGACATCGTATGCATGAATCTTAAAATGATATTTCTCAAAACAAATAAAATAACCACACACGCCAAAATCTCAATTTGGCCCAAATTAAAACTCCAATAAAATCATCCATCATTTTTTCAGAAAATGATGTCCGTAAATCCATTAAAACCATAACCATTTTCCCAAAAAATGGTCCACGTAAAACCAATAACTAAAACCCGCCACTTTCCTAAAAAATGGCCTAAACATCCATTTTATTAACCGTATGCACCATGATCTCCCCTAGGAACCATCCGCACACCCTAGTTTTCATTATCACAACGAAGGTAACGACCAAGCATGTGACTTCGGAACGGGCGATGCCTAGCTAACCGCGCCCAGCACATATCATGACCAGACATCCCCTAGCTCCCACCAATAGAGGAGCCACGGAGTCAGTATGAGAGTATTACCATCCAGTCCGATCCCGTCGTCGCCCGACGACGACCCAGGGGACGTCACTCAGTATATTCCGCTCCCGAGTGACCAGAAAAGCTCCACTGGGATAATACCTTATCCCGGTTTGGGATCGTGATACACATGCACCCGAAAACCATAAACACACGGAAACTCAGTTTCTATTTCCAACACATAAATATGCGCATAAATACACAATACATACGACCATGCACCAAATAACCAACAATTAATAAATTCCAACAATAACTAAACACAATATCTGTTGATGTCAAAAATATATTTAAATCTTAAAATTTATTTGAAAAATATTTACAGCGAGTAAAAACGTAAATTCTTGAGTAAACGCCAATTCGCAACATTCGTAGTGGTCACTTGTACGTTAGACTAGAGTACTCGGTTTGACATCAAAATTTAGGGAGATACTCATTGGAAGGTGGGGGAATCTCATGGAGGTGGTGGTGTGGAGGCACAACCACCGGAAGGTGGCAGATCGGGCTCAAAATGGGTGGGAACCCATTTTCGGGTTTGGGGTTGTACAGGGGAGATGGGGCCGCGGTTGGAGAAACTGAGTTAGGAGGATGACCGGCTGGGGTAGGGGAGTGGTTTGGTGGCGGAGGTGAAATGCACAGCGGTTGGACGGCGGCGCTGGGTTGCTCTACCCGTGGGTTTTAAAACCCATTTCGTGGGTTGTTTGTGTGGAAGAAATGAGGACATGCCAAGGGTGGTTTTGTTGGCCAGAGGGTGGGGATGATTGCCGGCATAAAGTGGTGGCCAAGGGGTGGCCCATAGCGGCGCAACGAGAAAGCCACACATTTAAACCCATTTCAGGTTAAAGGGAGGTGAGATAGAGAGAGAAGGCCGTTGGGGATGGGATCGTCGGAGGGGGCTCACCTGCAGGTGGAGGTTCAGGTGGAGGGGGCGGTGATGGTGGCTGACCGGCGTAGAGGTGGTGGCTGGTTAGTGGCCGAACGGAAAAAGGAAAGAAAAGAAAGGAAAAGAAGAAAAATAAAATAAAATAAAAGGAAAAGAAAAAAAAAAGGACTAACTAGAAAAAGCACAATAAATTAAATAAAAGCCGATTGAAAATACAACCATTCAACATCAATAAAATAAGATATTTAAAGTTCAACAATAAACTAATTTAATTTAAAGAACAATTTAAATATAAAACACTAAGTAATATTAAGAAAGCACATCAAATAACACATAATAAAATAAAGAAATTTAATTTCAATTATTAAAATAATTACCTCACATTAAAATTAATAAAAAAAATAACGTAACTCAATATTTAATTATAAAAAAAACATAAAACTAATATTAACAAATTAATAGATCAAATAAATATCTTAAACAAATAAAACACGACTAATAATGTTATTAAAATAAATTAAAATAATCAGCAACGAGAATAAAATAATGTTTAAAAATACACGTAAATCTGGGATCTTACATTCTCCCCCCTTAAAAAGAATTTCGTCCTCGAAATTCGCTCGGCTGCAACTAATAGGCAACTAATAGAAACTCCAATAGTTCACCTACCACATCACTTAATACTCACTCCAAGCATTAGCACAATCATCTATTTTTTTCAAACACAAATGAATGTTATTCCATCATAATTGTATAGTTTCCAAATAATATTTCATTTCTAAGACTCCTGAATGAGCCAATTAATCTAAACTCCATATGTATAAGGACCTTAGTATAATCTCTTAAAATCCTAATGTTCACTAACTCCATACAACACCTTGTGCCACCCTCAAATAACTTTCAAGTTTATCTTCCCAATTTCACCATCAATAAATATAATTTACCCAACCAAAAGATAAATCCCCACTTACAAGTATCATTCCAATTTCAAGTCATCACTAATTTTTCAAATTTTACACAAGACTTGAACTTCCAACTACATCGCAAGACATCACGCTTCCGCGCGCACTCTAAAAACTCACCAAATGCATAAAATTAAGTCCTTATAAATTATCACCATTGAGTAAAAACTAGCTTGACACCTATTAACAAGAAATCCTATATCACACTTACAAATTCTAATGCTTTATTATCTCACAAATCAAGTTATGTCATCCATTGTTGCCGCCTAAAATTTCTAACTTCCAAATCTCTAATACACTTCTATGTTATTATAACTCATCACTCTCATCGTAGATTAATTATCTAAATCTGTATTCTCCCAACCAGACCTTCAATACCTATGAGATAGTATAACCTCAAATATTTAAATTCTTATGTGATTTCAAGTCACAACTAATTTCTTAAGACACCTCAACAAATGCTGCTAACCATTAAATTTCATAAATATCATACTTAAGTTGCTCATCCCAATTAATTCGTCCAGAAGTTTAAAACTTAGATCTCTTGAATTTAATACCATCACATTGAATCAACATCCATCAATTAACAAAATAAACTCTCTCAAGTCAAAACACAAAACACAAAAAAATAAGTACTCTCCAAAATTTACATACACAATTATTATACATTAATCTCTAAACATACACAAACAAAATCAAAAATTCACCAAGGAAACAAATAATCGCCTATTATCATAAGTATTACTAAAATAGATTACATAATAATATATTAATGACCGACAATTCCACACTCACAAGAAGAGTTTATCTAAAATACAATTCCAACAACCTCCCAGAAATAAAAATTAGAACTTAGAAATTCTAGCACTCAGTGAGACCCAGCTAATACATATAAACAGCATGAGAAATATCAACAAAGAAACACAATTACATAAATACTAATAATTTATCAAAACAAATCCATCTCACAAAGATATAATAATATACCCAAACAAATAAAACCCAAGTAATTCATATAAATATTATATAAAAACACAACGGGAAAAAAGATCTAATAAATAAATAAGTAAAAGCTATTCATTTTAAAAAAAAACCAAGACCACCTCCTTTGATAAACACAAATTACCAAAAGTTTTTATTAAATAAAACAAGGAAATTGACTTAAAATAAGAACAGCAAATAAAATAACAAATAAAGTTTTGAAATTCTCTACAAGACTCAACTCTTAAAAAGATTTATTATAGAAATCTCCAGGACTTAAAACCTTTAAAAGAAACGAACCATAATAAAATTAATTAATTAATTAATTAATTAATAAATACTAACAAGTCACCGAAATAAACCCACTCGTCAAAATAAATAGATAAACTTTTAAAATAAACAAGTGGAAAGATGAAAATATAATAAATTTAAAAACTTACCTTAAAGCATATGCCTAAAAAGAAAGCATAGCAGCGATTCATTTTTAAATTTTTGTCTAAATAAATTTCAAATTTTCAGAAATATATAAAAGACAAAAGCCATAATTAAAATAAAAAGATAATAAACAAAATTCAAAACTATCTTATAAGAAACCTATGAACTAAAATTAAAATCAAATCCAGATGATAATTAAATAAAAGTTTAAGAAAACAAAATAACCCACAACAAAAAAAATAAACTTTAAAGTAAGGAATTCCATAACACAATTATTTAAAATATAAGATTCAATAAAAAGATTGATTTAAAATAATAATCTAATCTGAAATATCCAAATTCCAATTTAAACAAAAACAAAGGCATATATATAAAATAAATAATTAAATAAATACTCAACAACTTAACTAAATAAAATTAACTAACTAAAATCTTAACTATTACTCAATTACAATATTGAAAAAATATTAAAATAAAACAAAACAAAACAAACAAACCAATCAGAACTAAGTTAATTATGAAAATAAATAAACAACATGCATATTAAAATAAAAAGCACAACACAACAAAATAAATATCGATAATCTTACCATATAAATTAGTAGGAAAAACCTAGGGAACAAATAGAATAATAAAATAAAATAAAATAACCAAATAATCAAACAAATAAATTTTTAAAACCACAAACTTTTCTGGTACAATTCCTAGGTAACTTGCAGATTTACCCAGAGCCGAACTACTCTGATACCACCTGTGACGCCCCCAAATTTTCCTTAAAATAAATACGGGAATCGAGGCATCGAGATGCTGACAACACGAGTCACACACCCCCAACATCAAGTGCTAAGTATGTGAACACGTGACATGCATAAATAAAAGCAGCGGATAAATTAAGTCATTAGCTAAGTAATAGAATTTTTAGATTATTTTACAAACTAATTTAACATAAATTCTCCAACAGGAGATTTAATACAGTCATCCGAAATACAAATTAAACAAATATATATTTATAAAAAAGGGAAAACAATTTCCCAAGATAACAATTTATAATAAAAATATTTCAACAGTGGAGTCGTCTCCTCAGGCTCAGCCTCCACAAAACTCTACATCCAAAAAACTACGACGCCAGAAATGACATCGCAGGTAAATACAACCCAAATAAACCCTAAGATATAAAATATATTCATGCACAACAACAACCTCACACATGAACAGGACACCGTATGCATGAATCTTAAAATCATCTTTCTCAAAACAAATAAAATGACCACACACGCCAAAATCCCAATTTGGCCCAAATTAAAACTCCAATAAAATCATCCATCATTTTTCCAGAAAATGATGTCCGTAAATCCATTAAAACCACAACCATTTTCCCAGAAAATGATCCACATAAAACCAATAACTAAAACCCGCCACTTTCCTAGAAAATGGCCTAAACATCCATTTTATTAACCGTATGTACCATGATCTCCCATCGGGACCATCCGTACACCCTAACTTTCATCATCACATCGAAGGTAACGACCACGCATGTGACTTCGGAACGGACGATGCCTAACTAATCGCGCCCAGCACGTATCATGACCAGGCATCCCCTAGCTCCCGCCAGTAGAGGAGCCATGGAGTCGGTACGAGAGCGTTACTATCCGGTCCGATCCCGTCATCACCTGGCGACGACCCAGGATACGTCACTCAGTATATTCTGCTCCCGAGTAACTAGAGGAGCTCCACCGGGATAATACCCCATCCCGGCTTGGGGTCGTGATGCACACGCACCCGAAAACCATATATACATGAAAATTCAGTTTCCATTTCCAACACACGAATATGCGCGTAAATATACAATGCAGACGACCATGCACCAAATAGCCAACAATTAATAAATTTCAACAATAGCCAAACACAATATCTGTTGATGCCAAAAATATATTTAAATTTTAAAATTTATTTGTAAAATACTTACAGCGAGTAAAAACGTAAAACCTTGAGCAAACGTCAATCCGCAGCGTTCGTAACGGTCACTTGTACGTTAGGCTAGAGTGCTCGGTTTGACACCAAAATTTAGGGAGATACTCATTGGAAGGTGGGGAATCTCATGGAGGTGGTGGTGTGGAGGCACAACCACCGGAAGGTGGTGGATTAGGCTCAAAATGAGTGGAAACCCATTTTCGAGTTTGGAGTTGTACAAGGAAGGTGGGGCCGCGGTTGGAGAAACTGAGCTAGGGGGATGACCGGCTGTGGTAGGGGAGTGGTTTGGTGGAGGAGGTGAGATGCACAGCGGCCGGACAGCGGCGCTGGGTTGCTTAACCTGTGGGTTTTAAAACCCATTTCATGGGTTTTTTGTGTGGAAGGAATCAGGACATGCCAAGGGTGGTTTTGTTGGCCGGAGGGTGGGGATGATTGCGGCATAAAGTGGTGGCCAAGGGGTTGCCCATAGCGGCGCAGCGAGAAAGCCACCCATTTAAACCCATTTCGGGTTGAAGGGAGGTGAGATAGAGAGAGAAGGCCGTTGGGGATGGGATCGCCGGAGGGGGCTCGCCGGTAGGTGGAGATTCAGGTGGAGGGGGCGGTGACAGTGGCTAACCGGCGTAGGGGTGGTGGCTGGTTAGTGGCCGAACGGAAAACAGAGGGGGACAAGGGGCTTGTCGCGCAGGTCAAGGGGTGGAAAGCAAGGGAAGAAAAAAGAAAGAAAATAAAGAAAAAGAAGAAAAAAAAAGAAAAGAAAAGAAAAGAAAAGAAAAAGAGAAAAAAAGAAAAAGAGGACTAACTAGAAAAAATACAATAAATTAAATAAAAATCGATTGAAAATACTATCATTCAACATCAATAAAAGAAGATATTTAAAGTCCAACAATAAACTAATTTAATTTAAAAAACAATTTAAATATAAAACACTAATTAATATTAAGAAAGCACATCAAATAAAATCACATAATAAAAAAAAAGAATTTAATTCTAATTATTAAAATAATTACCTCACATTAAAATTAATAAGAAAAACAACGTAACTCAATATTTAATTATAAAAACAACATAAAACTAATATTAACAAATCAATAGATCAAATAAATATCTTAAACAAATAAAACACGACTAATAATGTTATTAAAATAAACTAAAATAATCAACAACGAAAATAAAATAATGTATAAAAATACACGTAAATATAGGATCTCACACTCTAGGTCTTGCTTCTCATTTATTTCCTATCAATATCAGACTAAAGCCAAAAAATAAAATCCAACAATCTCTAAATTATGACTTTGGCTGATCCCACAGCCACACTCCACTTCAATAAAAATATCATAATTTCTGCTATTATACTCCACTATATAAGTATGGTCACTAAGAATAAATCAATTCCAAATATTTCACTTCGGCTTATGTCGAAAATAACATTATTGAGAATTATGGTGTAATTTTCACGTTTTATTTTCCTGAAAATTCATTAGTCATCGATATGAATTTTCATCATATATTCTGCATCAACGCTAAACTAGTGCAGTGTGCAAACTTGTGGACCTATTAATATTAATACATCTTCTTGTCATGGTAATTTTGGAGATTAGCGTCATACTATGAGAATGTACATATCTATTTTCAAATGACATAGTTTTCAGAGATTGGTCAACCTTTCTACACTTTGTGTAATCCTGATTAAATCAAAACATTATTGACTTGTACTTGTCATAAGCCCAAAATGATTCTTCCATCAAATTTCTCCACCTCGAATCTAATAGAATTTAAAATTCTACTTTCTAACATTGCTTTGATAAATTTTATTGTAGAAATTAGTTATACTCACTAAATAAATTTTCAGGAAAGATTTTGCTTGCGGAGATAGAAATTCAAAGTTTTCAAGAAAGACTTGAGGGATCACATTGTTCCTGCTTAAAATCCAATCTCTTAGACAGAACCTTATTAAATTGTACGTATCCACATGAATACACCATAGCTCTATCCTACCAAAAGAATCTAGTGGTTATAATACCACTTGTTGGAAATTTGAACCTCCCAAATTCATCCCGTAAGTCTACCATTTGTAAGAATAACAAGAAAAATATAGAAATAATAACAATATCAGACTTTACGTAAAAAACTCTCAAAACAGGAGAAAAATTATTAGATATAGAGAAGAAAATTCACTATATAAAAAATTATTATAATCACAATTTTCCTCCTCATCCAAAATATACCCACACATAAGGGTGAAAGAAAAAATGGTAAACTGGACCGGACCGAACTGGTGGATTTTGTATGGTACCGGATTTGGTTTGGTTTGGTTCGATCTCGATTTTATTTTTCTTAAAATTGATAAAAATCAGTCCAGTTCTTTTTTTTTTTCTAAAATTGGACCGGACTGTTTCATATATATATATATATATATTAATTTTTAATATTGTATATAATTTATATATAATATAATTATATTTAAAATAATTTTGTATTATATGATAAATTACTAATTAATATAATATTAAATTTTAAAATCTTGCATCACTATAGTCTATGGTATTAATAGTTATACTAAAATTATATCACTATATATTATACTATAATATAATATATCACTATATTATATATTATAACATGTCCCTATAATTTATAATAAAATTATAATTAATATATATAATAATACTATAATATGCTATAATGATACTATAATATGTATATTATATATATCTATATAATATAATATATATTATAGTATATTAAAACCAGAAAACCAGATTGAACCGAATTAGAATCGATAAAATCAAAGTATCGATTTAGAGAATAATACAAAATAGAATCGATTTTTAAAAATACAAAACCAATGCATACTAGTTTGATCCTAATTTTATCTAAAACTAGACTAAAATGAATAGGTTACACTCTTATTCACACAGTTTCTCATTAGCACAATTTTAACTCTCACAATTTTCTTTTTACAAAAAATGACAATAAAGAAATTTTATTAAAGTAAAAAATTATTAATCAATCTTTTAATCGATACACTTAATCAATGAGACTGATTCTCTTTTTATAGGCCTTAGGTCTTCGTCTTTGTTCCTCTTTATTTTTCACAAATGTAAAAATAAAGTCAAAAAGTAAAACCCAACGTGATTATTATGATTCTTCCTGCCTGTGAGAATAATTTTGATTTTCAAATCCTCGAGTTTCTTATTAATACTCTCCAATAATTCTAAGTATCTTTTTTTAATCTACCAAATGAGGTTGGGAGTCTCAGTTTTGGATGTTGACAACTTGCATGGCATTTTCATAAAAACCGCTGCTTTGGTGGTTGGATTGATAATCACGATAAATTTTTAACAGAAATGTTATCTTCATCACTCATTTTAATATTTTATTTTTTTAATTAAAGAAATAATTATTAAAATAATAATTATTAATAATAATTATTTTTATATTCTTAATAATATATTAAGGAAATAATATATTTTTATATACTTTTTAAAATATTTTAAAATAATAAAAAATATATAATTAAAAATTTAAAACAAAATAAAATGCAAATTTTAGATTAACGATACACTCGAGAGGTGCTACTGAATCAGGTTCTGAATTTGGGTCCTAAATACTGTAATTTTTTATTTTACTCTTTTTTCATATATTTTAAAAATATTCTTAAATATTTTTAAGTTACTATTACGTCCAAACTTTCAGTATGTCGCGTCAATAAGTTAACTCCCAAATTGGCCATGCCCGTCGGACAAAAATACAGCCCAGTGCCACCAAAGCCTTGCCTATCCGGCCGGCGAATTTCAGTCTTTTCACGGCGCACTTCAAAACTACTCGAACTCCCTTTGATTTTGGAGCCTAAGTACTCTCTCTCTCTCTCAACCATAGAGAAGAGGCACACCAACAATGCTGCACGAGCTTCTATTGGCGCTCTTGGGCTACACGGGCGATCTCATTATCGAAGTGCCTGATCACCACAAATCCTCCCTCGCACCCGATTCCGTCGACGTGCCTTTCAAGCTCGCTCCCGATATCTCCTTCATCGAACCCAGTGACCGGTCACAAAAACTTTCTAAACCTCAATTCCTCAAAACTACTTCCGTATCTGACACACTCATATTTGACGTTTGCTTTGCTGTGATTGCAGGGAGCTTATTGAGAGGATTATTACCTTGGGGTTTTACTACAGGGAGCTCGATCGCTTCTCGACCAAGTCTCGTAATCTAAGCTGGATAAGATCCGCGAATCCTTCTCCTTCGCCGAGGGATTCCGAGTTTCCTTCGTCGAAAGTGAAACCGAGCGTCTACCGCAGAGCCATTGCCAATGGCATTGTGGAAATACTGGCGGTCTACAGGTCCGCTGTGCTCCACATTGAGCAGAAATTGTTGGCAGAAACCGTCCCCATCTTGGCAACCGTGACTCAGGGCCTCAATAAGGTCCTCTCCGAAAAATATTTCTTTTTCTTTTCAACTCATCTTTTTAAATTTTTATAAATAATCCTGATAGAGATTTTTTCTTTTTTCAATTTTAGTTTTTTGTTCTTTTACCGCCCCTATATGAGCTTGTTCTGGAGATCGAGCGTGATGACATCCGTGGAGGTCAGCTGCTTAACCTCTTACAAAAGCGGTGCCACTGCGGAGTTCCTGAGTTGCAGACTTGCATTCAAAGGTATAGTCTTTTTTTGTCTCTCTTTTTTGCAAGTTGATTAGTTATTATTTGTTTCTCCATGAAGATAAGTGTGTTGACGTTTTGTAGTACGTTTTTCCTATTCTGATGAATGAATGCATTGAAATAATATTCACATATTTCCATAACTTCAGATATATGAACCATATCTTGTCTAGTATCTATAGTGAGAAAAAGCATCTCATTTATGGACTTGCAAACTGAAGGCTGAGCTGATTATTATGTTCTTTTATCAATTATTGTATGTCGGAAGCATAGGCTTCTTTGGCATGGGCATCAGGTCATGTATAATCAACTTGCGTCATGGATGGTTTATGGGATTCTTCATGATCAGCATGGAGAATTTTTTATTAGAAGGTAACAACAAATACAATCTTCCTATGATTGCATTTGGTTGGAAATTATATACCTGAAACCATTCTATGGTTTTTCTACTTTGCAGGCAGGAGGATAGGGATGTAGAGCAAGGTTCATCTCTTCCAGACATGTCTGAGAAGTTGGCACGCTTATCAACTGATGATGCATCTTCAACAGATTGGCACATGGGTTTTCATATTTCTTTGGTATGATTAAACTTTGTATCTTGCGGTGTTTGTGTTATTTTTTATTAATAAGTAAACGATTTTATTAATAAGTAAACGATTTTATTAAATAATGAGACAGCTAGAGTGTTATGTAATGAGGTGTTTAGCAGTTTAGAGTTAGCTTGGGTTATGCCCACGATAGTGGTTGCACTTCTAGTTAGCTGGACAAATTTAGAAGGCGTTCAACAAATTAAAGCTGTGTGGAAGATGGTCCCTATCTACATCCTGTGGTGTTTGTGGCAAGAGTGCAATGATTGGACATTCGAATATGAGGAGAGATCAATAGAGGAACTAAAAGATTTTATTTTATTTTTTGTATTAGAACTCTATGTACATGGGCTATAGCTGTAGACTTTAATGGCCTTAATTTACATGATTTTCTTGTCTCTATTGCATCCGCATAGATTGGGCATACCATTGCATCCACATAGATTGGGCATACCTTTGTATATCTCCTTGTGTTTGTGTTATTACTCATGTGAAAACCACCGCCTGATTAGTATATTGGATGGATCTCCCACTTTGTCAGTGTAATCTGCTTTTCAATAACACTAACAATTCTCATTTCTGTTTTCACCGGCATGTTCACTGTTGTCTTTAATGCGTGCTGTTCTGTTCTAACCAATAACGGTGTAGAGTATAAGACATGAAGCTTATGATACTATGCTGCAGTCTGCAGATGTCATTTTCTGTTTTTGTTGTTTAGATTTCCTTTCTATGTTGCAAAGAGATTATTTTGCACAACTATAGTTTTAGCGTTGGGCTACAAGTACACAATGAGCAATTATAACTGATCGTGAGAGCGTTGTATGACTTTTAAGTTTGTAAAGCATTTTTATTTGTTAATGATCACCAAGTATCTTACTCTTCAAATTGGCTATGCTGCACAAGCTTTGGACTTTCTTTGTCTATGGATCCTAAGGATGTTTATATCAGCTAACTTGTGCATTGTAAATGCTGTCACATGTTTTAATATTTTATTCTCTAAATATTGATGTGGCTATGACTATGCTATACACGACAGTAAATTTTGTCGAAGGAAAGGACACTGCTGCTCATGCACCTATAAATATGATGCATGAAGAGTGTATGCTTCTTACGCTGCATTTACACAAAATATGTGTCACTTCCTGAAGACTTGAAGGAGGCATTGTGACTATTGTGGAAATAATATTGTTTTGTTTCCCTTTTTTCACCTTTATCAGTTTTTCATGTTGTAAGTTATCGTTTTAATGCACTGATCTTTGGAACTTTATTGGTTTTTCGAGTTGGTCAATCTTTCATGTTATTTTGCAGGATATGCTGCCCGAGTATATCCATATGGGTGTTGCAGAGTCAGTTCTTTTTGCTGGTAAAGCAATCAGGGTGCTTCGAAATCCAAGCCCTGCTTTTAGGTTTCGGGATGCTGTTTATCATCTTCAGATGCCTAGAGGCTCTCAGAAAATTCAAGGATTTACTGGCCGTTTTTCCTTCCATAAGGAGCCTCTCATGGATAGTAAACTGATCGGAGAAGAATTGCTTCCACAATCTGAGGCTGATAAGATTGAAGCTATGCTTCTAGACCTAAAGGTTTGTTGCACTGTGGTACCCCTAACATTTACATTTTGTGCAACCTGTCTTTTGAGAGAGGTTTGGACTGTATTTGTTTATTGCACCAAATAACGTACTTCTGAACTCTAGTTTTGTACTGACTTTTACATGCTTCCTAATGCACAATTTTTCTGTGCCACACTTAAAATTCAGATGTCAAAAGTAAAGAGGCTGGTTCATTTTGTGCAGGAATCATCTGAGTTTCACAAAAGATCATTTGAGTGTGCTGTAGACTCTATTCGGGCTATCGCGGCCAGTCATCTTTGGCAGGTCTGATGGTGACAGAAATTTGGTTCTTTATCTTTTTTTACCATCTTTCTGAAACATTTTATCCATTTTGCAGCTTGTGGTTGTCCGCGCTGACTTGATTGGACATCTGAAGGCCCTAAAAGACTATTTTCTTTTAGCAAAAGGAGACTTCTTCCAGGTAAATGATGGACAATAGCTAAATCTTCTTTAATTTTTTTTCCTTCCCTTTTGCACTTTAAAAAAGTTTCATGGGTATTATTTATGCTATTAATTTTATGATGAGAAGGTTAACTGCTGTTCACTAATCCTTATCTCAACTATTTTACACTTTAACAAACCCCCCACCCCCCACAACACCACACACACACACACACAAAGAAAAAAAAAACTGAATTATCTCTCTTCTATAATATGACCACTAAACTATCAAAGTTATTGTCTAGTCTCCTAACTTAAAACTTAAGATGGAATCTATCTCTCATTCATATCTGATCCTTAAGATAGAAAAATGTGGGGGTGGCATGGCAGGATTTTAAAAATGGGTGGAAGGGCATGTACAGGTTTTTGTAGACAATGTATGAGTTTCTCTGCTACGTAATGAAACGTGATATTTAAATCTTGTGTAGGATATATTGCTTTAGTTAAATTCTTTATTTAATGGTCAAACATGCCCTACCAATTTTGCACATCGACTTGTGGAATATCTTATGTACTTTTATCATATTTAAAATGTAAAATTAAGTATGAACATTGCTACAAATGATAAATGATGGTAGAAGTTTAGCGTAGTTTCCCACCTCACATTGGATAAGGTTGACATTTTTAATATATATATACATCGGCATAGTTTATAAATATAGATTGTATTTGAGAAATTTGTGGTTGAATGTAGGTTACGGTCCATGTGGAACAAAAACTATGCCGATGCATATATATATATATATTAAAAATGTCAATTAAATACTGTGAACATCCATTTTTTCTAATAAAAAATTATTTTTCCAGTGCTTTCTTGAGGAGAGTCGCCAGTTGATGCGTTTACCTCCTCGCCAGTCAACTGCTGAAGCTGATCTCATGGTCCCATTTCAGTTGGTAAGTTAGCATGAGATGGCTTATGACGAATAAGATTATACCCATTAATGTAGCCGAAGTGTCTATTATTTCAGCTTGCTTATTTTTTAAATTTAGTACCAATTTTTGGAAAGAAATTCATTGGTACTACATGCCATGCAGGCTTCTTTGAAGACTATCAGTGAGGAAGATAAATACTTTTCTAGAGTATCCTTGCGGTTAGATCCAATATTGACTATTTTTCCTGTGATTTACCTGAAAGCTTGACTGTAGAGCCCTTTTGCTACCAGTCATATCACTTAATTGCAGAGTTTGATTAATATCATGTACTCATCGACACATCTGATTCTACTAGGATGCCTTCATTTGGATTCACAGTCAAATCCTCCCCAGTAGATGTACTGAAGACAAAAGATTATGCCGATGGAAGCTCAAGTTCTGCTTTGTCTAATGCTTCTTCAGAAATATCCCTTGATGGTTGGGATGGTATTGCCCTTGAATACTCAGTTGATTGGCCCTTAGAGTTGTTCTTTACCCAAGAAGTGCTCTCAAAGTAAGATCCTACTGATCCCAGCACTCATGGATGCTTTCCTTTGTTTGTTTTGATTTTACCTGTAAAATAATTGATATTGTGAAACTGCTAACTGATACTCTCACACACATGTTAATAACGAGTGTGCTCCAGGTATCGCAGGGTCTTCCAATATTTGCTGCGACTTAAGAGAACACAAATGGAGCTGGAGAAATCATGGGCTTCTGTGATGCATCAAGATCACACAGATTTTGCCAAACATCGGAATGACCGCATAAATTGCCCAGTAGCTCAGCAGCGAAGGCAAAGGTTTAGACCAATGTGGCGTGTAAGAGAACATATGGCATTTCTGATCAGAAACCTTCAATTTTATATCCAGGTCATTATCAGCACCTCTAATAGTTTCATTTCTATATGTTGCTCTATACAGAAATTGGAACAAACCTTTTCATGTAGATGCTAAGTTGTTTGTTCAATATATGCTGGATCATGGTGTGGTATAGGCTGATACAAGGATACATCTGATCCTGATCCATGTATGACGTGCAAAGTGAATAAAAAAGAATGCATCATATTTAATGTCTCAAGTGTCGGGTGATATATTGATGCTAAAAACCTATTTGGGGTATCTTGGTATTTTTCGCCAAGCAGCACGTTACTAGAAAATAAAAGGAGCATGAACAAGTAGGACTTTGGGTTTATCAACTCAAATTTGTTGTCTCAACTGCTTTCTTCATCAATATGCTGCTAAGTTGCTTGATTGGTTAACTGATTGAATTACTGTTGATTTTTACTCCTTGCACAGTTGCACATCAGTTCATAGTGCTTTTGAATAATGTGGAGGCCCAAGCGTCCAGTTCTTATTTAGTAACTGTTTATACAAACAGAAGGGTTCAGTAAACCATATATTTCATCTCTTCTTTGAAGTAATGTGTGTTCCAAATAGTGAATTTTACGATTTTATATGCTCATTGATAATCTGTATATTCTGTTTCCCTTCTAAAAATTTCAATTTTTTTTATTCCAGGTGGATGTTATAGAATCTCAATGGAATGTTTTGCAAGCCCATATTCAAGATTCTCACGATTTTACTGAACTTGTGGCTTTTCATCAAGAGTAAGTTAAATGAATGGTTTGCAATTGCAGCTTGCTTCTGAATTATCATATTGTGAGATATTCTGGAAGCTCTTGATTGCTATTGTAGACTTGAATTGTCTAAAATGTGTAGGGCCAGTAGCATTATATGGATATTCAATAGTATGGTTACTGCACTTAACTGTTACAAGTAAAGAGGTTATATTTGGAAAGGGCAATGGCATGTTGGGGTTGGTGGCATGAGTCTCTAGTTTCTATTTTACTATTCCTTGCTTCCTTTCAATTTTCTGCTGGATATCCTTGGCTGAGCTTGTTATTTAATAAAAAATATCCTCCTAGCATTTGCTTGATAATTTGGTGAAGGGATGCTTGTGTTCTACACATTGTTTTTTTATAGTTTGATCATCAAAATGTTCTTATGGGCGGGGACCATAGTTTGTAACAGAGTAAGTGTCCATGATCTTCTTCTTTCAATTGTAAACCCCAGCTAGGTAATTCTCATGTCTATTTCTATAAATAAAATTTATTGATTACCTATTAATAAAAATTCTATACTTTCCAGATGTTTTTGTCTCCAGCTTAATGTCAGTGTAATTCTCAACCTTCCTACAGGTATTTATCAGCCTTAATTTCTCAATCTTTCTTGGATATCGGTTCCGTCTCAAGGATTTTGGAGGGAATTATGAAACTTTGCTTGCAGTTCTGTTGGAATATAGAAAACCAAGAAAATAGTTCAAATACATCTGCACTGGAACATATAACAGAGGTACCTTGTCATACATTCTCACATGTATTAGACGGATTCTGGTAGTAGTATTTGTTGCTGTCATTTCTCTTCGTGCTTTAAGTTTGCCAGTTGCCTTAAACTCGTATTTATTACACTGCTTAATTTTCCAAATGTGCCTTCAATGTTGTCAAAGTGATTGTTCTCTGATAGTTCCTGTTTTGATGGTGTCGAACATAAAACTTGAAGAATTTCCAATATTCAATTATATCTTTCTTCCTGTAGAAGCTGCATTTTTTAATATTAGCATCTTGTGATAATCTTCTTTTGATTCTTCTTGAGACAATCCATTTGGGGAACCTGCAATTGGTCAATCCTTAAAGCCTTGAACATGAGAGATGCAACCATTGCATATCATGGAAGACTTCCTGAAGGATTCCCCCTTCATCCCCCTCTTTCAAAGCAGCATCACTGGAAATCCAGTCTGCACTTAAACTTGTCACTTGTTCCACTGAGAGGTGGTGAGCGGCTGTATAGATAGACTTGATTGAAGAAAAGATGAGACCCTAATTTGTTTTGTTATATTAAATCTGGCACAAAGGAGTACTGCGAATCACTGCAATTGTCATAAGAAATGACTTGATATGGAGCTGTTTGGCTCTCTGGCTATTCGTACTTTGTAATTTGCACTATTAATTGCAGTAGCAGGCCCGATTGTGTATATCACACATCCTCCAAAATTTCACCTAATGAACGTCCCCCGAGTGATTTTGATTGGTTCATATTTCAGTCAATCGTTCTCTTTGATTTCTCAGGAATTTAACAAGAAGTCAAACTCCTTGTACACTATATTACGCAGTAGCAGGCTTGCTGGGAGTCAACGAGCTCCATTTCTGAGACGGTTTCTTTTGCGTCTAAACTTCAATTCCTTTTTTGAGGTATTTCCTTGCCAATGTTTTCTTTTACTTATAACATGTGGCTTATAACTTTTGATGACAATATTGTTTCTCTCTTAACAGGCAACTGCAAGAGGTGTCCTGAATGTTGTAAGACCCCGTCCAGCACTTCCTGTTCTAGATCAACAATAACAGCAATTCACTCGTCAAGTTTGAGTTTGCTGATTTCTAAATACAAGATGACCGCCATGTGAGCCCTGGCGAATCCATTCGCGGTTGTATTTTGAAGATCGATTGACAATTATATATATTCAGCGCTAGGCTGAAGAGAGATTCCAATTCTCATGTGATCGTTTCATTGGACATTTACATGGTTCTTCTTCTACCCAGCATTATGATATGCTTGTATCATCAGCTTGAAGATGTTCCTGTTACAGTCCTAAAATCGGTTGAGGCTTCTGGTAGTTGTCAAACTGTAATGGATGTGTTCTGCATTCTTATCTCATTGACCAGCTACTAAGCTTCCATTTGAAGTTAAGGTTTAGATTTTGGAGCGGTTTGTGGTCTTGGGTTTGCTCTTGGCCTAATGAAATTATGGTACGCATTATATTCTCTCACTTGGCTGTATGGTAGCGTACTAGCGTTCGTGTTAGGTGGCGAGTAGTTGGTTTGCTGACATTAGGCTGACTCTATGGCGACAACTGATGACTGCGGGCATTCAGTTGGCGTTTTGGGCGGCTTCTTCTGATCTTCTGTCTTTGTAGATGCATTAACTAAATTATTGATACCTTGAAAAAATTTATGGATGTATGACTTTATATTTATATATAAATTGAGGGAGAGTAATTTTTTTTTCTTTTTTTTTTGTGGGTTTGTGGTTTTTTCTCCTCTTAAAAGGGTGTAAAGTGGTGATTGGTGATTGAAACTCTCCTAGTAACACCGTTAGTCACAACCAAGTTTTCCTTGTAATTGAGTCATAGCTTCAAACCTCCTAGTAACACTCTTACTTAGAATCATTTTACTGTTATTTATAAAATTTTGAGATGTTTGGTTGTGTTTGGTTGTTGAACCAAATTTAACTTATATCAACCTATCTTTGGCCGTTGAGATAAATTAAGTTGAATTGTTAATAATAGTATTTTGGAGGTCTCATCGAGATGTGTTTAACTCTTTTAAGTTAAAATGAGTTTAAACATTTTTAAGTTGAGATGAGTTTGACTTTTTTAAGGGTTCAAGTTTCAAATAAGCCTTAACTTTAAAGCAACTCAAATTTTGTTTTTATTTTTAATCTAATAATTCTTGCTTCTATTTTCTTTATTATTATTATTATTTTTATTTCGTTTTCATTTTTTAGATGTATTTTTACATTGTTTTTAAGAAACCTCGAGAGGGTGTTATTTTTATTTTAGTAGTTGACTTATGAAGCCATGTAATATTGAAAAGAAAAATGTTAGCATGCTCATCAAGTTCTATTCCTTCTTTTGAGTTTTGACATCTCATATATTTTATTTTTTTAATTTTTTTTACTGAATGATTACGAAAGTGATTATTAGTGTATTAGTTTTTTTTAAATATTTTAAAATGATAAAATAATCAAAATAAAAAATAAAGAAAAAATAAAAACCTAAAATTCACATTGGGTATAACATTGAATGGTGCCACTTTGTTACTACTTAAGCGGCAAAGTAGCACCGCTCTACTTAAAATGTGCTATACGTCAATCGGGATAAGTAAATATAGAAAGCTAATTAAGGGTATAAGTATGACTAAAAAATATATGCTTGTATATTTCTAATCAATAGAGCGTTGATATTGAGTCTCTAAATTTAGAACAATACTACATACAGTTCTCAAATGAAGATTGCAATGCAAGTCTAGTTTTAAAAAATTTTGAAATTACAATAATATACTTTTTAAAATAATATATTTTTTCCTTTTATCTTCATTTATTAATGGAGCTGCAATGCAATCCTTTATTTAGGATTGCAAATAAAATTTCTTTTAAATTTTTAGTTAAAATTTAGCTAAAAATGTCATCTGGGCTAGTTTACGTAACTTGCTAAAATATTGGATTGTATATAAATTTGCTAAAATATTGGCATTGATTTCTTTAATTTTGTAGCTATAACTTAGCTAGAATTGTGATCTTGGCTAATTTGTGTAATAGATTTTCCTATACATCACAGATCTTTAAATATTGATAGTTTTCATTATACTTTCCAAAAAAAGTACGTTTTCACCGTCTTGCATATTATTTTTCAAACATTTCCTAGAATTTCATTTGAGAGTATTTACTCTTATGGTTTATACGAAGTTCGAGTGCATTGCATCGGTGCATTGATCATTAGATATAGGGCCATTTTGGAGTTAAAACAAAATACTTAAATACTCTTAAAAGCTCTTTAATAAAAAAACTAGGTCGTTTAAGGCTATGTTTGAGATTGTATTTTGAAACTTAAAATGTGTTTTTAATTACTTAAAAAATGCTTTAGACATATTTAGTAAATTTATAAAAAATGTTTTAATTATCTAAAAAAGCTGAAATTTTACCTTTTTTAAAAATACATTGAAACTTTTATAAAAAAAACTTTTACAAATAAATTATATATTTTTAAAAATTACTGTAACTATATTTAAGTTATAAACAATAAATCCCAGCGCTATAAGTTATATTTCTCATTGCGATCCCAAACATGTACTAAGTGTTACATACTGTTGAGAAATAAATCTCACATTGAATGTTGACAAAATTTTAGACATGCTTATAAGATGAGTTATAAGTACAAACCTCTTTTATTGAATTGGTTTTATAAGATTGAGTTATGCCCATAAATTTCTACATTATATCAGAATCAACCACAGAACTAATAGGGGCCCACACTACTTATTTCGTGATAAAGACAGAAAAATTACTGACTTGCACGTGAGGGGTGATGTTGAAGAATAAATCTTATATTGCTTGTGGACAAGGTCTTGAACATGCTTATAAATAATGTATAAATCTCTCTTGTTAAACTGATTTTATAAGATAAGTTAGGCTCATGAATTTTTACACATACGCATAAGTTAGTACTCTTTAATCTCAATTCTCGAATAAGTTAAAAGTACGTTTGAGGAAAATTTAAAATATAGTTTGAAATTCTTTCTCAAGCGTATTTTTTCGCATAATTTAGAATGTAGTTCAAATTTTAAAAAGACTATTAATAGATGAGGATACTCATACAATCTTCAAATTATTATAACTTTCAAACTTTTTAAAACATGATCATAATTTTTGAAAAATCAAATGATAAAACAAATATGATATGTTTGAAAGTTCTTTAAGCAGATAGTTACTAAATGATAAATAACTTTAACCTACTATATTTCTTACTATAATCTCCCAAACATGCAGGTATCCTAATTACAAGAACTAAATTATGGTAGATAAATAAGAAAAGGAAATCATGAAGTTATAGTCATTAAAGAATATAAGAATAAAATACTCATTTACATAAGCTACAGTGTCCAACAAATTTGCGTAGACGAAGTTAAAAACTTGACTACTTTAGCCAAGACTTACATAATCCAATGTGTGGGTGTTTTTGTAGTTTTTAGTTAAAAAACGTGCTTGCTAGACATTATGAAATTTAATTAAATTTATTTTATCTGAACTTTGAATAATCTAATGCGTGGACCTTTTTATAACCTAAATTTTACATGCATATAATATACTATGGAAGAAATTTTTTATTTTTAAATATAATTAATTAAATATTGATATTAAAATAATGTATTGAGATCAAATATATATTTTTAAAAAGTCTGAAGGAAGTGCTATAATTATTTATAAAAAAATATCATATCACACCAACTTAAAAAAATAGTTACATGCTTTGACTTGAATCCACCAACCGCAAGATATATTTTAAAAAGTAAGTTATATGATCCACAAGAGACGGCTAAAGATAATTGAAACTTGAAAGTTCAGTGAAAATAAATGAAAAAATGTTAGGTGAAGCAGCCGCTGGCCCGCTGGTTGGGACAAACAACTTCTGCAAGTAATTTGCTTTCAAACCCTACTAGCTAGTGAGACCGGACAACTTGCCACTTAACACAGACCCAACACCACCACCACAAAATAATTAAGAGCAAACCAGACCAGAGGAGAGACGTTGTCCCTTATCTGCAAGCTAAGCTACCTTCTCCAATGGATCCCAACACCCAAATCCATGAAAATCCAGAAATGAAATCCTCTGAAGAACAAAATCTACTTGCCATTTTACCCTCCAAAGACCAGACCACTTCAGCCCCATTTGCCACTGCGTCACTATCTCTTTCTCTCAATACAATCCTCCCCACGCCTTTCTCTCTTCAACCCAAAATTTACTCGTTGTTTTCCCACCAACCAAACAAGGTCAAGGTTCCTACCCAAGCTTCCTCCCTTTCCCACCTCTCTCTCACCGCCACCACCAACTCTCCCTCTTCCTCTAGACTCTCATTCAAGTCCACAGTCTCGGCCAATCCTCTCCAAAACCCTCTCTCTCTTGGCCCTCGCCGCCCCTTAGACCCTTCCAATGGGGCTGGACTTCGACGAGCTGCCATCGTTTGGTTCCGCAATGATCTTCGCTTCAACGACAACGAATGCCTCAACACCGCCAACAACGAGTCCATGTCGGTCTTACCCGTATACTGCTTCGACCCGAGAGATTACGGAAAATCCTCTTCTGGGTTCGACAAGACCGGGCCGTACCGCGCCACATTTTTGATCGAATCGGTCTCTGACCTCAGGAAGAATCTCCAGGCAAAAGGGTCGGATCTGGTGGTGAGGATTGGAAAGCCTGAGACAGTTTTGGTCGAGTTGGCCAAGGAGGTAGGTGCTGATGCTGTGTATGCGCATAGAGAGGTTTCGCACGATGAGGTTAAAGCGGAGGGAAGGATTGAGGCTGCGATGAAGGAGGAGAATGTGGAGGTTAAGTACTTCTGGGGGAGTACTTTATACCACCTTGACGATTTGCCGTTTAAGCTGGAGGATATGCCAGCTAATTACGGTGGTTTTAGAGAGAAAGTGCAGGGACTGGAGGTGAGAAAAACGATTGAGGCATTGGATCAAGTAAAGGGGCTGCCTACTCGGGGTGATGTAGAGCCTGGGGATATTCCATCATTGGTGGATTTGGGGCTTAACCCATCTGCGACAATGGCTCAGGTTTGCACTTTGGTTTCGGTTTTATGTAATCTATGATTTGGTTGCTGTAAATATTCATGTTTTTGCGTTATGGAGTAATTTCTTTCGAACTGGTTTGATAACATTGTTTCTGTTTGTTTGTGTTTTTCTCAATGTGGATTCTGTGAATTAAGTGGACATGGATAAATGCTTTAGCAGGATATAATGGCGGGGAAAATTGAGAAGGGAATAATTACTTAGCCATGATAGATACGTCTGACTTTTATCATTTTATAAGCATATGGTTAGAAAATGGTAACTATCTTTGCAAAGAGTGATTACATACACTGGGAATCCAAAGCAGCTTCCTTTTCTCATGTTAATTTTGATGTTTGAATCAATATGGATCTAAACTACTTTTTTCGCAATGGGGTTTAGAAGAAGCGGACAAGGTACACTCGGAAATATATTATTTTGACATTTGAGAGGCTTTCTTTGAATTAATGTGGAAGTTGTAGCATAGTTTTGAGGTGTCGATTCCCTAGGGAAACAAATTAAAAATCAAGAGAAAGAACAAGGAAACTAAAAAAAAAAATATTTAATGATCAATGAGACAAAAATGAATGGCATTATATCCAATTTAAGAACTAAGACTACAATGATTAAACGAAGGATTACTCAAATTTATGAATAGCAAAGCATTAGGAATTCATTGCACAAATCAAATATTTTTATTTACTCTTGATTTATTGAATTACACAATTGGGAATTTAATTCCAAAGTCCCCAATTGGAAGACATAGAACTACAAATCACACTAATCCAGAGATAACTTTTTGATAAATCATTCACCCATTCACTAAAGTATAAAGCTTGTATGTCACTTAGTACATGGTACTCTCTTTGCTATGGCCTTATATCCTCTACTGTTTTTCTCAGTGTCTTGTTCCATTAATTTTTATTAAGGTCTTGTTCCATTGATAAACTCCTTTTTTATTTCCCGAATTTCAAAGTTTTACTATGGACCCACTGGCCGAACATGAGGCAGTTCTCAATTTTGAAGTTTGGCTTGCATTTGTCATTAGGGTTTACTGCCTATAATACATGGACTTTGCCCACTTTGACGCAACATTTGTCCTGTATAGGATGTGTTTGTGTTGGGCAAGTTTGCATCAAACTCTTTTCACCTTTTTTCTCCCAATAATTATTTGCCAGCAAATTACATCATCCTTTTTGACATTTTATTAAAACCTTCTTCCGTTTTAATGTAGTAAATTCTTTTGCTTGGAATGTTTCCGTGGACGGCAGACATTATTGTCCTGTATGCCGTGCTGCTGCTAATTTTTCGGTAATTTTTATATTGACAGAAAAAATAATTCATTTGCATTACTGTCATTTATATACTGTAGGATGGAAAGCCGGCAGCCAGTGCTTCTATGGTGGGAGGTGAGACTGAAGCACTTCAGAGGCTTAAAAAATTTGCCGCAGAATGCCAAGCACAACCACATAAGGGGAAAAGTGATGGCAGTAATGACAGCATATATGGTGCAAACTTCTCCTGCAAAATTTCTCCATGGCTAGCCATGGGATGCCTCTCTCCCCGCTCAATGTTTGATGAGCTGAAGAAAACAGCTACCAGGTGTGCCTCAGTCTACCTTTCTTTTTAACGACGCCATAATTTTATAAATTAATAAGGTCTATACTCACTGTCTATGATATTATATTATTACTAGAACTATTTCTGCTTCCTCGAACCGGAATGATGGTGGCTCACCTGATACTGGAAACAACTGGTTGATGTTTGAGTTGTTGTGGAGGGATTTCTTCAGGTAACTAGACTGATTATAAAGCTTGGTTTGCATTAGCACCAGTCTCTCATGTTTTTACGATGCCGTGATCTTAAATTTTATATTTCCATCACCCTAGAAATCAAGCAGGCTTTATTGAAAGTTGAATCATGTCTGCATAATTTCTCTCAAACATACTGATGTTTTATATCACCGGTTCATTGCAGATTCATTACCAAGAAATACAGTTCAAAACAACTTGAAGCTGCTCCAGTCACAGCTTGTACGGGTGCCTTAGCTTAAACAAGAAAATACAAATGGAAAGGGAAAATTGTTCTAGGATGTTGGTTGCTTGCACTTCTTTGTAATTTTCCAAGATGTAGCTTTTAAATTTTGGAGTAGCTAGGATTGTCATTGTTGTCCTTGTTGAACCTTTTTTTGGCTGCCAAATAAATGATGAATATGGGAACTTTGCCTCCTTTTGGTTCTGCCCCTCGTTCCATGTTTTTATCTTTAGATTCAAAATAAAGACGGTTCAATCATCAGTGAGTGAATTTTTGTTTTCCCTTCTCATAGTAAACTTAGCCGATGGATTGAAGATGAACCAGACTACCTTAGACACTTGTTCACAAATGCAAGAACTAGAAGCACAGCTGGAAGAAACTGTACAGCTGACGTGGCTTTTTTTGGGTTGTGGTGGTGGGGAGGAACCATAAGCTGATTCTGAGAATTCTTGATATTGGATGCCAATATTTTAGCCATTGAGTTTTGCAAGTTCTTGAAAGCTAGACATTTTCAGCTCCATCGGATATTTAGTCACCCCACTTTGGCAGCCAATTGGAGAGAATTTCAGATACAGTTCATCTGACGGTTAATAACTTAATGGGCCTCTTTCAAACTGTCTTGCCCTCGTGCATTGGTATTTCTAATTATAGGCAAGATTAGTAATATATTGTGAGTAATAGGAAATACGGTAGGAATCCTCAACGATTCTCTCAGCCCAAATTCCACACAAACTACATATTAAAAACATATCCTGGAAGTGGACCAATAAGGTTCTTAGGTAACTACAATTTTGATACTCGGAAACATAAATTTTAAGTCTACTTAGAAAAAGAATAATAATTTTCAATCTAATAAATGTTATTTTCAATATCAAAGTATATACAGCATCAAAGCGAAGCTCACGTATCAGTAGTTTGTGGTGTAGGGAAGCAACATGTGCATCTTTGGTTTTGATACAGCATGTCTTGACTTAACTTTTGGTTCCACTGTGGCACACATGGGGATCAAAGGCACTGTAGATATAATGGATGGATCTTCCTCATCTCTATGCTAAAAAAGACGAGAAAAAAAGTGTAGGAGTGATACCGATATTGAGTGTATAGATTTTGAAATAAGATTCTTTGTTGCGTGGGAAGAAAAAGTATTTGCTCTTTATTATGATTCATATGAACTTAATTATATCACTCTGACTAGTTATTTTAAAATATAGCCAGATGTAGCTTGATCCTTCTTTGGATGGTTATAAATGATATTAGAGTCAATTTCAAGTTTCAACTAAAAATGTGAGACATGAACCATGTCTAGATTATGACATCCCCGTATTCAGTGAGTATAGGTGAAGGGAATTCCTCTATACAATAATTTTATGTGCTCCAATACCATTAACTAATCCTTTCAAATTATAGTTGTTAAATGTGGATTGAGCATTCCTTGAGGTGTAACAAGAGGTGCTGAAGCACCTCCCTCCTCACTAGATGGTTTTGTTTTTGGGTGGGGTTTTCAGGGAGTTATCATGAGAGAGAACAGGATATAGATGTTTAATGCACCGGTCTTAAATGTGCACTTTTTGAGGTGGTAAAAGAATCAGATGTATGCCTTCATTGTTGAACAAATCCGGGAAAAAGGAAAATAATGACATAAAACTTGATGTAACTTCTCATATGATCCCTGAGACTTTGAGGGAAGACAACACGACGAAAATAATCCAAAGAAACATGAAGTAGACACAGGTAACCCAGGCCCAAAGCCTTGGCCCTCCCAGCTCTGCACCCAACGTCATACGCCTATATACCAAAACAGCAATACACCCCACAGAAGTGGCGAAGAAAACAAGCAAAGAAAAGCTTAGTCCCTCTGCATTCTTGATCCGCAGTGGTTCTCTATATGCCACATAGTTGTATGCTGTGTCAATAAGCCAAGGAATGCCAATGCCAACGTATATGTTAACTGAATTGCTGCAAACAGAGTACAGGGAGAAAAAAGCAATTTGAGCATCTGACAAATTATACACTGCCTTTACATGAGAATTGCATTGAGTTTAAAGGCTTATAACACTTATGCCCCCTAGAAAAATATAAAGAGAAGAGACAAATCACTGAGCCTTGTTTGTTTTTATAGATGAGATGAGTTGAATTGAGACAAAAGTTGAAAAATGAATAAAATATTATTAGAATATAATTTTTTAATATTATTATTATTTTGGGATTTGGAAAAACTGAATTGTTTATCTTATTTTATATGAAAATTTTGAAAAAGTTGTAATGACGAGATGAGATGTGTTACGAAAACAAACAAGTAATGTTATGAGAGCAACCACAATCTAGATTTGTTCCCCTCTCAGCTGCTAATTGTATTACTTGACCTTGTTATACATACATTTCATTTCCTTGAGGTTTCAGAGAAATTATTATTATGTTTGTATCGGGGTAGGGGGAAGGATAGGCTTCAAGTAGACTAGTTATCATCTATCCTGGTTCTCATGAAAAATGAGGCATACGTTTCCCTCATCATTTGATTCTCATGAGAAGCGTAGCGGCCATAATTTGAAATTTCACAGATAATTCTCACCTAGCAACTTCTGTTTAACAGTTTAGGAGAATCTAGGAAGGATTCAAAATTCTAGAGTAACCATTGATTATCAACCGTGAATAATTCAAATCTCCTTGCCAGTTACCTAATGATCTTGATATGTAAAAGGCCCCAAATGGGAACCATGTCTCGAGCAATACCTGCAAGTGATGTTTGCAATGGCAGAGTCTGCTGTTGTCTGACGTTGAGCAGCAATCTTGCTAGCCACTAAATCTGGCCATGAAGTTCCACCTGCTAGTGCTGTAAATGCTATGACATATGCATTTATTCCTGAAGAAAAAGAACAGCATAAAAATGGATAAACGTTTTATCATAGGCAAAGTCATATGTATCATCGACCATGCAAAGGGAGATGGGATTTTATTTTCAGAAAGGATGAATACCTGTGACACAACTTATAAGATCTGTCAGCTGGGTTACAATATAAGCTATCCCACTGATGAAAAGTAGAGAGCATATAAATGCGATCCAGCCATGAGCAATATGGCAGGGAGGCACAAAAGCAAACAGAAATCTCCATGGGGCAAGAAGTAACTGCCAGGAAATGCTTGCTACTCTGAGATAGACATTGTTGAGTTTTCTTGATTCTTTTCTTTCCAGCTGATCAAGGAACCAAAAATTCACTGGAAATCAATTATTACACTTGAAAGGTTAAAAATAATTAAACAGAAGCACGAGATCGCAAATCATTCTGAAATAATTTGCATGATCTGTATCTATAGTCTGAAATTTAAAATATATACATAAAAAAACTTTAGGTGTGGTATTAAACTTTGAAATCAGAGATGTAAGACACTACGCATTCTTATAACATAACAAGGAGATGATTCAAAGGAAGTTGCATTCCAAAAACTACTTTTGGTGATGCTGTTGAACTAGAGAAAAGAAGAGAAACACTGTTGAAACTAAGATGTTCCTTCAAGCATTCAACATATATATACTTACAAAAAAAAAAAAACATTTCACATGTACAGCTTGAAATATGTTACCATGAGTGCATCCTCAAACTGCTGTTTCCAAAGTTGGAGAAAATTAGAATCTTTTAAACTGATATTTTCTTGAGTATCTTTGTTGGAGCATTCAGCAGAACCATCATTGACAGAAACTTTTTGGTACACCAGACCTGCATGCATAAACTTTCAGATGGAGAAAACCCAATTTTGATTTAAGAGTGCCAGAAAAGAAGACCCATAAATTTATGCAACAAAACTGAACACCATACTTCAATCCATCTTTACAGTACCTCCAAGCATTTGGTGTGTATTTCTTTATCATACCCGATCCCTAAGGATTTAATTTAGGATGTTTTTCTTTAATTATTCTTGATTTTTCTTACAAAGTTGACCAATATCTTATAAACAATGTCTGATGGCCTTAAATGTCTATAGGAGCCAATAGGTACCATATTAATTGCTGTTTTATTACGTTTTAAATGCTTAATTGTATTTAGGTGCCAGTTTGGGGGACAAGGATCCTCTCCATTTCAAGTGAAATATGGTATCCATATATTATAAAACATGGGCTAATTTGATCATTTCAGTTATCAACATATTGTGAAATGACTCAAAATACCCCATGATTTACAGTAAATGGATACTACCCATTTCATTCTAAATGGAGAGAATCCTATTCCCAGTTAGGGTAGTATTAAACGGTCAAACCTGCTATAGAGGTAGGTATTAGAAAACTTGCTAAACTAGGACCATATTTAGATCTGTACAGAGCAAGAGAAGCTGTCTGGAAGCCCTAGGAAGCTGTAGGCCAATTTTTATATGATAGAAACGATTTACCTTTATCAAAGGAAAACTAGGGTTTTCTTTATTAAGAATCCTAATTTACTGGGAAACAAGAAATTCAAATAGATTAGGCTTCTAATATTATCTTGTATTTAAAATTAAACTTGAACCTATTTAGATAGGACTTATCTTTGTAATTTGTATGGAACTATTGTTTATTTATTGAGAAAGAAACACCCCAAAATACCTCAAGAAAACCCCTAGCAGGTCTTGGTATTTTTATCACCCCCTTTTTGGTTATTTTAATTTTTTGTCTAGACTTTTATCCATCTATGATGGACTCGCACCTGTGTGTGTCAAATTTATGGCCAAGAATTATGCTACCTGGGCATTTCACTTTCAGCTTCTTGCCAAAGGTAAAGAACTCTGGGTTATGTTGATGGGACTATTCCCGCCACTAAAAGTGCTAAGGAGCTGTCTACATGGGAGAGTAAGGATGCCAATATCATGTATTGGATCCTAGGCTCTATTGAGCCTCACATTATTCTTTATTTATAACACTACAAAAACTCCAAGGCTGTGTGGGAGTATTTGAAGATAATCTACACTCACAATAATTCCACTCGAAGGTTTCAACTAGAGTTTGAGATGGTTAATTATTCTCAAGGTGACTTATTAGTAGAGAAATTCTATTCTGAGATTTCAAATTTGTGGACTGAATACATTGAGATTGTGTATTCCTCTGTCACCACAGTCGGTCTCCCTCCTGTGCAAAGTGTGCATGAAACCAATTGGATGGATCAGTTTCTTATGAAACTATGTCCAGACTTTGAATCGGTTTGTTCTCAATTAATGAATAGAGATCCAGTTCCTTCTCTTGATGATTGTTTGGGCGATTTGTTTTGGGAGGAAAAAAGATTACTTGCTCAGAGGACAATGGAATAGCAGCTTGCATCTCCTGCTCAAGTGGCATTTACAACACAAGGAAAATCCAACAGCCAAGACCATAGCACTACACAATGCTATAGTTGCAAGGACTTCAATTACATTGCCACCCACTGTCCGAAAATTTTTTGTAACCATTATAAAAAATATTAAGGACATATTATCAAGGATTGCCCAATCTGACTTCCTTGAAAGCAAGAGCGAGCCTATTCCACTTCGATTAAAGTCTCAAGTGCATCCTCTTCTACAACTCCTACTACCGCTGCTCATGCTTCAGTACCTGCTAGTTCTAGTCCTACTACTCTTACTCCTGATATGATACAACAAATGATTATTTTTGCCTTTTCTGCTTTAGGCATGTCATGTAAACCAAAGTCATCCTCTAATTCTTGGCTAATAGACTCTTGGTGCCTCAAGTCATATGACTAATAATCCCACGTTGTTACATAATCTTCAGTCCTACGATGGTCCTCTCAAAATACAAACGACAAATGGTAGTTCACTACCAATTGTTGCCATGGATGATATGTCCTCTATCATTCGAAAATGTTTTGATTTCTCCTAACTTCTCCTCCAATTAATTTTTTGTTGGACAACTTGTTGAAAATAATTGTAATGTCTCTTTTTCATCTTCAGGTTGTGTTGTACAGGATCGAGTGTTTGGAAGGATGATCGTGAAAGCTCCTAAGTGTCAGCATGATACGCTTGTTTCCTTATTTAGCTTTCATAATTGTATATATATACTTTCTTAGAATTTGTACAGAGTCCTAGTTTCCTTACTTAGACAGAATTTGATAGTTGTAATTTAGGCTTGATTCTAGCCTTGTATATGCACATTGGTATGGTATTCAATGGAGGTATTCAATCCATTTGATATGGTATCAAGAGCTGGTTCCTAAGTTTATGAATTTTTTTCTCATGTGGGTTTTCCTTTTCTCTTTTCGGTGCCTTTGGTTCATGTTGGGCTCCCAAATCGGCACTGTCTGACGTCAATTTTGGGGCTCCTTGGTATTTTGGATGCTGTCAGAGTGTCTCTTGGAGTATTTTGGCACTTTCTGGGCTCTTAGTTTTCTAGGCGACTTTATCCTCAGTTTTGGCATTGTCTATATCATTTCTTGAGATTGCGACATTCGTTGGAGGTGCATTTGTGACCTCGGTGTTCTCTTTTGGGTTGTCGGCTTTGTTTGCTTTGTTGTGCAAGCTTTATGGTTGTCGGCAAATTTCATTTGGGTTGATTGTGGTTCTGTTCCAAGAATCAGAATTGTTTGTTTCTTTGTTTGGAGGGCTAGTAATTTCCACTCAATCCTAGTTCAAATTTTTTAGAGTCTAGTTCTTTTATTTCTTGTAATGTTGTCAAAATAAATACTAAGGATTGGCATCGCCGTTTTGGCCATCCCAATCCTAATGAACTCCAAATTTTATTTGAATTTGGTGCAATTAACAATAAAAATTCATATTTCAATAGAACTGAGTTCTTTTGATTGTACCTCTTGCAAACTTATCAAAAGCAAAGTGTTACCGTTTTCACAATATGGTTCTCATACCTTTCGAGTGTTTGACATAATTCAAAGTGATGTTTGGGTGTATCTACCATTATATCACATGCTCACTACAAGTATCTTTTTACTTTTATTGACGATTGTAGTAGATTCACTTGGATCTTTTTCTTTGTACCAGAAGTGAATTATTTTTTGTTTCCAAAGCCTTTCTTGCACTCAGAGGGGTGTTTGACATAATTCAAAGTGATGTTTGGGATGTATCTACTGTTATATCACATGCTCACTACGAGTATCTTTTTACTTTTATTGACAATTGCAGTAGATTCACTTGGATCTTTTTTCTTTGTACCAGAAGTGAATTATTTTTTGTTTTTAAAGCCTTTATCACACTCATTCAAACACAATTTGCTTCCTCTAACAAGGTCTTACAATCTGATTCTAGGGTGAATATATGTCTCATGAATTTCAGAATGTTCTTCAAGAAAAATGTATTCTTTCTCAACATTCTTGCTCATCTACACTACAACAAAATGGGGTAATTGAGCATAAGAATCGACATTTACTTGATATGGTTCAGGCTCAACTTATTGACTCATCAGTTCCATCTCGTTTTTGGTGTGAAGCATTAGTTTGCTATCCATTTAATTAATAGATTGCCCATACCAATTTTACATAATGTATCTCTTTATTCCATATTGTTTGGTCATACATCTAACAATTCTAATTTGCATATCTTTAGTTGTGTGTGTTTTGTTCATCTTCCCCTACATGAAAAACATAAATTGACTACTTAATCTGTTAAGTGTGCTTTTCTTGGATATAGTTCAACTCAAAAATGATTTCTTTGTTACGATCCTAATGCTCGAAGAACTCGAATTTCCAAGAATGTTTTGTTTTTTGAGAATCAGAAATTTTCTCTCTCATGTTGATCCTATCTCACCTAATTTTTCAATTCTTCATGATGAGCCCGAGTCCTTAACTATGCCAAATCTTGATACCTCTTCTGCTTCAGTGGCTCGGTTTAAACCTTGTTTTGTCTACACTTGACGTCATAGCACCCCTTTGACTAAGTCTTCTATGGCCTCTCAAGATTCTTCTCCTCTAGCACATAATCTGACATCCACCATAGCTCTTACTACTCCTGTTCCTAGAAAATCTACTCGTGTCTCCCACCCACTAGATTGGTATGGTTTTTCTTCCCCCATTTCTATGATTACTACATTATCTTCTATTGCTATCCCTTTTTCTTACAAACAAGTTATGGAACATGAGTGCTGGAAGCAAGCGATGCAAATATACCTTGATGCACTTGCGGATAATTTTTTTTTTTTATAAGTAAAAATGTTATATATGTCAAAAGGAATAAACAAGTACACTGGTTGTATATAAGAAAACACCTAGTGCATGAATGCTCAAAAACACCTATCTCATGAAATTAGACCTAGTGCACGAATGCTTGTAAACAAGTACACTGGTTGTATACACTTGCGGATAATTAGACCTAGGATGTGGTATAATGTCCTCTTTCAATCAAGCCAAATGGTAGTAAATGGGTATGCCCCATCAAGCTTTGTTCTGATGGCTCATTAGAACAATACAAAGCTAGATTGGTTGCTTTAGAGAATCGTAAAGAGTATAGCATAGATTATGACAAGACCTTTGCTCCGATTGCCAAGATGACTACTATTCGTTTGTTACTTGTCCTTGTTGCTTCTAAATCTTGGCAATTACGTTAGATGGATATCAAGAATGCTTTCTTACATGGCGATCTAAAGAAATATATCTACATAAGACTCCCATCTGGTATGCCTATTTCCACCCTTACAACTGTATGTAAATTGAAAAAGTCTTTATATGGACTTAAACAAGCTTCTTGAGTTTAGTTTGAGAGATTTTGCAATACTTTGCTAGGATTTTATTTTAAACAAAGTACAATGCTTCTTTATTTTTGCACAAGGACGACGCTGGAGTAGTATTTTTTTTGTATATATAAATGATATTGTCATCTTTCGTTTAGATGGACCTTCGATTCAAAAACTTCAACAACACCTTCATAATGTGTTTCACATGAAGGCCCTTGGGAATCTTACATACTTTCTAGGACTGGAAGTTAAATCTTAGCCACATGATTTATTTCTCAATCAACACAAGTATATTCAAGACTTAATTCAGTTAGCGAGATTGGAAATACTACTCCAGTTGATACCCCTCAAGAGGTGAATGTTAAATATAGGAAAAACGAAGGCAACTTCTCCCGGATCCTACCTTATACCATAAGTTGGTTGGCAGCTTGATTTATCTCACTATCACATGTCCTGATATTTTCTATGATGTCCACATGTTCGTAAGTTCATAGATTCTCCTCGCATCTCCATTTTGTAGTTGTTCATCAGATTATTTGCTATACTTGGAACTCCTAATCGTGGACTTTTTTTCTAAGGGATCTTCTCTTCACTTAACTACCTACAGTGATGTAGATTGATTTGGTTGTCTAGACTCTTGGTGTTCTACTACTAGATGGTGTGTTTTTTTTGGGGATTATCTTATCTCTTGGAAGTATAAGAAGCAATATTGTGTATCTAAGTCATCTACAAAGGCTGAATATCGGGCAATATCTACTGCATGTTCAAAAATCATGTGGTTGCGTGGTATTCTTTCAGAACATAGGTTTGCACAAACACATCCCATGCCTCTTCAGGATGATAATACAAATTCCATTCAAATTGTATACAACCTAATTTTTCATGAACGTACAAAGCACATCGAGGTTGATTGTCACCATATTCAAGATGCCTATGAGTTTAAAACTATAATTCTCCCTCATGTGCCTACTGAGCACCAAGTAGCTGATATATTCACCAAAGTTTTGACTCGACAACAACATTAACACCTAGTTACCAAGTAGCTGTTTAAGCCTAGGATTACTACCTTTTTATAATTGAAAAGCCTAGCGACTTTTCGACATCCAAAAACTGCCAAAATGTCAGTAGATAACTGAGCTGGCTGTCTCCCCAAAATTGACTGTAATAATGACCCTAATTTGCAACCATAATAACTCTCAAACAAAACCCTCAATAGAACTATCATCCAAAATTTAAGGAAAATCATTCCCAAAACTAGTGCTCTTCACAGCACACATTGTCCTAAGTCTTTGTCAAAAAATCCAAGGAGAAACCATAGGGGAACCTTTTCCAAGTGTGATGTAGTCATAAATGAGGAAACAACCTTGAGTTTCCAATGTCATCTTCAATCAAATTCCCGTAAAATCAGTGCACAAGCTTGTGTTGTCCACCATTTTTAACATCTTTTTTATTTTTATTTTTATTTTATTTTAAAGTAAGAGATAAATGTTATTGATACAAATAAAATAGACATAGTCCGTATACTAGAAAACATTTTTTTGCAATTTTATTTTTATTTTTTTGCAATTTTTTAAAATGGGTTAAAAAAATGAAATTTTTTGTCGGAGAGAACCAAAAACAAAAATGTCTTTAGGATCGATAGATTACGGACAAGAAGTTATGAGTATTATTCCCATTTAGCACAATGATTGAGAGCCAAAGCAATAAAATGTGTACAAAAAAATTCTAAAGCTCCAGCATTGTATGCTCCCTATCTTTAAAACACCGCTCATTCCTTTCCGACCAAATATACCACATGATATACAATGAAATCATCTTCCACACTGCCACCACTTGAAGACACCCTTGAATTTCCTTCCAACAAGCCAATAAATCCACCACCTTCGACGGCATTACCCACGTTACATTAACTCTTCTAAAGATCTCATCTCACAGCACCCTTGTCATCTCACAATGCAATAATAAATAATCTATTGATTCTCCATGCTTTTTACACACATAGTATCAATCCATCACAATACACCCCATCTTTCTCAAGTTTTCAGTGGTCAATATCTTCCCAAGAGTAACAGTCTATACGAAGAAAGTTACTTTAGAAGGCATACGAGACCTCCAAATATTCTTCCAATGGAAGGGAACATTAGCTTGTAATGCCAATAATTTGTACTACCCCTAACAGTACACTTCTTGCTGCCATTGGACCTCCATTGCATCCTATCCCCCTATGCCGTAATGTGTCCCATCGAGTATATCAATCTAAAAAATTTTGAACCGGTGGGTAATTCCCGATCATGAATATCTCTATTTAATAGGACATTCTACTAGTAAGAGCCATGAGAAAATACCCACAGATACGCCATTGAAGCATCCTTGTTAGCTGCAATATGATAGAGAGCTGGAAGGACCCTATCAAGAGTGTGATCTCCACACCAAATATGATGCCCAAACTTGATTATGGTACCCTCTCCAGCCATTAAATGAATATGATTTTCAAAACTCGACCATCCCCTCCTAATAAATTTTCATAACCCCACACTATACCTCCCATCTCCCACTTCATTGGAGCACCAACCCCCCAAGCACTTCCATGTCTAAAGTAACTCCTTCCATAATGACTCTCCCCCCAAGTGGTACCTCCATAACCATTTCTCCAACAAAGTTTTATTAGAAGTCCTCAAGTTGCATACTCCCAAGCCCCCATTCAAAATTGGTGAACAAATTTTATTCCAGTTAACAAGATGAAATTTCTTTTCCTCCCCCCATAAAAAAGTTAGAAATAATTTTTCAATCATGTTCGCCACCTCTGCAGGCAAAGGAACTAAAAAAAGAGGTGGGGAGGTTAGTTAAAGTGCTCTTAATTAATGTGAGTCAACCTCTTTTCGATAAATACAATTATTTCCAACCAATCAACATTTTCTCTACTTTCTCCACAGCCTCATCCCAAATGGTTCTAGCCTTAAATGTCGCCCCCAATAAGAGGTCTAGATATTTCATAGGCAACGATGACACCTTAAAATCTAGAAGGCTCGCCTAGCTGTTGATACTGGGCACCCCACTGCAACCATCTCAGACTTACAAAGGTTCACCTTAAGCCTCGAAACGACATCAAAGCATAATAAAAGTACTCGTAAGTTTGAATCTGGCCATGATCCGCTTCACAAAAAAGTAGAGCATTATCCGCAAATAAGATATGTGAATTATGATAGAGCCATTAGTACCATTACCTACCAGAAATCTGCATAGAAAACCTCCTCCAACAACGGCCTTCACCATTCGGCCAAGTGCCTCCCTAACCATAAAAAAAAAGGAGATAATAGATCCCATTGCCTCAATCCACGAGAATTACTAAAAAAACCAATAGGGGTGCCATTAACTAGCATTGAGAAACGAGCGCTGGAAACACAATGTTGAATCCATGAGATCCACCTATTACCAAAGTCACACATCCCAAGCAAGTATAAAAGAAATTCTCAATTCACATAATCATATGCCTTTTCCATGTCAAGCTTGCATAAAATACCTAAAACTCCCTTTCACAACCTATGATCCAAGCACTCATTGACAATATGGTCCATGAAAATTGGCAGACTTTAGAGCACTCTCATTGGATTGGTCAAATTTTTTTTTCAAAAAGTATAAGTTTGCACAAATTTGAAGGGTTACTATTCACTTTTGAAGACAAAAATACTTTTATTCCCTTCTCCCACTTTCTTCTCATCTTTTTTAACAAAATATGACAATTTTTTTGATATGTGTGTAAACTTGTACATTTTGAAAGAAAATTTTGACCAATCCAATTAGAGTGCTCTTAGTGCACCTTTGTTTATCGAGTGATGACCATATCTCAACTATGACCCCACTCATATTGCAACAAGACAGTGTCGGGATTGTTAAGATTGGCAACCTTGAGACAAGGTTTAAATGTTCCTTGGCCACTTAATGAATGAAATAAAACAATGTTTGGAATGCGTGAAATGTTTGGAACCAGATTTTATGACGTTCTTTAAAGGTAAAATGTTCATAATGTTATATACTCCATGATGTATAGTTACCAAGTATTCAATTAACTTTTCTTTATTATATTTTAAATGTCTAGATGAAGATGAATGACCCTACAGGCTAGGGAAGATAGAGTTGAAGTCAATGTGTTTTTTTTTTTTGAATTAAAGAAAGTTTTTCTTTATGTTTCTATTGGTAGTAACTTATCAAAAAAATGTTTCTATTGGTAGTAATGTTTTAGCTCATCGGTTAAGTTTCTTATCAAAGATTGCTTAAGTGTTTGATTTACATAATTTGTAATCTTGGTGCTATGATATGAATGACATGTAGCATTCTATCCTTAATAGGGAAGTGGTTACATTCTTACCACCAAAGGGATGTCATTAAAAAAGACTTTCATTATACTTAATAAAAGGTTTAAGAAATAGGGGTTTTAAATATTAGGGTTTCTTAGCTATAAAGTAGGTGGCACATCTGTCTAGAAGGAAATCCTTGTTCAACTAGGATTTCTCAACTTTCTTGGATTCTTTTTGACCAATCCTAGTAGAACTAGGTTTGGCCTTGCTTTTTCTTTAGTTCTAGGCCTTAATCTCAATTTTAACACATCTTTAAAGCCCATAAAATAGATCTCTGATAATTAACTTTCTCAACTAATCTAAACTCATCTCTGAATCCAAACGGGGCCTTATGAAAAAGTTGTCTTGGAAATTGAAAAAATTGTATTGGGATTTAAAAAATCTACATTAAGATTTGTATTTGGGTGATGCTGGGTTGCGGTCGGGTTGCACCCCAGTGTTTTTGCAGCCCCCCTAATCCCTTACAAAAACACAACAAAAAATATTAAAAAATATAATAAAAAAATACAATAAAAACAATATAATTTAGAAAACATAATAAAAAACACAATAAAAAAATAAAATGAAAATAAATTTTTAAAGTAAATTCGGCCTCACCCAGCCCTCGCCGCCGCCGACGGTGATGGGCGACACCGCCCAGCCCATAAGGACCGAAGGGAGCCGACGTCCGGGTCTGAAACGGGTTTAAGGCTGTCAGGAGCACACCGGAGGTCGCCGGAACTCGCTGTTGCAGGAGTGAGGTCGCCGACTCCCTCCGGTCCCTATGGGCTGGGCGGTGTCGCCCACCGACGCCGGGGGCGGCGGGGGCTGCAAATCGAACCCCAGAATTCCTCTTTGTATTTTATATAAAAATATAAAAAAGTATAATAATGAGTTTGAGATGAGATGAGCTCACTCACGAATACAAACGGGGCCTTAATGTGTGTGTATGTGTATCACGAATACAAAAGTTCTAGATTACCCAAATTGGATGTGACAGATGGGTACCGGTTTCATTTCTCGAATGAATGGAGAAAATATCAACGACGCCCCCGATTTCATCTTCACCATCTTGGTTGATCTCAAAGAGATCATTATAGACATCAGTATTGTATTTGCATGGAGCGGCTTCTGCCGGCACCCAGTCCTCTGGCCTCGCAGTTCTTTTCCTAGAGAAGCAGAAAATCCCAGAGACAGAAAATCACGCAAATCTAACCAGAATGGTCACTGAATACATCCGAAAGATGAGAAAAGAAAACATGCTAAAATGGATAACAACTTTTGCAAACTATGTAGATCAAAAGACACAGCACATACAGAGGAAGAGCCAAGTAGGGCCAGCGCTTGTCTTGGGCATAAGCATGAGTCAGCAGTAGTCCAAATTGCAGTACTGTTAATAAGGCCTCCCATAGGGTAATTACATTTGGAGTCCATACCTACAGCATGATGTAAACCCTTTTCTTTACAGTGTTCTTAGCACGTGTCAGCTAATATAAATACCCGTTCAACAGTCTGTGGTCAAAATAGGACTGATTGATCATCATCTCCAAATAGGAACCCAGCTATGAACTCAAAGATCACTAGTTATGAGTTCATTTGATGATGGGACATGTGAAATCAATATATGGAACTGCATAAGCACATATAGCCATTGACCCAAAAATGCATGGGACCATGAATTAAAACCAATCCATTGAATAAAAAAGAATTAAGGATCTAAATGAGAATTCATCTAAGGAATTATGTAGTAAACCATGGTTCTGACTCCAGGGAAAAAATCATGATGGTGCAAGAGAAGGAGAACATCACTTCAAATTACCTCTAATATTATGTATAACCAAACATAAGCCCAAAAAGACCAAAAGAGCTCCACTAGCCAAACTCCTATATCTGATATCTTTTTCAACTCTCCAGCTTTTGGAACAACAACACACACAGCATGGATGGGAAAAAGGTCAAATGCAGCAGAGCCAACAAGCGTTCCAGGACCCAAACCTACAAATTTTGGGGATTATAAGAATGTCATAGATATGAAAGAAAAAAGTATTCATCACAAATGTTACACATATCAAATTAAAAAAAAAAAACATTTTGCAATTCAATTTGAAAAAGTAAGGAAGAGAAATAAATCACATGGTGAGAAGACTGTTCAAATTCTCACCCAGAATCTCATCTTACAATAACAGAATGGCATAGAATCATAGATCAACCAGAAGAAGGATGCGTAGAAATATGGTACAGAAAAATAAGACGTCTATTATGCAGCATAAATTTCAAAACCTGAAGAACAGTGTAGTTCATAAGTCAATATAAATTCTAGAACCTTTTCTTACTTTTACAAAGGAAAGAAATAAACTTATATAGCAAACCTCCTGCGTACAGCTCGCCAATGTTTCTTATGGCATCGATAGTGGCTAATGATATTTGAGGAAAGCTAGTCCCAAAGGCCAGGAGGGTAATATCCGCAATTGTGTAATTCCACACCTTTTCATATCTGAAAATTTCATTGCCAGTAGAAGGATCTATCTTTACAACTTTCCGTGTTTGCTTCACAACATTTTCCATCGAGCGGAAGAAACGAGCAGTTATAGCTGACAACCCAATGAAACAGTAAGCAAGACCAAGAAAATACAGTAAGGTCCTAATACCAGACCCAAGGTTGGTTTCCCAACGGAATAATAGGTAGCTTTCGCATTTTTGAAGCTCAAGAATATTGGGAAGATGAGACATGTTTTCCGCGATATGCTTATGTGCAGAGGCCATCTAAAGAAGCCCCAAATCGCAGCTCAAGCATGCAACATCAATGACCGCAAGAAAACAGTAAGAAGATCTGAAAAACAAAATGGTTAGCTACAAATCAGTAAGAATGACCCTTTCATCAAATAATGTCAAGGCAACAGTTGTAGAGAACCAGTAGTAGTCCACAACATAGATGATACTAGACCAAGCAAACTAAAGAGTAATCTACATTATTGAACGTCTTGCATTTTATTTTATTTTTATAATCTTTTAATAAATAGAAAAAATATACTTCAAGAAGCCACAACTGAAAGCACTAGGCTCAATATAACCTCTTTGAATAGAAATCTCAACCCAAATTCCATTCCCATAAAATAAATTGATAGATAAATAGATAACCCAAGTTACTAACTCAGTGAACTCTTCAACTAAACTAAATTTGCATAATCTAGATCTTTAACATGAAACTCGTGCATCAACAAGTAGATACTATAAAAACCACTAAAAGATTAAAAACCCGATACTCAATTACACACAGAAATAAGAACATCTCACACACTGACGTGGCATTATATCCCATCAGTTTTTTTTTTTTTTTTTTCCAGAGGTTAGTAGAAGATGGAGCAGTTGGTGCAGATTATAAAGAAGAGATGGACATTTGGTGCAGCACGGGGACGAGATCGAGCTTGACATTGAGGCCATTGACACGGAAACGCTATGGGAGCTTGATGTGACTTACCACAAGCAGATGGTGAGCAAGATGAAACGGAAAGGGCTCCTCATATAAAACAACAATGGAAGATCAACTGAAATCCAAATTGGCTTAAGGCAATAATGACGACTTTCCAATGTTGTGTTTGATGCTTTGAATTCCTTTTAAGCTTGGTTTATGAAACGAGACGAGATGAACTTCGAGTCCAAAAAGGTTTGGCACAGGTAAACCTGTTGAGTCGCATGCTCTTAGTAACATATGAGAATCGCAGAGGAATTGTGAAGGAGAAGCAAAGAATTGGGAGAAACTCGAATTAATTTTTGTGTGAATCGCATTCTTGAGTGGGATGTTTACGTGTGTAATTTTGTAAAGATTTTCTTTAAAAAAAAAAAAATGCTAGATATCCCATTCTTAAAATCTCGATGGAAGAATTTTTTTAATTTTTAATTTATATAATTTTTAAATAATATTGTAATTTTTTCATATTTTTAAAAAATATTTTGAGATATTAAGAAAATATGTAAAAATATGTAAAAATTTCGGTTTTGGGAAACACGCCGCAAAAAAGGTGGCACGAGTTTTCCTTCCACTCGGTCTTCTTCAGCTCGTTATAGGCCATTTTTTTCCGTTGGAGAGAGAAGAAGTGAGAGGAGAGCAGGTTTTTGTTTTCTTTGACCGAGGAGACGTCTTCAAGAAGCCAGCCTCTTTTTTTTTTTTTTAATGATATTAGTAGTTATTACTATTATTTTTTTATTATTCTTAATATATTTAAAAATTTTTATTTTTTATTTTAATTATTTTTTTAACATGCTTGATCATTAAAAATAAAATAAAAAATATACTCATTTATTAATAATCACTTCCTTATTATTAAGTAATAGAAACTTTTTAAAAAAATTAAAAAAGATAGAATAATAATTATAAAAAAGTGTTAAATTATCATTATTTTTTTTAGGCAAAACAGAGTTTTGTTTTTGGCTGCTGAAGACGCACAACACGGAAGGGGCAGAAAGAGGTTCTCAATTTCGAACACAATGCAGCAGCTCGGTTTAAATTTCTTTTGAAACTACAACGTGCAGCTGGAGGGTTTTCTATCTCTATGGGGGTTTTTTTCTGCATTTTTGCCTATAATTCTCGCTTTTTTCTGTTTCCTTTCACCATTAACGCGAGGAACAAGCAAAAAAAAGGTGAAGGCCTATTTGTATTCAAAGATAAGCTCAATTCATTTCAACTGATCTTTATTTCATCATTATATTTTTATAATTTTTTATATAAAACACAAATTCCTATATACCTTTTTCAAATCCCAACTCACATTTTTCAAATCTCAAAATAATAATAATATTAAAAAATAAATTAAACTCATCTCATTTTCGAATCCAAGTGAGGCCGAAGTCTGACGATATTTTTGAGACGGGTAATGCTATTTGTTTTAATTTAAAATTTTTAATAGGAATTTTAATTTTAATATTAATTATTTAAAAATTTTTTCACATGATTTTTAATTATATATTTTTAAATAATATTGTATTTTTTTATATTTTAAAAAATATTTTAAGATACTAAAAAAATTATATAAAAAAATCATTAAAAATCATGTGAAAAAAAAAAACTCAAAAAATAATATGAAAATTAAGATTTTTATTTTTTTATTTTTTTGAGGAAATGAAAAGTAAGATCTCTGGTAGGGTTTCAAGTAGGGCAAATAGCATTATTCTTTTTTAGACAATGTTGATATTCCACTTCAGAACCTCCAGACTAGGAGACATTTTTTTTATCCCTTTGTCTGTACGAATATTTTGCCACACCATTATTTGTTTGATGCCATTTTTGAATAATTCCCTGTTAAAAATTGATTAGATACAGTGAAAATATCACATAAAAAGTTAAATACATTCCTATCATCGCTTGAGCTTTTTGACAAAGTTAGCATCACACAGTATTATGTGGATTCCTCGTGCGAGGGAAATGATTCAATGATAAATTTGTAATATTAATTTGTCATGCACACGTCTAAAAGCAAATGAGAATGACGGCTGTTAGCAGGGGAGTTCGGTCATAAAGAAAAAGAAAAGTTGAGAGGAGGAAAAATAAATTTAAAAAAAAAAAAAAGCAAAGTAAAAAGAGGAAAAGTCTTGTTTCATACTGATCTGTTTGTAATATTAAGAAATTCTTGATCTGTTTCATACTGATGTTTGCTCTATGAGTGCTAAAAGTCTTGTTGGTGCATTGTATTATATCACTTTTATTGATGATCATTCTATACAAGTGTGGGCTTTTCTATTGAAACTAAAGACCAGGTGCTAGATGTATTCAAGGCACTACATGTGAAAGTTGAAAAAGAAATTGAAAGACAATTTAAATGTGTTCAAGTAGATAATGGAGGTGAGTGCGGAGGACCATTAGAAAAATGCTGCAGAAGTCATGGCAAACGGCTTAAGAAAACAGTTCCTAAGACAACACAACAAAATAGTGTACTAGAGAAAATGAACATAACAATTTGTAAAAGAATCAAGCATATGCTCTCTCATGCAAAATTGTCTAATTCTTTTTTGAGTGAGACAATGAGGACAGCAGTTGACTTGGTCAATTTTTTTCCTTCGGTTCCTTTGGATTGTGACATTTTTTAAAGAGTTTGGAAAGGAAAGAAAAAGGAAAAATTATTTTTCTTGAGCATTTGAGAGCGTTCGGCTTCAGGGCTTTTATTCATATTCCTAAAGATGAGAGATCCAAACTTGATAGCAAATCCAAGCAGGGCATCTTCCTAAGTTATGCACATAAGGAATTTGGTTACAGAATGTGAGATCTAGTTAAGAAGAAAATTCAGAGAAGCAAATATATTGTTTTCTTTGAAGATGAAACCATTGAAGATGCGAATCAGAAAAAAAAACATGAGTCTTTAAATGAAGAACTTGTTGATATAAATTCAATCTCTCAATCTTTCGTGATGCATGATGATCATGGGGGAATGCATTAGAAGAATATGGTGATATTGTTGAAAGAGGTGAACCTAAAATTGATGATATGAGATCATATCAACAAGTAGAGGAATCTCCATTAGAACCACCTGCAGAAACCCAGTTAAGAAGATCCACTAGAGAGCATAAGCCTTCTACTAGATTTCTTGCTTTTGAGTATGTTTTACTTTCTAATGGGGAGAGCCAGAATGTTATCAAGGGGCTATGCAACATGATCAAAAAGATGAGTGGTTGAAAGCCATGCAAGAAAAGATGAAATCCTTGCCTGAGAACCATACCTATAAACAGATAGAACTACCAAAGGGTAAAAGAGCATTGAAAAATAAATGGATTTTCAAAATAAAAACTAAGTCAAATAGATCACAACCAAGATACAAGGCACGTTTGGTTGTGAAGGGATTTAGTTAGAAGAAAGGCATTGACTTTAAAGAAAAATTTTCATCCGTAGTAAAATGTCTTCTATCAGAGCTGTTTTGGACTTGGCTGCCAGTATGAATTTAGAAATTGAACAATTTGATGTAAAGACTACTTTCTTTTATAATGATTTGGAGGAAATATATATATAACAACTAGAGAGGTTCATAGAAAATGGCAAAGATCATCTTGTGTGTCGATTGGAAAAGAGTTTATATAGACTCAAATAGGCACCTCGACGATGATACAAGAAGTTTGACTCATTTATGAGTGAGCATATGTATGATAAAACTATTTCTGATGAATGTGTATTTGTTAATAAGATTTTTGAAAATGACTTTATTATTCTCTTGTTATATGTGGATGACATGTTGATTGTTGGTTGTGATTCTAGAAAAAAAAAAAATTAAAAAGAGAATTGAGTAAGTCTTTTGCTATGAAAGACTTAGGCCCTTGGGATAAAGATTTCTCGTGACATAAATAATGGCAAGTTATAGCTATCTCAAGAGAGTTATATTGAGAAGGTACTAAACAAGTTTAACATGAGTAAGGGAAAATTCTCCACTTGTAGAATGTGCCTGATTCATCAATTGTGAGCAGTTTAATGTATGTCATGGTGTGCACAAGACCCGATATTGCCATGTTGTTGGAGTTATTAGTCAATTTCTCTCTAATCCTGGCAAAGAATATTGGGCAATTGTAAATTGGATTCTCAAGTATCTCAAAGGTACTTCCAAAATGTGTTTGTACTTTGGAAATGGTAAGCCTATGCTTGATGGGTTTACAAATGCAAATATGGCTGGAGACATTGATTTTAGAAAGTCCACTTTAGATTACATGAATACTTATTCAGGGGAAGCTGTGTTATGACAACCAAAATTGCATAAATGTATTGCTCTATCTATTACAGAGGCTGAGTATATTGCCATAACTGAAGTTAGCAAATAGTTTCTATAGATGAAGAAATTCTTGGAAGAATTATGTCAGAAATAAGAAAAGTATATTCTCTACTGTGACAGTCAGAGTGCTATTTACCTTAATAAGAAATCAACCTTTCATTCACGATCCAAACATATTGATGTAAGGTATCACTGTATTCGTAATGTATTGAAGATGAAATTGTTACAGATTGAAAAAGTTCATACTAATGAAAATGGATAAGATATGGTCACAAAACCACTACCTATGCAAGAACTAGAAATATGTAGAACAAAAACAGGTTTAGTGGAACCTCTCACATAATCGGGAGAGAGAGATTTATTATGTAGGTCCCTCCATGTGAGGGAAATGATTCAATGACAAATTTGTAATATTGATTTGTCATGCACACATATAAAAGCAAATGAGAATGGTGGCTGATAGCAAGGGACTTTGGTTAGAAAGAAAATGAAAAGTGAGAAGAGGAAAAGTCGAAAAGGGAAAAAGAGAGAGCCATATGCAGACGTGTACGAAGTTTGTATTTTTTCTCACACTTCCATCAGACATTTGAGTGATAATTTGTGATCTAATTTTGATGAAATCTCAGTATAATGTTCATTATGTCGAGAGCTTCATTTTGACTGATGTCAATTGCTGAGATTCATCTTTTTGTTCTTTGCAAATACTCACTTGGTGAAGTATTTTTTGTGGTTTTCGATCTGTATGGTGTTGATGATTTTGTGTTTAACCAAGAATATAGATATTCTTGATGTATTAGTAGCCTCTATATATTATTTTAAAATAGACAATCTGTAACTTCACTATCGTTGATAGTGGAAGTTTAACTGGACTAGGTCCCATGATTTTTCCTTTCGTATTAGAGGGTTTTCCACGTAAATATTCTTGGTATCTTACTTTTGAGTTTATGTTTACTAGATTATCACTTTAATTTGCACATCGAAAGGGTAGAAAATATTTCATTGTGATTTTTAGTGTTCACCCTAACACATAGCTAGCTGTTGTGTGATGCTAATCAGAGAAGGACCAAAAACCTTAATCTGATTTAACTATTTAGAATTAAAATCTAATTTAAGTTTGAAGGGGCTATTCATTGTAAATAAATAATATACAAAATCTATTTAAAAAAATGAGCAATACATATAGAGGATTAGAAAAATTTATGAGAGTCTCCCAATATATAATATGAATCTACTCGAATACACAAGACAATAGCGTTAGCAAGAATAGAAGAAAGATTATGGTCGAGTATCTTTTAGCCAAGAGAGTAATCACAAAAGGTACTTCAGGTCTTACAGATTACTCTATTGGCTAAAAAATACTTCCCCATATCTTCATCTGTTTTTGCCAATGCTATTGTCTTGTGTATTCGAGTAGATTTATATTTGTTTTGTTTTGTGAGAGGAAGTAGACTCATATTATATATTGGGGGACTCCTATAAATTTTTATAAATCCTCTATTTGTGTTGCTCATTTTTCTAAATAATTTCTGTATTTTACTTATATACAATGAATTAGGCCCTCCAAAGTTAAATTTACATTTTAATTTTAAAAAAAATTAAGTTTGAGTTGTATTGATAAATACTAAAAAAATTTAATATAGGCCCCTAAGTGTTTATATAACATAAAATTTTTAATGTAGGCCCTAAGGTAAAAGAAACATTGTACAAATAATTATGATCGATGATATATCAAAACTTATCTTCAAGAATTATTGAGTAAACTAAAGACATTACGAGCCTGACGTGTCAAAATACCCAACTTTACAGTTTACGCAACTTTCGACTTGATTTGTTTTGATTAAAAAGTATTATTTTATTATAGAATTGTTAAAAAAAATCCAGTTCCGCCTTATGCAAGTGCTACGTACCTTTATAAAAATGTACTGTTTTTCTTTTCTAGAACTAGAAGTAAATCCATTTTCCATGTGGCCCATTGAATGAAGATTTCAAATTCCAATAAACTAGAGCTAAAATTATCATATCAATCTACCAGTAGTCTTTGCAAGAGCATAATCCACCTGTAAAATGGTGAAATCGATTGCAATCTCTAACCACAATCTCTCGGTTAAACACCCTAGATATCATCTTTATTGCAACATGACAATCACCACATATCCTCAAGTTCTTAACAACTCGAATTGGGGTACCTGGACTCGTCTTCAAAAAGCAATATGCAATGGCCAGCTTCTCACTGTGAAGGGATAGAGCCAACTCCCTTCCTTCCTCGTCCAAATCAAGCAACACCTCTTTAGTATTTCCCACATAACCCTCCATCCTCAACCTTCCCAAAATCTCATCAAGCATCTTATAGATCTCTCTGGTTTCTGGATGAGAATCATCTCCCACCAAAAACTCATGAAGTACACCTCCCACCTCAACTGAACTGCAGCCAGGAACTTTCTCGATCCCCGTTGCCTCCATAACATTTCTCACATGCCTTACGTCTGCCCACCTTCCCATTTTTGCATACACATTGGATAGAAGCACGTATGCACCACTGTTTGTGGGATCCAACTCAATTACTCTTTTAAGGGCAATCTCACATGTTTCAATCCTCCCATGCATCCTTGAACCACTAAGTAGAGCTCCCCACACCAGCACATCAGGCTCCATAGGCATAGATTTGATCAAACCCCATGCCTCCTCAATAAGACCAGCTCTTCCGTAAAGGTCTACCATGCAACCATAGTGCTGGATCAAGGGAGTAATATCAAACTCCTCGCACATCCTCCTAAAATACTCCTTCCCTTCACTCACCAAGCCTCCATGTACACAAGCACAAAGAACACACAAAAAGGTTACAGCATTAGGTCTCACCCCATGATTTATCATCTTTGTAAACAATTCAAGACATTCTTCGGCATGTCCATGCATGGCCAATCCTGAAAGCATAGTGCTCCAAGCCATCACATCCTTACAAAAACCCATATTATCAAATATCCATTTAGCCCTCTCGATACTCCCACATTTAGCATACATGTCTATCAGCGAAGTCCCTAACACCACACCAACTTCCATCCCACATTTGCCAATATAAGCGTGAACCCATTTTCCATGCTCAAGTGCACCCAACCGTCCACAAGCAGAAAGCACAGTCGACATGGTGAACTCATTAGGCCTAACTCCATCGACTCCCACCGTTTGCATCACACGAAACAAGGCCAGTGCTTCTTTATAATAACCACACCTCACATATCCATTTATCATACAAGTCCAAGATATCGCATTTCTTTTAGGCATATCATCAAACATTTTCCTTGCAATACAAATCAACCCCATTTTAACGGTTGCATTAATGATCGAGTTCCAAGACGGTAAATCGGGCTGGGAAATCTCATCGAATACTTGACGCGCGAACGCCAAATCCCCACAGGACGAGTACATGTTGATAAGGGACGTTTGAACAAACGGGTCGTTAGCGAGCCCAAAGAGGAGAATTTGCGCATGAGTTAGTCTTCCTGAGTGGAGGTGAATTGGAGAATTGAAGGACTGGAGAAGGAAAGGGAAGGTATGGAAGTCAGGCTCCACTCCATGGAATCGCATCCGGTAATAGACGGAGAGTGGTGTATGGGTTAGGACTTCCGGCCAAGACCCGGCTTCGACATGGGCTCGAATGAGAGTGTTCCAGATGAAGGATTCAACAGTTGGATAGGCGAGATGAAGAGTAGGGTGCGTGGAAGATACGAGCTTTGTGCAAACTCGCATTGGCGCGAAACCGTAGGAGCATCAATTTGATACAATGTTTTTAGCTCCTCTCCCTTATATATATATTGTCGTGGAAACCTTTGTAAAGCCCAAATACTAGCCCTCTTGTCCTTGCACGCCACATCAGATATTGCAAGAAATAATAAATACATTAATTCACATGAATCACTCATTTGAGCTGAAATCGGCACTTAAAGAATTAGAAATCTCAGCATCGTCCGAAATTCCTTTGCCAAATTCATCGCGTACCACCTCACCAGATCGCGCAATTCGCACGAGATCAAGCAGTATTCAAGTCGAAGATCCGATTTCCCATTCTCCCAAAATACGGTTCGGTCTTTCAGAGTGCGTGCTTCATGGCTGCCACCATCTCAATCTATGCCCAAGAGCAATTCGTCAAATATTTGTCCATCGTCTATGACGCCCATTATCTTCCCTATCTAGAAGTAAGATAAAAAAAAAAAAAGCACGCTACATACCATGAGAGAAGGATGGTTAGATCTCTTTCTGACTTTTGGGTCACCGGAAGCTGCTGAAAGGTCACGACTGGTTTTTTAGTTTTGTTTGGGGTGGGTGGGGGGGGGATGGTGATCTAAAAGGGTTCAAGAATAACTCAGTGATGAAGATGATACAGAGCAAAGAAGACGCAAAGCGAGAGAGAAACGGACAAGAAAAACAGGATATAAAATCGAGAGATCAGGAAGTGGTGGGCCAGGTTACGAAGAAATGGAAACGAGTGGACCGCCCAGGTTGAGTTTTTTTTTTCAAAAAATTGTCCCCTCGATTTTTTATTAAAATTATTTATCTAAATCTTCATATACATCTATTTATATTTTAATTTTTATCTTCATTTAAATCCAAATTTTAACTCATGTAATCTCACAATTATTCTAGCAGTCTAATTCTAGTAAAAAAATTGATTATAAATTTATATGATTGTAAAATTAATTGATTATACTCACTTATTTAATTTTACTCTAACTTGTATGATTGTGAGATATAATTTGTTAAAAATTTAATAACGTTACATTATTACTTATTAGAAAGTTCTCAAATTTATTCTTGATCTATAAATTTTTCTTAAATCATAAAAAAATATGAGCAAGTATTTAAGAACAATTGATTTTTTTTTTAAAAAGACGTAGACAATTCGAAGACTAATATATGTACATATCACTGATGACCATCCTTCTAAAATTTACATGCACCGTATATTTTATCGATCGCCCTCCTCAAACATAAAATTCTGGTTACGCACCTGAGTAGACGGTATGTAGCAGTGTGGAGTTAATGTACATTATATTGAGAGATGTAATAGCATTTAAAAATGATAGAGAAAAGTCATATTGAAGGACACTCACTCGTATAAACAGTAATAAATAATAATATATTACTATTTATATGAGCGAATGCCCTTTTGAATGTGACTTCTTCCTAACATTTTTCAATAGCATTTATTGAGGGGAGGATTTTGATAAATATTTGTGGAGACCCTTATGTGTAGTGCGGTCACATTGAAATTTGAATGTTTAGCGGGTCAATTCGTTATTAGAGGGCTGCTTATTGTGCTTTACAAGCCCGACCGGCCATTAGGTTTTCTCAAAATAAAAAGAAGGGTGATGCTGGGGTGCGGTCGGGCTGCACCCTAGCGTCTTTGCAACCCACTCTCCTATACCTTCTTAATTCTCTATAATTTGTATAAAAATATAATAAAAAATATTAAAAAATACAATAAAAAAATAAAATTTAGAAAACACAATAAAAAATATAATAAAATGAAGAAAATGAAGAAAATATAATAAAAATATAATAAAAAATACAATAAAAAATAAAATGAAGATGAATTTTTAAAGAGATTCGGCTTCAGTCCAACCTCCGCTGCCGTCGGTGGCGGTGGGAGACACCGCCCAGCCCATCGGGACCGGAAGGAGCCGGCGACCCCACCCTGCGACGGCAAGTCCCGGCGACCTCCAGTATGCCCTCGGCGACTTTAAATTCGAAAATGGATCCTATCCCTCTGGTTTTGATGGGCTGAGCGGTGTCGTCTACCGCCATCAAGAATAACGAGAGCTGCAAAGGGCGGACCGAACACCAATAAAACTTTAAAAAGAAACTGACATTGAAATCTGACGGAGTGGGGCTTCATGGGTTTTGTGAGGGGATTCACTTGTCAATTTCATTCCCAACATATTACACTGTATTATATCCATATGAGAAGATCTAAATCAAGTAAAGAAATCGGGAAAGGATAATACTTTATGCACCAACGGTGCATATCGTTGGTGTGCGTCGTTTTCATTTTTATTTTTTTAAATTAATAATTAAAAAAATTATTTAATTATATATATATATTGAAAATATTTAAAAATGTTTAAAAAAATAATAAAAAGAGAAAAAAAATACATTAACGGTGCAAAAAAAATGGGCACTGCAATTGTGGCTGTAGCACCACGCATGAGGAAATGATATCCCTTCCCGCTGACAAAAACTATTGTTTGGTTTTTTTTCGTATTTAGCGTATTTTTATTGGATTAGTTATTGTTATAGTATAATTTTAGTCAACATGACTTAAATTTTAATTTTTGGCCATTCCATTTATATAAGTCTCATATTGGAATAACTATTTTTTTAAATTATAATAATAAAATAATATAATTAATTTTTAATTTTAGTTATTTACATTAAATCTTCATATTAAATTATCTATTTATGAAGATACATAATAATGAATAATGAATAATTCTTATTTTTTTGATTATTTACAATTATGAAATTAATTAATTTTATCATATTTGACTATTCTATCTATTATATATTAATTAATAATTATATTTTAATTAAATTATGAGTTTAAAAAAATAATTAATAATTATATTATATTTAAATTAAATTAATAATCGATATTTGAAAAATAATAATTTCTACTTATTCCTCATCCAACTAATTTTTTTTACCAACTTAATAATAAAATGAGAAGAGAGTAAAGTAAAAAAGAGAAAGAAAAAAATAATAAAATAAAGATTTGGTCAATCTTGAGACTTGTTATATTTGACATTATTTTTTACTTTACTATTCACTATGGCCAAAAAATTTATGTCCTGTTTGGATTCGATAATGAGATGAGTTGAAATGAGTTGAATTTATTTTTTAATATTATTATTATTTTAGGATTTAAAAAATATGTATTGAAATTTAAAAAATATGTATTGAGATTTGTAAAAAGTATATAAGAATTTGTATTTTGTATAAAAAATTAAAAAAATGTAATAATGAATGAAGATGATTGGAAATGAGTTGAGGTGAGTTTCAAATACAAACGGAGTTTAGTTTTTGGCCAATGATGAAAATAAAATTAATTGTTTAAAATATTATTAAATTTAATTTTTAGTCAATCAAATGCGAGAGTTCTTAGCGATTAAAACAATGTTTTTTTAATGAGTTTGTAATATTTTTTTTTTCAATTTTTTGAAAAACTAAAAAAATATTAGAAAAAGTGGAGTCTATGCGGTGTAGCAGGGTCCAAAGAAATAATAAACTTGGGAGTGACGCTTCAAACCACTCACGAAACTTCGCAATGCAAATCAGTCCTTCAAACTTCAAACTGGCCGATCTCATCCGTCAACTCTAGTCTCTCTTATTTGCTGTTCTAGGTATGTGTCCTGGAGTAGTTTCCTGTCTTTGGAAAGCCAGCTGGAGGTCATCCATATATGTTATACCTTGTCATCCAACTACAATGCCTATAGGGAGCAGTTTTACCTATAGTTTTCCGTGTACAAAATCACATTACAATAATCTAACATGACTTTCCCTTGTTTCCTACTACAGCTGTAAATAAATATGAACATTTTTACTGTATATCTTTATATATAATGACAAATATCTTATGTATTTAAAAGATGATGAGAAATTGTGCTGCTTCCATCCTTTTGAGTTTTGAATGTAACAAATAACAAAGTGTATATAAACTACTTAGATGTTTAACATTGTCAAAATTTATTTGTCAAAATTGGTATATAAAATTACAAGATATCATACAAAGAATCTATCTTATTAAAAGAAAGTAGCTTTTAAATAAGCTCAAACTAGCTGAAATAATAAATCAACTGTTCGTAAACATAAACTATAGGTTGGTAATAAGCTTAAGTTCAACTCGTATGCATACTAAAACTAAACAAATAAGACTTGACCATCCACTACTCGCTCGAATTTGGTTAGTTTACACTCCTAATACCCACTACGACAGTGCTTGTTAACAAAGTGCAATATTGGAAAAACTTCTTCAAGTTTCTCATTGATGTAATTGAGTATTTATACACAAAAGTGCAAACAAAATAAAAGAATGTTACTGTACAAGTAACTTGAGACAAAATAAAACAGAATTTCCTACTATACATTCTAGAAGAATAATTGTTATTGGTTATGTTGTTATAAAAGGGAGGAGGCACGACTTGTATGCTCTGTAGACATTGGTGTGCGAGTGGTGCACTCCCGTTGTTTGATAAATTGCTCAGGAGATAATTCAGTTATATTGACACACCCCTTTGAGTCCAATGGAGGTATCAACCACATTGAGACTTGTATGAGGATGATGAAACCTGTCGACAACAATTAGCTTGATGAGCACATAAGCTATCTGTTCCTTGGAACTATAGAATTTTACTTCCAAGGCTTTGGCAGCAACACAATCTTGGATGAAATGAAAGTCGATTTTCATGTGTTTGGTCTTGACATGATAAACGGGATTGACAAAAAGGTAGGTAGCAACAATATTATCACATGATAATCTTGGAGCTTGAGGTAACGAAATTCCCAAATCTCTGAGAAGAATTTGCAACCAAATGGTTTCGGCTACACAAGAGTCTAGAGATTTATACTTTGCCTCAGTCAACGATCAAGCTACAGTGCTCTGTTTTTTTGAGCTCCATGAAACTAAATGACTTCTTAGATATCTACAATATCCTCCAATTGATCATCGATCATCAGGAAAGCCCCCCAATCCAAATCTAAGTAAGAATGTAATTGAAATTTGGATTGAGATTTGAAGAACAAACCAAAGTTGATGGTAGCCTTCAAGTATCGTAAGATGCGCTTGACACCACTCCAGTGAGAGTTCTTAGGTGTATGCATGAATTGACAAGTCTTATTCACTGCAAAGGAAATTTCAGGCCGAGTTTAGGACAAGTATTGGAGTCCACCAACAATGCTGCGATATAGCTTTGGATCCTCAAAGTCAGGATAGTCATATTTGGACAGCTTGAGGGAAGCGGCCATAGGAGAAGAAATTGGTTTTGAATGAAGCATTTTACCTCGTTCAAGCAGAGTCTTAATAGATTTCCTTTGTGAGAGCAAGAGACCAAAGGGTAGATGATCAACTTCAAGTTCAAGAAAATAGGACAAGGTGCCAAGGTCCTTGACTGGAAAGTTACAACCCAAATCCTGAATAAGTTGATCGATAGCAGATTGATGAGAGGATGTAAGAACAATATCATCAACGTATACTAGGAAATAGATGTGCACTCCATTGTGATTGAGGATAAAAAGAGATAAATCTGTTTTGGAGGAGGTGAAGCCATAATTGAGCAACCAAGAGCTTAACTGAGCAAACCATGCTCTTGGGGCCTGCTTGAGACTGTATAATGCTTTGTGCAATTTGCAGATGAAGTTGAGATGAGAGGGATTAATAAAACCTTGAGATTGTTGCATGTAGACCTCATCATTAAAGACCCATGGAGAAAAGCATTTTGAATGTCGAGCTGTTGTAAGGGCCACTTCCAAGAAACAACAATAGAAAGAACTAGTCAAATCATTGATGGCTTAACTACAGGATTAAAGGTCTTATGAAAGTCCAAGCCATACTGCTGGTGAAACCTCTTGGCAACCAAGTGGGCTTTCCTTCTGTCTAGTGAGCCGTCAGCGTGAGTTTTGGTGCGAACACCTACTTGCAACCAAGTATGTTAGCAGAAAGGGAAAGGGGAACAAGACTCCGAGTATGGTTCTGTTGAAGTGCAGTAAGTTCTTGATGCATGGCATCATGCCACTGAATAAATTTCGAAGCAACCGAATAATTCGATGGCTCATCAAGAATCATTGTAGTGGTAGTAAAAATACCGAGAAGACTCATTAAAAATTCTAGGTCGAGAAGAATTTGTTTGTGCCCGTGTTATGATGGGAGATCGAAGTGGGAGAAGATTTGTAGGGGGCATGATGGGTGAGGGATTTAGGGAAGGAGAAATACCGGTAACATGGGAAACAGAGGAAGGCGAGGTTGAAGACGAAGGAGTAGCTGAAGAATTGGGAGAGGTATGTGGCCTTGGACCAGGCCCAAGAATGGATGGATTTAAAACCGGTAGAAAGACCAAATTAGAAGGGGAAGGGGATGTATCTTGAATGGTCCAAGTTTGAGAAAACGGAAAGGAAGTCTCGTTAAAAATGACATCCCTGAAAATATACAACTGGTTTTTACTCACATCCAAACATTTGTATCTTTTGTGAGAGTTACTATAACCCAAGAAGAGACATGAAACATATTTAAAATTAAATTTACGAGAAAGATAAGGTCTAAGCTTTGGCCAACATTCACAACCGAAAATCTTGAGGAATTTGTAATTAGGCTCACTTTGATAAACAAGAAAATGAGGGGATTTGTTTTGTAAGACATGAAAGGGTATGAGGTTAATTAAGTTGACAAAAGTTTCAAAAGCGTCGGCTCAATAAGTGAAGGGAAGAGAGGAATGGGCTAAAAGGGCAAGCCCAGTTTTGACAATATGTTGATATTTCCTCTCTACAAGTCCATTTTATTGATGCGTATGAGGACAAGAGAACCAATGCGTAATTCCAAATTTTCGACAAATGGGGGGGAGGGGGGTGAGGTTTAAACTCTCCACCACTATCCCTTTAAAGTGTAATTAATTTGAAATTAAATAACCGTTCAATATATGGTAAAAATGTGGTAAATATAGTGACCACATCAGATTTAAGTTTGAGAGGAAAAAACCATGTATAACATATGAATTGATCAACAATAGAAAGATAATATTTATAACCAAGTCTTCAGACATAAGGGGCTAGACCCCATACATCTACACAAACTAGTTGTAAGGGCCTAGTAAATTGGGCCGACTATTACAAAAGGATAATTGATGACTCTTAGCAAAAGGACATTCTGAACAATAAAAAGAGGACTTGGTAGAGGAGATTGAAAGACCCTTGGACTGGAGCACTTTTGAGATAAGGCCCAAAGACGGGTGCCCAAGTCTGCGATGCCACTGTCCCAAGGAAGTACGTTCGTCGATAGAAGCAAATGGACTGGAAGAGGAGGTGGGCTAAGAGGAAAAGACATAAAGTCCATCATGAGTTGGTCTTGTGAGGAGCACCTTCCCGTCGAGTTGTCCTTCACAAAGAAATGAGAGGAATGAAATTGAAAATAGCATGAATCATCATTGCAAAAACGTAACACAGAGACAAGATTTTTTGTCATATTTGGTACATGCAATAGATTAAAAAGTTAAAATGTAGAAGATAAACGAGAGTCATCAAGATTATGAATGGGAATGCCATAACCATTGCCAACCTGTATTGAGTCACTACCAGAGTAAAGTTCACACGAGATGTTCAAGTTAGATAGGTTGTTGGTAATATGGTGAGTGGCAGCAAAGTCTGGATATCAAGCTTGATCAGTTATGGAGTTTGGAGCTGTGTAGTTTGCAAAAAAGGTATTGGGAGTTTCAAACTGGTAGGTATGATCAAACCTATACCAACACTGAAGAGCAATGTGTCCAGTCTTGTTACAGACTTGTCAAATAGGGCAATTTGAGTTGTAATGTTGTTGAAGGAAGGAGCAATGTATTGAATATCGTATCGGTGAAGGCATTAGAACGAAAAATTTAAGTACCAGTATCGTTTCATGTACCGTTTCGAAATAATCTATATAAAAATAAATTATATATATACGCATAAACTATAAGAGGATAAAATTACTAGTCATTTTATGGTTCATACAAATAAAAAATATCTTTTATATATATAGAAAGGAAAAAAAAAAATACAAATCTATATATAAAAAAAATCACTTAAAAAAATACATGTATGCCGAAATCCGGTACTGGTCGAATTTCGGCCGGTACCGGTTGAAACGACCAAAATTCTCAGCGAAACGAAACAGCAAGTTTCTGGTACTGGTCTGCCGGCCAGTACAGCATACTTCAACCATATTGATCTGTACGGTATGAAATTTGAAACAATGGAAAAGAGTTCCGACCTCCAGATTGTTGTTGTTATTAAGATAACATCCCCGTTCGCGCCCTTGTCGACCAGAGAGAGAGGTGCCATGACCTCGTTGGTCACGAGAGCTAGAGCTACTGTAATTCACAAAAGGCTCAACAGAGGAGGTAACACTCCTAGTTTGATGAGAAACTCGACTCTCATGGATAAGCAAAAGTTGAAATAATTCATGAGAGGAGATAGGGTTTGTCCGAGTAGTAATGGATGTAATAAAATGCTCAAAAGCAAGGCCTAAACCATTCAGAAGATAAGTAACTACCTCTTTATCAGGAAGGGAGTTACCAGTTGCTACCATGGAGTCCACGAGAGAGCGAACTTTGCCACGAAACTGATTGGTCACCCTTGGAGAGATTTGTTAGTTGGAAACATGGAAGCCAGAGTGTTCCATAGATGATAAGCGGTGGTAGGCGAGAGAACATGACCCAGAACAAAGTCACTAAGGGATGAGAAAAGGATACTTAGAACAAGTTTATCCGTACGTTTCCATTTGCTAAATTCAGGATTAGGTTTGAGGTTTGGGAGAGAGGAATCTGGCAGAGATTCACGGGGAGGAGGAAGAGACCCATCTACAAAGGAGGGGGTCCTGCCCACAAAGATATGTAGACTTGGACCTTCCATAGAAGGTAATTGACATTTGAGAGTTTGGTAATGACGATGTGAGAAAAGGCAGAGGGAAAAAGATGCCGCCATGGATCAAAGGGACGATTAGTCATAGGCTTTTGATACCATGTTAATAGAATGCGATTTTGGGAAAACTTCTTCAAGTTTTTCATTGATATAATTGAATATTTATACACAAGTACAGACAAAATAAAAGAATGTTACCGTACAAGTAACTTGAGACAAAATAAAACAGAATTCCCTACTATACATTTTTTTTTTTTTTATAAGTAGAATTCCCTACTATACATTCTAGAAGAATAATTGTTATTGGTTCTGTTGTTGTAAAAGGGAGGAGGCACGACTTGTATGCTCTGCAGATGTTGGTGTATGAGCGGTGCAGTCTGCTGTTTGATAAATTGCTCAGGAGAAAATTCAGTTATATTGACAGTGCTTACCTCACTTCCTTCGCATAATGTCATGCCATACACGAGAAACCCACCCACTCATAAAACAAGCTCACATTAAGGATGCCTTAAATCAAAAGGCGACCAAATACACCTAAGTGCTCCTAATCACAACCAGCAAAAAACCAAACACATAGAAGAACCCAAAAATGGAAGACTGGCATTCGACTGATAATCATCACACCCAAAACAGAAAGCTTTTCCACCAGCCAAACAAGTTAAAATGCACATTGAATAAAAAACAATCGCCCCTCTCCTGTTATTGCCAATGTGGCAAAGAGACACATCTAAGCATGACAAGTTTAAACAAGACATGAAGGAGAAGTATACAACATGTCAATATTCATCAAAGAGGATAAAAGTTTAAAACACATGCACCAAAACATCAACTACTTGATTGAAAATGGCGACTTTGAGGCAGAAAAGTGAGACGTGCAGCACCATGAATTAATGGCCACAAAACCAAAACAATTATATTATGCTCATAATAACCATCATTCTATCATAACCAAAATCCAGAAACAAACACGAATTGCATTGAGAATAACACCGATTTGAAGTAAAACACCAAACAACCCCATCTACTAAATCAACCAAGGCTGCTAATAGATAGTGACACAATACAAAATACTAGATCTTCAATCTTCCTCCTCGCCCTCATTCTCGGCGATGTTGAAATATCTCAATTCATAAACATTTCTGTCCTTGTTGGAAGCAATCACCCGAAGCCAATCCCTCACGTTGTGCTTCTTCAAGTACTTCTTAGTCAAGTATTTAAGGTACCTGAGAAACACACTAAAAGTCATACCTAGGTGGGAAAAAGAACGGAGAGTTACGCAAGTTATAGACACAATACGCAGGTGCAGAGCTTCACAACTCCCAAAAAAAAAAAACTACTATTTCAGCAAACAGATGGAACAGAGAAAAAAGCATTTGTTAGGAACTATTACAGAGTTCCAAAGACAAAATCATTAGGCCTAAATCCAAGATTTTGCCGTCTCAATGTTTACAACCTCTAGATCCTTCTGTTTTCCTAACTCCGGAGTGGAATTAAAATTGTATTATCCAAAACAAACAGGAAAAATTATGTACCCATGAAGCCATTTGAGGAAAAAAAAAATGAAACTACAAAAATAAAGCTGAACCAATTTAACGAACATCGCAGCCAAACAATAAGGTTATCCTATGATACTACGCTACAACTACAAAGCACAGTCCAACAATCTGTGTTCTGCGTATACGCATACCGTTTCGAAAAGTTGCTATCAGAGGTGACAGAGATCTTGCTCTTCTCTCGGGTGACGGTGATGGATTCGCCGAGAGCGCCTGCCTTGCCTCCAACCTTAATCCGCTCCTGAAGGAATTTCTCCAGAGAGGCGATGTCCATGATCTTATCCTCCACTGGCTTCGCGCAGTCGATCACAAACGTCGCTCCCTTCTTCTTCCCCTTTGCCCCCACCGCTGCCGCCCCACGGCTCATTTTCGCTGCTACTCTTCACTGCCCGATATGATCCACAGAGGTACACAACACGAGCTTGGCCGTAGAAGATAGTAAGAAGGGTCGTGCCTGCTTATCTAGGGTTTTTGGGATATTCAAAACGACGTCGTCGAATATTTTCTTGGGCTGGGCTGCAGCTGGGAACTGAAGTTGTTCTAACCCATGGTTGACAGATAGGTCTCCAAACCGGCCCCTAAGGCCCCGTCTTTCAGCCCAATTCATGGATGTATTGTATTATTTACTCGGCTTTGAACATGCTCTTTAAAATGAAGCTGTTCTGACCAAAGTTTAGAATATCGTATCGGTGTTGGTATCGGTCAAAGTATTAAAATAAAATATTTCGATATTGGTACTATTTCGTATACCATTTTGGAATAGTCTATTTATAAAAAAAATTATATATATAAATACATATATAAATTATATTTCAAAAAAATAATCAATATATGAATAAATTATATATATAAATATATATATAAATAATCTAGTCTAAATTGAGGCAAAAAAAAGTAAAAAATAAAAAAAAATAAAAAATAAAATCTGGTACGGTCAGCACAGGCCAGTACGGTATAAATAGTGTACCTATACCACCCAAGTGACCGATACGGTACGGTACGGTACCAAAAACATTGATTCTAACTGTATGTGGGTATGTGGACTGAATATGAAAAAGTTATTTCTAACTTTCTAAGTCTCATTAGTTTTATTAGGGTCAGTTTGGTTATCAAACTTTTTCTAATACACTTCATGTCATCATTATAATTTTTTTAAATCTTTATATACTTTTCTAAATTTTTATATAAAATATAATAAATAATTCAACTTTTTTAAATCTCAACACACTCATAATATTAAAAACTAATATTTTAATAATATTTTATTTAACTCAATTTAACTCAGCCCGACATCCAGACTCACCCTTAATCTCATTATTATAATTTTTTAAATTCTTATAAAAAAATAATAATTCAACTTTTTTTAATTCTAAAATAACAATAATATTAAAAAAAATCTATTAATCATTTATTTTCTCATTTTTCATTATCTCATGATGTAGTATTAAATAAAATATATTAAATAGTCTTCAATCATCTAAAATATGCTAATCATCTAATGCTACATTATGAGATGATGAGAAAGATAATAAGAATTTGAATGATGAGTATCTTCTAATATATTTTTATTTAACTTTCAACTTTTATATTAACACATTTCATCTCAATTCATTATATCATCTAATAATATAATCTAATAATATTTTATACAACTTTCAATTTTAATTTTAACTCATTTCACCTTAACTCACTATCCAAACAACAACCTAAAATAATTTGATTTTGGATGTTTATTTTTCTTACAATTCTTTCGTGTTCACTTGCACAGTGCTCTAATAGTATCCTCTAATAATATCATGTACTTGTCAGCAGTACTCTCACATGCCTTCAAATGTGAATCTCACTGAAATAGATATTGAGTAATGTTATTGACGCCGGACAGAATAGCGATTATTCTGCAGGCTAGTTTCAACAGATGAATTCACAGGTAAGAACACGAGAAATTCGCCCAAAATACAGAGAATGCGTCTCTGAGAAAAAAACTGAATATTATCAAATGAAAGAATGTCGAAAATCAATCCACAAGCCGGACTAAATAGCTAAAATTTGTCTGTAACCGAATTTTACCAAAAATGGCAAAATCTCGAAAATAACGTAAAATTCAAATTCAAATTAAAATAAGCAATCTGCGAAAAATCCGGAACAAATCGGATTTAAAATGACTTCCTAACAAACATACGAAATATTACCATAAATAGTAAAAAATAACTAAAAATGACGATTTGGAAGGGAAAACAGCAGAATTTGAGGTCGAAAAAAGGGCACATGGAGCCATGCTCGATGTGGACAGCGTGCGCGTCGAAAAGAGCTTTCCGAATTGGGATCTTATGCGCGATTCTGACACCCGTAGCCAAAGTTATGGTCAAAAGACTGAAACGCACCTAAAACTGCCCCAATTAGAAAGAGATCACGATCACTTCTGGCCCTTACGTTGATCTGCCAATTCATGGTACCTCAGCGCCATCAACGTGCAATCAGACAGCTCAGCATCATCTATCTCGGATCCCCCTGCATTAGTTATGTATAAGTTTTAAACAGATAAATTTCGTATAAGTTTTTTTTTTTTTTTTTTTTGTTAGAAAAATAAAAGTGGATTCCATTAGAAAAAAAAAAATAGAATATTTTACATTTTAATGTAGAGCCAACATTTTTACAAGAAAATCGAGGGAGTCTTTCCTCTCCTCTCCTCTCCTCTCCTCTCCCCTTCCCCTTTTTTGGAAGAATGTTCGGGCCCTCTAACAATAAGCCTGCGATTAGAGGACAGACAGCCTACGAGCCTTAAATTGGAAGACTTAGAGCCTAAAGGCCTATGGCTCGAACCGTGTGAAAAGATAACGCCAATAAATTATTGTAGTTATCACGTCCACTTATTAAGGGATTATTCAAAATAAACTTTTGGATTTAATGATTATCTACTTCCTCTACACCTCTATTGAAGATAATAGATTATTCATTACTATCTATATATTTATATTGAGACTGAGACTAAATCTCTCTTAAGTTAAGCATCGAAGCTCTCATGGGCACCTAATTAATGTCACCTTCTTATTTGTTGCAAGTTATCCGAATGGATTAGTAGTGTGAAACACTTTCTTTACACTTTTTTTTCCATGGCTATCAATACGAAATCTGAATATTTATCCCAAAATTGGTTTCCTTTGTTATTATAAAAAGAACAAAAAGAAGAAACAAAGGCATTTGATTAGGGTAATCAATATTTTTGTTATAGTAAGTAAATTTACGAAAGCTATAAACTTCTATTTTTGAGTTAATAAGAGTATTCATAAAGTTTAATTCTTCAGGTAATAACTTTTTTTTTTTTAATTTAAAAAAAATATATATATAAAATAGGAGACGCAAACAAGCAGCTTGTCTCCAATAAATTATCTTCTTCCCTTGATCTTCTTAATTTACCGATCCCCCTCCCTTATGTTCATACGGCCTAATGGTTTTCCATCATTTTATTTTTGTTTTTATTCTATTTTCCAATAGCTAGCTCTCATGGTCGATTCGATCATCAGCCTTCCGGTTTCAATATATATCCTTAAACTCTCATATATTTATAGCCATTTATTTGCTACAAAAAAAAAAAATCAATCAAAATAAATGTATTCTTGTTACAAATAACTTGTCACATACATTTCTTCTTCTTGTAGTACTAGTAACATCATGCAACTCCTAATCGCCAATCCTATATAATTGTACTGTGTGAGCTCAATTTGCATGGATAATTGGCAGTTTAGGCCACTAGAAGCTAAACATCATGATCAAGATCAAAAAAAAAGTTGATCTCTCGACCATCGGCCAATCCATATATAACAACAGAGTACAATGATTCTCAACTCAGCCACATTAATCCCTTAAATCAGCCACTCGGATTGTAAGAAGACTCCCTTCCCATTCATGAAGCTAAGATGTTCTCTATTTGGTTTGACCAAAACTTGTAGAGATGATATACGACCATGAATTTATTAATCTGAAATCCTGTTATATAGTTTTGAATTTATTTTTCGTGCGTTGTAATAACTACAATAAAGTGTTTGCTGGGATTAACTTATGCCCTTAGATGTGTATATATAATGCTTGCTTATGGGGGAAAAGGGAAGGCCATTTGACAAAGTATAGGTTAGAAAAGAGAGTTATCAATCTGATAAGTAGCTAGTTAATTTATTCCCTTTTTCACTACAAAAAAGAATAAGTATTTGTAACATTTTAATTACAATTAGAGTGCCTATTTGTGACGAAAATAATCTATTTTTATCGCAACTAGTCCTTCTACTTGTAATTAAAATGTCATAAATACATATTTTTTTTAGTGTCTAATGTATTTTTTTTCCCTAATGTATTTGATAAATTGGTTATATATCTTCAAATAATTGTTAAACTTTTGTTCTTACAATTTTGTTCTTTTAGTTTGTAATGTTTTTTTTCAATAGTTCGAGTTGACAAGAAGATCAAACTAACACGATGGGCAGAGAAGATTTAAAGGTAAACCTGCCAGGCCCAAATCTGCCAAATATTTGCAAATAATACTTATCCTTAGAGGATGCTCTTGTTGATTAAGTAGATTATATTTGTAAGGAAGGAAATAGAAGTGGGCTTGAGCTAATTATTTATTGTACCAAGAGACAATAATAGACAAGACTGAACTAGAAAATGATGGGATTATCAGGGAAACAAAGAGGAGCGCAAATAACAAGTAATAGACAGGTAAAAAGGAAGGGAAACCGAAACGAAAGAAAATAAAGAAAAATAAGCGCGTCAAACGAGAAAGTATCTTACGCACGTAAAAGAAAGATCACATAAGGGTAAATCAAGAGCTAATAAAAAGGCCTTAACTAGATGATTACAAGCTCTCTTTCATTCGACCTCAGCTTCACTTTTTTCTTTTTCTCGAGAATGTCCAGGACCCCCTTTGAGAGATATTTTCTTCATAACAATTTATAATTTTCTTGTATAGCAAAATATGAAAGATTGTAAAATATTTATTAAAGTGGATTTCCCTCTTCAAATACTTGTAGATGTAGGCATAATGCCGAATCACATAAATCGCGTGTCTATTTCCTATTTATTTAATCTATTACGCACGTACAAGCCATCATTGTACAACTGCATTGAAACACTGTCAAGAGCTCCAAACGATCCCGAATGAAGCCCAAATAACCTCAGTGGGCCGAGAATGACTTTTTCTCTCGCCCTGACTTGTTAACCGATTTTCACAGCATCAACAATATTCTTTAGAGATCAGTGGGATGAAAACTTGATGATTTGTAAGCTTCTATTTAAATTGAAATTTTTAGTAATTCTACATACAACCCTGAATGCATAACTATTTTGAAAAATAGTGAGATTTACTATTAAAAAATTAACTTTTTTCTTGTGAGACTTATATTTTATTCATTTTTTTTAAACGGTTACGTAGCGGTATCCCTATTTATAGTTGCATATATATTTTCTCTTTTTAAAAACTTGATGATTTGTAGCTTCTATTTAGGGATCAGTGGGTTGATTAAACATCGGCTTTTGTTGCTTATTTGAATGATTGAAAACTTGATAATTAATTTACGTAATAGCGACTATCTTATTGATTCATTGAATACTCATTTCAATTTATGGTCATGAGAAGTCATTTGCAACAAAAGTCCGGACTTTGGAATTAATTATACACTAATGATTTCAACAACGTATAATGCTAAGGTTGAGAAATTCAATTTGCAATGGTTCCAAAACCTTGTGAAAAGACTATTAGCAATGAGAAAATTTTCCTTACAATTGGTTTTGCCACACTGCACTTTTCACGATCAGCTAACAAGGACAAAGTATTGCAAAAATGAGTGAGTGATAGAAGATAAATCTTAGAGTGAGAGAGTCGCCTAAGAGGTTATTTTGGTTGAGATAAGTAACTTATTAATACGACGCTTTTGTTTTGAAACATGTGATTTATATATATATAATATACATATATGTATATAATGCAGCAAGGGGAAGAAAAGAGAGGGTCCGACTCCACTTGGGGCGCCATCTGTGGGTGGAGCAGCAGGGTGTGGGGCCTTGCTGCCCACCCCTAAAAGCTCACTCTCTTGTAATGGATCTTTCCGCTAAAGGTAATGAAACTTAGAATAAAATTTTGGGGGTACAATTAAAAAATAAAAAATAGTGAACTAATAATTGGTTTGAAGGGAAGTTATTTAATCTTGTTACGGTACTACGAATTGATCGGTGCAAGACTGGTTAATATACTACATAGATACAACATCATGCGTCATCACACGTGCCAAGCGGCAAGCGGTATACAAATCTAGTGCCCCGCCAAGATGACAACCGTATTCACGTTTCATACACTTCCTATTTACGTTGTACTACACGTACACAAACTAGTGACAACCTTTTTTTTAAGAAAAAATAATAGGTATAGACGTGGACTTATAAATGATATGTAGTTATTTAAAAAATAAATAAATATATATGATATTTATTTTTAAAAAAAAATTAATTTTTTTAATTGTAAATTTTACTTTTTATCAAAACGATTTAATGTCATTTTTAATTCCATAATTATATATAATATTATTATATATATATATATATGCAAAATAGCTAGCTAAAAATGTGGCACAACGATTCTGTACATCTATGTAAATTTTTTATTTTATTTTATTTTTCACAGTCACATTTTGTTAAGAGGAGTGAACAAAAAATAAAATAAATATTATCAAATAATAAAAAATAGATAAAATGATGTAGAGCAGGGGCGGACCTACCCCTGGTCTAGCCCCCCCAAATTTTTAAAAATTTATATATAGTGTATAAATATATATAATTTTTTATATATAATTAAAATTTCTATATCAATTTATCAAAAAATAAAAAATTTACCCCCCTAATTCTTAGACCTCTAAAAATTTTATTAAAATTATTTTTTCAAATTTTAAAACTTACTTAGCCCCGCTTGGATTCAGAGGTGAGCTCAGCTCATCTCAACTCATCTCAACTCATCTTCATTTCATTATTATATTTTTATAATTTTTTATATAAAACACAAATTCCTATACACCTTTTTCAATTCCCAATACACCTTTTTCAATTTCCAATATACCTTTTTCAAATCTCAAAATAATAATAATATTAAAAAATAAACTAAACTTATCTAAACTCATCTCAACTCATCTCATCTCTGAATTCAAGCGGAGCCTTAATCTCTCTCACACTTTAGCTTGATGTGCTGATACAATTAAATTTTTAAGATATACTTAGATTATCTAAACTATGTAGATGACTAGAAATATGAACTTTTTACATATCATTTGCTAATTTATATTGAGAAAAAATTGTCAATAATTTCACTTTAGAAATGATAATAGATGAATTTTATTTTATGAAAGATCATTGTCGAGCTTAATTTGTAGGAGAAATCTTAAAAGTCTTTTTTTTTTTTGTAATGGGCTCTAACAAATTGCAAAAATTAAAAAAAAGAAATTATAAACATGTATTTTTATATATAATTTTATAACATATGATTATTATTTTGATATATAATCACGCATAAATAAAAAATTTATATTCACATATACTACATATTTTGTCAACCGCCCCCCCAATATCAAATCCTAGTTCCGCCCCTGATGTAGAGTGTTATATATATCTCGAAAATTAATATTGCATGGTTAAAATGGGTAGAGCAAATTCCTATTAATTGCAATTTTAAATAAAAATAGATAAACCTTCATCGGAAATGTTTTTCTTTTTGCTCCTATAAAACCCACAAACTAACACGAATATTAAATCATTAAACGTTTACTGTCACCCTCTTTGCTCGTACGTACATCCCTCACACCAGACTCTTCCCGTTTCACTCATTCTCGATCCCTCTTTACCAACCATAACGTCTCTCTCTCTCTCTCTCTCTCTCTCTCTCTCTCTCTCTCTCTCAAAGAGAAGCTCACCTCTTTCACCTTGCAACCTTTTCACGAGACTAACGTGCACTCATCCGTTTCGCATATAAGCAGCAATCCCACCCCCTTTCTCTTTTGCTCAATCAAATAAAAAACCAGCATCGGTCGTCGTCTGATCTCTTCGCATGGCCGAGCCACAAGGTGACGACAGTACTACATCTGGAACTCGACGTAAGGGAATCGGAAAGCGAGCTGCTTTGGCACCGCCGGCAGAGGTAGAGCCGTCGGCCGTTTCAGCAGCAGCGCCGGCTCCATGCGGAGCATGCAAGTTTTTGAGGAGGAAGTGCGTGAGTGGGTGTATTTTTGCACCCCACTTCGGCTCAGATCAAGGGGCTGCGCGGTTTGCAGCAGTGCACAAGGTGTTCGGAGCAAGCAACGTGTCTAAGCTCTTAGTTCATGTCCCAGTAAGCCGGAGACACGATGCTGTCGTTACAATCTCGTATGAAGCTCAGGCGAGGTTGTCCGATCCTGTTTTCGGTTGTGTTTCCACCATACTTGCTTTACAACAGCAGGTATTTTCTCAGATTGCTTTACTTACGTACGCTAACTAGATACGCCTGACAACTAAAAAATATCTATAATTTTTCTCTTAAAACAGAATTAGAAAAAATGTTATCATTCTCTTAATTAATCTTCAAAATGATAGTAATCTTTTATGGTTATCACAATATGCTACGTACTATCAATTTGTAAATCAAACCAAATAGTTTATACCATCAGATCACCGGTATGCACGCCGGGGGCACAATATATAGGGATGGTAGTACATTATTCTACCCGTTAATCCAACAAAAATACAACAGAAATAAATTAGCTTATTTAAATTTAATGTTTGACGTTAACAGTTTTGAATCAAAATGAATTGACCCCTTAATATATGATTTATGAAAGGGTCACTGAAGGGTCCGCTTAACCGGTTTGTAATCCATTTAAACCGGTTAAATTTTTACACAAAATTATAATTATATCTTTTTCATCCTAAAAACAAAAATATTCTAATTCTATTTGGTATTTATTAACTCCTCTCTCTTTCTTGGTCGAGTTAGTTCTCACAAGTTACAATTGCCTCCAAGGCTCCAACACTTTATTTGGATTGTAATTTTAATATTTTTATTATTTAGATTATAATTTTAGACTTTATAGGTAATACTTAGTTTTATATTTTTTTGAAATATTGTGATTTTAAATATTATGTAAAATTATATTAATCTACTCAAATTGATTATTTGGCTCAATTAAATCTATTTACATAAATAGGTTGACAAAGGTACTCTAAATAGCTTGTATCGTATTGATATATTTTTAATTAATTCTTAACGAATCAAAACGAGTTATGTAGTGTCAATCTATTATTTTAATAGGTCATATTAGAATTTGAAAACTTGACCATTAAGCTTAACAAGCTGTGTTAGGATTGACCAATATCATAAAACATATACGACTGGACACGATACGAACACAACTATTTAACACGATTTACCACCTAGATATAAATAGTAATTGTGCCTGATATCAAAATTCAAAATAGAGATTTTGACTTCAAATTCTAATCTTACATAAACTTTTAGAATGTACGTGAGAAAAGAGCTAGATTAATACAATTAAGTTTAATTGATGGAGCTCATCATGATGATCATTGGCTGATAAATGCAGGTCAAGATCACCTAACTAATTGGTTCAGATCATAAAGTATATTGTATAATATTCTCTAAGAAATATAATTAGAAATTAAACTGACAAAGAAAAACTGGTCATGTTCTATATATATATATATATATGATCTCCATGCATGCATGCAGGTGGCATCATTGCAAGCGGAGCTGGCAATGGTGCAAACTCAGCTCATAAACAGTAGGTTTGCATTCGCAAATGCCATTCAGAACTCACATCAGCATGCGCAGTCGGAGCAGCAGCACCAACAACAACAGCAACAGCAACAGCGCCGTGACTTTCAAACAGTGCTGCAACCTGCAGATTACTCCAACAATTCTTCTGCTTCCACCAACCTTGTCAACAATATCAATGGCTTGATCACTACTACTACTACGTCTACAGAATTCGACCTTGCAGGGGATAGTACTGCCCCAGTAATATCCTCCCAAAGCCTAGACCCAGCTTTAGTTCTACCGCTTTCATCAAGACCGTCCCAGGATGAGGAAGACTATGAAGATCAAGAGAGCCGGATTCCACCCGTTTTCGTCAATAAAACTCTTCACCTGAGTTAATGACTGGGAGTTTATGCAATTCCGAAAGATGATATATATTTGATGAATGTTAATTATGAGTGATAATTAGGAATAATGATCCCCAGTATTTATTCTTGAGAATAAACTAGAATTTTTTGCTAGAGATCATAAGAGTTAATGACGAATTTGCTTTCAAGCAGGAGCTGTTTCATGACGTAGTACTCCTTCAATTGATCCGGAGCCTCTCTCTAGATCAGAACCTTGAGCTAGCGCTTTTCTTATACATACATACATATATATATATATATATATATGAGAAATACTTTAATACAAACAGATTATATAAAAATAAATCTATAAAATTAATATGGCTTGATGTAATACATTATAAAGTTACTTTGTTTTTCTATATAGAAAAGAAACTTCATTGCATAGAGGATAAAAACTCAAACGATTACAATATTGTTTATCAATCCAAAAAACATTCTCAATGAAAATAGTTACACTATCCCATGATATTTGCATATCACTAATAGTTCATGCATGCCTTGCAAATCGATGAGCTGCTACGTCATTAGATTATTTGTTTTCCATGTTGTAAGTCGCACAGCTTGAAACTTTGCATCAGCCTTCTTATTTCAGTCACCAGTGATCTAAGTACAGCAACCATGCAAAGACTCCACTCCACTACTGACCTCCTCCACCATGAACAAACAAACATCACTTCCAATGATGAGATTGTCAATACCTATGTTTATACAAAGCTGTAATCCTCTTAGCAATATTATATTGCCACTGCCTCAATGTTCTTAGGTTCAAGTGCTATATCTTCAATTCTAATTACTGCTAAAAGTAGTTCACCACAAAATCCTCTTAAAATAGCCAAAGCACCTACTTTTTTATGATAAAAAAAAAAAACAGTGCTCCGTCTACATTTAATTTAAAAAAACCAGCCGATGGAGGAGACCACCTGTAATCCAGTTTGTGACCTCTACCCTGCAACTGCAAATCAGTGACTGACGTCACCTTCTTAGACAGAGCAAACGCAATAACCTGCTTTAGAGGCAAGTATATCTGGTTGATCCATCTTATTTCTCCTGTACCAGAAGCCTCATGCCTTAAGTACAAAATCTGTCAAGTTATCTGTAATATCCAGGTCCAGCGCCAAGCCACTTTCTAAGATTTTTTTTTTATGGTTTTATAAGTATGAAAATTCTAGTGAGCTTTTGAGTATTGTTTTAATTGAAATTACGTGCCCAATTTATTTTCGAGAACCCAGAGGCCTATCTTTTTCAAAGCCTAGATGGTTTTAGTTGCCCTCGGCCACTTCACTGATTTTTTTTTTTAATTAAAATAAAAGAGTAGAACTAACTACTACATGTATTTATAGTTTTATTTACACTTTTATTTATAAGACTCATTTTAATAGTTTTTTTTTTTTAATTTACATTTTGAATTTTAAATTTTATAGTTTTTAGCATATAATCAATACCTGAATGTGGAGAAATAAATTTTTTTGTAAGTTCTTCTTTTAAGTACATTTAACATTTTCTTTCTTGAAAACCTCCCCAACCTTTGCACCTCCTTTCCCCATTTTTTTTCCTCTCATTATGACTTTTTCACTCCCCACGATTCTATAGTTTACCTTTTTAGTCTCTCAACAGATTAGATACTCAGATTCTCCCTTTCATTTTTTTAGGGTTTCAACTTTCAACTACCTATATTCATTTTTTCTCGTACATCTCTTGCCCTAGGAGTCACAGCAGCACTGTCTATAAATTCGTATACAGTCACGTCATCAGACCATGCCAAACGAATCATGGCTTCACAGTCGCGGCATCTGTTTCCTCTACCTCGTGCCAACGTGCCAACGCTACCCACCCTCGCGAACGAACTCTCCACCCATCACTGCCCAGGCCACGTGAGCGTAACCCTTGCTTGATAGAAGAAAACCATTAATGGTCAAGGTTATGTTTGCCACGTAAAATCAAAGGAACAATGCGGCATCGTGTTTGGAACATGGATTACCTATAGTTTGGCTAAGTGATAAGTAGATTTAAAAAATATATATATTAATTAGTAATTTAATTTATATAGAAAATGGTTAATTAACTTTTTAAACCCATAATTTAATTAGAATATGATTATTAATTAACATATAATAGATAAAATGATAAAATAAAATAAATTAATAATTACAAATAATTAAATATATTTTTAAGTATAAATTATTCGTTGTTATATAATGAATAATTGGATAATCTATGTGAGATTTGTTGTGAATAGCTAAAGCCAAATTATTGTTATATCATTTTGTTGTTATATAATGAAAAAATAACTATTCCAATGTGAGGACTTATGTGAATGGAATGACCAAAAGTCAAATTCCTCTTTTTAATGGCTAAACTTGTCATTTAATTTTGGACAATCTAATGAGAGTGCTCTATAGAGGAAGAGCATCCCATCTTCTTTACCATCTCTTCATATTTGTCAACCAAGCTGCGCAGTTTGTCATGCACTCTCTTCTTTTCTAGCTTATTGTTGTTTACTCCTTTGGTGTTGTGCGCATCTCCCTAGGCTTCTCCATTTTGGAGTGGGAAGGAGTTGTCTTTTTGTTGTTTCAGTTCCTCGTTCACCTTTTGTAGTTGCTCCATGACTTTTAATGCCTATTTCAACCTTTCTTAGCCTCTGCCAGTCGTGCCTCCACGTTTGCCATGCTCGATTTCAGAATATCGCAATTTGCGTGTAATTGAGTAGTTGGCATGTAAAAATGACATTGAATTTTGTAAAAAGGATCCCACAAATGGCACAATTGTAAATGACGTATTTCACACTACCGCAACTGATCACACAATTGACTTGCGAGAAGAAGAGAGATACAAGATGCCCTAGGAACATTTCGATGCCTATGTTAGTGAAATATATGAGAGTGAATATATGTCAAAATGAGATAGATTGTTCGTTATCTCTTAAGGTTTATTTATTGAAAATAAGGATTTAGCGATAACCAATTTTGAATTTGAAGGATACTTTGTTTTTGTAAATAGGATAAAAAGAAATGAGTCGAATTGAGATCAAAATTAAAAGTTAAATAAAATATTGTTAAAATATATATTTTTAATATTACTTTTAATTGGAAATTTGAAAAATTATATTATTTATTTTATTTTGTATGAAAATTTAGAAAAATTATAGTAATTAGATGAAATGAGTTGAGAACAGTTGTGAAAACAAACTAGGTTTAAATCTTCCAAATCTTCAATAGTTAGACCAAAGAAGAAAATAGCATCTATTTTTGCTATTCTTCTCTATAAGAGGAATTTTCCTTCCCTGCAGGCCTCGAAAGGCACCCATGAAAGATTAGTGGACTGTGAGACTCCTTGGTTGGCCTCGATCGAGCCCAAGAAGTATCCTCACACGAGGTTGGTGGGTGTTTATGAAATACATTGCCCGCACAATCTGTCCCCTTACACTCTTAAGGCGTTTTTAGGAAATTTCTCAACTCATCTTATCTCATCTCATTTAATCATTACAATTTTTTCAAATTTTCACACAAAATTATATAAACAATTCAACTTTTTCAAATATCAAAATAAACTAATATTAAAAAAATATATTCTATCAATATTTTATTTAATTTTTAATTTTTATCTTATCTTATTTTGTCTCATCTACGAAAGTAAACTAGACGTCTTTCAATATAAATAGCGATCTTCACAGACCCTCTCACTTAATTTAAAAGCTTCCAAAAGAAGATATTGACATAAACATTGGAGACTTTCTGGCCCCATCAAGGTCTCCATTCTTCGTCTTCTTCGTCTTCTTCATGTGTGCTAGTCCATTCGAAAAGACCTAAATTGCTAGAACTTTGCCCCAATGCATACAAAACATGACATTAACTTCTCTTATAAAATTAAATAGATAAATATATAAGAAATTAGGATTGTAAATAAACCAGTCCACTCGATTGCTCGTCCAATACTCGTTTAACCAAACTCGAACCAAACTTGACTCGTGAAAAAAAAAAAACTCGATCGATCGTGAAAACATAAATTCGCTCGATTAGTAAATGATACATACTCGATTAAACTCGACTTGACTTGATTAAGGCTCATTAAGGCTCGCTCGTTCATACTCGACTCGACTCGACTCGTTAGCTCGACTCAATTAGAAGTCATCCATAAATTATGAATATATATAATTTTTTCTATATATTAGTATTCTTACACACACACACACACACACATATGCTCTATACATATTAAATTTAATAACATAGGCATAGTTATCTTGAAAATTAAATATGTAGTATGTAACCCACTTATTTATGTCTATTCATTTATACCTATATATTGAATATAATTTACAACGATATGTTAGTTAATTAAGTACTTAAATGAATAGTTATAGTATATGTATAATATGTAATAGTTAGGATATAAGACTTGGTGGTTTCATTATATATTACAATGTGTAACCATATAAAAAATGTATTCATAAAGATGTTATAATTTTATAGTTCAATATAAGGTTTATATATTAATGAAATTTTTATTAAATTTAATATTTTATATTATAATTTAGTATTTTTAATTTTTCAATTCATTAAAAATATATATATATGAGTACAAACAAAACTCGAGTAATAACTCGACTCGACTAGACTCAAGTTTGTTAAAGAGTAAAAACCAAGATTGATAAATAACTTGACTCGGTTTGAGATAGTGTTTGATCCGATCAATCTCAGCAAGCTCTCAACTCAAACTCGAACTCGAGTTATTTGAATCTAACTTGACTCGATAACCCAAAAACTCAACTTGGCTCAGATCGATTACAACCCTATAAGAAATATATGGCAATGAATTAAAGGCCATAGTACATGTGTTCTGCTGCCCCCCAAAACTCATTAAATTAAAACCAAAAATACAAATTATAAGAAATAGATTTCATGTGAAAAAAATAAATTTCTTATATGCACCTAATATGCTAAACATTGTATAGATATCTTCAGCATGTTGAGATTTTAATAGAAAATAATAATCCTAGATATAAATTTAGCACGTGCGAGTTTTATGTAATATCTTTGAAAAAAGTAGAACTCTGTCATGCAAGAAATAAATATTTTCTTGTGGATCCCATTATTTATATTGCCTATTTTTTCATAAATCCTATGTATACTACATAGGGCTTGCTAGCCCGAGACTTGAACAAATCACTTTCCATAATCAAGTACAATAAGGATAAACTTTGCATTCCTGTCATGACAATACTTAGTAATTGTTTTTAAACAACTTACATAGTAATCAACTGTTCAAGAAAAGTCTACCATTTTAATTACTTATATCAAATCTCAATCAGATTGAAAGGACAAATATCTCAAGAAAGCTAAAGTTTTAAGAAGCTTAATAACAATTTGAAAAGGTAAAAAATTTGAAGCATTTTTCTCACATGCAATACAACATAAAATATCAAAAAGTCCCTCCTTAATCCAAACCACTTCTTGATCAAAACTCATAGCCATTTTTGCAAGAATATGTGCAACATTATTTCCTTGATGAGGTACAAATTGCAACTGTCTATAAGTATTGTGACAAGAGAAACTCTTTTAATCCTCTACAATCTAGCCATACCATAACAATCTTCTTGCTTGCTTTTCACGTCATTAATCAGTTCAAGAGCATCCCTTGAAATATACATCGAGACAAACCCAGCTCAAGACTCAGTACAATAGTCCTTTCCAAAATAGATGCTTTATCATATAAAGGATTTGGAATGTGTTAGGAGACCGGCAGAGGACTAGGGACTCACGGTGGCTTAGAGGCGAACGACAACTACTGCTGGAAACCCTAGATCTAAGTAGAACTAAAAGGGAGAAGAAAAGGAAGTACAACTTGCAAACTGAAGTACCATGTCAGGGACTTGGGAACTTAGGGACTCTTCTACACACTTAAACTCTAAATGGTGCGTTGCAGTTAATGGGAAGCTGGGCTTGTGGACCATGTTGGGCTATGACTTGCGTTTTGGGTCTCACAACCTCCCATGCGTTTCATTTATGATGAAATGCCCCATCTTGATTGGATAGAAGAAGCTTGCTTGCTATCCTCTTTTGTCATTTCCTGCTTTAATTTGACCTAATGTAATAGATAAAAGTAGTCTACGCAATCCTTATGATTATTCTGGAACATTTTGGACCTTAGGGTTTTCTTGGAAGTGGATTGCCTCGATCAATCCTTTTGCTTAATGTCAATGGTGTGATTCTGATTTCCACTTCCATGGTTGCATTATTACATTTGATATTGATTTACTGTGCTGATTCAATCTTGTTTTCTCAACCATTTCCATTCCCCTAGTCAGGCTTAAGACCCATACAAACCTTTCCAAATCCTTACAAAAATCCACCTAAAACCCATCTCTTTTGGAGGACCTAATAATGGTATCTAAAGCCCTTTCCATGGCAAACGCTACACACTCCTGACAGTTACAAGATGCTCACTAATGCCAAGTTGACCAACATGAACAGTCCATGCAGGCCATTAATACTAGGTTAGATGAAGTTACTAGTATAATAATTAGAACTTTTATTGCAAACCACAATGCTAATGTGAATGCTATAGAGCCTTAAGAGTTGAGTTAGAAGATGAGGATGATGATAATGATGATGATAAAGATGTCTAGGAAAATGCCAATAGAGTGAGTTATCCTAGGGGGGCCGTTTTGAATTTTCTCGTTTTGATGGTGAAAATCAATTGAGATGGTTATATAGAGCAAACCAATACTTTGACATTCATCACACCCTGGGCTTCAAAGTTACAAATCGCCTTTTACCATATGGATGGTGAAGCCTTGGAGTAGTACCAAGATGCTTTGGAATCATGTCAAGTGCTTACTTAGGTTGCTTTTAAATCAGTGTTGTTAACGTGCTTTGGGTCTACAGCTTACAATAATCCAATGGAAGCTCTTACTCACCTCAAGAAAACCACTACGGTGCAACCTTACAAGGCTGAATTTGAAGCGGTGTTGAATTGTTTAAGGGGCTTATCGAACAGCTACAAGTAAGAATGCTCATGAGCATGTTGAAAGATGAGATCCACCTCCCGATCCACATGCTAAACCTAATTAATTTAGGGGCGGCATTTGGTTTAGCCAACAAGAGGAATATATGGTGGCTGTTAAGAAAACCTATGACATAAGTAAAAATGAAAAGGTATTTTCCTACTCTAACCCTACTTTCAACCCATTACACCAGCCACAAGTAGTGGCAGCAAGGTGGGTAAGTACATACCCCCAAACAAAATATCTCTTCCATTACAATGGATCAAAAGTGTCATAAAGGTCTTTGTTGGCATTGCGAGAAAAAACGGAGCCTGACTCACACTTGTAAGTCACCTTAGATTTATTTATTACAAACCCAAGAGGAGAGATTGGAGGAAAATGAGACAATTGAGGATGAGGAAGAGGCAACTAAAGCTAAAGGGAAATAACCAGCCATAGAACAATCGAAAGTTCAGATTTCTTTGCATGCAATGGCGGGTACACCTACTCCTAAAACCATCCAGCTGATTAGTTCTATACAGGGGGAACATGTGGTTGTTTTGATTGATTGTGGCAGCACACACAATTTTATGGATCCTTGGGTTGCACGAAAAGCCAAGCTACTAGTGATACACGCAACTCCACTTGCTGTCAAAATTGCTAATGGGGACACAATGCATAGTGAAGGACGTTGCAACAATGTTTGTCTTACACTCCATGGTACACATATTACTCTCTTATTTTATTTACTAAACTTTGGAGGTTGTGATATTGTTTTGAGGATAAGTTGGCTAAAAACTCTTGGTTAGGTCATATGTGATTTTGCCAACAAAAATATGAAATTTGGGGAGGGCAAGAATAAAGTTATCTTGAAGGGATTGAGCCCTAGAGGGTTGACATTTGATGGTAACACTAAATCCTTTATGGTGGTTATGATTCAGGGAAAGAGATTATTTTTACATGTACTTGAGAAGGACCAGCTAGATTTGAACCCAAACACCTATCTAGAAATTCCAACCGTATTCCAAGACTGCAACTAGATTTTTTAAATCCCAAAAGACCTACCCCCTCTTAGAACGCATGACCACAAAATTACATTAAAAAACGATGCCCCTCCAATTTCCAATAGACCATACCATTATCCTCACTACCAAAAAACAGAAATTGAGAAAATCTTCACTAAGTTGATCCAATCAGGAATTATAAGGCATAATAGCGGCCCATTCTCATCCCTGATGGTCCAAGTTCGTAAGGTGGATGGTAGTTGGCGATTATGTGTCGACTACCAGGCACTAAAACACATACAATCAGAGACAAGCTCCAAATCTCGATCATAAATGAGTTACTTGATGAGTTAAATGGGTCAAAATTCTTTTCTAAATTGGATTTGCGATCCGGTTATCATTAAATCCGTGTAGTTAAAGAGGACATATCCAAAATAGCTTTTAAAACACACGATGGTCATTATGAGTTCCTCGTAATGCCTTTTAGATTGACCAATGCCCTTCTACCTTCCAAGAACTCATAAACCAGATTTTTAGACCCTTCTTATAGAAGTTCATACTTGTTTTTTTTTTTTTTAATGATATTCTAGTTTATAGCAAGTGTTGGGCTAAGCACTTAATCCATTTGAGGAAGATTTTATCGTTGTTGCAAGAAAATAAATTGTTTGCCAAAATTTCAAAGTGTCAATTCGAAATTAAAGAAATAAACTATTTGAGGCATGTGATTTCAGCCGAAAGGGGTTAAGGTTGATTATTTTAAAGTAGTGGCAATGTTGGAATGGCCAAAATTAAAAAATGCCTAATTCTTACGGGGATTTTTGGAATTAACGGGTTGTTACCAGAAATTTATCAAGCACTGTGATGCCATCGCTGCTCCCTTGCAAAATTGTTGGGTAAAAATGCATTTGAATGGTCACATAAGGCTGAAAATGCTTTTCAAGCCTTAAAGCAAGTTGTAACACAACTCCCGATTCTTAAATTACCCGATTTTTCTAAACCATTTACTATGGAGTGTGATGTAAGTAGTAAGGGTGTGGGGGCTTTTTGAATGCAAAAAAATAGACCATTTGCATTCATGAGGAAGGCATTGAAAGGGAAGGTTTTGCTACTTTTTACTTATGAGAAAGGATTTTTTGTATTGGTCACCACTATTCAAAAATGGCGTCCGTATTTATTGGACCACTCTTTCATTGTCAAAATGGATCAACAAGCTCTCAAATTTTTGCTTGAGTAGCATGTGGGACAACGGCCTAACAAAATGGCTAACAAAGTTGTTGGGTTATGATTTTACTATCACTTACAAAAAAGGGATCGAGAATAAAGTCGCCAATCATTATCATGACAAATGGAAGATAGTGACTCAAACTAGGCCTATTTGGCCATGATTTCCTTCCCAAGTTCAGATTGGGTTGAGGAATTAAAAAATAGTTACACTACTTTGGAAAGATGCCCAATAATTGATTTTACAGTTAAATGGCGGCTCAAAACCCCCAAAGGGATTCCAGTTACAGTAGGGAATCTTACAAAAAAAGTAAAGATTTTTTGTGTGGTAAATTTAACATTCAAGAGTAAATTTTTACACTTTATTTATAACAATCTAGTGATAGGCCATTCAAGTTACCTAAAGACTTACCAACGTGCAAAGAGAGACTTTATTTGGAAGGGTATCAAGCGTGATATTAAAAAAAATGGTCCGAGAATGTGACATTTGTCAAAAGGTCAAGTACGATACAGTTTTACCACCACGACTCTTACAACCTCTTCATATGCCAGAACAAGCATGGACTGACCTTTTTATGGACATCATAGAAGGCCTATTGAGATCTAAAGCTTTAATGTTATTTTGGTTGTGGTGGACAGATTCACTAAATCTGCCCATTTTATTGCCTTACCTCACCCATACATAACTTCTAAAGTTGTAGAACGGTTTTTGGACCATGTGTTCAAATTACTTGGAATGTCGATGATGATTATGTTGGACCAAGACCCATTTTTTCAGTTCTTTTTGGAAAACACTCTTCGCCTTATAGGCGTCTTCACTACAGTTCATCTTAGCCTATCACCCTCAAAATGATGACCAAATAGAAGCACTCCACAAATGCTTGGAGAATTAGTTAATCTGCTACGTGAGCACCAAGCCTAAATTCTAGTCACAATAGCTATCCTTAGCTGAATGGTGGTATAATAATTCATACCACGCTGCTTCTAAGTTAACCCCATTTTAGGCCATATATGGCTACCCCCCTCCCCCACTCTTATCTTATGTTGCAGACACTTTAGAAAACCAAGCAATCAACAAACAACTCACAACCAGACAACAAGTCATTCTAGTTCACAAAGAAAATTTACAAGTCTCACAATATAGAATGAAAATGCATGCAGATATGAGGAGAATAGAAAGAGAGTTTCATGAAGGAGCGTGGGTCTACCTATGCCTGCAAGCATACCGCTAAAAATTGCTGATGCACTGTCACAACATGAAGCTCTCCCCTCGTTTCTATGGCCCTTTCAAAATCATCAAGAACATTGGTTTCCGTCGCCTATAGGTTGGATCTACCTCAATTGACACAAATCCACCAACCTTTCATGTTTCAGTCCTCAAGCGAAAGGTTAGGTATCAAACTCAACCCTATGGTAACCTTGCCACCCATGGACAGCAATGAGGAGATCCTTCCTGAGCCAAAGAAGATTATAGACAGAAGGATGAAACAAGTGAGTCAAGAGCTGTGATCGAAGTCATTAAATGGAATGGAGCAACTGAGAAAGAAAATACCTAGGAATCGTTGTTGAAAGCTCTAAGATCGCTACCTGAACTTTGTGGACAATGTGCTTTAGGATGGGGGCTTGTTAGGAGGTTGGCGGAGGACTAAGGACTCATGGTGGCTTAGGGGGGACAACAAATGCTGCTGGAAACCCTAGATCTAAGTAGAACAGAAAGGAAGAATAAAAGGAAGTACAATTTGCAAACTGAAATACCATGTCGAGGACTTAGGAATTGAATGACTCTTCTACATACTCAACTCTAAACAATGTGTTGTAGTTAATGGGAAGCTGGGCTAGTGGACCATGTTGGGTCGTGACTAGCATTTTAGGGCCCTTTTCAAGAGCTCAGTCTGGGCATCTAGACTTAATGAAGCCATGTGTTTCATCTAGGATGAAACGCCCCATTTTGATTGGATAGCAAGAGCCTATTCTTGTTGTCCTCTTTTGTCATTTCTTGCTTTAATTTAACCTAATGTAATAGATAAAAGTTGTCTACGTAATCCTTATAATTATTCTGGAACATTTTGGATCTTAGGGTTTTTTGGAGTTGGATTGCCTTGAACAATCCTTTTGCTTAATGTTAATGGTGTGATTCTGAATTTCGCTTCCATAGTTGTGTTATTACATTTGTTATTGATTGACTCTATTGATTCAATCCAATTTTTTCAGCCTTTCCCATTCCCCCAATCATGCTTTAGACCCATACTAAACCTTTCCAAACCCATTTCAAACTCTTACAAAAACCCACCTAAAACCCATCCCTTTTGGAAGACCTAACAAAATGAAGATTTTTGACCAACCCACAATAGCCACCAGTCACCTTCCTAGTTTCTTAACACAATGCCACCTCCCATCCTTTTTAGCTTCTCATTAAATGTTATATCCTAATTAATCTTAAACCCTTTGAAACCTGATTTTCTCTATTTCACAGCTGTAGTAGTGGCATGATTATGCCCAAAGAATAATGCGGTAGTTGTAGAATTTTGAAGTGTCGGTTCCATAGGGAGGTAGATTAAATAATTAAAGAAATAACAAAGAAACTAAAAAAAATATTAAATGATTTATGAGAGAGCAAAGATTAACTTTTAAATGCAAAGTAGATTGAAACAAAATAATTAATGAAAAAAGTATTCAAATGTGACAAACAGTAAAGCATTAGGAATCTCTTGCACATATCCGGTATTTTAATTATTCTTGATTAATTGATAACTTAATTGAAAATTCAATTTCAAAATTCTGAATAAGAAGATATAACACTAAAAACCAAAATTAAACTAAATGTAACTCTTGAAAAAATCATTAATCACCTTTAAATTAAGTAAATTGTTATCACTATTGAGAAAATTCAACGACAACAATATACTCAATGAGCGATATTGCAGCAGAAAATTAAATTAATATAGACAATCAATTGATCCAAATATAATAAAAAAAAACTAATCAATTGAATATAAAAAGTATGACTAAATCTATAAAAGGAATAAATTTTATGATTATTTGGAGAAGAAAATATCAACAATGAATTGAGAATGATAAAACAAAAGAATTTTAATAATTGAAAATCAAATACATGAATCAAAAATAAATCAAAAATATCATCTAGTGTACAAATTCATTTCTAGCTCTATTTAAAAATTTAATTACCCATACACATGATGAACAATATAAATTCCTCAAGAACAATTAAGTAAACAACGGTCATAAAACTTTCGCTCCAACTCTTCTTGTTAAAAAACGGTGCCCAAACTTCTTTATATATGTGTATGTTGTAGGGTAAAAACCTGTGTGGCCCATGTGAGAAAGACGTACTATGTTTAATTTCCCTCCGCCATTTTCAATTGAGGTGCAACTACAAATGTTTAATGCCAATTGAAGTCAAATGAGCCTAGTTGATAATCTTATCCTCATGTACACCACCTCAATACTGAATACAACATGAGTCTAGTGGGGCCTAATTATTGCAGCAACCCAGCCCATGAGATCAGTCCCTCTCTCATATGCGTGTCGTACCCCACTTTTAGATTGAGATCTTGCCAAGGCCTTAGTGCTCTTGTGCCTCTATCCAATTGAAGTGAGGTTTGTGTCTCTTGCATTTGAAAGCAAGTGGAAGTCTAGTGCGGGCCACACGTTTGTGTACATGAGTTCCCATCTAAAGTCTCAAGTGCAGTGCATTAATTCTTCATTTGAAAAGAAATCCAATCCGTGCGATCCAAGTTGATGAAGTTTAAATTACAAGTCGTCTCTCACTTGTCATTATTATAATATTTGAGATTTAAAATATTATAAAAATCATGCTCAAATATATTTCAATGTGAATAGAAATTAAATTTAATACTATAAATTATATCTCATTTTCTTTATTCACATTTTAGCATTTTAGTTTAAAGATAGGGTATTTAGAGTGTACTTTTGTGCACTCATCATTGCAGATCCTCCAGCAATTGAAGTAGGTCAACAATGCTAAGCAGAAGCAAAATCAGACATTTCCAATCTAGCAGTTTGCCACACTTTGCTAAGGCTCTCAATCTGTCCATCAATCACCTCATTATTCCTTTTGAACCATCAATTCTAACTCAACCTTATTATCTTTCAGAACCAAATCTTCCCATATATGTTGAAACTGTAATTCACTCAAGGCTGCTTTTTATAAAGGACTACATAAATCAGATTAAACATCCTGAGGTACAACACAATTCCACAACACATGGCAGCTAGTCTCCTCAAGCTAGTTACAAATAGGGTGTAGACCATCACTCAAAATCTTTATCTTCACAATGTTCCCTCTAGTTGGTAAAGTTTCATGAATAGCCTTCCACATAAAAACTTTGACCCCATTTGGAACTTGTACTCGCACAGTTTTTTTTTCATATAACAAATGATGGAAAAGCTTTGACCCTATTTGAAACTTGTAACCCCCACTTGTAACCCCTACAGTAGATGCCTCCCCAATTTAAAGATGTTAAGTTGACGCTGTAAAAAATATGCTAATTTAACATAGAACAAGCCATTTTTAGTAGAACCATAAAACAATTTATCCTTAGAAGCCTTACTACTTAGAGGTAAACTGTTTATTACCTTTGCTTCCTCCACACATAAAACTTGATCAATTAAAGGTTCCTTCCATTTCCCTGCACCATCCATTAATGATCAATTCATGAACAAGCCAACTATCTCCCCAAATCCTAATTTATTCCCCATTTCCCACCCTCGATCTTAACCTAGCTCGAACTAAATCTCTTGCCCCCTAAATACTTCTCCTGATTAGTGCAGCAGAACACCTAACTTTGGCATCCAACAAATCCCCTTCCTTATAATACTTCTCCTTCATGACCCTAGCAACAAGAGAGATGTGATTAACAAGTAATCTCTAGAATTTTTTGGCTAACATAGCCTAATTAACCAACTCCATATCCCTGACCTCCAACCCCCTTGCCCCTTTAGAGACCCCATTCCACTCCACTACTTCCATTGCACTTTATTAACATTGTTTAAATGTTAGCACCAAAACTTTGCCACCATCTTATAAAACATCTCTACATAACTGTTTGAGAAGCTTAAAGACACTTATTGCATAAGTAGGGGTTGCTTGAACTATTGACTTGATGAGTATTTCCTTACCTGCTTGTGAAAGAAACTTGTTATTTCAACTGTTTATTCTGCTCCCCACGCTTTATTTGATATTTCTGAAAGCTTTACATTTTTCTCTCCCCACCATTGAAGGAAGACCCAAGTATTTGTCTACATCAGTACATATTCTAGCCCCAATAGCTTGAACCAACTCCTCTTTACACTCCCTCTTTGCATTTGAGCTAAAAAATAATGAAGTTTTCTTAATGTTTAACTGCTGACCTGAAGCATGTGCATAGACACTGAGGATTGCTTTCAATACTTCTCATTGTTCATATCAGCTTTGTGAAATAGTACACAATCATCTGCGAATAACAAATGATTAATGCTGGTCCCTCCTCTACTAACTTGCATTCCCTATAATTCCCCTTGACCCCCAACAACATGTAGCATAGAAGACAAACCTTCCACACATAAACGAAAAATGTAAGAGGATAGTGAGGTTATGATACTACTAGACTAACTATTAACTAAAATAAAATATTGCACAGTGATCGCACACACCATGATCTTATGAACCCACCCTGAGCTAAATCCCAGCGTAGACATCATTGCCCTTAGATAAGGCCACTTAACCCTGAGCTAAATCCCAACTTAGACACCACTCCCTTTCCTACCTTCTAGCCTAGTTTTCATAGTATGCAAAACTTTATACGCAATCATGATATTATCAGAGATCAACCTACCAGGAATAAAATCACTTTCATTAAATGATATTATCTCAGATAACACCAACTTCAATTTATTTGCAATTGTTTTAGCCATAAGCTTATTCACAACATTACAAAAACTTATGGGTCTAAAATCACTTATAGTTACAGTTTACATATAGAGATCTTTCCATTTAAGACATTAGGACTACGTCACTCTTGTTGAAACTCTTAGCAAATTTGCCCTTATTCAAAAAAGCTAAACACTGTATCAACAACTCTATCACCCACAACATTCTAGTGCTGTTGGAAAAAATATGGGCCAAACCCATCAGGCTTAGGAGCCTTCAGAGTAGCCATCTGAGAGAGAGAGAGAGAGAGAGATCTACTCTTCCCTCAAAAAAGGTTTATCTAGAACCTTATTCATAATTGTTGTTAGCTTGATATCCAAAGCTGAAAGAAAAATGCTCATTACATGATCAGAGGGTCAACAGAAGTGAAAAGCTTTCTAAAATGATCTTCAAAAGTTGCATGAATCTAAGCTTGACCAGTTTTCACTTTGGACTTTAAATCCATCACTTCTAAAATCTTATTTCTCTTTTTTCCTCTGAGAAGCATTAAGATGAAAAAAATCTTGCATATCTATCCCCAACTGTACCAATTTAGTTGTGCACGTTGTTTCCACTTAAGGACCTCTTGGTCCAATAAAAGACCTACCTTTTGCTACACCAACCTAACTTGTTCCTCTTTATCAACCCCTTCTCTAAATTGTAAATCCTTGAGTACCTCTAGTTTCTCTGCAATCAGTTTTTCACCACCTGAGCAGTACAATCTACTCCATTTTGACATCTCAAAACTGCATTTTGAAAGAGTATGTAGAAGCCCCTTTGGATCAAAACTCCCCATAGACTCATCCCCTCAAACTCTTTTAATAATTTTGTGGCAATCATTGTGAAGAGACCAACTAGCTTCATACTTAAAAGACTTGGTTCTATTTTTAGCTCTACCATATTTATCATTAGTAGAAACCGAAAAAGGATGGTGGTCAGAACTTCTTGCCACTAAAACTCTCCACCTCCACCCTTCTACAAAGAGAAAACTGAAGTTTGTTAATAAAAACTCTATCATGTCTCTTCTTAGTGAAGATATAATCTAAGTACCTATTACTCCAAATAAAATGATTACCTTTGTACGACAATCCTAAATCCCCTCATTTGAGTTTCGGAACTAGTCCTCCCCCTACCTTCACAACTGGCATTAAGATCTAATTAAAGTCTCCCAAAAGAACCCATGGTGAGTTACCCGAGTTCAACCTATTCATCAAGGCATATGAGTAAGATCTCTTACTAGCAGTAACAACTTTATAAAACTTGTAAGAAGGACCTTGATTCCTTTATTAGAATTTGATATCCATCCACTAATATGATTAATTAAGTAATTATGGATAACAAGATCCACCTCTTCCTTCTGAAACATTACTAACCCATCTTCCTTACCTGCAGATCGACATAGAAACAACCTGAGAAACCAAACTTCATCTGTAAACCTTCCAATCTCATAGAACTTAGCAATGTCTCCATTAGAAAAATTACCTTGGGTGACTTCCTCTTTACCATAGATCATGATAAAGATCATGAATTGTCTGAGAGTTTCCAAACTTTCAGCAGTTCCAACTTAGAAAATTAATAATTCCCAAGAGGCTGTCAATAGCCTCTGCCAATAGCATAATTGGGACCTCCACAAAGGAATAAACCAGAAATACATTTCTTAAAGAGAGAAGAAATAGACTGACCTCAAGTATCAAGTCTGACGAGCCCTATGCTTCCACTTTTCCCCCGTCCCAACTTTTCGCTTCTTAATTTGTTATGGCAGTACCACTAGGGTTCCTCTAGCATAGGCATTGTTGCTCGATTTAGGGATTGAGTAACGAAACCTATTTCCTTTTTTATGGCCCCCTTAATTGACGAAAGTTCATTCTCATGGGTTGTATTAGTATCCTATGGGTCATGGATAAACATGGGCCTCGGCCCATCTTGAAATAGAGCAAATGGCACAGCAACTTCCATTTGCATAACTGGATAATTGACAACATTCAAAATCTCACAAACTCGGAGCCCACTACTTTATCCAACAAATTGATTTTCAAACCGAATCCATTACCACCCTTAGCCATATTTCACAATCAAAAAAAGTCATGCTCATCAGTATCGTGAGTCACAGCGTCCACCTAATCATGTTGCTCACTTGCCAACCCATTAACTATCTCTATTGCCACACCATTCTGTCACCCACTTCCGTGATGCCGGGCTATAGAAGATACCCTACTAGAACTTTCCTTATCCGATAGAATATTTTCACTCCTCAGACCACCAAAAAACAAGGCTCATATCCAAGACCCAAATTGGACAATACTATGTGACCCCTCCCTAGATCCTCCCCTGCAACCTTTCACGTCATGATGCATTCTTCCACACTTAAAACAAAATTTTGGCAATTTTTCATATTGAGTGGGGATCCACATACTAGCATTTTTATATTTAATTGTTCTTCCATGAATAACGGGCTTACGCAGATCAACCTCCACTAACACATGCAAGCAACTACCCCATGCAATACATCAGAAGGGAAATCTACCGTTACGACCTTCCCAACAGATTCCCTAATCTGTTTACCTATATATTGAGTCATACACGCCATAGGTAAATTGTGAAGTTGCAGCCAAAATATCTCAATGAAAAAATTGATAAGACGAGGTTGGACTTGCATGTTGATAGGCCTTAAAATAAAAACAATGTTATCAAAAAGTCACGGACATCCAGCCAGAACCTTATCCCTATTACCATTGGTTTCAAAAGTAATAGCAAAAACATTATCCTTTATGTTCTTGAAGATGACGAAGTGATCAACTTTCCACACCTTTTGCACTGTGGATCGTACGATCTCCAAGTCGACTTTTCTATCCATACAAATTTTGCCAACCAGACTTCACCCCTCACAACTACGAAGATCCTCTAGATCATCTACCTTAATATTAAGTGCATTACTTTCCTCTTCATTCAAAGTAGTCTTTTGCCAAGCTTTATACAATTTTTCCATGGTATTAGACCACCCCAAAAATGGAAAAACCTTGATACTCAGAAGATAAGAAGATGAAACCTTCACCTCATGAGAGAAAAGACCGTAGCTCACCAAACTTTCTAGGGATAGTTGTTTGGTTGATGGGTCAATATAGCTCCAACATCCTAAGAAAAGCAATTCACTATTCTCCTCAAAACCAACTACAAAAAACAAAAAACAAAATCGTAACTAGCTCTGTCTTTCGATTAATGCTTTTGCAGGATGGAGACATAAAAGACAAATAATAATTATAATAATTAGAAAAATGCCAAAACAAACCAGAAGCTCCTAACTTTATGGTGACTAATAATTCACAAGAGTTTCGCAGTAATTTTTATTTTTCAGTAAAAATAACAATATTTCCTTACATCTCAAATAAAAAAAGAAAAATAAAAGAGAAGAGAATCAATATCTTTCATGAATTTTATTTTCTTGTTTTGAATTTCTCTTATTAACCAAACAAAGAAGGGATAATTGAACAGTAAACGAGTGATCCTGAAAATAGAGAGAGCTTTTGAGGGTCGAAGGGAGAAGATTTGGGAGCCGAATCCGAGTGACGAGGTGGAGGTGAATAACACGCATGTGTGGTCATCTCTCACTCTCTCTATTTTTTTTTTAATTTGAAATAATTTGGCTCTCTAGGGTGGGGAAACCCAAAAATAATGCTGCTGTGATGCCTTATTTTGACATCTCATATTTTTTATTTTTTTATTTGACATCTTAAGGAAGTAACTATTAATGTATTGATAATTTTTTTTTTATTATATTCTTAATTTTTTTTCAAAACGATATAAAATATGAATAAAAAATTTAAAATAAAGTGAAAAGTTGATTTTGGCCTAGCAGAAGGCAGAGCAGCACTGCCAATGTTTTTAATATCATACCGTACTAGTCAGTATGACCAGAATATGCCATACTGGCTGGTCGTCCGATACAGTTCAGGAGCTTGTTTCGTACCAGTTGGTATTTTGACCGTACCAGATTTCGGCCATTGACTTTTTTTTTTTCATTTTTTGCTATTTTTTTTTACCTCAATTCATATTAGACTAATTCCATATATATATTTATATATAATTATTCATATATTGATTATTATTTTGAAATATAATTTATATATTTATATATATAATTTATTTATATATAGAGTATTTCGAAACGATATACAAAATGATACAAATACCAAAATATTTTATTCTAATGTCTTGATTGGTACGATCATCAATACAATATTTAGAATGTTAAATGTGTACATGTCCTCCTTGCTAAGATTTTTCTCTCCCTAGAGTTTGTCTCTTAGACCTGTTTCGATCTGAAGAAAAGATGGACGAAGCACAAGCACGTCAATGGTTTAGTCTAACAGAGCAGGAGAGCCTCAGAGTGCACATTTCCTCCCCACCTATTTCTCTAGGCAACAAGACAAAGACCTATCGACTAATGGCCATGGTAGTAGCGGGAAAGAGTATCAACCGAGAAGCTTTCAAGAATACCATGTTCCAGGTATGGCGCTGTGAGAGCTAGGTACAGTTCTTGGAAGTGGGGGCAAACCAGTTCATTATAGAGTTCAACAACGAGCAGGATTGAACTAGAGTCATTGAAGGACGTCCGTGGTCCTTCGACAGATGGCTCATTTGTTTACAGTCATTTGATGGATCCATGTCCATCAAGGAAGTAGGTTTCTCTACTGAGGTGTTCTGGCTCCAAGCTTTCAATGTCCCTTTCGATTATATGAATGAGGATATTGGGCACAAACTTGACAGTAGAGTGGGGAAGGTTCTTAAAGTGCACACCAATGATACGGGAATTAGTTGGGGAAAATTTTTGAGGATCGGAGTGGAAGTTAACATCTCCAAACCTTTGGCGAGAAGTACTTTCCTCAACATGGAAGGGAAGTAATACTGGATTCCTTTCAAATATGAACGACTTCCTTCAGTCTGCTTCAAATGTGAGATCCTTAAACATAACTACTCTGTATGCTCCAATGCAAAAACTCAAGGGGATAAGTCCCAATATGGAGTCTGGTTATGTGCTCCAGCAGCCCAAGAGAGTGATCTTTTATTCAAAAGATATGGTAAAACACATCGCCAAGAAGCCAACCAGCAATCTTAACCATGGAGGCAAGACAAGGAAACCATGGACATCCTCCAAGCTGGTAATCCAAAACAAGGTAAAAACTGCCAGGCAAATGAGGAGTGCAACCTAGACCTAGTAGTTAATACTAAGGCTCAAGAAATTAAGCAGGAAACAATAACTTTCCCACCAAACCAGTACTTTCCTCAAAAGTTTAGGCCACAAGCCATACAGCCAAAAGTTAACTTTTCCACTAGCATAAAAAAGGAAGTCATTAAGATGACAGGCGTAGATACCAATGGTTGTGTTACAAGTTCCTTTACAACAAATGTTAGAAACAATAGCAAAGACCAACTCAACTCATCCAAGGAATCAAAAGAACTTTCTGCACAGATTGCTTCTCTTGACAACTTCCTATTTGAGCAGGTCAAAGCTTTACAACAACCTAAGAGGCAAGATTCATGGAAGAGGCGTGCCAGGAACTTGTGTTTTAACACTGATAGCATCAACCTTGAGCTGAAAAGCATACCCTCCTCAGCCTAATAAACAGGTTGCCACTAGCCCACTCCCTAACAGAAGGAAGAGAGTGACTAGCCCTTCTCATCATCATGGCACTATCACTCGATCAAAATGGGTCAAGTTAGAGTTGGTTGATGAACCTCTTAAGGAATCAGATGACATGGTGGAGGCTACTAGTTAGCCCCACCAATCCCAATGAATGGCCTAAGTTGGAACTGTCAGCGGCTTGGGAACCCCCAGACAGTTCTTGACCTGCACCTATTGATGCAATCCAAGCTCCCTTCTTTTATTTTTTAATTGAAACAAAGAGTAACAGAGTCAAGATAGAAGCAATCAAGAATAGTCTACATTTTAGCCATATCTTTGTCATCGAAAGCTTTGGCAACAGTGGAGGTATAGCCTTTATATGGAAGGAAGAATTTGAGGCCACGGTTCAATCATTCACTCAACACCACATTTCACTACTAGTCAAAGACCCTGAGGCAGGAAAATAGTGGATCTTAACAGGATTCTATGGAAACCCCTACTCATCTAAGAGGAAAGGCAGCTGGTCTCTTATGAAGATGATAAAACCCCCTAACAACCAAGCATGGTTGTAGGAAACTTCAATGAGATCCTCCACTTTCATGAAAAGTGTGGAGGCCCCTTAAGACCTCAGTCACAGATTGATCTTTTCAGAGCCACAGTTGAGGAATGTGATCTGTGTGAAGTGGCATATGGGGGAAACAAGTATACCTAGAACAATGGGAGGCAGGGTAGGGCCTTTACCAAAGAAAGATTGAATAAAACTTTATGCAATCCTTCTTGGTTAGAGTCCTTCCCTAATTCGAAGGTCATAACACTGCCTGCATTGAAATCAGACCATTGCCCCATTTCCATCACAATCAATAGATCCAATCAAGTAAGACCCTTTAGAGACAAACTTTTTAGAGTGGAAGCTAGCTAGCTCTTCAAGGAGGAATGCTATCAAATTGTCGAGAAGGCTTGGAACCAACCTGGACTCTCAAAGGACAAGCTCCAATATGCTACTGATGGCCTTGACCAATGCAAAGCTAAGCTTCTGCAATGGAGCTGAGCAGATACTTTCAACTCAAAGAATCAGTTGAAGACCAAGATGGACCAGATCAACGACCTTCAAAAGAAGAACACAAGGCACCTCACAGGGGAAATTAACTTCCCAAGATCTGAAGTTACTAAGCTGTTAGAGGAGGAAGACCTAAGGTGGAAGCAAATAACCAAGTAGAGATGGTTGAGGGAGGGGGATAGAAACACTCGTTTCTTCCACAAATGTGCTTTACATCGAAAGGACAATAACTCCATTAAAAAGATACTCAATGATGAGGGGCAATCTGTCCACACGAAAGAAAGGATAAGCAAGATCTTCCAAGACCACTACAAGCAGCTCTTTTCCATCTCTAATCCCATTGGATTTGATGTCTGCCTGTCTATAGTAGAACACAGAATCTCAAAGAAGCAACATGACTCATTATCAAGACCTTTCACTCACAAGGAAATTGAGGATGCATTGTTCCAAATGGAAGGCCTTAGTTCCCTGGGCCCTGGTGGATTTATGGCAGTGTTCTACCATAAACACTGGGATACTATAGGCCCTCGGGTGTGTGCAACAACTTTATTGATCCTTAATTCAAATGGTGACATTGCTAAGATCAACCATACTTATATCACTTTAATACCCAAGAAGAAAAGTCCTAGTAAAGTCACTGATTTTAGGCCTATTTCATAATTTAATGTCATATATAAACTTGTTTCTAAAGCGATTGCAAATAGACTTAAAATGCTGCTGCCTAACATCATTGCCAGTACACAATTTGCCTTTGTCCCTCACAAGTTGATTTCAGACAACATCATGGTGGCCTTTGAAGCTCTCCACACAATGAAATGCAAGATGTCAAGAAGAGAAGGATATATGGCACTAAAACATAACATGAGCAAGACCTATGATAGGTTAGAATGGCTATTTGTTCGAGCTATCCTCTCCAAGATGGGTTTTTGCAGTAAATGGGTTGCACTCATCCTCAAATGTGTTGAGTCAGTCTCCTACTCAATCTTGGTCAATGGTATTCCTCAAGAAACCTTTATGCCTACAAGGAGAATAAGGCAAGGTGATCCACTCTTAGCTTACCTATTCATCTTGTGTGCCGAGGCTTTGAGCAATCAAATTACCAAAGCTGAAGCTAGAGGGACTATACATGGAGTGCCACTTGCAAAAGGTCCTTTAAGAATTTCTCACTTGTTTTTTACTAATGATAGTCTAATATTTTTTAAGGCAAACACCATTGAATGGAATAATTTAATTGGTCTCCTAAGGCTGTATGAACAGGCGTTTGGACAAAGATTAAATCTAGAGAAAACTTCAATTCTCCTCAGTAAGAATACTGCCTGAGTGACACAAAATTACATCCTATCTATAGCAGGCATCAGATCCTCCATCCCTGTGAAAAGTATCTTGGACTCCTATCAGTTATTGGAAAGAATAAATAGAAAACTTTCAAAGGAATCCTAGACAATGTAAGGGCAAAGCTGAGCAACCATAAGGTCAAGCAACTCTCAATGGCAGGCAAGGAAATCCATATTAAATCGATAATTCAAGTGTTACCCACTTATATCATGAGTGCATTCAAGTTTCCACTTGCTCTTCTCCATGACATTAATAGTGCCATTAACAATTTTTGGTGGGGCCAAATAGAGAATGAGCAGTGGGTACTTTGGATCTCATGGCAATGGATGGGCAAACCAAAGTCTGAAGAAGGTATGAGATTCAAAAATCTTGAGTCCTTCAATGCTGCCATGCTTGCCAAGCAGTGCTGGAGGATAATTCAGCAACTAGAATCCTTAATGGCCAGAGTTGTCAAAGCCAAGTACTTTTCAAAATCCTCCTTCCAGCAGGCCAAAGTGGGAGCCAAACCCTCCTTTATTTGGAGAAGACTTCTATCTGCTAGGTCCCTATTCCAACTGGGCACCTATTGAAGAGTAGGAACAGGCCAAGACATACAAATTTGGAGTGACAAATGGATAACAAAACCCAGGCCTAGGAAGGTCATCATCCTTGTTAACCTCCTTGATGAGGAAGCCACTGTCTCAGACCTTATAAACCCACAGACTCACCAATGGCACGCTGAATTGGTTAGAATGGTGTTCGAACCAGGAGAAGTTGATACTATTCTCCACACCCCAATTAGCAGTTCCAACAATAGGGCTAAGGTGATATGGCAGGGATCAAATAATGGGGACTTCACGGTCAAAAGTGCCTATCACTTTGCTCATGAAATGAGGCCAGTGGATAGGGGCCAAGGCTTAACAAGTAATCCTTTCAAACAAGTCTGGACCAATATTTGGAAGCTATCAGTCACTCCAGCAGACAGGGTATTCATATGGAGATCATGTCTAAAAGGCTTGCCCACGAAACACAACCTATACAAGAGAAGGATCATAGAAGATCTAATCTGTTCAATATGCAAGCAGGAAAGAGAGGATACCATACATGCATTATGGCAATGCGAATCAGCAAAGGATGTTTGGAGCTCATGCTCAATAAGTTTGCAAAAAGCCTCATTGCCCCGGCCCCCACTCTTCTTTGGGTAACTCTTCTTTTATGCAGTTGTTTAATGAAATCCTAGTTTCTATGGAAGATGAGACTATCCATGAGTTTGTTGTTGCGGCTAGAAGAATCTGGTGGAGAAGACACAATCTCATTTTTCAAGGAAAATACTATCACCCTTTAGCCTTGCTTAAACAAGCCAAACAAATGCTAGTAGTTCTTGCCAATGAGACCCCCACAATAACCCAAGTAATTGGCAGATCATGCAACTCAACCCAGTCATGGATGGCTCCTCCCTCTGGCTGGTTAAAGATCAGCTGGGATGGTGCAATAGACACAAGCTCGGGAAAAGTGAGCACTTGTGTGATTATCCGAGACAACATGGGCAAGGTTCTAGTTATCCTTAGATCTGCCCACAACATGTTCTCGAAATCCCTACTGGCTGAATATTTTAGAGCGCTACATGCAATAAAGTTTGGAGTCTTGATGAGCTTCAAGAACATTATACTCGAAGGAGACTCTCTACAAGTTGTCCAGGCTCTCAATTCTGATCAAGTTGGCTGGTGTAGTGGAAGCATCTTTAGTAGTGAAGCTGTTATCTAAGTTTGATAAACGGGTGGTCTCTCATGTAAGGAGAATCAGTAATGTAATGACTCATTTATTAGCTAAAGACTCTTTTTCATTTTCAAACCCATTGTAACTGTAGAGGATCTTCCTTTGTATTATTTCGTTGATTATCTGAAATAAAAATCGCAGTTTTCTTTCGAAAAAAAAAAAAATCAATAAAATATTTAAAGCATTGAGCACTGCTCAAAATCTAAACCTCGTCGTTTTAGAAAACCCTAAAACCCCATCCCCTTCCCAACCAAACCAACGCCCACTCCCCGCGGACCCCTCTCTCTCTCTCTCTCTCTCGTTCCCTCTCCTCTGTCATTTCCGCCGTCCCTCCTCACAGCGTTGCGTCTGCCTCTCCGGTAAGTCTCGCTGTCTCGCTAGCTCTCTCTCTCTCTCTCTCTCTCGCTAGCTCTCTCTCTCTCTCTCTCTCTCTCGCTAGCTCTCTCTCTCTCTCTTTCTCGCTCTCCGTCCGTTGTATCTGTCTTACTGTGTTTTCTTACCCTCTCAAATTCGGATTTGACCTTGTTTTTCTCTGTCACAGAGCAACTCGAACATCTCTAGGCACTCCAGCTTCACTCTCGGATCCGACTGTCCAGTCACTCCACCTCACTCCGGCGTGTAAGTTTTTTCTGATCTCTGGGTAATTTTCGGTCCATATATGGTTAACTAGGGTTGTTAAATCTCCGGAAGCTTTGTGAGATCTCTCTCCCTCTCTACTCGTCTCAATAAAGTAAAGCCCCCTCCCCCCAAAACCCTAACCCTAATCCTGTAAGTTCCTTAGCTTCAATATTGATCCTTTCTGTCTCCATCAGATTATGATTTTCTTCATTTTAGCACCATTTGTTTTACTTTCTTAATATCTAAGCTTTGTTTCCGTTTACAGGTTCTTCTAGAGAATCGAATTTATCTCAGAATGAGGTAACTTCGGATTTTCCATTCCTTTCTTGGTTCTCTTTTACTTTTAGGTTCTTTTTTTATTATAGGCGGTGAAGTTGGTAGAGAACTAGGGCTTGCTAGTCGCAATTTGTGAATAGATCGAAAAGAATGGTTAGATTTTACTAATATTCCTATTTTTATTTTTTTCTCTTCGTTTGTTTTTTGCAGTAGGCCAATGGATGAGGATGCCACTGTAAGTTATCTTCTTATAGACGCAAATGTTAATTGTATTTAGCCCTGTACCTGATGATTTTTTGTTGTGCACTTTCTCCAGCATCGTTGCGGCTTTTTTTAGTTGCTCCTAATTAATCACCTATTGGCTATTATTCTATTGTCTTACTAAAATGAGAATTGTTTGTAGAATTTTTTCACTGTTTCAAATGTTATCTGTCACTCGATCATTAATTTTGGAGCTATTGCAGGTTTCTGAATGTTATTTCACCTTTGTGAGTTCTGTCTTTTGGCTGTAGCTTGTAAGCAAGCTGAAAAATTAAAAAATCTAGTATGGTTTATGAATAACAACTATTAACCAATTAGAGCTACAAAAAAATTGTTATCACTGGCACTGAATTTCAACAAAAGTTTTTATATTGTTTTATTAGTAAGTGTCACTGTGTAAATGTGTTGTAGTGCAATCTGTCTGTGATATGATTTTTCTGTAGAGTCTAGCTTGCAGAATTCTTCCTTGTACTGATCTAAGCTTATCATTTCCTGCCTTCACAACATAGACTCTGCTCAACCTAACCGTTTGTGACAGGCTGGGAAGAATGAGGAAGAGGAATTCAACACTGGGCCACTCTCTGTTCTGATGATGAGTGTTAAAAACAACACACAGGTAAAATTTAAAGTTAACAGCCTGTTATATAAGTTACTCACACTTGATCATTAAATTTAGCCATAAAAAATAAATTGACTGATTGTAAAGGAAGGCTTTTGTAATGGGTTAAGTACGATGTTATTGGTAAGGGGTTCTTGGTATTCCCAAAAATTCAGTCGTCTGGGAACTGACTGGATTGGAGTGCACATTGTTTGCTTAGGAAAGGTGAGTTGATTATCAGTATAGCCTGGTTTGAAAATTTAGGCATCAGGTGCATTTTTAAAATAGCTGTTCTGTTGGTTTTCACCAGAACTGGGTGGTATCATGCAAGTGACCCTGGGTCCCATTTTTGGAATTCTCAAACAAATACTTCATTTCTTGGCTTGTGGTATAAGCTTGTCTACCAGTGAGATACAATTATTTAGTTAGATTTGTGTTCATGAGGACGCTGATTGTTTCATTCTATCTCTTGCTTGTTAAGGTGCTAATTAACTGCCGAAACAACAAGAAGCTTCTAGGTCGGGTAAGGGCCTTTGATCGGCACTGCAACATGGTTCTTGAAAATGTCAGGGAAATGTGGACTGAGGTTAGTTGTTTTAGCAACATACTGTTTCTCTAATTCCTGTTTGATGCCATCAGGTCAAGCAAACTATTGCTTATCTAAATATACATATTATGCTTTGGATTTAGGTACCAAAGACTGGTAAGGGCAAGAAGAAAGCACATCCTGTCAACAAGGATAGGTTTATCAGTAAGATGTTTCTTCGGGGAGACTCAGTCATCATCGTTCTTAGGAACCCTAAGTGAGAGTTGCAGGATATCTTATGATCATCTGAAGTTGAACAACTTATTATGATGTGAATCCAGTTCATTGCGCACTAAAATTTCACTTTGCTGAGGTGTACTTGACAAAAACCAGACGCCATCTGTTTTTTGTAGGACTAATTGCTGCTTGCTTAAATTATTCCTAATACTGTTAATGGCGTGTTTGTCTTGCACATGACTTGTTGATCACATGGTACTTGCCCTTATCACCACATTTTTTAATGTCTGATCAGGATAACAAGTGCTTCCACTCCACCCTGTGCAGTGAGGTTTCGTATTGTTGTGTTTCTGGATTCATATCTTTCCCAGTCTGATGATTAATCTCTCACCATCCTCTCCTTTTTAAGAAATCATTCCCAATTCGTGGTTTCCAGGTTTCCTTCCCCCAAGCATTGCAGCATTTCGTAATGCAAGTTTTTTCTGAAAAAAAAAAAAAAGAACTAGCTTGATCTTAAATGGAATAAAAAGTTGAGAACCGCTTTGGGAGCGGTCGGGCTGGAGCTTGGGTTTTAACAGCCTTCAATGATAATTTGCCACATCGGTAATTCTACCTAAAGCATAATGAAATTCATCACACCAGATCTTTTATGAATTGAGAGTAGGGGGGTAAATAGTTTGGTCCAGTTTGATTCGATCTGAAAAATTTGTGGATCAGTTTTATACAGTTCAAGAATTCTCTTATTCTAGATCAGATTGAACTCTTATTTGGTCCATATCGATTTGGTCTAATTCGGTTTAGGAGTGGTCTAGTCCAATCTAAAAGTACCCCATATAATTTAATGAGTTAAATTTAATATAAAATTTTTTAATGATTTTTTTTTTTTTTTTTGCTCAAATTTAATTATTTTTTACTCAATTTACATATTTATTATAGATTTAAGTCAAAAAATATTTAAAAAATTTACTCGTAAAAAATATGACAAAAGAAAAATAATTTAAATAAAAAAAAATCAATCTTTAAAAATCTAAATAAAATAAAATAAAAATTAATTCTTTAAGACTTAAGAGTCTTTAAGAGTTAAGAGTCCAAATAAACAAAAAATAATATATTAATATTATAACAGTATATATTATATATTAATATATATTATATATTAAGTATGTTAATAAACTATAACTAATAATACTATTGCATTAATATATTATATATTTATATGTTAGTAAATAGTGATAAATTAATAATAATATATTAAATAATAATAATACACTTATTACTTATAAATTATTACTAATACTTTATATAGATATACTATAGTTTATATTTATATACTACAACTAGTCAATTACTATAAATTATAATAAGTTAATATTATAAGAATATATATTATATATTAATATGTTAATATATATTATATATTAATATGTGTTATTATATTAATTTATATTAATATTAATATTATAATTTATATACTATTAATATATATATATATATTATATATGGTGAAAATTCGGTCCGGTTCAGTCCAATCTAGAGGGAGAATTCCCCTAGATCGGGACTGGATTAGAATTATTCGATCCATATATAAATTGGACCGAACTTGACTAAATTTCATTTGATCTGATCCGGTTCTGATTTTGTCTAATTCGCTGATCCAATTCGATCTTTTTACCATCCTAATTGAGAGGGCGAGACCCCATCATTCCCCACCCCTTCGACAAAAATGCAACAAATCTTTCCGTTCAATCTCTTCTTCTTGTTGAACAAGCCACACATGCCGATACTTTACGCAGATCTCTCCTGCGCAAATTTCCCCCTTTCCTTTTTATACATTTTCTAGAAAAACAGACAATGGATATACATAAAACTCAGATAAAAGAAGTCTGAAAGAGTTTACCGGCACCAGTAGCACTGGAACAAGGGATGGCCTTGTTGAGCGACGCACAAGTCCGGACTGATCAGAAACTGGTGGGCAATAATAGCATTCAACCTGATGATTCTAGCTCCGACGATGACCACATTAAAAGTATGAGAAGAAGCAAAACTTGAAACTGGCCAGGACGATTTAAGATTTTGTTGTTGATTTTTCTTTTTTTGAATTTCTGTGTGCCTGATCATCTCTCAAAACCCATCTTTTACTCAATCCATTTACCAATCGTACATGCACCATCAGTTTTCATCGAAGTTTTCTTAAAAAATAAAAAATAAAAAATAAAAAATCTGAATCCAGAAAAGCTATCAAATCTCCAAAGTAATCCCTTTTTTTTTTTTCTTTAATTTTTTTAGCTCTTGTAATAAGCAAGTCAGGACAAAGAGTCTTCATGTAATCATGAACTTTCCTGGAAGAATCAGTGGAAAATTACAAGCAATTGCAGTAATGTTTAGTTCATTTTTTGGCCATTTTCGATATTTGTATTGGAGATATGGAGTTCTCAAATTTCTTCTAGCAGAATCTATTTTTAACAGAATATCAAAAAAAATAAAAAAATAAATACAATACAAGAATTTATGTAGAAAACTCCCAAAATAAGAGAAAAACTACCAGACTCAAAGAAAAAAAATACACTACGTAAAAAATTGTTACAATGACATAATTTTTCTTCTCACCCTAACGACACCCACAAAAACTTTTCCCGCTAATAAAATTTTAATTTTCATCTCTTCCTTTTACATACAAAAAGAACAATATAAATTTTTTTACTAAAGTCAAAAGTTACTAGATAAGTTTTGGTGTGTTTAAAACAATAAGGCTAAACCCATTTTTATAGGCCTATGGGCTTGCTCGCTCATTCACTCCTTTCCCATGTGGGATTCAAGGAGCAACACCTAACAATCTTCACCTTGCGACATTGACTGATCCCCCAGCCACGCTCCACCGCAATGAGAATTTTCATAATTTCCGCTACCATACTCTACCATGAAAACATACTCACTTAGAATAAACCAATTCCAAACATTTCATTTCGGCCCATGTCGAAAAATAACTTTTCTGAAAAATTATGGTGCAACTTCCACGTTTGGCTTTCTTAGAAGTTCATCAGCCATCGACATGAATTTTCACCACACACCCTGCATCAATGCCAAACTAATGCCCGTGTGCAAACTTGTGGAACAGCTAATATTAACACATCCTCTATCATGGCAACTTTGAGATTAGCAGCATACCATAAGGATATACATATCTCTTTTTTCAAGGAGAGAGACACAACGTTAGTTTCATACCAGTATCTCTATTTACTGAATTAGAACCATTTGCCGAACTGGCTCCAACTCTTGTTGACAACTTTTCTTGACTTGCCAGGTTGTCCACACCTCCAGCAAATTACTGACTTCATGGATTTGTCGGCGGCTTATGTAATCTTGATGGAATCAAAATATCACTGACTTGCACTTGCCACGAGTCAAAATTGATTCTCCCATCAAATTTCTCTACCTCCATTCCTGACATTGCCTCGATAAATTTCACCGTAGAAATGAATAGTACCCACTAAGTAAGTTCCTAGAAAAGATCAATCTTTCCTAAACAGAATTTCAAGGTTCCCAGAAAAGATTGGAAGGTCACAACGGACACACTTAAAATTTCCAATCTCCTAAACAGAACCTCTTTAGATCGTACATATCCATACTACCATACCAAAGTTTCACTCCGTCAAAAGAACTTAGTAACTCTGATACCACTTGTTGGGAATTTAGGTCTCCCAATTCCTCTCACAAGGATATACTTTTGACAGAATATCAAGAAAAATAGAAAAATAAACACAATACAAAAACTTACATAGAAAACTCGTAAAACAGGAGAAAAACTACTAGACCGAGAGAAGAAAATACATTATGTGAAAAATTGTTACAATCACACAATTTTTCTTCTCACTTCAATGACACCGATAAAAAGTTCTTCCACTAGTAAAATTCTAAATTTCACATTTCTTCCTTTTATATATAAAAAAGAAACAGAAAAATTTGATAGAGTCAAAAGTTATTAGATAAATTTTTTACTAGTATATTTAAACCAATGAGGCTAAATCTATTTTTATAAGCCTATGAGCTTACTCCCTCATTCACTCATTTCTCATGTAGAATTCAAAAATCAACATCTAACGATTTGAAACTTCATCCTCTTCGTGACTGCAGAACTGAGCGTGAGAGTTTTTTTTTTTTTTTTTAAGTTTTTTTCCTAGGTGCGGTTTCATTGTAGTGTAAATTGGAAGTCTACACATAAATTATGAGAAGGCTTTTTTGGTTGAAGATGAGCCCAATGGGTTATAAGATTAACTCTAAAAAGTTTGGTTTGGTCTGTTCCGTTCCTATTTAGGAAATGGACTATATGATGGAGCTTATAGCCTTATACACTCATATAAATAATTTGTAGAATCGTTAAAAGTTCCATCCAGATGGAGCTTATAGCCTTATTCACATAATACAAATCATCTCATCTCATTTCATTATTAATATTTTTTTAAATTTTCATATAAAATAAAATAAATAATTCAATTTTCTCAAATTTCAAAATAAAATTTTCAAATCTCAAAATAAAATTAATGTTAAAAATAATATATTTAATTTTTAACTTTTATCTTATCTTATCTATGAAAACAAACTAAATTTTTTCTTAATTGATTGTCTTGTAAGGAACAAAAATTGTGGCAGCTTGGTCAATTTTTTCAGTCATTTCCTATTTAAGAAATGGACTATAAGACGGAGCTTATGCCCTCACTTAAGTAATCTGATACAATCATTAGAAGTTTCTTTAGAAATCAAGTTTTTCTGAATTGGTTATCTTCTTTTTTGGCTGTTATATTCCCATTCTTCGTACAATCGTGTTGCAATTATGGTTCTTATAAGCGCTGTAATTGAGCCATAACTTTTTGGATGTTCGAACTCGACTTGAGTAAGATATTCTCATGCCCAAGCTTGACACCATATTCACAGTAAGTATCATATCCATTGCTTAGCTTAGTACTTAGTTTGATTTTTTAATTTAAGAAAAATCAAATAACAAATTATTTTTACTCAATATACATGTATAATTAGATACAAAATTGCCAAAAGGTCTGTGATCTAATAGGCATAGCCTCCAACTTCCAAAATGGAGGTCTGGAATTCGAAATACCCAAAAATAATAATAATAATAATTAGATACAAAATTGCTATTTGAATCACAATTATTCATAGTTATTTGTGAATACAATCAAATGGCTCTTATTCAATACTTCTATAAGATACTAGTATATTTATAACATTTATACAATTACACTCGTAAAATAGTGAACTAAAGGAATAACAATATGTAGATCATACATCTATGTATTTAACATAACTATATATTTATGCATAAATGTTTGTTCACTATGTTATTTAATAATAAAATATAATTGCTTGTTCCCGAACAGCTTATATATAATTAATAATCGAATTTGAGTTTAATAAAGCTGAATTTGAACTATGAATAATCGTGTTTATCACATCATCACATGCCATGATGCCAAGTTTTTATATTCTCGTATTAGTTTTATTTTGTCTCATCTTACTTTCTCATCACTCTCTTATTTTACTTATTTAAATGAATTTATTGAAAATAGTCTTAGTGCTTATTCAAAAAGTAAGGAGCTAACTTATAGAATGTTATTTTTTGATTAGTTAGATAGAGAACATTGTTGGAGATGCTCGGTTTTGGTGTGCATCCTAATCTATCAATAGGTCTTAATCAGTACTCTCAATTGAAATTTGACCACTAAGATTAAATGGTGACCTATATTCCATTTATCGTAACAAGAAGATCTTTATTGAGGCAGTGCAATAAATTATCTTTCTAATTCAAGTTAAAACAGTAAAATTTGTATAGTAATGTGGATGTTGAGTAATGTTATATATAATTGTAACATTATAAGCGGTATGTAATTATTTTAGAAAAAAATTGAATCTACTTTCATATAAATCTTATATATATTCATTTTTTTTTTAAACGAATATACATCGCTATAAGTTTTCAATTACAATTATTATTTCTCATATTGATTCGTCTGCTGAATGAGCTCATATTGATTCGTCTGCTGAAATGATAATTGATGAGGATGTTTGTCGTGGTGCGTCGGCTGAAATAGTAGAAGTTACTAAACGACGAACGTCGACTGAAATGATAATTGACGAGGGCGTTTGTCTTGGTGCGTTGGTTGAGACAATAGAAGTTAGTAACTGTCTGCTGATCTGAAGTGATAATTGACGAGGCCGTTTGTCTTGTTGTATTGGCTGAAAGAGTAGTTAGTAACCGTCTCCTGAAGTTATAGTTGACGAGATTCCCTCATATGTCTGGAATAATAAAAGTTATGTAGAAGAGTTCACATTTTCTTTAGAGAGTAATCTAATGATCATAATTTGAAGAGAAATGTTTTGCAACGGTCGGGCTAACAAACGTCTAACAAAAGCCCACCATTCAAAATAAGCCACGTAAGGAAAAATACAATAAAAAAATAGAGATGCTGGAAATCGATCGGATTGTTCCCAGCATTAAAAGTAACTTAACAATAATTAGACTACTTTTTGATGATAAATATATTAAAATAAAATAAAACACAATAAAAAATATAATAAAAAATAAAAACATAATAAAAAATACAATAAAAAAATAAAATAGAGATGAATTTTAAAAGCATTCGACCTTGAGCTGCAACCTGCCTACCAGACCCATTTCAGATTTAAGCCTCCGTGGGGCACACAGAAGATTACCGGAGCTCGTCGCAGCCCGCAGGTCCCAATGGGTGTGCAGTGTCGCCCACCGCTACTGGAGGCGACAGGCTGTTTTTAGTGAGGGGATCGGTCGATCGACCCCAAGAAATCTCATAAAAGAAATAGACTCTACCACACAGAAATAATTTTTCCCACCAAGACTTTTCATCTCTTTCCGTTTTCTTCGGAGCCCCTCTTCCGTCTCTTTGCACAAGCTCCTTTCATGAAATACATTTCAAAGTCTAAGTCAATGGCTTTTTTTTCTTTTCTAAAAAACAACAGAGTTGCTGTGAAACCCATAATTGCTGAGAAATCAACCCTATTGTTTGACTTGTTCTTGAAAAATAAAAGGGCTTCGATTTTTTTTTTTTTCTCTCTGCTTGTTCTTTGATACAATGTTGTGTGCTACAATTGGAATGGAAGTCCATTAAAACGGCTTAAACAAATATTCATCACAAAGAATTAGGGATTTGGGCAGTACCAAAAAAAATTATGAGAGAGAAAGGGGGATGCAAAGGGCATTTGGGGAGAGAATAAAGAAAAAAAGAAAAATGTTATTTTGTTTATCTATATTGATATTTTATGTATTTTGTTGTTTTTTTTTACTTAATAGTTAAGGAATTGATAATTAGTGTATTAATTTTTTTTTTATTTTTTAAAATATTTTAAAATGATAAAAAATAAATAAATAAAGGATAAAAAAATAAAAAAAGATTTTTGATCGTGCGGTATATTGCAGCGGACAAGGTGGCATTTCCCAAGAAAAAAAAAATGAGAGAGAGAGGGGGGGAAGAATATACTTTGCGCGGGGGAGGATTTAGTGGGTGCCTTCTTTTTCCTTGAAGTCTGGGGTGGTGAGGTACGGTGAAGATAAAATGGGCCGCACACGATGACACATGATATGTCCTAACTAGAGAGCTCTTATTTAGAGATAAGCAGTAGGATCGGTAGGAAGCTTTTCTCTAACCTGAAATATCCAAGTCAAATGGATATTAAGTTTTTGAATTAGATGAATTTGCTAAAGAGAAAAGGCCTCTTGGGCTAGAAATAATCTGGCTTCTTGTGATGGAGAGATCGGATGATTGTGAACGGCAATGATAGGAAGTAAGACAGTAAAAACTAACTGAAAAACTGGTTTGGACTAGTCCAAACCGGTCCTGTCTAGGACCGATCCTTTTTTAAAAATTGGCAAAATTCAATCCGGTCTCAATTTTACACTTAATGGGATTGGATCGGATCGATTCGCATATTTATATATTTTTAATTAATTTTAATATTATATATAATATTTTTTATATTATGTATCACTTTTATATACAATATATATTTATATAATTATAATTATATATAAAATAATATTATATTATAATCTACCACATAAAATTTTAATTTTAAATATATAAATTTATTTGATCATATATTTTCAATATAAAATATATAGTATATTAATTACATTTTTGGTCTAGTAAATTCTCAATATATTTCTTTTAATAAATATATTATTAATACTAATATACATTAGCATATTTAATTATATTTTATGACCTAATACTTTTTTCGTAAACTCTTATGACTTAATACTAAGAAAACCACTTTAAGTCTATATATAAATTACTACATAAATCATTACAGTATTAGTTATCCTAATAATATATCACTATATGATATTATTAATTATAGAGATATAGTAATACTAATACTTATTAGTATTAGTACTAGTACTATCATCAGATATGGTTATACTATTATTTATATTTATATTATTATATAGTTATACTAAATTAAAACCATCATAACAAATACTAATATATAGTTATGCTAATCACTATAAATAATATATATTTATGGTAATAATGAGACTTTATTTTCGAACTGCTTCTCTTAGGCTCCGGCGATGTAAGAAAGCAAAAAAAATATCGATCTCGTAGCCCCAAAGCAAGATTTGCCGAGAGAAGGGGGGTATTAGGATTCCTACCCTTTCTCTCTTCTTTGTCCCTTTTTCGATGGGTTAAGTGTTATGTTTTATTTGTTTTATGTTCAATTAAGAAGCATCAATTTTTTACAATTTTGGAGATTCCTACAATGGTGATCTCCCAAACTGCAGAAGATTTTGCCAAAAGTAAAGGCACGTGATCCACACGAGAGGATCATCATTTGTGCATTACCGCCACGCGCCACCACAACGATGGTTCTTCAACCGCCACGCGTGGCTTCTCTGAGATTAGCATCTCTGATAGATTCAGACTCGGTAGTCCAGTACTCTCGTAGGATGGCGCGTGTCCATCATGCGCCGTTACAGCCACTGCTTGGTGTTTCATTTTTTGTTTTCTATTGTGTTTTCGTTTTCTCTTTGTTTGTACGTTTGAGTTTGTTTGTTTGTTTTTACATTTGTGGTTTTATTTTAGTGTAATTTATTGTGTTGTTTGCATTAAGTAGTAATAAAAATGAATTGACTATTCCTTGTTAGTTTCGCTCCTCCTTGTAGAGGATGGGATATTTCGTCTTTCTCCTCCCTTTGGAGTATGGGATGTTTCGTCCCTCTTCTCCTTTAGAGAGCGGGGTTGTTTATCTTTTTTTTTTTTTTTTTTTTTTTGTTTTATAGAATGGTTTACTCTCAAACAAATCTAGACTTTGAAGGTTTTATCATTTGAGAGATTATAAAAGTTAATACAATGTCCATCAAAAAGAAATTTGTATATAGGGAAAGTCCAAAAAAATGTGTAGTTTAACTTGTAATCCATGTTTTCCTATATTTACCAGTCATAACTGTAACTTTGTATTTCATTAAATGAATGAAGTCTTTTCCTATATATATATATATATATATATATATATATATATGTGTGTGTGTGTGTATATAGTAATACTAATAGTTAATAGTTAATTTTATTGACAAATTCACACTTTATTATAATCAAAAAATCTGACCGAATTGGATCGGACTTGATAGTTTAAATGTATCAGTTTATGAGGGTAATTGGTCCGAGATCGATTCTTGAAAATGCAAAATCGGTATATACCGGTTTAGTTTCAAAATTTATCCAAAATTGGACCAAACTAAGTCAATTACACCCCTAATAGGATGTGAATGAGGAAGATCTCAGAGATAATGACCTAATTACTATTGCAGATGATGTCTTACCAATCCATCTTCAATTCTCGTTTCTGAAGGTTGAAATTGGACATCGAGCTGAAAATGTTTGGCATTGATGAATTGAGAATCTAAGATCCTAGAGTTTTTTTTTTATCATAGAGCCTATGAATGTGGAGGCAGCTATGGAAGGATCTTTGAAAGGTGGATTGAGGGGTCTGGAAGCTCAATGGAAGAAATTGAGGCATTCAAAAAAGGAGAAGTTAGTTCCTAATGTCAGGGAGGAGGTTGGGGATGTAGTTTTGGAGCAAGGAGAAAGAAGAGTTATAGGGATATTTGTATGGATAGATCGATTAGCAAGGAGATTATGTCCTCTACAATAGGAAAAATATGGCGTATCAGTAAGTTAGCTGAATTTTCGTGAGGTAGGTTCAACTAAATTCATAATTACCTTCAATTCGTCAGCTGATAAGTTCAGAGTGATGGGTGGACGACTCTGGTTATTTGATAACCTTTTGTTCATGCTTAAAACATTTTGATGTATTCTTTCAAACGAATGAATGGAGTTTTGATTCTAAACAATTCTAGATTCAAATCCATAATCTACCGATGGCTTATATGTTGAAAGAGAAAGGAAGGCTGATTGGTGAATCCTTAGGGCGATTGATTAGAGTTGATGTTCCTGAAGATGGTATAGGTTGGGGGAATTCTTGTGAATTACGACTGAAATTCCACTGAGAAGGCCGATGGTTAGAGGAAGGTGGATTACAGTGAATGGGCAGAATGTTTAGGCTACTCTCAAGAATGAGAAAATGTCGAGATTATGCTTTAACTGTGGATGGTTGATCCATGATGAGAATGGTTGTAGTAAAAGAATCTGTCAGTTGAAAGGTATCCCAGGAACAATTTGGCTTTTGGCTAAGAGCAGATGGGGTTGCTAAGCAACGCCACTATAAGGGAGGAAGTGGTTCTAGCAGAGGAGGTAAGAGTCCTTTTAGTACAAATGATGGGGAAATGAGTGCTTCGACTAAGGAAAACAAAAGTGAGTCTGAGAAAGTTAATGCAAAGAATAAGGGGGAGGAGGAGGTTAGTGGTGAGGAGAATATGGGGAAGGTGATCGTGGTGATAAAAGGGATGGAAATTGTAAAAGATTCTATAAAGGCTGGACATGGTGAGGAAGGGAAAGGGGAAGTAGTGAGGGACTTAGTGGTGAAGGACCCTAGGTTTGTTCTACATATCTCTTATAAACAAAATATGAGGGGACATCACAAGGAGTTAGGGGGGATAGTATGGTTGATAAATTTGTAGAGGGCATGAGCACTTAGAAGAGAAAAGCTAGAGAAGTCAATAAAACAACGTGCAGAGGGGTGGGTGCAGGGAGAAAAAGAAAGTGATTGAGAGGGAGGGGGATGTGGAGGGAAAGGTCGGTGATAATAAGAAGAAACTTGGGCTTGTTGATGATGAACTTTTATGGGTAGGATCTGCTAGGCAGCCCTACCAGGAGCAATGAAGGCCTTAAGTTGGAACTGTCAAGAGTTTGGCAACCCTCATACAGTTCAGGTCCTTTGCAAAATGGCAAAGGAGAAGTTGCCTGATTTTATTTTCATTATGGAAACAAAACTAAGATCTAAAAAGATTGAATTTGTGAAGAAGAAATTGGGATATAACTGAGAGGTTTAAGTGGAGGATTGGTGATGATGTGGAAGGATATGGAGAGGGTGGGGCTGTGGAATTATTCTCAATGACATATTAGTTTATATGAATATTTGAGGGGATGATAATAAGTGGCTATTGACTGGTTTTTATGGCCATACAGATTCTACAAAAAGGAAGGGTTCCTTAGAATTATTACAAGAATTGAAACCTGCTCCTGAGATATGATGGTGTGTGTTGGGAGACTTAAATAAAATTGTGTCTCAACAGAAAAAATTGGGGGGGGGGGGGGTATGTGTGTTGGGAGACTTCATATCTACCTTATTTGAAGGGGGTCTATGTGATATTGGCTGGAGAGGTATTAAGTATACATGGAGTAATGGCCATATAGATGATTCTTTTGTCTTTTGCAAAGGAAAGACTTGATCGAGCCACTACAAGTGATAGATGGAAACTTTGATTGCATGAGATTCTAACCATCTAACAATTTTGCTTACAGGTTTCAAAAAGGCTTATAATAACAATCATAGAAAGAAAATGTTTTGATATGAAATGTGCCGGGATAAGGAGAAAGAATGTGGTGAGACTATGAAAGGTGTGTGGAGGAGCATGGAGGAGGTGAATAGTTTGCACTCAATTTAGAAAAGTTTTGAGTTCATGTAGAATGGCTCTGAGTTCTTGGTCTTCTAGTAGAGTCACAAGAAGAGGGTCTGATATTAAGGCTCTTGCTGAGATGCTTAAGGAACTCAATGCTAAGGAGGGACCTGAGCATGCAGGTGAAATAAGGAGTATCAGTAGGAAGTTGGAGGATTTGCTAGAACAGGAAAATATCTTGTGGAACTTTGCTCACTAGTTGGCACTAGGGGAACGAAATACTAAATTCTTTCACTCTTGTGCAAATTAGAGGAAAAGAAAGAATGCCATCTCAGTAGTAGTTGATGTTTAGGGGGTCATTGCAAAGAAACAGGCAAATATTGAGAAGGCCTTTGGGTTTTATTTTTGATGAGGTTTATACTGCTAGTAGTCCCTTAAAAGCTGATATTGAGTTTTGCCTAGATGAGATTGAATCAAAAGTGTCCGGTGAAAAGAGAGAAGGGCTTGAGACAAGATTTAGGAGGGAGGAAGTAGTTCAAGCACTAAAATAGATGTCCCCTTAGAAATCCCCTGGGCCTGATGGCTTCGGGGTTGGTTTTCATCAAAGGCATTGGAGTTATGTGGGCATTGATGTTGAGGATGTTGTGTTTGAATTCTTGAATGGTGGCTTGATGATTGAAGACCTGAATCACACCCATATTGCATGAGTACCAAGGTAAATGAGCCTAGAAAAACCCTGGAATTTAGACCAATTAGTTTATGCAATGTCTTGTATAAACTAATTTCAAAAATTCTTGCTAATCGAATTAAGAAAGTGCTGCCTGCTACTATATCACAGAACCAGAGTGCTTTTATTTTTGATAGGCTCATATCTAATAATATAATAGTAGCTTTTTAGCAACTCCATTCCATGCAAACAAAACAGAAGGGGAAGATAGGCCATATGGCAATAAAGATCAATATGTCTAAGACATATGATCGTGTGGAATGACTATTCTTGCAAGCTATGCTAATCAGATCAAGTTTTGGTGAAAAAATAACTCGGTTGCTTATGGTTTGTGTTCAAACTATTAGTTACTTAGTGGTAATAAATGGGAAAGTTGGCCAGAAATTTTATCCATCAAGGGGGATAAGGTAGGGTGAACCCCTTTCACCCTACTTGTTTCTTATTTATGTAGAAGGTTTGGGCCAAATGTTTTTAAAAGCTGGAAGAGATGGATTGATAAGAGGAGTGGCAGTTGTGAGTGAAGGATCTCAGCTTAATCATTTACTTTTTTTAGATGATTGTGTGATTTTTGGGAAGTCTAACACTTCAGAATGGAGAACCATGTATTCTATTCTTGAAAACTATGAAAAAGCATCGGCACAAAAACTTAATAAGCAAAAAACCTCCATTTTCTTTTGTTCAAACACTTGAGAGAATGTAAGGGATGAGATCTTTAAGGAGGCAGGTTCTATAATTTGTGACAGAAATGAAAAATATTTGGGTTTGCTTGCCATGGTTGGGAGATCAAAGTATAATGGTTTGAGGGGTTTAAAGGATAGAGTATGGCATAAGCTTCAAAATTGAAAAAATGGATTTCTGTCAAAAGCTAGTAAAGAGGTGTTGATTAAGGCTGTTGTCACGGACTTAGAATTCCTTCACACGTCCCGTGCGGCCTTAGAAGGTTTTGTCCCCGACAAAACTCTCAAATAAGCCTTCTAAGTGACTCAAGACAAGAGGGAACAAATCTAGAGTGAGAAAGTAGAGAGAGAAGCTCTAGAGAACTTGTTACTCTTATTGCTTGGTGATTTACACAAATGAGGACTCACTCTATTTATAGAGACCTCTTGGTACAAAAAATGGCTAGGATTGTGACAAGTGACACAATCGTTGTGGTAGATCATTCTAGACTACTTCTAGAATTATCTATGAGGTTCTCTTAAGGGGTTCTACATTACTCTAAAGTTTCCTACAGCAAGCTATTCTTCAACAATCTATGAGATTCTAGAATAATCTACAAAAGCATCATCAGAGATCGAGAGGGTAGTAGAATTCTCTAGAAAAATCAAGGTAGTGACATTCTTCAAGCTTCACGACGTCCTCAACGCGATTTCTCCTCCTGGAATCTTCGAATTTGATCTTCAAACTGCGAGAGTGAATGCCTTGTTGGAGTTATACTTGAGGCAATCCCTTCCATTTGATCAAATATTCTTGGCGTGGCTTGTGACCTCTTCATTGTTGGATGTGGCTCAAGATTATCCTACAACTTACAAAAATGGTAAGTTATGCCCAATGGGCCCATTCGAGACTCTCCTCGTGTCGGACAACAACTCACTCACCAGTCATTGGAGACAAGTTATGAGGGGAAATGTCCAAAAACCTTCAAGGTTGCTAAATCTTGGAATGAAAGTTAGCTTGTAAGACCCTCTCTACTTAGACAAAGCAACAAGAAGATGAAGAAATGGCTGATCAGGAAAGGAGGCCCCTTGTGCAGATTTCTCGCATAGGTGATTTAGTGTTGGTAAAGATCTTGTCAACACTAAACACCTAGTTTACGAGAAATCTGCACAAGGGGTTTGTGTGGAGATATGATGGACCATTTCTTATCAAAAAAATTGGTTGCTTTGTCTACAAGCTAGACTTACTCTCCAAGTTTAAGCTTTCATTCGGTCTTTCATGTAAGCTGTTTGTAAGCCTTATAACTTGTGATGAAGAAGAGCCGACACGAGGAGTGAGTTTAAGCGTGCACCATTGGGCATAACTACCACTTTTGATAAAGAAGTAGAATAAATCTTGACAGATCGGGAGGTTGTAGGAGAATTGAGCCACATCCAAAAATATTTGATCAAGTGGAAGGGATTGCCCGTAAGTGAGACGACTTGGGAACCAAAGGAGTCATTGTGGAGTTTGAAGATCAAATTCGAAGGTTCCATGAAGACATCGCGTCGAGGACGTCGCGAAGCTAGGTGGGAAAGAATGTCACACCTGGATTTTTCTAGAGAATTCTACTGAATAGTCTCCTAGTCCTTTGTAGAACTTTCCTGTAAAGCGAGGGTCTCAATCACTGATGATGCTTTGTGGTAAGCCCCATTACTTAACCACATGCTTGAAGCATAGCTTGGCTGTCTCCTCAGCTGAGAATGTTCTTTACCCTTAAGATTGTGACATTTGTCACAATCCTAGCCATTCTTTGTACCAAGAGGTCCCTTCAGATTTGGGGAGAACCACTATGAAATCCATGTGTAACACTTTAAGCAAGGAGTGGGTAGTGGTTCCAACAAACTAGCAGGGTTTTGGTTCTCTACTTTGTCTTGTTGGCATACAAGACAAGTCTTCACAAAGAGTTCCATTTCGTCTCTCATCTGGGGCCAGTATTAAAAGGCTTCCGACAAAGCCCGAGTGCAACGTTGGCCAGGGTGTCCAACCCATAAGGAATCATGGCATTCCTTGATAAGGTTCCTCCATAGTTTTTCCATTTTTGAACATATAATCGCCGCTTGGTAGTATAAAGTAACCCATCTTCTATCCAAAATCTCTTAATTTTTCCCTCCTTAGTCAAATTCATCAAATTCTTGGCTAAAGGATCGTGCTTCAACCTTTCACGGATCAACTCTAGTGTCTCCCCTTGTACACTAGTGATGTGGACAAGCTCACCCTTCCTATTAAGGGCATCAGCAACGACGTTGGCCTTGCCAGGCTTGTACTCCAAGACGTAGTCGAATTCTGCCAAGAAGTCTTGCCACCTAGCTTGCTTTGGGCTCAGTTTCTTCTGACTTTGGAAGTAACTGGTGGCAATGTTATCGGTCTTGACTACGAAGCGGGAGCCAAGTAGATAGTATCGCCATACTCTAAGACAATGAATAATGGCTATCATCTCTTTCTCCTGCACCGTGTATCGTCTTTCAGTCTCGTCGAGTTTTTGGCTCTCATATACAATGGGGTATCCTTCTTGCATAAGAATTCCCCCGATGGCAAAATCTGAAGTATCTGAGTGCACCTCAAAAGGCTTGGTGCAATCCGGTAGGGCAAAGACCGGTTCCTCCACGATGGTAGTCTTCAAGTCATCAAAGGCTTCTTGACACCTTGATGGCCACTCCCATGTTCTTCATTTCTTGAGCAATTGATGAGAGGGGATGCCTTTGTAGAGTATCCCTTTATAAACCTTCTATAATAAATGACAAACCCAAGGAAAGATCGAAGCTCAGTAATCTTGGTAGGAGGATCCCACTTTTTGATGGCTTGCACTTTCCTCTCCTCCATACTGAGTTTTCCCCCTTGGATCTTATGGCCAAGGAAATGGACTTTATTTAATGCAAATGATCACTTCTCCTTCTTGATATAGAGTTGGTTTTCCCGTAAGACCTAGAAAACAACCCTTAAATGCTCCACATGCTCCTCGAGGGTAGAACTATAGATGACAATATCATCTAAATAGACCACCACAAGCTGATCAAGGTAGGGGTAGAAAATCTTGTTCATGAGGGTGCAGAAGGTGGCTGGAGCATTTGTGAGACCGAAAGGCATCACTAAGAACTCATATGCCCCATACCAAGTTACACAACTCGTCTTTGGCTCATCTCCTTCCGCAATCCTCACTTAATAATATCCCGACCTTAGATCTAGCTTAGAGAAGTACTTTGCATGACCCAGTTGATCAAACAAGTCAGCAATCAAAGGAATAGGGTACTTGTTCTTGATGGTTACCTTATTCAAAACTCGATAGTCGATGCATAACCACAAAGACCCAACATGTTTTTTTTGGAACAACATAGGTGCCCCATATGGTGCCTTGGAGGGTTGAATGAATCCAACATCAAGTAGCTCCTTAAGTTGCCTCCTTAGTTCTTCAAGCTCTGGAGGTGACATATGGTAAGGCACCTTAGCAGGTGGTTTGGCACCAGGTTCTAGCTCAATCATATGATCCATCTCTCTCCTAGGTGGTAGTTGCTTGGGAAACTCTGGTGGCATGACATCCTCATAGTCCTTGAGGACCTCTTGGATCTCCTTAGGTGGAGGGGAGGAAATCTTCACTTCACCTTCCTTCATAGTAGTCAAGTAAGATACCTCACATTTCTTCCAACCTTTCTTGAATTGCATGGCCAATAGGAGTTGAGTGGTGTTTGGCTTAGACATGGTGGCTATCATGCAAGGTTCACCTTCTAAGATGCATACCGAATTGTAGTGAGGAAAAGACACTACGTTGAACTGTCTCAAGAATTCCATCCTCAATACGACATTGAAATCGTCTATAGGGGCGACGGAGAAGTCCACATTTCCTTTCCAAGTGCCAAGTTGTAGCTCCACCCCATGAGCTACACTGTCAAGGGGTCTGGCCTTGGAATTTACTGTCTCCAACCATCCTTGACCCTTCTTGAGAGGAATCCCTAACCGTGCGGCCTCTTCCTTCTTGATGAAGTTATGGAAAGCCCCTGAGTCGACCATGGCATGAGTCTTCTTCCATTTGACAATCACCTCTACGAACATCAAAAACCCATCCTTGGTGATTGGCTTGGTGTTTACCTTGAGTGAGTTGAGAAATTACAAACACCCCATGTGCGACTTCTCTTGAACTTTCTTTTCCTCCAACATAGCATTGAGGGCTTTCCTCTTGGGACAATCTCTAGCCCAATGCAGTCCATCACAAAAGGAAACAAGCATCCTTTGGTTTCTTGTCTCTAAAGTACTCTTTCTTGCCTTCCTTTGATGTCGAAGACTTATCTCCCCACTCTTTGTGCTGTGGGGACTTGGACTCCTTTGCTCCCCTACCTTTGCCGTGGTTATCCTTCGAGGACTTGGCTTTGAAGAATTGTCACTCTTGTGGTACTTAAACTCTTCCAAGGTTTATGCCACTGTCAAGGCAGTAGAGATGTCGTTGACCCCACGACGCTTGAGCGCTTGAGCCACACACGACTTGAGTCCGTCAATGAAGTTGAAGAGAAGATCTTTTTCACTCATGTTTGTAATTTGAAGCATGAGAGCAGAGAACTCCTCAACATAGTCACAGATAGAAGAAGTGTGCTTCAACTCCTTCATTCTCTTCCGCGCATCGAGGGCCACATTCTCGGGATAGAATTATCTTTTGAGTTCACGCTTGAACTCCTCCCAAGAGTTGATGGTGCAAGTACATTTCTCTATCTCACTATGCTTACAACGCCACCAAGTACCAACAAGATTAGTAAGGTAGAGAAAGGCAGTACGTACCTTGACATGTTCATCTTGCATGTTCAAAACTTCAAAGTAGCGCTCCATGTGCCACATGTAGTTGTCTAGTTCTTTGGCATCCCGCTTGCCATCGAACTCTTTTGGTTTGGGGGTATCCACCCGTGGTGTCGCCACCATTCCAACTCCAATGGTGCCCCTATTGGCCACCGCTCGCTTGCAGAAAGCCCAATCTGCCTTGGTCTCCTCCAGACCGATGCGGTATTCCTCCATTTACTCCTGGAGTCTTATTAACTCCCCCAAGACTCGGCCTTGGAAGGCAACATTCACAACACATTGTGCCTCGATGGTGGGATTGATGACGCTCAGAATGGACTCCTTGAGCAATTCGGATTGGCCCTCCAATCCTAACTCCTCCAAACTTTGCTCCACGATATCAAGTCGGTCCTTGACATCTGCTACCGCCACCTCCATCATTGTCACAGTGTTGTCAAGGGTGCTCACCTCCCTGTGAAACTGATCACATTCCTCAATCTTGGCCAATGTCTTGGCCATGGCCTTCTCAATGCCATCAAGACGAGACTCCATAGATGAGGTTGGCTCCTTCGACCTCTTGCTCTTTCGGGTCTCGTGGTGCTCCACAATGATCTCACTTGGATTTGCATCCATCACCCCAAACTCGATGTTCTGATACCAACTGTCATGGACTTAAAATTCCTTCACACGTCCCGTGGCCTTAGGAGGTTTTCTCCCAGACAAAACTCTCAAGTAAGCCTTCTAAGTGACTCAAGACAAGAGGGAACAAATCTAGAGTGAGAAAGGAGAGAGGGAAGCTCTAAAGAACTTGTTACTCTTATTGCTTGGTGATTTACACAAACGAGGACTCCCTCTATTTATAGGGACCTCTTAGTACAAAGAATGGCTATAATTGTGACAAGTGTCACAATCTTAAGGGTAAAGAACATTTTAGACTATTTCTAGAATTATCTATAAAGTTCTCCTAAGGGGTTCTACATCACTCTAGAGTTCTCTACACAACTCTACAGCAATGTACAAGATTCTAGAATAATCTACAAAAGACTAAGAGATTCTAGAGGGTAGTAGAATTCTCTAAAAAAATTCAGGTGGTGACACTGTGCTTCAATCCATCCCTAGTTTGAGTGTATTCAAATTGCCTCAAAGACTGTGCCAGGAAATTGAGCAATTATCTTCAAAATTTTGGTGGTCTCAATACAAGAAAGATTATGGGATACATTGGAGGAAATGGTCTAGGCTGGGGCAAAGCAAGAACTGTGGGGGGCTGGGTTTTAGGTAACTAGAAGACTTCAATATTGGCTATGTTAGCCAAGCAAGGCTGGAGGCTATTGAAAGACCCTTCAGCTTTGGTTGTAAATATATTTAAATAGAAGTATTACAGAAATTCATCAATTCTTTATGCACCTCTAGGTAAATCTCCATCTTTTATTTGGAGGAGTGCATGGTCTGCCTTGGGAGTAATAAGGAGAGGTATGAGGTGGAGGGTAGGGAATTGGGAAGAGACTAGAATTTGGGATCAAAAGTGGTTGCCAAAACTTGGTTCTGGTTGTGTTCAGTCTCGGATAAAAATTCTACAAGCCAATGCTCGAGTATGTGAGCTACTTCAAGAGGAAGGAAAATGATGGAAGGAGGAATTAGTGAGGCACATTTTTTTATGAAAAAGATGTTGAGTTAATCATATCTCTACCATTAAGTCCCAAATATTCAGAAGACAGACTTATATGGGATCAACTAAGAATGGTAGGTATTCTGTTAGGAATGCCTATCATTTGGAGCAGAAAATCAAAAGACAAGAGAGTGGGGAACCATATGATATTCTGCCCACAAAATAAAATTTATGCAAAAGAAGAGTAATGGTGAATGCCAAGTTTCCTATCTACTTGGAAAATGATGAGTCAGTAATGCACTCTATATGGTGGTGCCCTGCAATCTCTAATGTTTGGCTGAGCATGGTAGTCCTGTCCAAAATGGAGAAAAGGGATAGAAAGTTTTGTACAACTTTGGGAATAAATGTATAGTAAACTTACAGATGACAATATAGAAAAGTGTCCATGATAATGAGAAACATATGACATTGAAGAAAAAAATTTGTTTTTGAGAAAAAAATTTGTTGATCTTGAGAGAGTTGTACAGGTGGCTCTTGCAAGATATGAAGACTTTAAAATGGCTTCAGGAGGGAAATGAGGAGGTGGGGGCTCAAACTTTGGGATTTACTAGTAGAGGGAGTGTAATGGGATGGAAGAAGCCAGTGGGATTGATTAGGGGTGGGCAAAATTTTCTGACTTTTGATTTTCGACTGACTTCCGCTCTAATTCTGACTCCGATCGGAGTCGGAAGTCGGAATTTGGAATCGAAAATGGAGTTCAGTTGGGTTCTAATTTCCAACTCCGAACTCCGACTATTTACAGTTTATATATTATATATTGTAGTATAAACAAAGGGACTCAAGTGGCCTAATGGTTTTGGCATATTTTATATCCTTTGATCGATCCCAAGTTCGAGTCTCACAAGTCCCATTTTACTCTTGCATTTTTGTGTTTAAACGCCCTTAAATGATGTCGTTTAATTATGGTATAAAATCATCTTTTTCAGTCGTAAACCCTAACTCCTTCCTCTCTTCTTAGAATGGGACTTAACTCTTCTATTTCCCCGCAGCGAATCCAGCAGCACTCATCTCCTAACTCCTCTCTTCTCTCTTCCCCCTAGCGACTCCAGCCAATAGCTAAGAAATTATCGTGATGAAAGGCTCATTGTCGAAACTCCTTTGCTATGGATTCCGAAATGCAAGGGGTCAAAAGGCTCACCGATGAGTACGCAAAGCCAGGTGAGGTGGGGTTCAATTGTGAAATGGACTAGAGAAGGGAGAACTAGGGTCAAACCTGGGAAGATTAATAGGTCTTCAAATGTCATTGATTCGCAACTTTCGCAGTAATGGTAAGCCTTCACTATGAGGCTCAAATGGTTTATTTCTAGGGTTTTTAATTTCTATGTTGATTGCGGCTCAAATATGTCTTTGTTGCCATCTTTGTTTACTTAGTTGATTTAGATTATTAGGGTTTTTATTTTGAACAACAAATTTCGACTAATTTCGATCAGAGTTCGGAATTCCGAGCTCTGATTGGAGTCGAACTCCGACTCCATTTTGGAGTTGGAGTCGGAAGTCGATTTCAACTCCAACACCGTCAGAGTCGGAGCACAGCCCTAGGATTGATACTTCAAAGAAAGTTTTGATGCTGCTATCAATGTCACTTCTCAGAGATTTAGGATTGGTGTGATTATAAGGAATCGACAAGGAGAGTTTTTTGTAGCTAAGTGTGCTGTGAAAAAGCGAAAAGTTGTGCTTTTACTACAGAATGTTATGCATTGTGGGAAGCAATGACTTTATGTGAAGATTTGAGGCTAGGGGATGTGGTTTTTGAAGGGGATGCAAAAGGGTGATTAATGTTTTCAAGGCTGGGGAGCAAAATGATTCTAGCTTTGGCCCTTTGGTGGAAAGCTTGCAGCAAAAATTAAACTCATTCTTTAAGTGGAAGTTGTCCTTTATTCACCGAGAGGGCAATGAGGTGGCGCATCAACTGGCTAAAATGGCTTTGCACTGTGAGAATGAAATGTATTGGGTAGATGAGGGTCCTAAAGCTATTGTTAATTAGTTGACTATTGATAAAATGTACTCAATTTTGATACACGTTAAATATGAATACAATGAGGTTTTTTTTTAAAAAAAAAAAAAAAGGAACAAGGGACGGTTGCTCATGCACTTCCTCCAATCCTTACAATTGTACCGTTGGGACCCGTATTGGAATGGAAAAGAATGTTAGTATTTGGTTGAGTAAGGATACACTTATCATTGGTTTAATGTATTCATTTTTTATTATTATTTTTTAAATATTTTTGTAACATCCTTAATCATTAAAAAAACTTCTTAAAAAAATGACAATTTCAAGAATGAAGTAAATCAAGGCCCTTTGGTCTATTTGGTTTTCCTTTTCCCTAGACCCTTTGGTCTGACAAAATCTAGAATGAAGTAAATCAAGACAGTTAAGGAAACAACGTATCTGTTTGTTCCTTTCCATGTATACAAGTGCAACTGTTTATTGAAAGTAATACGTTATAAATTACATGTTCATCCAACACCAAACTGAGGCTACCAACTTTTGAACCTTCTTTTCTAATAAAAAAACAATAATCCATCGAAATGTTAACGATAGTGCCAACCAACATACGCGTATAAGGATATTATGTGTGTAACATGACTCCTAACACAACGGAAACAGACTGGAGTATGCACAAAAGAAAACTAGCATAATTAAACAGGAATATCACGAATAAGCAAAACTCTTCAGGTCTCGTTGCAAATGGAGTTCAAAAAGAATAGGTAATTCTGGAATCACGAATCTATGAAGCTCAAACTTACAAACACAAAAAAAAAAATGCAAAAGGTACTCCTCCAAACCTAATCCAGAGGCAAGTATAGGCGGAGCTCATCTGCTGGCGGCTGCTGTCCTGTGGTGGCTGGTGGTGTCGCCACCATATTGTTTTGAGAAGGGAAAATATTCCCTACATAAATTAATTATCTTCTTCCCTTTTGTCAATCTTTAAAAGGGGATACATACATACATATATATATATATTATTATATGGCTGGTGGCTTAGAATTTTATATGGTAGTTGTGGCAACTCGTTCCTTGTGGTCACCAAAGATACGTTTCCGGAAGTCTGAGACCATTAGAGGAAGGCCTTTGCGAAGTTCCACCTTTGGTTCCCAACCAAGTAACTGTTTAGCCTTTGTAATATCAGGTTTCCTCTTGTGGGGGTCATCCTCTGTGTTTGGCCTGTACTCTATCTTTGCATCTGGGTCAATTGTTTCCTGGACCAACTGCTCCAACAATAAGCAGTAGAGCTCAATGCATCAATGTATTTATTTCTTATTCAATGGCTAATGCATGCTCACAAGCGAGTTAAATTAGGCTCTGTTTGGATATACAGACTGTTTCATCTCATCTTATCATTAAAATTTTTCCAAATTTCCATATAAAATATAATAAACCATTCAACTTTTAATTTTTAGCTAAAACTATATCATTTCACTATCTAAGCAGGACCTAAACCTCTATCAAAAGCAAGTTTTACATCTACAACTGCATCCCCGGTTATACATTTTCAAGCAGAATCAATGCCCTTCGTATTATTGTTCATCACTCCTAATTACATACCGATCAGGAAAAGAAAAGAACTGGTCATTTCCAGATTTCATTCAAGCACCCCTTTAAATCAATTTCCATTCATTTTTCTCTTTCTTTCCTGAAGCACTGAAGCTATCTCAACACAGATCAACTTTGAGAAAATGCTTGATTAAGTTAATGCTCGTGCATTGGATTGATTTTGTCATTGATTTAACTTTGGTGTTAAGCTAACACCAAAGTTAGAAACTGGACCACTTTGTTCTCTCTTGATGTAGACATTCAATAAATAAAAATGCAACACAGATTAATTCTTCCCTAACAGAAAAGGCATGAAACAAGAAACTCGAATCATACATGGATATTATCAGGAAGAGCAATAAAAACTTACACGAGCAAGTTCAAGCATGGTGAATTCACCCGGATTTCCGAGATTGAAAGGTCCAACATGTTCTCCTTCCATTAGTCGGATCAGACCCTCCACCTGCAGGGGCACACATCAAATCATACCATTTTTATTATCCTGAGCAGCGGTTACTAAACTGAAATTGCAATTTAACCATACCAAGCACCCTAAAAGAGAAAACCAAATACAAAATAGAAATCTTATTATTAACCCTAAGGGATTGGTCTAAGTGGTGAAGGTTTTGGTCTTGGGATCTCACTCCCTTCAAAGTCTAAGATTTTACACCTCATGGGTGCAAACAATCCTTCGGGACCACCTCCCCTAATGAAATGCCAATAATTTAACTAGTTCTGTGTATGGAAACTTTCGAAGAATGAGGTGCACGGGACTGAAGTTTACTTCGTAGAGTGGGTCCGAAAGGCCCTACCTTAGAGAGGTTTCCAAACATTAAAAAAAAAAATTTATTAAAAATATCAACATTTGTTTTACAACAAAAATGGTTTCTTTCACACCAATCCCTGTCACAGAGGGCGGGCCTAGAATGGGATACACCTGAGAGAGTGCTGTAAACCATTATTGGTATGAAATAGGACCTACCCCTTTCCCTGTTGCAAAGAAAAGCCTATCCCAGATTTGTTATTAAAGTAACAAAATAAGCATTCTAGACTTCTAGTCAATGGAAAGCAGCGCTACCACAGATAGCCAACCACCGTAGAAGCCAACTCTTTTCTTTCTTTTCTTTTTCTTTTTTTTTTTTTAATTTTTTTTTTTTTTTTTTTTTTTTTAGGTCCCTAGAAGCCAACTCCTTTACCACGATTTAACGCTATATAGCGTAATGTATGACCTTTCGTATGAGCAATTAAATGTTGACAGAAACATAGGGACCTTTCTTCTGTTTATTACTACTCCCTTTGTTCGTATGACTTGGCATTCTAGACCATGTTTCGTATCCCGATGGGGAATTTACACGAAAAGCATATTAGAAGCAACTTGGAATAGAGAATGGAGAAAAAGCGAGCAATGAATTTCTTATCCCGGTACCACCAAACACAGAACAAACACAACCACCCCCTTTTCAGGGCAAAACAAACACACAATTTCAAACATGGTGAATAAACAAAGATTGTTTTAACGAACCAGGTCAGATACATATTGGAAACTCCTTGTTTGATTCCCATCGCCATAAACAGTCAAAGGCTCCTTCCTCAATGCCTATACAATCAACAGCTAAAACATCACTAACACAGACTAATGAAGACAAAACAGCTAGCTACCTCATATTAATTCCCATTAAAACAAAAACAAAAACCACCAGAACCATGAAAGATTCCGTGACCTACCTGTGCAACAAAATTGCTAACAACACGACCATCATCAAGGCACATTCTAGGTCCATAAGTGTTAAATATTCTCGCAATCCTCACCTGCAAATACGATGCTCTCACGGAATTTCTCAAAATTACCAATAGAATAGCGCTTCGTATAATCAAGAAGTGAGTAAATACGGCACGGCGTAACAATTTTGAAAAATAGATAAAATTTATTATTAAAAAATTAATTTTTTTTTCTCTGTTCTTTTCAAAAATTGCGCGCGCTTACCTACTTTGACAATTTCAAATATTATTTTTTCAGAAAAATTATATACAAGGAGAGAGTGGGTACTGACCTCGACATTTGCACCTCTATGGTAGTCCATGGTCAACGTTTCAGCCGTACGCTTTCCCTCATCGTAACAACTTCTAACACCTGTCGCAACATTCAGATTCCCCCAACGAAATTTTCATCAGATATTTATACGTATGATGTATATAATTTTACTGTATGTATATAAAGCTGAAATCCAAAGGCTTCCTTCAGGATACAGTTATGCCCTCCAACTCTACCGACTTTCACTGCTATAACCCATCGATAAGAAAAATCAAATACAAGATGCAATGTAAACCGTTGGATCAGAAAATCCGGAAATCACGGATTACTGTTTTGAAGTCACGAAGGTTACATTCGAATAGCAAAAATTATTGAAAAAGGTTGAAAATAATTGTCAATAATAATAAATAATAATAATAATAAATTATTATAAAAAAATAGATAATAAATAATAATAAATTATTTTGAAAAAGTATTTATTATTTAAATTTAAATCTTATTTGTTTTTAAAAATGAAATAAGATAAAAATAAATAAAATATTATTTAAAAAAATTTAATATTAATTTTATATAAAAATTTTAAAAATATTATTAAAATTTTAAAAAAAAATTAAATTTTTTATTATATTTTATATAAAAATTTAAAAAAATATAATAATAAATTTGAGATATATATTTTTTTTTTTTTCTCATCTCAAAATAAATGAGGTCTTTTCCACCAACAATGCCACGTGGCCCAGACTTACCAAACATTTCAAACAACGACAACTGGATTCTACCCCGAATCCCGATTCCTTGGTCCAAGCGCAAATTAACCAAAACCTCAAAAACAATGCTAAAGTGCACCATCTCGCCATACCCGAAACGCCGCACGCCGGAATATCTCGAATTCGCTGGGTCGTTTAAATCCAGTTGTCGCCGGCGAACTAAAAAATGAGAAAGAAATATGGAAGTATGAACGCACCGATGGGATTGACGTTTCCCCAGTAAGTTTCGACCTGAGGGTGTTGCAGAGGATCTCCATATACCTCACTGGTACTCGTTAGCAAAAAACGCGCGCCGACCCTCTTAGCCAGGCCCAGCATGTTCAGAGTTCCCACCACATTGGTCTTGTGAAATCCCACGAAAACGACGATTAAGGATACACAGAAGACAAAGAAACTAACAGTAATAGTACGAGATAGCGTTTATCAGACTCGTTTAATTCAATGGAAAAGGATATGATAGTCTTGACGGGGTTGAACTTGTAGTGGACGGGGGAGGCGGGGCAGGCGAGATGGTAGATCTGGTCGACTTCCAGCAACAGAGGTTCGACGACGTCGTGTCTAATGAGTTCGAACCTGGGGTTCCCGAAGTGATGTATCAAGTTCTCTTTCCTCCCGGTGAAGAAATTGTCGACGACGATCACACTGTCCCCTCGTTCCATCAAACGGTCCACCAGGTGGGAACCGACAAACCCAGCCCCACCCGTAACCACAATCCGGAGCCCCTTTCGTTTCAGCCCCAGCGGGAGCTTCCCGACGGAATTGTGCATACGTAAGGCGGAGCGGCGCTCGTATATGGCCGGTTTGAGATGGGGCAGTCGGTTCGGATCCGAGTCGAAGTGCGTTTGGGGGATCGGAACGTATCCGTTTCCGTACGGTACGCGGGATGATGATGAGGAGGAGGAGGGTGGGAATGTGAAAAAGAGTGTCGCTATAGCAATGCCGACGAGGACGAAGACGAGACGTTGCTCCCGGAGCATGTACCGAATCAGGCGCGTCACGGCGAGCCATGGCTTCCGTGGCTTCGGCGAGTACATGTCCGGCAAGGTTTGGCTCTCGTGCCCTCTGAAAATCAACTCTGAAGCCATCTTCTTCTTCTTCTTCTTCTTCCTCTATAAGGAGAGTGGCTCACGAGTTAATTTGCCAGGAGAAAAAAGACGTCGTCGCTCCGGCGGGTGTGATATTTTCAGGGGATCAGGAGCTGTGGGTGAGGTTTTGGTATTTAAGCTGTGGGGAGAATGCTAAGGAGTCGAGTCGAGTCACGGAACCTAAGCCTCAAGCCTCATGTTGTCATTAGGTTTATAAGCTAAGACTCATATTGTCATTAATTTTCAAATTAATCTCATCATTAGTTTACATAGATAAAGCAATTGTATTCGTGTTTATCAAATCTCAGTAAGTGTTTACGTTTTTATGGAAAACTGTAAGTTATTTTAAACTCTGATGATTGAAATATTTTAATATATTTTAATTAATATATATATATATATCAGATATGTTAAACAAATAATAATAAAATTAATGACAAATAGAAATCTAAATTATTACATTTTTTAAATTTTCAAAATAATAAGTTGGGTTTAAGATATTGAGCTATGGGGTCAAAATGACAGGTAGATAAGTTTATTTGCATGAGTAGATAAGTTTTTATAAATAAGGTTCGTCATGATCTTTTAACTATCATATTTCCATTATTTTTTGGTGTTAAATTAACTAATTCTTAGATAAATAAATAAAATATAATTATAATTTTATAATTATTTGATGTTATAATTTATAGAGTTTTCCTTTTACAAAAACACAATAAATTTGAGGAAGGTTCAAATCATGTGCCCAAATAGATATATTATTTATGAAGTACGTTGACAGTGGTTTCTAATAGAGCACCCAATGTAAATAAATAGAAAAAACATAAAATCTCATAGTTATCATTTTATTGGTAATGTGGATGTTGAAAATTGTAACGTTCCAATCTTGCAGGAATCAGAGAGTTACTTCTTATTATAAAACTAACATTTCAACATCCAAAATTTAATACTCCAAATTTCAAAATATCAAATAAAACTTGGTTCCAAAATCACTTTCTTCAGTATCATCAATTCTAAAAATATTACGTCATGAGAATATAATAATATTTCCTTACTAAATCTTGTCAATACTCATATAAACTCTCTATGTTCAATTTATCATTCTTAAATCTTCTTACCCAAAACTTCATAATTTGATCCTCCGCTGAAATATCAAAATTCATCTGAAAATTATTCAGAGATAAGGGGTGAGTTTAACCATAACTCAGTAAGCACAAAACACATACTAGCGTGCAAACATAAGTATTTACCAAATTCAGAATGCAGAATAAAATATTTATTATTTTCAGAAAAGCAAAAACAAATAATGTCATCAAAAATTAGAGCGAAAGTTTAATATAAACAGGAACAGAAAATCCCTTTAGCATAACATAACTGAAACATCTTATTAGAACAGAAATACCATGTTTAACCCTCGTGGTAGGATTGTGCAAACCCCAGCGGCCAACCGAGCAGAAACAGAATGTGAATCTTCCCCTTATTATATTCGGAGTCCAAGTGTGCATACAGGAAAGACAACGCAGAAAACCACTTTGCAACCAAAGTGGGTGCACCGGAAATAGAATAGTTGGTACCAACCCAGAACAAAACAAAGCGGAACAGAATCAGAATGTCATGTCAGAGGTTTCAGAAATCATATCATATCATATCAGAATACAGAAATTTTCTAAAACAGAACAGAATCAGATCAAAAATACCATTTATGCAGAAACTTTCATATTCTCTCTTTTTCAGTTCAAAAAACAAAATGTAATAAAATTAGCTCATGTCTACACTAGGTTATGCTAGAAACATTTTATTTTTATAAAGAATTTTATGCATATGTGAAACAAATCATTGAGGTGATTTCAAAACTTCTTTTTGTAACTAAAACATGCATATTTTTCAAAATAACTTCAGCTCATAATTTTAATGCAAAGTCTAGTATAGGAACCCCACTTACCTGGCCGTCTTAGCTTTTTCAGAAATTTTCCACAATAATGTTGAACGAAACATTAATCGATACTTATAAAATAATTACGTAATTTCCATAAATCTCAACATAGTCACATACTCGAAAATAAAAACTTGAGATATAAAATCCAACGTCTTTCTTTAACATCTAAACATCCTCAAACCTTGAAATCAACTCTCCCAAAATACTCTAAATACTCTGAATAAATCAAATTCTCCCAACACCCTAAAATATTATAAATTCTCCAAATCCTCACTTAATGATCATTTAACCCAAATTTTCCAACCCAAACCAAGTCTCCTTTAGAAAAACACAAATTCAACCCACTAAAGTATTGCAACATCTAAGATCCGAAGCAAAATGATTTTTAATCCAAATCCAAAATAATTTAGAAAGCAAACCTGGAAAAATTTAAAATGCAAGGCTAAAATAAATTAGATCTTGAACCCAAAGTAATTTGGAAACCGAGTCCGACCCAAAAACATTGGATAACCTGACCCAAAATAAAATAGAACCAAGTCTAACCCAAAGATGTAATGCTTTCAAATAACTCAACAAAAGACTCACAAATAAAAAGCAATTGAGTAAAGTTCAAGTCCACTGAAATATAAAAACACATGCTTTATTTTAAGAATAAAGAGGGCAAAGTTGCAAACTCGGATCTATCTTCCTAATAAGAAACTTTACGTAACTTTGGCAAAAACGAAAGTTGGCAGGCAGAAATACAAACATAGTACAGCATTCAAATACGCGAGTTACGGAGGCTCACTGAGAGAAGTCTGTGAACTGGCAGAGTCACGGGCGGAGCTGGGCGGATGACTGAGAGAGAGAGAGAGAGATGAGACACATAGGGAGTATACCGAGAGAGAGCAAAACGAAGAGGAAGAAACCAAATGCCACGGCTTACCAAGAAAGGACAACGGCGAAGACTGGGCTAGTAAAGTTGGCAGTTTCTATGGCTACCTTGGTGGTTTTCCGGCGTGAAGGAGTGCTGAAAATAGGGAAACGTGACGTCACATTCTTCCCTTGACCATGCTCTGTTTCGGGTTGTTTAAAACAGGGGCATAAGAGTTGGGGCGGTGGATCATGGTGCAGCGATGGGACCATCGAGCGAGCAGATGGGAGGCTTCACACTGTGGTTGGCTATTTTCAAGGTGTTTCCTACGCGAGGCAAAGCCTTGGGAGGTGATTGGCAGTGCATGGTGCTGCAGGGGTGGCTGGCTAACTCGGTTGTTGCTTGACGTGCAGGGGTGTTTTCATGAGTTCAGAATAAGGGCTGACGTCCTAGTGGTTTTCGGTGGTTGGCTACTATGAAGGAGCAAGTCGGGTGGTGGCGGTGACTATCGACTGGTGGCCTACGAGTTGGTTGGGCACCGATAGGGATGGTTGCTGCTTGAACGTGGGGCTAAGTTTTTGGAATGCTATGTACAAAGAGGGAGGCTGCGGCTTGAGGTTTTTTTTGCATAGATATATAGGGTCAAACGTTTGAAAACCTAAAAGGAAAACCAAAAAAGAAATTGTAAGGGAGGAAAAACAAGCGAAATAAAAGGAAACAAAATTCTAAAGATGATACAAGAAAATAAAAAGAAATGGCAACGTATACTAATAATGGACAATTGCCGAGAAAATTGTGGAGATTGGAAGAATGAAAGTTTAGACTAAACTTGTAAAGGAATTAAGACTCAAGAGTCCATTTAATATAAATAAATAAATAAACATTTAAAAACAAAAGGCAAAACAAATGCTAAAATTCTGAAAATAGTATCGTCAAAGTCAAAGTCAAAGTCAAAGTCAAATAAATAAATAAATAAATTTTTGAATATACAAAAAGGATTTTCCCTCAAAATAAATATATAAATAAATAAGACATATTAAAATCTAGAGTGGTGCTGGAACCAAGTGTTAAAAAATCCACCTTCAATAATGGAGTTTCTAAACTTGTATTACACGTATTATATGGTCTGAAATCTGTGGGATTGAATACGTATGATCATAAGAAAAATATTAAAAACATGACCAAATTAGAAAGTAGAAAAAGATGTATATTATATATATATATATATATATATATATATATATATATAAATGAATCATCATCAAGGATTTAGTCTTAGATTGCGTTGAATGGTTAAAAGTTATCGGCGTTGCAAATTGAGATAAGTGGAAGTTGATGTATTCATGTATCTCCCCAATTGAACAAGTCTTAGGCTAGTTTGCATTGTAAGATGAGTGTATCTTATTTTAATTTATCTTAAATTTATTATTATATTTTTAAAATTTTTTATATAAAATATAATAAACAATTTAATTTTTTCAAATCTTAATTAAATTTTTTTAAAATTTAAAATAATAATAATATTAAAAAAATAATTTTTCAATAATATTTTATTTAACTTTTAAAACTAATCTCAATTCATCTTATCTCTAAATCTAAATAAGGCAAAAAGAAGTTTTATCAATATATTTCGAAATTGAGAAGAAATGAAAGATTTGTGAATAATATTAAAAAGATTTGTAAATAATAATAAAATAATTTGAAGATTTTTTTATTAAATTTTGAAAATGAGGGAGAAAATTTTTAAATAATATTATTATATATTTTGACTAAAAATTTGATAAAGTTATAAATTAGATTAAAAAACAATTGAAATTTGAAAATTGAAGAATGTTTGCTTAAGTGATGTTTGGAAAAGAAATAAGATGAAATATTTTAAAATTTTGAGATAAGATAAAATCATCTTTATTTCTAAATAATTTTTGGCACAAAAACATTAAACAAAAATAAACTTACAAATTAACATAAATTATAAAATTCTTTTATCTTAAAATATATTTATTATATCACATAAAATTATATTAATTCGTAAAATTATTTTATAGGCTTAATTAATAATTGTAGCAATTTTCCTTTTTCTTGGAGCTTTTTGTACTCTTCGTCGTTGACTTCCGCCTTGTTTCGTCGTAATTAAAGGGATCGAACGGCTAGGAGGTTCCGAGGTGGTACAGTCGGAAGAATTGCGTAATCAAGAAAATAAAATAAATAAATAAAGTGAAGACTTATGTAATTTAGCCTTTTTGAAAAAAATAAAAAATCTAGTGATTAAAAACTCATTAGGCCCAGTTTATATTTGAAAACGAGACGAGTTTGTTTCAACTCATCTTAAAATTATTATTACATTTTTTCATATTTTCATATAAAATATAAATTTTAATACAATTTTTTCAAATTCCAATACACTTTTTTCAATTTTTAAATAAGTTTTTTCAAATTATAAAATAATAATAATATTAAAAAAATAAATTTAACTCAACTCATCTCTTCTTATCTCCGAATCCAAACAAAGCTTATCGTGTGCTTTACTCTCTTTCATTTTTTTTTCCCAAAATGATTGTACTAAATTTACAAATCTTATGAATACACAAATTATTTTTTAAAAATTTAAACATTCAATTTGGTTAAGTGATAGTATGCGTACCATACTTAGGAGTGTCAAAATGTGTCAACGGGTCGTGTTCATATTGTGTTAGGACATACACATTACACTTAAAGGGTCAACACGAATACGACCCATTAATAATTTTGTGCCAAAACCTCCAACCCTAACACAATCCGTTAAGATAACGGGTTGATGCGATACGACTCGATAAGATCATTTGTACTATATGACACAACACAACATAATCTGTTCCAATCCGCAAATCTGTTAGTAACTCGTTTGAATTTAACTTAATTGATTTTATACAAATATTAAAATTTAAATAATAGCTACAAAACATATAAAATTAATTACAAATTACAATCTTAAATTTAAAATCTAATAAGTAGTACATTACAAAATATGATAAATACACAAATATGATCCATACATTGTAAAACATTAAAATTACATCCCAAACATAATAAATAACAACGAGTTAAATCGTTAATTACTCTTTAAAAATGGTTTAAATAGGATATGTAAGTGCTTAAGGGTATAAAAGCAATTTTAAATTATGATTTTTTAAAAGTTAGATCAAGGATATAAAGGTAAATTGAAGTTTTAACAGGTTAACCTGTTAATGACTCTTTAAAAAGTCGTTTCTTAACAGGTTAACTTGTTTTGACTCAAAATCCGATAAGGTTAAATCCCAATCTATTTTTTATCGTATTGTATTCGTTTTGAGTTAACGGATCATGTCACATATTGTCACCCTTAATCATACTCTTAACTTACCATGGTAAGATTGAGAGACTGAGATTTGGCCAATGTTTGTCACATCTGATCTTTTAGAACTAATCCCTATCATTTATATCGACATAAGAAGAAATGCAACGTTTTATAGTATTTAAGGAAAAAAAATTAATATTATGGAAAGTGGTGATAACAAATAAAATTATATGATTCAATTTTAAGGGGGTGGCGTAATGGTTTTGGGGCAAATTGTATAAACCAAATGAATTGTGTTTGAACTTATACATTTATACTCTTTGGACCGTCGGTTAAGAAAAAATTTGTCTTGAATTATCTGATATATATATATATATATATATATATAAGGCTATCAAAATTAATTGGAAAATAAAAACACCAGTCCGGACTGGTTGATCCGATTTGGGTTTGGACCAGCCCACTCCGAAATCAGTTTCTTTATGTGAAAAACCAGTAAAATTCGATCTGATAAAGGTTTTACGTTTCTAGGGAAAACCAGTCCGCACATTTATATATTTTAAATTAATTTTTATAATTTAGAATTATATATAAAATAGTGTTATATTATAATTTATAATATAAAATTTATAACTAAGTCTTTAATTTAGTGGGATAACTTATTCGATTTGGTCTGATTTTGAATATATTTTGGGACAAATTGACACTAATGAACAATTGACACTTTATTAAAACCAAACCAAACCATTTCAAAACTAGTAAAATCCAAAGTATCAGATTAGGAGAGTAATCGATGTGAAATCGATTCTTAAAAATAAAAAACTAATGTATACTGATTCTTGTCCAAAATTGGAACTATTGACGCTGTAAAAATCGATCAACAGGCCAGGCTGAGAGAAAAAATCATTCACAGCCCACTGAGGCAGTTTGGGCTTCATCCGGTGTTGTTTAGGCCCCCGATGGTATCCCAATGCGGCTGTACAACAATAGTGCGTACATTGATAGCAGATAAAATAAAACTAATGTATACCGATTCTTATCCAAAATTGGACCTATTGGCGCTGTAAAAATCGGTCAACAAGCCGGGCCGAGAGAAAGAGTCATTCACAGCCCACTGAGGCAATTTGGGCTTCATCTGGTGTCGTTTGGGGCTCCCGACAGTGTCCTAATGCGGCTGTACAGCGATGGTGCATACATTAATAGCAGATAAAATAAATATAGAATGAACACACGACTTACATGATCCGGCATAATGCTTACGTCCACAGGCGTTTGTGAGGAGGATCCACTATAATAAATATTTTACAGTTTCTTGTATCTCATTGTACAATGAAAAATATAAACATTTGTGAATAAAGTTTCACTAGTTGAAGCTCCTGAATGCCTCTCGAGAAGGAGAAGAACACTGAATGAGAGGAGCCAAGTTGGAGGAGAGAGTGCCATTCTAGTCATCTGGAGGTCTTTTTATAGACCATTGGGTTGCGTGTGTCAGACCCTCCATGCCGAACATCCTTTCTTCCATGCCTTTCACCCTGCACCTCTTTAATTCCAGCCACCCTATGCCTGCACCTATTCTCATGTCTTATAGTGTCACAATAAAAGTGGTTGAGGACCACATGTACTTTTCTCCCTTTACAGTATCCCACATTCTTAAAGGTCACCTATCATCATGGACATTGATAATCTTAAAAATAAAAACATGCAACAAATAATTATCAAAAAAATGTTATAATGTGCTGGTATTTCAAAAAATTTCAATGGTGTAGAGTGCGAGATCAGGGCTGGGTTAATGTGAGAGCTAGGCTCAACCGCGTATGGTGGGTGCGCGAAGCGCAAACGTGGTAGGAGATGAACTCGACCGCGAACATGAGAGCGTGGAGCTCAATGGTGGCAGGAGATGGACTCAACTACGTACGTGGGAGCACAAAGCTCAAGCGTGGCAAGAGATGGGCTCAACCGCGAATGTAAGAGTGTGGAACTCAAGAGTGGCAGGAGATGGGCTCGACCACGTACATGGGAGTGCAGAGCTCAAGCGCAGCGAAAGATGGGCTTGACCACAATGTGGGAGGGTAGAGCTCAAAGTTGATGAAAGATTGGCTCGATCACGTATGTGGGAGCGTGGCTTAGTCCCCATAGCAAGCCGAGGGACTCAGCTTTTTGGATGGGGGGTCTGCAAGTCGAGGGACTTGGCCTTACCCCATAACAAGTCGAGAGATTCGATTTCGAGTCGCGAGGGTTTACCCAAGGCTTGGACTGAAATCTGGCCTTAAAGCTATGAGTCGTTTGGCGATGCGTGGGTTTACTAAGGTCTAGGGCCACCACGACCTTGACCCTATGAGTCGTTGGCAATGAAGTGGCAATGCGGGGGGTCTAATAAGTGTTTCGGGCAAGTGCTCGATCCTTGACCCCGAGAGTTGTTGGCACTTCGCTGATGATGTGGAAGTTTGGTAAGTGCTCGACCCTTGAGTCATTGGTGCAGACTAGTGTCATAGCCTTGACTCTGTCAGTCATTGGCGATACGGTGGCGGTGCAGGGGTTTACTAGGTTGCATGGACTAGTGTTCGGGCCTTGACCCCATGAGTCATTAGCTATCCAATGGTGATGCTAGGGTTTACTAGGTTGAACGGACTAGTGTACAGGCCTTGACACTACGAGTTGTTGGCGATCCAATGGTGATGCGGGGGTTACTAGGTTGCGTGAACTAGTGTCCAGGCCTTGACCCCATGAGTCGTTGGCAATCCGATAGCGATGCAGGGTTTTACTAGGTTGCACGGACTAGTGTCCAAGCCTTGACCCTGCCAGTTGTTGGTAATCCGATGGCGATGACAGGGTTTACTAGGTTGTGTGGACTAGTGTCGAGCCTTGATCCCGTGAGTCGTTGGCAATCCAATGGCGATGTGGGGGTTTACTAGGTTGCACGGACTAGTGTCTGGGTCTTGACACTACGAGTTGTTGGCGATCCTATGGCGATGCAGGGGTTTACTGAGGTTTGAGGTTGTCGTCGGGCCTTGACCCCGCGATGAGTTGATGGAGATGCTTGTCTAGACCATGCGATTGGCGTTCTATGCTATAGAAGATAATTTCATTAGCAGAAAATGAATTCACACACTATGTCCGAGTCCGCATATGCTGATCCGAGTCGAGTGTGTGGCTAGTTGAAGTCCATGCATACATAGTCAAAGTGTAAAACTTGTCAAAACCGAGTCCATTGTGTTGCCGAGTTCAAGCTCCTATGATCTTGAGGTAGTGAGTAACCTGTCCAAAGAACAAAGGTTGGGGGCTTCGAGCCCATACACCTCCATGTCACTCATGGTTCCTGGGTCCGAGTTGTGAGTGTCACTCGAGAGCATGAGAAGGCGAATCCTAAGCTTCGCGTGTGAAGTGGTTCTTAGCCCAGTGCATGAGTGGAGTCGTGAGTGTGGTGAGGAGTCCACGTGTGGAGTCCTGAGTGGGTGAGGAGTCCGTGTGTAGGGTTCTCGAGTGGCATGTCTGTGTGCAGGGTCCATGCCAGTTGGCGAGCCAAGTGCCTGGGTCCGTGTGGGAGGTGGTTCCCAAACAGATGGTGAGGAACTATAACGAGGTGGTTCCAGTCCTGCGTGGCAACTCGCGGGAGTGAGTCCTGAATATTGAAGGGTCTCGAGCATGGGAAACTTCAAGCTGGGGAGGTGTTACCCGAGCCCGAGCCATGCAAGTGTGGAGTGCATGTCCCATCTGAGAGAGTGTGGTTGGCTCGGGAGCCCTGGGTAAACCCTCGCATGCTTTGGGGAGGAACTCAGAAGTTGGTTTCGCGCCAAGGAATAACTCCTACCAACAGAAATTGCCAGGGGCTTGCCTGGTGGTTGCTAGCAACTTTCCTTCCTCCCAAGCCGCAATGTGGCCCTCCCGAAGGAGTTTCAGTCAAGTCACATATGGTGAAAATGACTGGTTACCGCTGCCCAACAAACGTGGCGGTTGACGTAGGGACGACAAACACTTCCAGCAACCCTCCTGGTGCTTGCAGGTGGTCCACCCGTGCAGTGGAGTGGCTAGGCTGCGCACCCTTGCTATCCGGAGGGACGTGAGAGTGGCCGTGATGCACCCAGTGACGTTATCGGCCAATGACAGTCCCGTTAAGGATAGACGACCCTAGCGACCCTGTAATGGGCGCTGAAATCTATCCTCCCGCCCAAACGATTTGAGGCTGTGTGGGAGTTTAAACGCTTGTTTGGGTTGGAGACGTAAGACACTATTCAGGGGGTTGATCGCCAGTAGCTCAACAAGACTTAGTCCCACAACCACAAGGTGCCATCGTAGCTGTGCATGGTTGTGGGGGTACTATGCATGCATGCACAATACGTGCATGCATGGCACTATGCCCTTAAGTGCACAGTGCCCAGCAGTTTACTGGTCCCTTTTTTTGTGCTATTATGTACAAAAGTTACGTGATCGGGAGTTAAATGTTCGAGTGACTAAAAACATGATAAAATGATTGGGGGTCTTTGGTTTACATGCTTGGGAGTGTGGGTGAGGCCGAGTGAAAGAAGTACGATGAAATTACCTTTGCCAAGGAAAAGGGCGAGAAGTTCGACAGCTGTCTCGCTTGGGCGAGAACTTTTCTTGTCTTTGCCCATTTTTATAATTATAAAAATTAATGAGAATTGAAAATACTCATTCGGGAATGTGCTATTTGCATGTCTAGTGGCCTATTCAGTGTGTCAAAAAATTGTCCTTCTCTCATCTCTAGCTTAGAAAGTGTTCAGATCCCACAAATAGCGTCATTATTGACACTGTAAAAATCGATCAACAGGCCGGGGTGAGAGAAATAGTCATTCCCGACCGACGATGAGATTTGGGCTTCGTTCGGTGTCATTTGGGGGCCCCGTTGATGTCTTGGTGCGACTGTACAACGATGGTGCGTACATTGATAGCAAATCAAATAAATAGAGAATGGACACGCAATTTTATGTAGTTCGGCATAATGTCTACATCCACGGGCATTTTGTGAGGAGGATCCACTATAATAAATGTTTTATAATCTCTCATATCTCACTGTACAAGAAAAAAATATAAACATCTGTGAATAAAATTCCACTGGTTAGAGCTCCCAAATGCCTCTCGAGAAAGAGAAAAAAATTGAAGGAAATAAGCCGAGTTGGAGGAGAGAGTGTCGTTCTAGTCATCTGGAGGCCTTTTATAGACCCTTGGATTACATGTATCAAACTCTCCACGCCGAACATCCTTTCTTCCATGCCTTTGACCCTGCATCTCTTTTAATTCCTGCCACCCTATGCTTGCACCTATTTTCATGTCTTGTAGTCATGTGCATACACCCCTTTTAATGTCTTGTAGTGTCACAATAAAAGTGGTTGAGGATCACATGTACTTTTCTCCCTTCACAGGACCAAATTGGATCAATTACACTTCCAAATGTATATTTAAGAAAAACTCATTGTCAAGAGTCTGTATACTCTTAAGGTCAATCCAAAACTTACAACCGCAAAGATAAATTTGAACCTACTTAGTGCATTCGTCAAGAACATACACAATCACTTCTCATTTTCTAGGCATGCCTTCAATGGCTCCATATATTCATGTGTTGTGTATAAAAACATTGATCTACACGTTGAAAATAAGTGGATCTAGAGAAAGCAAAATATTTCATAAAAGGACAAACCATCACAAGGTTTCTCCAACAAAACAAGGATACATAATAATATTTTGGTAGTTGAGGATACATACTAAGTTAGTATGTAGCCGTAGATTCCAACAAAAATTATGTATAATCATTTTTGTATATTATTTGTGCACTTCATTGATGTAATTAGTTATGTCACTTTTTTTAATATAAAATATTTGTTTTGGTCAATCACATCAGTGGAGTACATAAAAAATACACAAAAATAATTATATCTACCATAACTCAAAAACAAAATTAGCTTGTAACCAATGAAAGGTCATGTCTATTGATGGAAGCAATTGAATTCATATTTAAGGTGTGATACTGTGGTGTAGCTTAAAAGGGAAGATAAAGAGTAGAGAAGGTTGGTTTGTAATTCACCAATAGATTATTTTTTCATTATGCCTAATATAGGTAAGGTTAGCAAGGGAATAGTCTTTGGCAATTTGTTTTAAATGAATATAAGCATTCATAATGAAACTAATAGGTTTATAAAGAAAATTGCAAAGAAAGTAAAAGTAAATAGTAATTAGAAAATTACTTTTTTTTTTCTATCATTTTCCCTTCAATATACATAATCAACAAAAAAAATAATAGTAATGGATTTAAAATTGGTAGTAAAAGCAAGGAAAGAACTTTGCAAGTTGGTAGAGTGAAGGGGCTTCCACATTTTTTAGACCTGAATAAGAGATAATCGCATGAAGCTCTTTCTCTACCTACAACATGTATTTAGACCTAACACACATGTATGGTATTAATTATATAACGATAATTAGAAATCTATATTTGATCAGAGATAGAGATATTTAGAAATCACATTGTATCAACACTACAATAAACTAACCTTTTTTCCCACGAATTATTTTCCCACGATATGAGCTCATAGAAAATACTTCTTATTGTGACAAATTTCTTCCATAGAAAAAGTATTTAGTTTTTCCACGACTTCACATCTCACGATTTCAAAATCGTGGGTAAAATCACTATTTGCGGCAACATGAAGTCGTCGCAAATACAATTAATCTTTTCGCATGAGATACGTTAGACGACAAATGAAAAAGTCGTATGTGAAACTTACTTTTTTCGGCGATGTCTTTTCACGGCAAATAAGTATTCTGCATTAATTAACCCCTCACTTTATTTTAATTTCTAAAAATATTATAATTATAAAAAAATCATTTTATTGAAATAATCTTATTTCGTTAAGAATATTATGTAATATTCATTATTTTAAGTTATGTTAAAAACTCTATTTAGTTATTTCTTTTTAAAATAATTTACAAATTTTATCACTTATTTAATGATAAAAGATTACTACTTTTAAGACTAAACTTAATTTTGTATGATATTGTATTTATATTTTAAATTACTTATATTGTATTTATGTGTGTGGTATGCATTAAGAGACTTATTAATTTAATGAAGTAATGTTGAAGGTTGAGTCATGTGGAGTTGTGAAGGAAGCTTATTAATCTTTATGTATCGTCGTTGTATTGGAATGTGGTTGTTGTGAGGTGGTAGTACAGGAGTAAATTCTAAGTGCATGATTATGTATAAGTTGGGCTAAGTTTATAATTGAATTGTATTGACATGCTTGAGGTGTTGGAGAGGGTGTGTCTTGTAGTGTTGAGATTGAATGATGGAGTTTTGGTGAGCTTAAAAGGTCTGATGAAGATTACTATGTTTATGTTCAAATCATAAAGATTACTATTCCTTATTCCCTTTATTTTCAAATCATTTAATCCCTATTCCCTTTATCTTTTTTAGATTATTATGTTTATGTGATTAAATGCATAGAATGTGCGTGGAAGCTTGAAGCAACATTGTATGGTTGAATAGTGGCTGGATAGATTTTGCACATTGAATGTATTATGTGACTGAAGCTTATAAAGTTAGTGCAAATCATTTGATATGTAAGATAATTAATATCTATAGAATTATATATATTTAATATGTTGGTTATGATGAACTAAGAAGAAGTTATATGTTGGGTGTGTATTGAATGGGAGTTGTTATTGAAATATAATGTTAGCACTAAATATCACTAAGTATACTGTGATGTGATTGTGTTAGTTGAATTAACAAGTTTATGCTTATAAGAAACCAATCACTCAATATGTGGATTATAATGTCGTTGAAAATGTTAAGTTTTGCATACCTATATGTATAATTAGTGAGATAAATGTTAGTTTTTCTTGTTACATTATTTACACACTTTAAATATGATAACAAGAGATGTCATTTGAAACTCAATTATTAATTCGAAATTAAAAGAGCAGCTAGATGAGTTATGTTTAAACAATGTTATGTTGTCTTCTATATTTTATTTATTTTATATTTCTTTCTCTTTATTTTCCCTCTTGTGAACTGCATACTTATTGTTTGTGATGGTTAGTAATTTAGTTGAATATTGATTAGTAAGTGTGAGGCAATATCAATTTTTATTTTTATTTTTATTTTTTTACAATTTTTTTTCTGAATTCTTTAACTATTAGCCACGAATACATCTCGCGGGAAATATATATATAGTCAAACAAAGTCTTCCCACCAAATATTTTGGTGGGTAATACTAATATTCACAATTATCTCTCGTAGTAATTTATGGTAATTCTTGCCAAAGATCTTCATGGATATTTTAAAACCCACAAATCAAGTTCGTGGCAAATAGTACTAAATTCTACAAGATTTAGGATTATTTGCCACAAGTATTTCTTTTTTTCCCACAAATAGTCTTGTGGGAAGAACTAACTTTTTCCTCACAAGTTTAAGCCTTCATGAAAAAAAATAATTTATCCTTCCAATTTTATTCCACAAACGTCCCACAATACGATTTCGTGGAAAAAAGTTATTTTCCACGAAAACCATATTTTTACCCACCATAATTTCTTGGGAAAACCATCATTTCTTGTAGGGTGCAATGTGCACGAATAACGTAGATCTTAATATATTTAAATTAACAGAATTTAAATGTCTTGCCCATGTCTTTTCAAATTATTTAAGATATTTAGATCAACTATAGAAGTCGTGGGGCAAAGAAAACCTTGTCTATTTCTTCATTAGCAATGTTATTATAATCAATTCTACTAATCATTGTTTAAGAAAGTCCAACCAGAAAGAAGCTCATAGCCATGGAGTATTTTCTTGTTCAGGTTAGCTGGTGATGAAAACCGTCCACCGTTCCAAAAAGAGTAGATTTGAAGTATGAAAAATTATACTCATCATCACATATCCACACACCTATTTTATTTATTTATTTATTTTTCATAGATATATAGTACAGGGATGACGAATAGAAAAATTAAACTATTTCTCTCCTAATGATCAATGTAGAGATAGGCAAGAGGATCATAGTATTTATGATTTAAACCAAAGCTAGAGGTTTTCACATCTATTAGCACCAAACCAAACAACATATTTCGAGGGTGTGGATTTTTAGATGTTTGTGTTACTTTTTCTCATTAATGTATTAAGAATAAGTTAGAAATATTATATCAAAGTACACAACGGAAGCGATATTATTTCGTCGAAAATATCTTAGATCTAGTGTAGTTGTTCTACAAATTCTCTGGTGTCGTTGTTCGTCTAAAATCATCTCGACAATGGTGGAGTGTTCTACATGGTAATACCAGAGCATCACTCACAAATTCTATAGCCTAAATGCTAGGAATAGAGAGAATACTTTTGAGAGAGAGCATTAGTGATTTCGACACATCGTGCTTATCCAAATGGGGAGAAGCTATATAAATGGTCTCTCTAAATGTAACCTCTAGTCCGCCATTAAGGACCAATTATCAAGGCTCATGAAGTGGCTTAATAGCCACTTCATAACCTCCAAGGGAGGTGAAGGGGTGCCCACTATGGGTGACCCTTTCTTACATCTTCCACTCACACATAGTGGGCAAAATCCTAAGTCTACATCTCTCAATACATTCTTAATCTTGTTCATATTGGCAAATAGGCTGTGCGACCATCGAGCATACCTGTAAAAGAAAAATGGGAGCACTGTATTAAATCTCTCTGAGAGAAGACAAGCATAGCAACATCTCTAAAAAGTATCTCGTTATTCCCTGACTCATTTGGTCACATCAGACTAAATATCTCTAATCTCTCTTGAGTTTAAATAACTCAAAGCAATGTTAATCTCTATATAGCATGATGTACTCACAGCTATATTGTAACTTCCAAGAAGCAACATAAGTTGTCGGCAATAAGTACACACCAATATCAAGGTGTTATCACATAGTCTTCCCTTCACCCTTATGTCATTTAGTTTCAGTCCAGTCATTTTTCCAACAATGTCTCTTTAGACCGCATCATTCATGACCATAATTAACAGCCAAAGTAGCAGACACTAAAATATCAACCTCGTGATATAGTCAAAGGTCTCCTAAGGGCATAAATAAACTAAGGTCATCAATATGACCAACAAGACTCATATGGTGAGACAGCAGGAATTCATTCACTCACCTATACTGTTGGTCGCAGAAGCACATGTAGTATGGAATACATACTACGGTGGAGTTCTCTTTTCAAGTAAATAGCGTATATCTATTCTCAATATACTATACAGATCTTAGTCTAGTCGTTATCTTAGCACCTAATCCGAGTTCCTCCATTTGCTCGCTATTCGAAGTGCCAAAGAAGATCTCGCATCTAGCTAAACCACAGGCTACATGGATTGTGGGTAACCATGCACGGTCTTTTTAAATATGATGGATCTCATCTTAACTCCCACTAAGGCGACATATGTTTTGTGTCTTACAACTTATCCCTCTTTGAACAAGTACTCAATAACACATTGTCTCATCTTTGCTCACTACTCATTCATAGTGCCAAAGGCGATCGCTCGTGTGAGTGAGCCGATCTAAGCTTATCAACATACATTTTTCACCATAACTATCAAATCTATAATGACTACGTGTGCTTCTCGAAAGATGCTTTCAGTATTGCTACACAATCATAAAACATATCAGTAATATGTGCACGACGAGCAAAAACTATTATTAAGAAAAATCACATGGTCAATTAAAAAATAATCAAACCACAACTCTCAAGTGGTGTATGACCATTTCTCTCCATGCGCAATTTCATGTGTAGTAACCTTCTAACAACATTCTTCTACCAAGAGACTTTACTTTGATATAAAAGTTATTTGCAGAACCGTGAAGTCAACGATGACTCATCACGAATCTCATTTAAAGTCAAGCTCAACCTTAGATTCTAGTCAACAAATTCAATTGTGATTTTGAAAAATCTACAAAGCAACCAAAAAAATCATTAAGCAAACTCAATTTGTGACTTCAGGATTTCATATGAGTCTCTTGTACTCAACAAAAGCATGTGAGATAATCACCATTTATTTTTTTTAAAGGTAAAGTGATTAGGGCCTTTGCCCTTATAGACAATCACAATAATCTAGTCATTAATATTAACGATAATCGCATCATAAACTCATTTTATCAAGTAAGTCATATCTACCTTTTAGTAAAATTTCAACCTCTAACTCCCATGAGCAAACTATAATAGAAACATCAAATAGTATTGGCAAAAACTAGATTCTTTGGTATTTTCCATCTCATTTATTGTCTACTAATTTTGAACAAGAGCTCATAGAAATTGTTTTCTTATACACAGTCTCATAAGACGTAAAGTCTTTAGCTACTTTTCACAAATCCATGTCCATCACTTCATAGTATGGAATTAGGCAAAAATTAATCATCTAAGATAACATGATCGTTAATTTCTCAAGAAGACATTTTCCTAAAAAATGCCAATAGCATTCAAAGAACCCAATCATATTCAGTAAGTTGTTATTAAAAGCGACTAGATACATTAGGTATCTTTGAATAGATAATCGGTTTAGGCCGCAAGAAAACAGTACTAGCAACACTCATTCACTTTTTGTACTAAAATAGTACAAAGAACAATTATGTGCTCAAAGTATTTTGTACCTAACCTTTACAAAAACTAACCATCTAATTCATCTATGAGAATTAGTTATTTAACTCCTTCATGAAAAAGTTTCAACAAATTTACAATCAATGATTATCTAGTGCAACTCAATTAGTGTCAAAGATGGATCTATACCCTTATCAACTTTACTTTTTTTGTATCAATCAGATCAACAACCTAGGTTAGATCATATAAGTGAAGTGAATCTAAAATTTTACGTTTAGATTTCAACTATGTGAATTCAGTACTTTTAGAAGAGTTATATTTCCAATATTTTCTTCTAATCTCTAAATGATTAAATTTACTTATATATACCTATCACGCAATTTATGAGGGTTTCTAAAAATTCTGGGAGTCACTATTACTAGTGGTACACCACACTCATAGGTATACTCACACTAGTTGAATTACTCTCACTATTTCTGGCGATCTTTAAAAAAAATTAAAAGTATTAAAGTAATGTGGAATGAAACGTAATAAAACGTTCTTTCTAAAAAATAATGTGTTTACAAAATCCACAATTCCCCACCCTCGCTGAAAATACAAGTATTTTTCTTGATTCAACCAAAAAATATTCAAGCTTAAATCCTCTAGATTTTTAATAGAATTCACGTTTGTACAAAATAGTCATTTAACCTTTCTCAAAGGCGAATGAACTCAAAGTAAGGACGACAGAATTGAATTAAAACAGCAACTCTATATTACATCAACCCAAGTGTGATGTAATAACTGTTTTGTACTATAATTCAATTACAATTCCTTTTTCAGCAAGTTATTAAAATGTGAGATTATTAACTCATACAATTGCATTTAAAAAATATTTTAACTAAAGAAATATATATTTTCTTTGAAAAAATTGGAATTTTATAATGAAACAATATTTTTGTCAGCTCATGCCCTTAATGTACATGTTTAAGAATTTTCACATAAAAAATACTCATATTGTCTTTTCTCTTTAACTGTTCTAAATAATGGAGAGAGATCACATTAGCGATAAAACTTTAATTTCTCAAGCTTCACACCCATCATCCTACGCCTATGCCTCAACGGCACATCTTAGAATATCATCTCTTCACTTGAGAATTAATATCACTGAGTCAAAGAGTGACCATTCAATATCAAACCTCTAGAAATTATAACTAACACCACTATTTTCAATGAGTTTTAAATCAAATTAGGTCTTAGACTTCTCTAATATCGCATTAAAAGTGCTAATAAAAACATCATTTTATGCAACAAATGCAATATGTAATGTTTTAGCTACTAAGTAGCAATATATCCTTATTTCTTGCATACTCAATGTCTTTCATATTCTTCAATCCACTATAGGAGAGAAAAGAAAAAACTTTGTGAAAAATTATATTAGCCTAAAACCTATTTTGCATCAGTGCAACCACGAGCAAGAGTTTTAGGCTTAATTAAGTTGTACCTAATTATTCAGACTTTTTGCTACATTTACCATGCAGAACTTCAAGGTGCTTGGTATTACTCTCAAGAGTTGCTCAAAAAATCCATATATTTGTAAAAACCTATTTATTCTTGCTATATACAAATAAACTCGAGCAAGATTACCAGTGCTAATACTACACAGAGGTACACTGATAAAATTATTAAAAATGATTGTGCCAATTAAGAATGCCCTCAACACTCAGACACATTCAGATTTTAACGTCCCTACTTGCCCAACATACTAGCAAGTTTTAAAGAGTATACTTATTTGTGAATTAATTACTTCAAGATTATAATACTCAGTTTCAAATATAGGAGTAATTAATCTTTGTGTTACAAAACAATACGTAACTTTTGTTACCCAAAAGATTCTTAATGACAAAATGATGGTTTAGCTCTATTTAATGGTTAATCCTATCAAATTCTACGAAAAATTGTAGTGCAAGTATCCCACGCGCACTTTCAATTTTCCTCTAGAACTTTTGGATGTCTCATAATCTTGATGATCTAAGATTACTCATAATAATCTTCACTTGTTCCCAACTATTGCCCATGGAAGAGATTAATGCGACATTTAAGTTGCATACATAATCGCTAAGCTTTATTCTTAGTTATCTCATAGTTACTAAACTATGCGCTTCTAATTTCACACACATCTAAGAAATTTGCCATGTTAATCTAAGTCAGAACAAAAATAAATAATACATGTTGCAAGATCAAAAATTCACTAAGCTTCCTTATCATCTCTTACGCCTCAATGCCTAATTATTAATTTTTAACTTAATTTTTGGGCAAATTTATATCGTATAGGAGATTAATTCCAAATCAATCTCAACCATACTCCCACTCGAATAAGTAATCTACCGAGTTATTCCATGCAAAAATAATTTCTTCCTAGATCAAAAAAATCAATTTAAGCCAATCATAAACATAAGTAATCAAACTCAAGTTACTTTAATTCTCTACTTTATCACATCTAAACAAATATTTTAAAGACTAATTCTTAAACCTAGTCTAAAAAATACAAGTGATAAACTAAGCTCATGCTTTGACATGTAAACATAATACATGTACAAAAAAATGATCATCACATTTCACTCAAACAATTATTATTCACAAATAATAATAACGTAGGGCAATTTATAGAATAAAATAAAATGCCTAAGAAATGTGATAAAATTTCTTATCATAATATCGTGGCATGCATGTTTTGAATAATCATAGTCAAATACAAATAATATTTCACAAATATTCAAGTGCCATAACAATATATTGATAAAATCAACAAACACACCAATAAGAAGTTATGGCTCTAACTCAATGGTTGATGATATAGCTCTTGTATGTGAGGTCCGAGGTTAAAACCACTTCCCAAGTTTTTTTTTTTTTTTTAATTCTGATGTAGAGCATAGCCACTATGCCGCACCCTCTTGGGTGCCCAACTACAAAGAAGGCTCACAAATGTACAATGGCCTCCTTTTAGAAACATTTGGCTCTTTTTTTTTTTTTTTCTAAATTGGGCTTTTGTTTTTTAAAAAACAAAAATAAATTTGGATATAGCTTGGATGTGTGCCTAGCACACTGGGCTAGATTATAAATAATAAAAAAACTTAAATGGGCCATAGCCCATTTGAATCCACACCGAGCCTTTCGATTTTCAAAAAAAAACTTGAAACTTTCTAGCCCAAGAAAAAAGGCATTTGCACAAAAAGAAGGAATTGTTTTAGGCCAAAATTGATTTAAAAATAGACCCCACTAGTCTTACAACCCATAGTCCATATTCATAAAGCCAATTTTAGCCTAGCCCGTATGTTTCTAACCCAAATAAACCACAAAGGCACAATGTTCATCTTCAACGTCTTATAGCCAATGATTACATGCAATGATTTAAACACAAGTCTTCTTCTTCCACCCTATTGGTTACAGCCACAGTGCTTGTAACGGATGTCATTACCACTTTCGCATCTAACCGTCACCTTTCAAGCTTCACCACCACAGCTCCCATCAGCGACAAAGGAATCAACGGAGGCGCTGCCCCACCTTGGACAGTAGGCAGCTAGTGTTGCACCATGGCAGCAATTCTGGGTTGCTGCTACTGCACATGTTGACTGGGCAGCATGCTTTCTTCTGCTGCTGCAAGCAGCTCTAGGAGCGACTACCCAAATGTTGCGTGCAACGCACTGTGCAGTGCAGCATCCACCTGGTGCCCTAAAGCTTCCCTGCTTGTTGAACGATCTCTTGGAAATGCAATGCACTACACGCAATGGTTGGTACTGTACGCAACTGATAACTTCTTTTCCAGCAGTGCACATTATGCACCACCACCCTGGTTCGTGTAGGGTCGTTGGCTATGCTGCTTTCATGCATAGCACTGCTTATGACAGTGATAGTTATAGCATTAACCTCGTTGGGGAGACGCATGTTAGGGACCTTTGTCTAGTCCCAAGCACCAAAGGGGCCTTCATTGCCTTGTTGCGCCTCAAGATGATCGAATAAGCTCATTTGCTTGGTGATGATTCTCGTGCATCAACAATAGGGACATGGATGATGTGATGTTATAGTGTTTAAGGAAAAATGGTGAGTTCATCTTGGCAATGGTACGGTCAAGTATGAGTAGAATGATGCACCGTAATGGAGTCTAGGACAGGATTAGGCGCCTTTTGCAATTAGATTTAGGGTTTGGAAGACAAGTGTTTAGTCTAGGGTTGAAGTGGGCAAAAATGCTAGGGTTTGGGAATGGGGATTTCAGCCAAAGGTAATGGAGGTAATTCGACTAGGGTTTGGTTGTAAGATACTCTCATTGATTGATTGGAGATTGAGGGATTGGTGGGATATGTGCTGGCCGAATATGGATAGAGTGAGGGATTGATTGGTTTGACTTGGTTGATTGAGATTTGATTAAATCAATTAGTGGTTAATTGATCAATCAATCAATGGAGGAAAAGATATGGATATGTAATGTGGCAAAGTAGGGTTTCGACTATAGTCAATGTGGCTATGGCTGAATGGGCTTTTTATGGAAGGTGGTATCTTGTTTTGACTTGGAAATATATGGAATGAAGGGAATGTATGTGGCCGGCTATGGAGATCCTCGAAGTGGTCGACTAAGGTCTTTTATGGAAGGTAGGAAATTGATTTGGATAAGAGAAAATATGGTAAGATGGTGAGAATTGAATGGCCGGCCAAGGGGTCAATGGAGGGGGCATGCATGGCAATGTAGGGCTAAATATGGTAAGTGATGGGCTAGTGTTCGCTGAGTGATGTGTTTGGCTTGAGGGAAATTTCAAGAATCTTCAAAAAAATTCAAGAAAATTGATGAACAACAAGAACAAGTGAAGAACTCGCCAACCATAAAGTACACCAATGGTGGTTCGGCCTTCACACTCCAACCAAGGATCAACAACACTTCAATTGATCCAACACAACACCAATGATGTAATAACTTGATGAACCCGAAATTCACAAGTTGTGTGAATTTTAAAATCCTTATGAGCACACAATCACTCACTCACTCATACTTACACCAACAATGAATAAACCTCAAACTTTATTGAAAATCAAAACATAAAAAAAAAAAAGATAGATGGAACCACATCGATTCACAAATTGCACGATGTGTTCATTTTCAAGGGGATTCACGAATTGCACCCCAAGAAACTCAAGTGCAAAGCACCAAAGATAATCCAACCACAAGAGTGGCCGGCCTAACTCTCTCAAAGAGCCTCTCAAATGTCAATTGTTGCAAAAAAAAATCCTAAATGAAATGCCGAAGATCTTATTTGTAGAGTCTTACAATTTGGAAACCCCCAAAAGGCCTTTGATAAAAACAACTAATTAAAATAATATCAAATGAAATAAATAAAATAAACTAAAACAAATAAATGATAGGTGGTGCCTAAGTGGTGTGGCCGTGGCATGCATGGCCTAAAGGTGGCCTAGTGTGCGGCATGGCTCGTGGCTAGGTTGGTCTGCGTGGCATGGTATGGTGCCATGCGCTGGTCTGATGATGTGTGCGGCATGGCGCTGTACAGGGCCTGCTGATGGTGGGTATGGCAAGATGCCATGCCTGAGCCTGATGGTGGGCACAGGGTGGTGTCATGCTGCTGCGTTGCATGGCCTAGGTAAGTGGCCTGGGCATTAATTTTGCAAGGCATGGGCTGGAGCCGCCCACTGGATGGCATGCATGGTGTGCATGCCACTTGTCCAAACTGCAAGGCATGAGCTGGAGCCATGTGCTGAATGGCATGCCTTGAAGGCATGCCACTAGCCTCACTTGCATGGCACGGGCTGGTGCGTCGCGCTGGATGGCATATTTGTGAGAACATGCCACTGCATGTTAAGGCATGAGCCAAGGCACGCAAGCAGACCCAATGTGGTGGTGTCAGGTATGCTCATGGGTGGTGTTAATGTGTGAATCAGGGCCATCCGCCTGGGAGTTCTGACATTCCCCCTCTCTTCAAGCACATCCTTACTCTCAAGGATCAATTGTGGATACTTGGCCACTATATCATCATAGTCCTCCCATGAAACCTCCTCTCTCGGCACCCTTTGCCACTATATCAATACCTACCACACCTTCCTCCTAGCCCTCCTTTGCATGATTACTCGGTACTTAAGCACCCCTCTAGGCTGCAAAAGCATCATTCTCTCATCATCAAAGCTAGGGAGTTCATCCACTATAAGGCTTGGGTCTCTAATCTTCTTCTTTAGCAATGACACATGGAAGACGGGATGTAATCTGGATAATGGAGGAAGCTCTAACTTGTAGGCCACGTCTCCTATTTTTCCCAATACCATAAATGGACCGTAATACCTCTTGGAAAGCTTCAGGCTCAAATATTCCCTCATGGTCTTTTGCCCTATGGTTGAAGCTTTAGATACACATAATCACCAACCTCAAAGACGACTACTCGTCTTCCCTCATCATAGTATCTCTTCATTCTCTCTTGAGCTCCTTCTTGACCTTTACTAGAATCTAATATCTTGTCATTAACTCTTTCTTAACCTCACCATTCCTTGTCGTTCCTTTCTCATAATTCACTAACACGGGTGGCGGTCTCCCATACACTACTTTAAACGGGCTTCTTTGAATTGATGCATGGAAGGAGGTGTTGCCAATACTCAACCCATGTAATGTATTATCCCCATCTCTTTTGTTCATCATGGCAATAACACCTCAAGTATTGTTCAAGTGTTCTATTGACTACTTCGATTTGCCCATCGATTTGGGGATGGTAGGAAGAGCTTGCCTTCAACTTGATTTTTTATAACTCAAATAAATCCTTCCAAAAGGTACTTATGAACACCCTATCTCTATCTAACACAATGCTCTTGGGAAAACCATGAAGTTTTACAACATTATCAATAAAAGCTTTGGCCACACTCTTGGCTGTGTATGGATGCTTGAGGGGAATGAAGTATGCATACTTGCTAAGTCAATTAATCATAATAAAAATCATCTCATACCTTCCACTAGTAGGTAATCCCTTGACAAAGTCCATTGACAAATCCTCCCAAATTTTGTTTGGAATTGCCAATGGTTGCAACAACTCGAATGGTGGCCTTGTATCATACTTGGCTTTTTGGCATATATCACACTAGACTACCATCTTCTTCACCTCTTTTTTGAGCCCCTCCCAATAGAAGAAATTTTTCAATCTAATGTAGGTTCTCAACCAACCCGAGTGACCTCCCTCTTTGCTACTATGAAAGTGTTCAATGATCTCTTTTCTCAAATTAAGTACATTCGGCACATACATCATCCTTGTAGTAGATTAAGTCTTCTTTCATCTTGTAGCTTACTACTCATTCTCCTTGGGCTTCAAGTAGCTCAATGATATCCAATGCTCGAGCATCTATGCAGATTGCCTCTCTAATCTTATCTCATATCCTCCATTCAGCCCTATTCAAGGCCATCATGGTGGAATCCTCTTCTCCATGAACCACCCACACAAGTGCATTATCTTCGGGCCACATAGCTTCACACGTCTTCTCTTCCTTTGATGATAAGGCTGCCTATGTGTGCTTCTTGGATCCAATCTTGAATTCCATGGTCATATTGTGGTAATCATTTATCACTCTTCCTACTCCTTTGATCCAAGTATTGCCCAAAACAACATCTAGTCCCACCAAAGTTAGGACATGTAGGTCGGCCATGATTCTCACATCTTGGACATTCAACTTCACATCTTTCACAAATACTCCACACTTGAGCTCGTCACCATTAGCTACATTTACTTTAAATGGATCAATAGGACTCAACTTCAAACCAACCTTGTGCACAATATTGGTGTTGATGAAGTTGTGGGTAGACCTACTATCCACTAACAAAGACACCTCGAACTTCCCAATCTATGTCATGACTCTCATGAAAGTGGGCTTTTGAACCCCAACCATGGCATTGAGTGAGATTTCAGCTTCTCCACTATTATCACTAGGTTCAGCCTCTTCATGTTCCTTCTCATGGTTTGAGGACTCATCAAGATCATCATCCTCAAGTAAAACAAATGCCTTGGCCGATTTACATGTGTGCTCTCTACTCTATTTTTCTCCACATTTGAAACACAATCCTTTATTGATTCTATCTTGAACTTCCTCTCTTGATAACTTCTTCACATCATTCGATCTAGGCTTGAAAGTCCCTTCATTGTTGTCTTTACCCTTCCAAGGAATTTTGGTTTGCAATGATGTAGTGGTTTTGTTCCCCACTTCCTTGGATTGGCGTTTCTCCATTGGGTAGCTCTCCTGTAAGTATTCTGCCATCCTTGTGGCCTCTTGAATTCGAATGGGCTACTTCAACTTTACTTCCTTGGCTAACCAAGGCTTCAAACCAACCACAAAAGTGCCCACAAAGGCCTCCTCGAATCAACCTCTCACCATAGTTTGAAGTTGCCAAAAGTCTTCTATGTAGCTCTTCACCTTGCCATCTTGCTTGAGCTTGGTAAGTTGACCCTGATGATTAATGGTCGGGAATGGTCCAAATTGAAAGAGGAATTCATTCTCAAAGGCTGTCCATCCCAACCTTATTTTTTCCTTCTCGTACTAATCACGGATCCATCTCCACCATTTGCTTACCTTACCCTCTAGGTAAAAACAAGTGGTCTTCAATTGCTCTTCTATTGGCACCTCATAAACATGAAAGTAATGGTCAATTTTGTCTAGCCATTCGTATGATCCCCCCATTGAACTTAGGAAAGTCCACCTTAGGCCTCTTAAGTCCCCGATCATAAGTCTGGTTTCCCCTCCTTTCATCATGATAATTACCTTCATACCTTCGGTCATGGTGGTGGTGTCTTCTCTCCCTATGGCCATCACGCCTATATGATCCTCCATGGCTACTCTCATATATGGCCCCATAGACCTCCTCATCTTGTGGTGGTTCAAGCTTTGCATCTTGTGGTCCTCTTCTCAAATTAGGACTTTGAGGATGATTGCTTGGATCTCGGACCCATCTCTCCACCACAACATGGCCATTCTCAACACGGCCTTCTCTTCGGTACTCATTTCTTGGTGGCTCATGCATGGACTCATCCATGCTAGGTTTGGCATCCTCCAGAAAGAACTCATCATCTCTTTGTGGGGTTGGATTTGGTGGTGGCCTTTCCCATGATTCTCGGCCACTCTTCTTTCAAGTCTCTCAAGACTTGTATTGGTACTTCGTCGCATGTCTTCCATGGTCCTTCAATTCTCTTCAGTTTGGTAGAATGTGTTGTTCAAGGCTAGCCTCAATTCAGCCAAGTTGGTACTGACCTTATCAAGGATCTTGTTCACCCTCTCAGATTGTCTTTCTAAAGCATCAAGGCATTTCCGGTTGGAACTACTTTTATCTTCGGTTCTAGGTGTGACGCCCCCAAATTCTCCTTAAAATAAATACGGGAATCGAGGCGTCGGAATGTTGATAATACGGGTCACACACCCCCAACGTCAAGTGCTAAGTGTGTGAACACGTAATATGCATAAATAAAAGCAGCGAATAAATTAAGTCGATAACTAAGTACTAGAATTTTTAGAAATATTTTACAAACTAGTTTATTATGAATTCTCCAATAGGAGATTTAATACAGTCATCCGAAATACAATTTAACGAATACATATTTTTTAAAAATGGGAAATTAATTTCCCGATATAATAATTTATAATAACAGTACATCAATGGCGGAGCCGTCTCCTCAGGCTTAGCCTCTTCAAAATCTGCATCCAAAAACTATGACGCCAAAAATGGCATCGCAGGTAAGTACAATCCAAACAAACTCAAGATAATAAATACATTCATGCAACAACACTATGCATGAACAGGACACCGTATGCATGAAATTTAAAATCATCTTTCTCAAAACAAATACAATAACCACACACGCCAAAATCCTAATTTGGCCCAAATTAAAACTCCAATAAAATCATCCATCATTTTCCCAGAAAATGATGTCCGTAAATCTATTAAAACCACAATCATTTTCCCAGAAAATGGTCCATGTAAAACCAATAAATACAACCCGCTACTTTCCTAGAGAATGGCCTAAACATCCATTTTATTAACCGTTAGTACCATGATCTCCCCTAGGGACCATCTGCACACCCTGGCTTTCATCATCACACCGAAGGTAACGACCATGTATGTGATTTCGGAACGGACGATGCCTAGCTAACCGCGCCCTGCACGTACCATGACCAGGCATCCCCTAGCTCCCGCTAGCAGAGGAGCCATGGAGTCGGCATGAGAGCGTTATCATCCCGTCCGATCCCGTCGTCACCCGACGACGACCCAAGAGACGTCACTCAGTATATTCCGCTCCCAAGTGACCAAAGGAGCTCTACCGAGATAATGCCCCATCTCGGCTTGGGGTCGTGATACACACGCACCCGAAACCATAGACACATGAAAATTCAGTTTTCATTTCCAACACATGAATATGCGTGTAAATACACAATGCAGATGACCATGCATCAAATAGCCAACAATTAATAAAATTCAACAATGACCAAACACAATATCTGTTGTTGCCAAAAATATATTTAAATTTTAAAATTTATTTAAAAAATACTTACAGCGGTTAAAAGCGTAAATCCTTGAGCAGACGTCATTCCGCAGCGCTCATAGCGGTCACTTGTACGTTACGCTAAAGTGCTTGATTCGACACCAAAATTTAGGGAGATACTCTTTGGAAGGTGGGGAATCTCATGGAGGTGGTGGTGTGGCAGCACAACCACTGGAAGGTGGTGGATCGGGTTCCAAAAGGGTGGAAACCCATTTTCGGGTTTGGAGTTGTATCGGGAAGGTGGGGCAGCGGTTGGGGAAACTGAGTTAGGGGGTTGGTCGGCTGAGTAAGGGGAGTCTTTTGGTGGTGGTGGTGAGGCCTACGGTGGCTGGGCGGTGGCGCGACAAGGATGGATCCATTTAAGGACCCATTTCGGGTGGAGGAGCAATCAGCGGAGCTGGGTGGTTCTAGGTGGTGGGTTATGTTCGCCGGAGTGAGGGAAGGTTACTGGAAGGTCGCCGGTGCTAAGGGGTGGCCGGCGATGGCCAGAAAATGCAAAGGAAGGCAAAATACCCATTTCGGGTTTGATGCTCACGCGCCAGCTAGGGGGTTGCCAGAGGTGCACCACCACCAGTGCAGGGGAGGTCGCCGGAGGGTAAGGGTGCTAGCGGCATGGGCGGTGAGGAGCGGTGGGCGGCGCTGGGTGGCTGGGCTGTCTAAGGCCGAACGGCAAAAAACAGGGGGGAAGAAGTCGCGCAGGGTTGGGGGGGAATGCAGGGGAAAAAGGAAAGAAAAAAAAAAGAAAAAAGAAAAAGTGAAGAAAATAAACGAAATCCAGTCCCCACAACTCAGTTCACAGTGTTGATCCAATAAAACAATTCCAAAACAGAGAACTGAATAAATTAATTTAAATGCAGAGACTACTTAAGATAAAATAATAAATAAAAACACATCAAATAAATTCACATAATAAAATAAAGGAAATTAAATTCCAATCTTTAAAATAATTATCTTACATTTAAATTAATATGAAAAAATAACGTAACTCAACATTAACTAATTAATAGCTCAAATAAATATCTTAAACAAATAAAACACGACTAATAATATTATTAAAATAAATTAAAATAATTAACACCGAGAATAAAATAATGTGTAAAAATACACGTAAATCTGGGATCTCACACTAGGCACCTCACGGCTCATGTTTGCAAACTGAACATTGACTTGCAAACTAACTTGGACATGATGTTGCTACAAAAATCTAGTTGGTGAAGCTTGGGCAGCAATGAGGCTTGTGGAAGTTTAGTTTCGACTTCAATAGTCCAACCTTGAGTTGCCCACTTTCGTGGATGGACAACCTCTCTTGCACAAATACAAGTCCAACATTGGGTCATCTACCTTCAAGGGTAGCCGACTCCTTCAAGAACACTACTTCATTTTCTACCTCAACCCCCAAACTTTGATTTCAACAATTAATCAACAAGAAAGTAAACAACATCGAGGTCCTTCGTGGACCTCCCAATCAAATTCACAAAGAGCTAAGTTATTGCGTTATTTACCTCAAAGAGAAGTGAAAACATCTCAAGAATACACCAAGCAAGAGTCTATTGGGTATGACTCTCAATGAACTCGTGGATCCTCCTTGAGTGAAATCTCTCAATGAAAGCACCAATTTTGGTGCTGGGGACCTCGGTCTAGTCCCAAGCACCAAAGGAGTCCTCCTTGTCTTATTGCACCTCAAGATGATTGAATAAGCTCATTTGCTTGGTGATGGTTCTTGTGCACCAACAATCGGGGGTTGGATGATGTGAGGTTATGGTGTTTAAGGGAAAATAGTGAGTTTTTCTTGGCAATGGTATGGTCGAATATGGGTAGAATGGTGCACAGCAATGAAATCTAGGATGGGGTTAGGCGCCTCTTGCAATTAGGATTAGGGTTTGGAAGACAAGTGTTTAGGCTAGGGTTGACGTGGGCGAAAATTCTAGGGTTTGGGAATTGGGATTTTGGCCAAGGATAATGGAGGTAATTCAGCTAGGGTTTGGTTGTAAGATGCTCTCCTTGATTGATTGGAGATTGAGAGATTGGTGGGATATGTGTTGGCCGTATATGGATAGAATGGGGGATTGATTGGTTTGCTTGGTTGATTGAGATTTGATTAAATCAATTAGTGGTTAATTAATCAATCAATCAATGGAGGAAAAGATATGGATATGTGATGTGGCAAAGTAAGGTTTCGACTATAGTCAATGTGGCTATGGCTGAATGGGCTTTTTATGGAAGGTGGTATCTTGGTTTGACTTGGAAATACATGGAGTGAAGGGAAGGTATATGGCCGGCTATGGGGATCCTTGGAGTGGTCGACTTAGGCCTTTTATGGAATGTAAGAAATTGATTTGGATAAGGAAAAATATGGTAAGATAGTGAGAATTGAATAACGGGCCAAGGGGTCAATGAAGGGGGTGTGTATGGCAATATGGGCTAAATATGGTAAGTAATGGGCTAGGGCTGGCCGAGTCATGTGTTTGGCTTAAGGGAAATTTCAAGAATCTTCGAGGAAACTCAAGAAAATTGGTAAACAACAAGAACAAGTGAAGAACTCACCAACCACAAAGCACACCAATAGTGGTTTGACCTTCACATTCCAACTAAGGATCAACAACACTTCAATTGATCCAACACAACACCAATGATGCAATAACTTGAAGAACCCAAAATTTACAAGTGGTATGAATTTCGAAATCCTTATGAACACATAATCACTCATTCACACTTACACCAACAATGAATAAACCTTAAACTTTATTGAAAATAAAAACATAAAAAAAAAAGGTAGATAGAACCACACCGATTCACGAATTGCACAATGTGTTCCTCTTCAAGAAAATTCACGAATTACACCCTAAGAAGCCCAAGTGCAAAGCCCTGAATAGAATCCAACCATAAGAGTGGCCGGCCTAACTCTCTCAGAGAGCCTCTCAAATGTCAATTGTTCCAAAACAAATCCTAAATAAAATGTCTAAAATCCTATTTATAGAGTCTTACAAGTTGGAAACCTCAAAAGGTCCATAATATAAACAACTAATTAAAATAATACCAAATGAAATAAATAAAATAAATAAGAATAAATAAATGATAGGTGGCACCCAAGTGATGTGGTCATGGCATGCATGGCCCAATAATGGCCTAGTGTGTGGCATGGCCTGCACTGGACTAGTCTGTGTGGCGTCTAGTTGCGTGGCATGACAGGTACCATACGCTGGTCTCATGGTGTGCAGGGCATGGCGTTGTGCGAAACCTACTGATAATAGGCATGACAGGGTATCATGCCTAGGCCTAATGGTGGGCACAAGGTGGTGTCGTACTGCTGCATTGCATGGCCCAGGTAGGTGGCCTGGGCGTTGATGCTGCAAGGCGTAGGTAGGAGCCGCGCGTTGGATGGCATGCATGGTGTGCATGCTACTCGCCTAGCCTACAAGGCACGGGCTAGAGCCATGCACTGGATGGCATGCCTTGTGGGCATGCCACTAACTCGCCTGCATGGCGTGGGTTGGTGCCGAATGACATGCGTTGATGCTGGATGACATGCCACTAGCCTCGCTAAGGTCCACTTGCATGTCAAGGAATGGGCCAAGATAAGCAAGCAGGCCCACTGTGGTGGTGTCAGGTATGCTTATGGGTGGTGTCAAGGTGTGAATCAGGGTCATCCGCCTAGAGGTTCTGACAACGCGTCCCTTGAAGCATTGCATGTCTATTTTCACAGTAAAGGGACCGACAGACATGTGCAATCACCCTTGGATGTGCAGTGCACCCACTATGAGAAAATTGGGTAGAAATAACCAGTTTGTTGCATCTAAAAGAGACAAAAATAACAAAAATAGTTTGTTTACCATCGCAGCAAAGCTCCACGCTTTGGCATGCGACATTGGCACTAGGTGCAATTGTACCTCTAGAGCATGATGCACCAAGGGACAAGCACCTCCAAATTTAGCAACATACATTCAGTACAGTACCGAAGCAATGAGCACAATGCAACACCCATTCGATGCACGCCGCTATCTCTTTTGGTGGTAGGACCTCGTTTACACGGCACAACGTCAAGATCATATAAATGGCGCTGCCAATGTAACGACCAACCTCGTCAGCCATGTTACATAAATAACATCATACATAAAAAAAAAAAAAAAAAATCCATAACAGAAATACAACATGCACGTCAACAAGTTGGGAACAACCATTGTTTCTTATACCAATATTAGAAATACTAGATTAAAGTACACAACTAAAGCGATATTACCTCATCGAAAATATCTTAGATCTAGCGTAGTTGTTCCATAGATTCTCTGGCGTCATTGTTCTTCTAAAATCATTTTGACAATGGTGGAGTGTGGTATGTGGTAATACCAGAGCATCACTCACAAATTCCACAGCCTATATGCTGAGACAAGAAAGAATACTTTTGAGAGAGAGCATTAGTGATTTCTACATACCGTGCCTATCTAAAAGGGGAGAGACTATATAAACAGTCTCTCTAAACGTAACTCCTAACTGGACATTAAGGACCAGCTATCAAGGCTCGTGAAGTGACTTAAGAGTCACTTTATAACTAGGGGTGCTCCCCGCATATACAGATATGGGGGCACCCCTAATCCGCCCTTCACCCCCCGCCAAGGCAGGGGTAGAAAATCTCATCCGCCTTTCACCCCCCAGATGCGGGGGCAAGGTACACCTCTCCGATGCGCGGGGCACCGATGTTGGGGGGCATTCGTCCACCCCGGTCCCTGTCGAGACTAGGCCCTGGGCCCAACATGTATTTATGAGCCCTAAGTGGCGCAGAAACACTAAATTTTTTATATATTTTTTTTAGCTTTTTGCGCCTAAGGTTTAGAAATTTTAAAACAAATTATAAAAATTAAAATTAAAAATTATATAAATAGCACAATTAAAAAAATAATAGATCCTCATCCTCCTAGCCCATGGCCCCCTTGGTCCTAATTAAATTACAAACATCAAATAATAAAAATGAGTTACTAACCTATTACAAATTATAAATTACAAACATCAAATAATAAAAGTGAGTTACTAATCTATTACAAATTAAAATAAATTACAAACATCAAAATATTAAAATGTTTCTCAAATAAGAAAAAAATGACTAAAATAAACTAATAGAGGTTAACAGCAATGGGGTTGATGAGCTCAAGTATCATTAAGTGTCGGCATTTGAGTTTGCGAAAGTTGGAAATTGGAACATGTGAGGTGATGAGATGAGATCATAGAATTTGAAAGAGATAAACAATCTGAAATTAGACATACAAAATCAAAAAGATAAAAATTAAAATTAAAATGATAAAATATTAAAAATATATTCTAAAATCTAACTAAAATTATAACTAACCAAGATGAGATGGAGACATTTTCTTTGGCCCATGGAGAAGTCAAAATGCAACAGAATTGGATGAAGTGTCAACTATGGGTAGAATGCCTACAACGATTGAATTTGATATTAAGAGATAAAAATTACTAAACTTTAATATAAGTCAAATAAGTCATAGTAATCAATTAAATTAAAAATCAACAATATTTATTATTTACCAGACTCAACATGTAAAATAGTCACCTCCTCAACATCCGCATAATCAAGAACATCTGGAACATGAATGGTAGTCTTCTTGATCCAATTTTGTGAGCAAATCAAGGCCTCCACAGTGGTAGGAGATAATGAACTCTGAAATGGATCCAATACACGCCCTCTAGTGCTAAAAGCAGACTCAAATGCTATGGTGCTAATTGGGATAGCCAAAATATTACGTGCTATCTTAGCAAGGATGGAGTACTTCACCATATTGACCTTCCACCATGCTAATATATCAAAATTTTCTGCATATGGTTCCAATCCTACTACCAAATATCGGTCTACATTTAACTTCGCCTCAATAGGTTGAGAGCTTAGTTGGGGTCTTCAACCATATTTCAAGCCCAAACGACCTTACACTTTTTGGCCGTCGAGAGATATGGCAGAGGCGCTGCACTAGGTGTAGAGATAGTTGCACAACCACCTTTAATCAATGTAAACTCATCAAATAATTTGACGATAATCTCTTTAACAATCCCCACAATTTGAGTAGCTTTTGTTGGCCCAAATGTTGCTCCCAACCCATACTCCATGCCATTAAGCTTAATTTAGGGGTCAAGAGCATTAGCCACATATAAAAGCACATTTTGCTTACTCATATCCTCCCAATATTTGTCATATTTTACCCTCATGGCCATTCCAATCTCTTGAATATTGTTATGATCACTTAAAGTCATCTCATTTATTTCATTTTGTACCCTACAAATTTATTGGGATAAGTCATTTGTTGTAGGGTACAAAGTACCAAAGATGCTCGACGTCACTGCATAAAAAACATGTAAGCATTCAACAAAACTGAAATCACAGCCTAATCATTTCTAGTTGGATGTACCAATCCCCCATGGTCATCAAAATACCTCATATAATGGATATCCTCATCACCCATTAATTTAAAAGCTTTTCTATTCTATTGGGCCGCTTCCAACATCATAAATTTTGAGTTCCATCTTGTTGGCATATCCGTATAAAGATCTCTCTTGGTTGTTACGCCCACATTCTTTGCAAAAATTTTAAAATTTTCAAATCTAGAGGGAGAAGACCTCACAAACTTCACTGACATTCTGACTCTTACAATTAAGTCATTAACATCTTTTAATCCATCAAAAATAACCAAATTGAGAATATGGGCGGCACACCTCATGTGCAAATAATCACCCCCCATGATTGACCTATTTGTCTCTTTGAGATTAGGTTTTAAAGAGACCAATGCAACATCATTAGAGCTCACATTATCAATTGTAATAACAAGAACTCTTGTCAAATCCCACTCTGTGATTGAGGCCTCAAATCCCCTCCTAATTGTCTCACTTTTATGATTTGTGACTTGAAAAAACTTCAAAAACTTCTTGTGCAATTTTCAATTAGAAGTAATAAAGTGTACAATTAAGGACATATAATTGTAATTCTGAATGGATGTCTAAGTGTCGATGGTGAGACAAATAACTAGACCTACCAAAATCCCCCTCAATGAATCCTTCTCTTTTTGGTATATTTTTTAAACATCTTTTGCTACAGTGTGGTGAGAAAGAATATTGAATCTAGGTTCCAAGTAACAAGAATATGCTTGAAACCCCTCACCATCAACAACCTAGAATGGCATCTCATCCATGATGATCATTCTTGCCAAGTGTCTTCTACATTTCTAAAAATGAGGCCAGAGAATAGAAACAGTTTTTTTAGGAGTGGGCTTGGAGGAATGGTAAGTAGTGGGGGCCGTGGAGGGTCGATGGGGGTAGGACTGGGGTTGATGGGGACTGTGGGGTTAAAAGTCATATTCTCATTGTTAGGTATGTGAATGTTGATAGGAGCATTGCTAGGGGTACGGCACAAATCGCTAAAACCCGATAGAGTAGTTGACATTCTTCACAAATAGCTTTAAGTCACAAATCTGAAAAGGAAATAGCTAGCCAACAACTAAATTTCAACAATAGAATATATCAATTACATTGGGTTTCATTTTCCACACATACTTTGAGAAATTAATTATCTAACAATTGTGAAAATAATTGTAAGTTATTTTATAAAAAATATCTAACATTTAACTGTTAACACATAATTATTAATTACGTAAGTAATTATAAAAAATAATTGTAATACTATATAGTAAATATAGGGTATGTCCAGTGCCCGCGTATTACATGGCTATTTCATATTTGCCTCTTTAGAGTTTTACTTAGGGTTCCAAATTAGGGCTTGAACCCTAACTTAATTAGCCATGTAATACTAAATTACATAATCTAATATCAAGCAATCAAACAAAGTTTCAAAGTTCAAACACATGCACACGGCAAAATCCACAACACACAGTGACCAAATTCTCATCCTCCATCTCCATTTCATTCCAACCAACCTCCAATTTCTATAACCAAACTATTGTAACATCCCGACCAAGATATTTAGGGTTTGAATGCGAATAACTTGATCTTTCGATTTTTCATATTATTATAGAAATTCTCTTATGTTATTACTAGTATTATTATTTTTTGACCAGATTATATGGGATTAATAAATAGTTTATATTTTAAATATGAATTTTATTATAGTATTATTTTAATTATAATTGTTAGCATTTTATTATTATTATTATTATTATTATCATCATCATCATCATTATCATCATCATCATCATCATTATTATTATATGTTTTAAATAGAATTTGTTTTAATTAGACTTCATTTTCTGGATAATAGATTTTCATTCTATAGTTTAAACGCCGCACGTCTCCATGCAACGCCTCATTGCAATACTTCCCACATCATGCCCTTATCTTATATTTTTATTTATATTTTTCCCACAATCACTATATTCAAGGATGAGTGGGTCATTGAATATATTCAAACGATCTGCAATTATCATTCTTATTTCTTTCACCTATATATATATATATATATATATATATCTACTATTATTTCTCTGCATGAAAGGAACTCCAAACCACAGCCTTCTCCTTCACCCACCTCCCAAAACCTTTATGAAACCTCCCTGCAGCCACATGAATCATCCACGTTAGCACCATCGCCCACACAAGCCATAGCCATAGCCACCCTCCGCTCGATGAGATTAACCCAACGCTGAGTCCCTCATGCATGACAAAAACCCCTCAACATGGCAATCACAACGCTGCACAATTGCCCAGCCCCTCGTGCGCCACCGCTCTTTTATCACAAACTCAACCACTACAGAAGTGAAGCCACTTCCTTTTTCCTCATCTCTGTTCGGTTTGCTACCATCTTCCCATTTTCACGCTTGCCAATTCCTCCACCCATGGCAAACCAGTCCACACACTGTTCAAAGCACCACCACGTTCAAGAAAAGCCCACTCCACCCTCAGATAGCAAGGGATCGATGTGAATGCAGCCTCTATTTTTCTATGCCAAAATAGAGCTTGGACAACCACCATACATGACGAAAAACCGCCTCAAAACAGACCCACTACCTCCCTCTGATCACCTTGTTGCCAAGCTATCGGAAGCACTACGAGGTTGCCCTTGGAGAGCCACCAAGCCGCTGACCATTCTCCCTTATTTTCACACCACCGAAATAGAGGATATCATCCCAGTAGCAAATCACCACCCACCAAGAACCCAACTCTTGGCACATCACCAAACTCTACAGAAAACTGCCGACGAGACATTCCTAGACTACCGCTACACCTAGCTCTCGGTAAGCCCATGCCAAACTTTCCTCTTGTTCTTCTTCTCAGTCGCTCTCTCCCTTTAACTGTGCCAAAATCACCTTTTAGGCTAGGAGCTCCGCCACCAGGCCCGAACCTCTGCTGTTGAACCCCATCCAGCCGCTGTTGTCGTTCGTTGCTGGCCATCTCCATCAGTAAGCCATGTGCCGCTCAACCCTCTGTTTTAGAACCATATGAGCCTTTCAACATATTTTACGTTTCAGGACCTTAGTTTCAGAAAGTTTCAATAAATATATTATTTAAATAATATTTTAATATACTACTATCGATTATTTTACTAGTAGTAAATACACTCTAGTTTATTTTACACGATATGTTCGATCAGAAACATTTTTTTATAAAACAAATCCTAGTGCTATTAATAGATTTAAATGAGATATCAGTTGCCTATTAAATTATAGTATATTATCAGTGTTAAATTATTGTTAAGTTATAATAATAATTCATAAGAAATTTTAATACTAAGTATTATTAAGTTTATATATGAAGAAATATTCCAATTGTTATTTCATAGATTAAGATAAAGATATATTATTTACTATATTATACTTGACAGATTATATAATATTATTGTTTAAATAATTATATGATATTAGTATTTGATAGATTTCTTATAACATTAAAATAATTACGTTAATTATACAAAAGTCATGTATTTTAAGAATTTAGGCTTTTCACAACTCATTTTGGTATAATCCAAGAGTTTTTAACTATGATTTTAACTAAGTGAAATATGTTACTAGTATTTTATTAGCATTTGCGATGTGAGTATTTAATGTCTTTTATACAAACACAATATTTATTGTTCTTCACTATATGCATTTAATTAAGTAGAATAGTGCGACAAGTTATTCTAGAAATGTTAGTGACGATTCATATTTCGTATAGATAACGAATTATAAAGGAGAATTTAGGAAGTAACACTACGAGATAAGTGAATTTGGTCACAAAATTAGGATCCTCACATTTAGTTTATATTATTAGTAGAGCCAGTTTTTTTATAGCCTTTTTCACATACCCCTCATGTCATGCAAACATGTCATTTAGCACAGCACAATACACGATCATGTCATTCAACATCATGTTCAGATTCAGCGAGTTATAGTTGTTTATATTAGGATGTAAATTATGCATCTCATGTTGTATAAGTCACATAAGTTATGTTAAGTTTAAGTATAAGATTAGATTAGATTAGAAATCAATTAATTAGTTATTTAATTAATTCATATGGTCATTCAGATGCATGCTAGCAATGCATATTAGATCAGGGTGGATGTGCAAGCCACAGACTTAAGCGTGGTCTACCATAGTACGCTAGAGTACTATCAATGGCTCCCCTTACTGTAGTAGGACATGGGGCTGGTGTATAACTTTGCACATAGGATTAAGTGTGTTAACCTATCAGTTCCGCTAAACCAGTTTAGCTAAATCAGTTCATTTAAATTAGTTAATAAATTTAGTCAGATCAGTCAATTAATTCAATCCAGTCAGTTCGTCAGTTAAATCAAATAGTTTAGTCATGTATAGCATGAGCATTAGCATTAGCATATACAATCATGGTTTCAGTTTTTAGCATAAATTTTATGAAAATTTCCTATAGTATTTATTATCTTACATTGTGGTGGATTCCTTACTGAGTCATCGACTCATTTTAGTTTATTTCATATTTTTAAAACCACCCAGGTGAGGAAGAAGACCATTGCAAGCAGGCAGATCAGAAGTAGATTGAACAGCTATTTAAAGTTTTAAGTTTTCTGAAAATAAGTGTCTTTATGATACAAGTTTATTTTCAATTATTTTTTTTTAAAAGACAATTTATTAGAACTTCATTTTTTTGGAATAAACATTATTTATTTTTATTAAACCAAGAATTGTGTGCAGGATTAAAGTTTTAGAAAAATTATGTAACAGTCCTTAGCCTATGGGAAGGAGTGTTACGACTACAAAAATATATAATAAAGAAAATAAATAAAGAATTGAGAGTGTGGGTTTTAGAACTACTTGTGAGTTGTAAGAGGCTGAGAGCTTGAGGACTCAAAATGGCAACGAAAAATTGGGGACAGAACGCGATGGAAGACGATAGGCGGGAGGTGGCAGGCTTGCGAAAAGAGGGGGGGTTCTGAGAATCCAAAGTGAAAACCTAGGGGGGGATTTCTCGAGACCTAGGGCTGGAATGAAACGCGAAAGGGGGTGTTATAAAAACAACGTCGTTTTTGCCTCAAGGGTAACTTTTTCTTTATATCATATAATATATATAATAGAATTAACATATATTTTAAAATATATATTAATGTGGGGCTAGGGCCAGGATAGCCCCCATCCGCCCCTCGCCACCACACCGCCCCCAATGCGGGGAGGGGGGCCCCGCCCCCATCCCCCACCATCCAGCCCTATTCATAACCTCTAAGAGAGATGAAATGGTGCCCACTATGAGTGCCCATTTCTTATAAAATAAGAGGTTGCCAATCGCTTTTATGTCAAATGTGACGTTGTTGATTAGCCTTTTGAGTACATAGAGAGAACCATACACATTTATGGTTATCTAATTAAATTTATCGGATATCATTAAGTAGTCCATTGATATTTATGACTCGTATTTATGTATCTATTATTTTACTATAAATCTTAGAATTTGGCAATTTTCCATTTGGATAGGAGAAGTTATGGGATACAAGTTCAACGCGTGAAGCTTGTGAATTGCATCCTAAAAACATTCAATACGATATATTTTCTTTCTAAGTTGTTAGCAAGTAATATTATTAAAAATTTCAACATTCAAAATACAAAATAGAGGGGATTTCGGCAATGGAGCCATAGGTTCGCTTTAAATTGCTCTATGGGCCCAAAGTTGAAGAGTAAGGCCACTTTGATTGGTGGTTGGTTTTCCAGTCCCAAGATTGAGTTGCTTTCTAGATTTGTAGCTTGAGGCTCTCCTTTTTGGCCGTATTCGATACCACTGTTCTAGCTTTGAAGATCGGCAACTGTTGTGCTAGCAATGTGTGTGCACTTTGTCTTTAAGGGTGGCCATAAGTAAGGTTGTAATCGAGTCTTTGGACATATACGAACAGACTTTAATAAGTCTAATTGAGTCGAATTTAGTCAAATATATATTATTTATTAATCAAGGGGATATCTTTTTCGTGGTCGAGCTTTTTTTCTCAAATTGAGCTCTATTAAAATGTAATTGAATGAGTATCTAGCAGACTATCGAATAAACTAATTCATTTACAATATTAGTCTAAAGCAACAAATTGAACTTTTCTTTTGCTGATTTAAAAATAATAATAATGAATATTACAAAAGTAAAATTCGACTAAATAAATATATTTAATGGAGGGGAGGAGGGAGGTGGAGCCTAGCTCTACCCTTGTAGAATGGATTCTTATAACGTTTAATGTCAAATGCCGACTCAAAGGTAACCATAGTGATAGGAATGACCAAGACATCCCAAGCTACTCAGGAAATGACTAACAATTTGGTGGAATGAACATTCCATCAAGTTAAATATGAAATGTATCACTAGGTGCCTCAATATGTTTCATAAAATATCGTTTAACTTCAAATTTATATTATATAATGTCTATCGAATATTGGATTTGACGATACAATCGCATCAAAACTGTTGAACTGTGTGTTATCTAAAGAAAATGTCAAGTTTGTTGATTTTGAGGGCCTTCCACCAATGCTTGAAGGTTGGCTACCATTGTTATTGTAATGGCTCATTCTTCAACATTGTAACTATCGAGTACGTCCCCAACTTGAAACTCTAAAATAACTAACTTATATTGAGGGTAAAGAATTGCAATCACAAATAATAGTCTGTTTATTTTCTCAACATCCTCATAATATATGTCATATTTATATTTGAGCAATGATAGAAGTATACGGTTCTGTATACCTTTTACAAAATTAGTGACGTGGCAAAAATGTTACGTTAGCCAAAATATGAAAAAAAACATACTAAAAAAAGATAAAAATATAATAAAATAGAAACAAAAATAAAAGCTACAATTAATTAGATTAAAGGATGTGTACAAATAATATTTGTATATGATTAATACATAAAAGATACACAAACTGTGTATAAATAATATTTTTCTTTATATTTTATCCTCATAATCATATCATTTAACAACCCAACATTACTTTCACAATACATTTGCAAGTGGTTATAAAGTCTCAGAACTTCTCAAAATATAAGTTTGCAGTACAATATGCAAACAATAATGTTACAAAATAATTTTAAAACTTGAAAGTACCTCGTATAATGGATTTTTACTTTCATGATTGTTTTTTTTCTTTTTCAAAGTCGAATACAGTTCGAATTTAACCGAACCAGAATGAACGAATAATCGTATGCAATGATTATTGTATAGGATGAAATGAAATGAGATAAAAGTTAAAAAAATAAAAAAATATTAATATAATATATTTTTTTTATAAATTTTATATGGAGATTTAAAAAAATAGTTTTAAAATTTAAAAAAATTAAATTTTTTATTATATTTTATATAAAAATTTAAAAATATAATAATAAATTTAAAATAAAATTTTAAATTTTGATTTCATCTTTCAAAACAAACGGTCCAGTTATCGGCCAAGTAAATTTTAATAATCGGCAAAGTTAAATGTTTTTTATGTCCTAAAAAGTAGTAAATGCAGCTATAGCCTATGCTCCCTTAAAAAAGATACAGCTATGTTACATGTGTCGTAGAGTCATTTCTGTTATAGTAGGTAATTTAGGTCAATAATTATTTATTAGAGTATTAGTGTTGGATTGATTAATTTTTTTTTTTTAAATAAATACAAATTGATACATATATTAAAAAAAATGATTTATTTAGATCAATAATAAAATAAAAATTAAAAAAATAAAATAAAATATTTTTATTTTAAAGAGGTGAATAATAAATTTAAAATTATCTTCAAATTGAAGATAAATAAATTTACTTCGCAAAGCAAATTTCCGGCTAGAGCCTCTGAGGGCAGAGGGATCGCTTTCCCTTATAACGCGATCGCAAATCCACGTTCGAGACAGTGGGAGACTGTTGAGAGAATGGCGTCGGGTTGGGGAATCTCAGGTCACAAAGGCCGATGCTACGATTTCTGGGTGGACTTCAGCGAGTGCATGTCCCGCTGCCGTGAGCCAAAGGACTGTTCTCTCCTCCGCGAAGACTACCTCGAGTGCCTCCACCACTCCAAAGAGGTTTTCCCTTTTTCTATTTTTACCAGTTAATTTATTAAATATTGCTCATCGTAATCCCCCTTTCCAAACTCGAATAAGAGTACAAAGCCCTAGATCAACTGGCTGGATTCGCCCGAATATTAATTTATTCCTGCTTGATCCCCAAAATGGGTGCCTTTGATAAAAACTCTAATAATATGTCCGTTAAAGTGTAGACTGTTGAGTATGTTTGGCATTATTCCGAATCTTGCCACATGTTATGTGGGTTAAGGGTTTTCTGAATCGAAAGGGAAGAATTTTTATTTTATCAGTCATTTCACAGTATTTCTGAAATCTGGGAAGCATTTTATGGGAAGCCTACTTTAGCCGGTCAATTGAAGATATGAAAAACTAACTAATGTTTGTATGCTTTGACATGCCCAGCCTCTCGCAGAGAAATTAAATTTTCTGAGTTGTTTATTTGTTCTACACCTACATTGTTGTGTTCTACAAAGAATATAAATCCCTTATTAGTTGAAACTTGAAAGTTCAAGAGGAAATTTGACCATTTTCCAGTTAATGTCTTGTGTTTATACACCTTGATTCGGCTTCTTTGGCCTTGAGTAGGAGTATGAAGAGGAAAAAAAAAGCAGGTATACCAGGAAACACATTTGTAAGGATCATTTTTTTTTCTTTTTTGGGTAAGTAAGCAATTGTATTAATAAGAATAGGCGTAACTCAAGTACACAAGGTGGTATACATGAGGTAGCACCTATTTAGGAAGAAGAAATAGAAATAAGAAAATCATGAAGACCAAGGCCATTAAATCTATAGCTTTGGCCCATAGAAATAATGTTTGAACAAAAAATAATATAAGCTCCTCTAATGAGTGCTCTGTCTTCAAACATCCAGTTATTGCGCTCTTTCCATAAGTACCATAGAATACAAATAAGAACCATCTTCCACACAACTGTGATTTGTTGAATACCTACTAAATTTGCCCAATTGACCAAAAGCTCAACCACTATGGCAAGCCCAAGCTAGCTCTAACCTGCTGAATGCATCTTCCTATAATGCTCTAGTAACCTCACAATGCTGTAGAAGATGATTATCCACAATCTCACCACTTATATACACTACAGTCTCACCATTATAATCACTCTACATTTGCGTAAGTTATCCATCGTCAAAAGCTTGCCCAGGGAAGTTGTCCAAGCAAAAAATGCCGCTTTGGGAGATGCCTTATAATGCCAAATCCTTCTCCATGGAAAATGATTGTTATGCAATTGTGTAAGAGACTTATAGAAAGAGCAAAACCGAGAATGTACCTTTTCCTATGGGTATCCACCACAACGTGGTGGATCCTTGAGTGGTTAGTCTCATGGAGTACAAAAAGACTAAAAAAATACAAAGCTGCCAACTTCCCAATCTTGGGCCATCCTAGTGAAATTCACATTCCACTGGACTGGGTCACCATATATCTCCGTAAATTCAGCCATTGAAACTTCTTTCTCACATGCAATCCTGAAAATTGAAGGGAATGAGTCTTTAAGGGCGTTATCTCCATACCATAAGTCACACCAAAATTTTATTCTAGAGCCATCTCCCAAGACAAGTCTAGTGTGACGAGCAAAACCCTTGTCTAAACTACTTCCATACTCCCACTCCATAAACCCCACATACCTCCCTAGTGCTCCACCCCCCCTAACAAACCTCCATATTTGAAGTCAATCACCAACTTCCATAAAGCTTCCGGTTCTATATTATATCACCACAACCACTTCTCAAGCAAGGCCCAATTGAAAATCCTCAGATTTGTAATTCCCAACCCACCAAGAGAGATTGGAGAGCATACCTTATCCCATTTAACCAACTGAAATTTAAAATCATCCCCCAAACCACTCCAGAGGAAATCACAATGAAGTTTCTCAATATGGCTCGCCATACTTGCTGAAATTTGGAACAAAGAGAAGAAATAAGTTGGTAAACTAGATATAGTGCTCTTGATTAAGGTGATCCTACCACCTTTAAACAAGTACTATCTCGTCCAACCTACCAATCTATGTTCAATCTTCTCAATTACTGTATCCCAAATTGATTACTGGATCCTACCCCCAAATGAAGACCAAGGTAATTCATGAGAGAAGAGGAGACCTTACATCCAGAAGTGTTAGCCAATGACCGGATGTTGCGAACATTACCAACTGGCACCAACTCTGACTTGTTCAAGTTCACTTTCAAATTGGATATCGCTTAAAAAAAAAAGTAAAAGTGCCCTCAATGCCTGAATCTGGTTTTGTTTTGCAAACAACAAGTGAGAAGTGTTAAGAGTACCCCAATTGGGGTCACCAACCAAGAATCCAGCCACAAACCCACTATTAACCAAGGCCGAGATGACTTCGCTAAACGCCTCCATGACAATGATAAGAAGGAGTGGGGACAAAAGATCCCTTTATCTTAGACCTCGAGAGTTGTTAGAGCAAGAAACTTCTCATTTCCAAGGAATATAAGACCCCAAACACCATCTAACCTTATCACTTTTCAGTTAGGGGTATCACAGGAGGACTAAGTTCTCACCTTGGATGTAAGGAAAGACAAATTATTGTAAGTGATTGGTGCTGCATGGATAAGAATAGTGAGAAGTTCATGGATCATCTTTTATTTCATTTCGAGTTGGCTAGTGTTTTGCATAATGATTTTTTTCAGCTGAGTTGGTTTAGAATGGGTCATGCCCAAAAGAAAAGTGGACCTTTTGATACTTAGCTGACTAGGTGGTAGCCCACAAACTACAACAATGTGGAAATAGTTCCCACTTACCTCGTATGGTGTATTTGGAGGGAAACAAACAAAAGAAGTTTTGAAGACCGCAAACAGACGATGGGGGAGCTAAAGAATTTTTCTCAATACTTTCCTCCTTTGATCCGCTTGTATGGATTTCAATGGGTTTAATTTACACAACTTTCTTATATATCTTTCTCTTTCTAGATAGGTTATGTGCACTTAGATAGCACATTTTGTGCTTTTTAAAAGGTCTTATTGGGGATGAAATGGTTCTATAGGACCAACCTCTTTTATGTAAACAACGAAGCTTCCATACCATGACACTTGAAGTGTAGCGTTTCAATGGAAGACCCAAGCTATGTGATCTATATTCTAAAAGGACTAGTAAATGACACAATTTGAGCTTTATTGGAACATTATAAAGAGTGATGACTTCTTCTTCCAAAGGAATGTGAGATCTTATACATTACTTACCTTTATCACTTATCATAATGGGATATCACAATATCTCCCTTATATTCCCGATTTCCTTGTCAAGTCAGTCCGTTGTAGGTGGCACGACTCAAGTCTCATTTCTAGTTGGAGTAAGGCTTTAATACTATTTGTAACGCTCCAATGAAAAATCCAAATCACATAACCTATACTACAAAAGAGTTACTTAATGATACAATTGGAGCCCATTGGACCATTATAAAGAGTAATAACTTCTCATTTCTTACTTATAAAAAAAAAAATAACTTCTCATTTCCAAGTAATGTGGGATCCCATACACAATCTACTTTTATTACCTATCATAATGGATATCACACCTCCATATTTCTTTCTAGAAAAATGGATTATTATCACAAGGACTAAAGATATGTAGAAAGACAAATTTTGAATATCCCTTACTTGGAAGTAGCACAAAGGAGTTTGTCTCCCACCTTAATGGAGTTTAGCATATTAAAGAACATGGTGAAGGTTTCGACCTCCTAGTTACAAGCTACTTTGATGAAGATAACATTCTACTGAGGGAGATCACTGGATATCTCCAAATGATCTTCCACAGAAGCATCCTTATACGATCAATGCTATTCACATTCCTGAAAGCTTTCCTTGAGGGCCCTACCACCACACCACACATCATATTCATCTAATATTGGCTTCATCTCTTGCTTCAAATCTAACGTTATTAGAAAGAAAATTTCTCCTCAAGTTTCCTTACACTACACATCATACTTGTTTTTTTTTGTTTTTTCCCTCACAAATGTGCGGTGTATAGACTCTATTACTCTTCCATAATTCTACCTCATAAGTTATCATCAAAACAAAACAAAAAAAAATCCTACACCATAAGGTCCTTGTACCTTATTGGATTACCTTCCACTCTACACAGTACACTTGTATTTAGAGTCTATAACTGCTCTCTACAATGCTTCTCTCACATTTTGATATTGCCAAAGCTTCTTCTACGATAGTGCATGATTAAACAAGTTTCAAACTCCTAAACCACCACAATAGACGGGAACATACTTTGGCTCAGCTGACCAGTGAAATTTAAGATATCGCCCAATCCCATCCTGAAAGGAAGTCTCATTGTAGGTTTCCTAAGCGGTTGTCCATGCTAGAAGGAACCGGAAATAGAGACGCAAGATACGTAGGCAAATTAGAGAGAGCCAATAGCTACATTTTTATGCCATTCAAAGTTTAAACTAAAAAGGTGAAAATTACTTGGAAGAATTTTATGTTTTGACTTTTTGTCTTAAAGTGTACACTAATATTTCAATTGAAGACTCAAAATTATTTAAAAGTCAATAAGAAGCAATAATTAGGTTCTAATTTATTCTTTATTCAAAGATTACTGCAAAATCCTAAAATGTAAAATTACGTGAGACACTACCATTAGCTCTGCTTAGACATCTAGAAAAGAATTTGATCCAATAACCCTCTTATATTTTATGCAGGTCTGATGGCATCTTGTATTTTGTAAATGTTTAATGGTTTGTTGATTTGCAATATAATCTTAATATCTGAAAATAAAAAAAATACTTGGACGATTTTAACTACCTTGGAGGGAATGCATGCCAAAAGCAATGAAACAAGAATGTGAAATATACAGGCACCTATCATCTTGGCTTGTGTTACCTTTTGAATCTCATTTCTGGAACTTTATTGCAGTTCCAACGAAGAAATCGGATCTATAAGGAGGAGCAACGTAAGCTACGAGCGGCTGCACGGAAGCCCGAGGGGGGTAAAGAGAGTGTTGATAAACATCATCATTAGTCTGTAATTTGTCATCATCTTCTTAGATTCGAGAATAAAAATTGTACCAAGCTGTATTTTTTCAGAACTTGATTATGTTACTCTGTTTTTTGTTTCTTCTGGATGCTGTGCGTTTCCTTGGCACGGGCAATGAGACAGATTAAAGATGAACTCTTTTGCGCAAGATGCATAGTGGAAACTGATTTTCTTGGTGATTGAAGTTTTGAGTAATGAATATACACTCACTGAGCGCACTCTATGCTATGTTATCTTTATTATTGTTGGTGATCGGGGAAAGTTAGTCCTGAATCCTATCATCAAGATTTGTAAGCAATTTGCAAAGAATAAGATACGATTTGCCATTTGGTGCATGCCAGTGGGAATAAGCATGGCTGTCAAAATGTGAATCGGGAAATAGCACAAGGTGAAACACTTGTGCAGTGCAGGATATACACGAAAATGTTAAACTTTAATAAAGTTTTATAATATAAAACTAAATAGATAACTCAAATGAAAATTTGTTTATAACAAATCTAATTTAGTAAATTATTATATGGTTTTTAGAAACTACCCCAAGCATGTAATTTACGTGTCAAATTCAAATGGATCAAATATTTCAATCAATTAATTAGAAACTAAAATCAATGTTTCAATGTCAAGTTCCTGTCAAGTACCAAACATGGAAGAAATAATGTACAAAGTTATGTTAAATTGTAATGTGATATGTGATATGTTAAATGTAAAATTATATTTTGTTAAAAAATAAATTTAATATATCATATGCTTTGTTTTAATTTATAAATAGAAATAATATTTATAGTCGTTGATGGTATAAATATCACACAATCTATTTGAAAACAGAGAAAGAAATAACGATTTTAGTCTTAGATTGCGTTGAACGGTTAAAAGTTACGGGTGCTGCAAATTGAGATCAGAGGAGGTTTGATGTATTCATGCATCTCCCCCAATTGAATAAGTTAGAAAAGTATTCTCGTTATGTTTGGAAATTGAGAAAAAATGAAAAAATTGTAAATAATATTAAAATGATTTGTAAATAATAATAAAATGATTTAGAGATGTTTTATTAAATTTTGAAAATGAGGGAGAAAAAATTAAATAATATTATTAAATTAAAATATTGTTAGAATATTATTTTTTATTATTAGATTATTGATTTTGTTTTAGATCTCAAAAGTTCAATTAATTTTGTATTTTTGACTAAAAGTTTGATAAAGTTATATTTTTTTTTACCGTTATAAAGTTATAATTAGATATAAAAAAAATTTTGAAATTTGAAAATTGAAGAATGTTTGCTTGAGTGATGTTGGGAAAAGAAATAAGATGAAATATTTTAAAATTTTCAGATGAGATGAAATTAGGCTTGTTCATCTGGGTCGAGGACCCAGTTCTAAAATTTTATTTATTTTTTAATAATTTTAACACTTTTATTTAAGAAATTTTAGAAAATTTTAGATTTGGAATTCAAATTCTCAAATTCAGAATCCAAATGAATAGGCCTAGATGAAATCATCTCTATTTTTAAACAATCCTTGCCACAAAAATATCGTATAAAAATAATATCATAAATTAACATAAATTATAAAATTATTTTATAATAAAATATATTTATTATATCACATAAAATCATATTAATTTATGAAATTAATTTGTAAGCTTAATTAATAAGAGAAATGATAGATACAATCGTAGACTTGTAAATGACATGTAATTATTTTGAAAAAAAATAAATATATATAAGACCCATATGAAAAAAGTTAAATTTTTAATAATAAATCATATTTTTTTTTAAGTGACTGCACACTGCTTAAAATTTCATAATTATACGTTGGATTAGTCAATTAGTAATTGTAGCCATTTTTTGTTTTCTTGGAGCTCATTGTACCCTTTATCGTTGACTTCGGCTTTGTGTCGCCGTAATAAAAGTGGTCGAACGGCGCCTAGGAGGTTTCGAGGTGGCACAGTCGGAAGAATTAGGGCTATGAAGAATTGCGTAATCATCAATATCAGAAAATAAAATAAATAAATAAAGTGAAGACTTATGTAATTTAGCCTTTTTGAAAAAATAAAAATAAAAATAAAATCCAGTAATTAAAAAATCATTTATTTATCGTGTGCTTTACTCTCTTTTTTTTTTTAAATGATTGTACTAAATTTACAAGTCTTTTGACTGTACAAATTATTTTTTAAAAAATCAAACATTCAATTTGGTTCATTGATAGTATGCGTACCATACTCTTAACTGACCATGATAAGATTGAGAGATTGAGGTTGGCCAATGTTTGTCACATCTGATCTTTTAGAGCTAATCCCTATCATTTATATCGACATAAGAAGAAATGCAACGTTTTATAGTATTTAAGATTAAAAAAAAAAACTATAATATGGTAAGCGGTGATAGCATATAATAATTATATGATTCAATTTTAAGGGGGTAGCGTAATGGCTTTGGGGCAAATTCTATAAACCAAATGTATTGAGTTTGAACTTATACATTTATACTCTTTGGACTATTGGACTGGAGAAATTTTGCCTTGAATTATCTTATATATATAGGGCTATAAAAATTAACTAGAAAATCGAAAAACCAGCCCGACCCAATTGATCCAGTTCAGGTTTGGACCGGTCTGCTTCGAAATTGGTTTCTTTATGTGAAAAGCCAGCCAAATACGATCCAATAAAGGTTTTACATTTTCTAGGACCGGATCAAATTGGACCAATCCGCAAATTTGTATATGTTAAATTAATTTTTATAATTATATACAAAATAATGTATATTATAATTTATAATATAAAATTTATAACTAATTCTTTAATTTAGGGGTGTAACTTGTCCAGTTTAATCTGATTTCGAATAAATTTTGAAATAAATTGGTACTTTCTAATAACAAATTGACCATTTTATTAAAATTAAAATGAACCAGATTAGAACTAGTAAAATCGAAAATATTGATTTAGGAAGATAATCGACATAGAATCGAATCTTAAAAATATAAAATTGGTACATACAAATTTTTGTCCAAAATAGACCAAATCGAATCAATTGCACTCCTAGATGTATATTTAAAAAAACTCTTTGTCAATCTATTTACTCTTGAGGTCAATCCAAAACTTACGAACAGCAAAGATAAATTTGGACCTACTTAATGCATTCGTCAAAGAACGTACACGATCACTTCTCATATTCTAGGCATGCCTTCAATGGCTCCATATTTTCATGTATTGTGTATAAAAACATTGATCTACACATTGAAAATAATTGGATCTAGAGAAAACAGAATATTTCAAAAAAGGACAAACCATCTCAAGATTTTTCTAACAAAACGAGGATACATAATAATAATTTGGTAGTTGAGGATACATAATAAGTTGGAAACAAAATTAGATTCCCTCAAAACAAATAAAAATCTTATGTACAATTATTTTTGGGTATTACTTGTGCATTTCATTAATATAATTAGTTGTCACTTATTTGTAATATAAACTAACTGTTTTGGTCAATCACATTAATAAAGTACATAAAAAATATGCAAAAATGATTGTATTTATCATAACTCAAAAACAAAATTAGCATGCAACCGGTGAAAGGTCATGTTCATTGATGGAAGCCATTGAATTCATATTTAAGGTGTGATGTAGCTTAAAAGGGAAGATAAGGAGTAGAGAAGGTTGGTAATTTTTAATTTACCAATAGGTTATTTTTTCGTTATACCTAATACAGGTAAGGTTAGCCGGGGAATAGTCTTTGACAATTTGTTTTAAATGAGTATATGCATTCATAATGAAACTAATAGGTTTATAAAGAAAATTGCAAGCAAAGTAAAAGTAAATGGAAATCAGAAAATTACTTTTTTTTTTCCTATTATTTGCCCTTCAATATTTTGGAAAATTTTGGAGGTGGAAAAAAGAATCTAAGAATATTTTAAAACTTTGAAGCGTATGATAATACTGTCTTTAAGACAATATTTGTCCCCACTTACTAAGAGTTTGCTAATAGATTTCTAGTAAATCGTTTCCAGGATACAACAAAGTCTTTAAACTTTTAAAATAGCAATTTTAGAAAGTTCCTAAAGTTTCTATTGAGAATGGTAGAAACAGGAAAAATAAAGGATTTTTTTTTCGTGACTTAACAGATCTGTCACAATATTATTTATAAAACTTGAAAAGATATCTGTGAAAAATCACGTTATTTGCAATTTAACTGTTTATCGCTCGAGTGAAGTATCGAGCGAGAATCAAGCGAGATCACTGCCTCGATCCTCGCTCGAGCTACACGTCAAGCAATGATCGAGTGATATCACTACACGTCGAGCGAAACTCAAGCAAATAACAGTTACTACACAATACTTCAGTTGAGATGCATTTCTACTTTAGACATTGTACAGGTTCGAATCCCAACAGTATCGCGCTCGAGTGATACGTCGAGCGAAACTTGAGTGAGATCACTACTTGATCTCTCGCTTGAGCAATACGTCGAGTAAGAGTTAAACGAGATCTCGGCCTTGACTTCACTGGAGCGACTTGTCAATCGACAATCGAGCGAGATCTCGATTTGCACATAACTCTCAACCATTTTTTACAAGCTTTATTTCAACTTTTAAATATATGTTACAACCTATTCTAACACAATATACATAAGTCAACAAAAAAAAAGTTGTAATAGAAAATTTAACTTTGGTAGTAAAAGTAGGGACAGAGCTTTAAAAGTTGGTAGAGTGAAAGAGCTTCCACATTTTTCTAGACCAGAATAAGTGATAATCGCATGCAGCTCTTTCTCTACCTACAACATGTATTTAGACCTAACACACATGTATGCTGTTAATTATATAACGATATTTAGAAATCTAAATTTGATAAGAGATAGAGGTAAAATGTGGATCACATTGTATCAATTTCCATGAAAAACGTTGATCTTAATTTATCTAAATTAAAAGAATTTAGATGTCATGCCCATGTCTTCTCAAATTATTTAAGATATTTAGATAAATTATAGAAGTCGTGGGGCAAAGAAAACCTTGTCTATTTCTCCATTAACAATGTTATAATAATCAATTCTACTAAACATTGTTTACTATATATATTTTGTCTATGAAAGTCAAATTAGAAAGAAGCTCAAGGAGTATTTTCTCGTTCAGGTTTGCCGGTCATGAAAATCTTCCACCTTTCCAAAAAGATTGGATTTGAACTATGAAAAAGTATACTCGTTATTGCATATCCACGCACCTATTTTATTTTTTATTTACTTTTTCTTAGTAGATATATAGAAAAATTAAACTATTTCTCTCCTCATGAACGATGTAGAAATAGGAAAGAGGATAATAGTATTTATGATTTATGATTCAAACTAAAGCTAGACGTTTTCACATCTTGTGGCAACCAAACCAAACAAAATATTCCGAAGGTATGGATCTCAGATGTCTGTGTTACTTTTTTTCATTAATGTATTAAGAATAATAGGCCGCCCATCATTTTTATGTCAAATTTGACGTTGTTGATTAACCTTTCGAGTACATAGAGAGAACCATACACATTTATGGTTATCTAATTAGATTTATTGGATATCATTAAGTAGTCCATTGATATTGTATGACTCATATTTATGTATCTATTTCTTTTACTATAAATCTTAGAATTTGGCAATTTGCCATTAGGCCTGTTCTTCTGGGTAGGATTTACGGCCCGCCCTTTTTTTATGATAGTTTTGGCACTTTTAGCTAAGAGACTCAAAAAAATAGATAATCTTTCAGATCCAAATTTCCAAATCCAAAACTTGGATGAACATGTCTAATTCGGGTAGGATAAGTTATGGGATACAAGTTCAACGTGTGAAGCTCTAAATTGCATCCTAAAATTTAAACACAATATCTTTTCTTTCTAAGTTAGCAAGTAATATTATTAAAAATTTAAACATTTAAAATACAAAATAGAGGGGATTTCGGCAATGTGCCTATATGTTTGCTTTAAATTGCTCTATGGGCCCAAAGTTGAAGAGGAAGGCCACTTTGATTGGTGGTTGGTTTTGCAGTCCCAAGATTGGGCTGCTTTCTAGATTTGTAGCTTGAGGCTCTGCTTCTCCACTGTATTCGACACCATTGTTCTAGCTTTGAAGATTGGAAACTATTCTGCTAGCAATGTGTGTGCACTGTGTATTCAAAGGTGGTCGGGAGTATGGCTGTAATCAAGTCTATGGACATATACGAGCAGACTTTAACTAGTCTAATCGAGTCGAATTTAGTCAAATATATGTCATTTATTAATCAAGAAGATATCTGTTTTCGTTGTCGAGCTTTTTTTCACAAGTTGAGCTCTATTCGAGTTTAACCGGACAAATATCTAACAAACTATCGAACAAACTAATTCATTTACAATCTTAGTCTGAAGCGACAAAACAAAATTTTCTTTTGCTGCTTTAAAATTAATAATAATAAATATCACAAAAGTAAAGTTCGACTAAATAGATATATTTAATGAAGGAGAGGAAGGAGACGAAGCTATGGAGGAGGAGCCTAGTTCTACTCTTGTAGAATGAATCCTTATAACCTTTAATGCTAAATGTCGACTTAACGGTAACCATAGTGATTGGAATAACCAAGACATCCCAAGCTAATGAGGAAAGAACTAAAAATTTGGTGGAATGAACATTCCATCAAGTTAAATATAAAATGTATCCCTAGATGTCTCAACATCCTCCATAAAATATCGTTTAACTTCAAATTTATATTACATAATATTTATCGAATATTGGATTTGACGATACAATCGCATCAAAATTATTGAATTGTGTGTTATCTAAAGAAAATGTTGAGTTTATCGATTTTGAGGACCTTCTATCAAAGCTTGAAGGCTAGCCACCATTGTTATTGTAATGGCTCATTCTTCAATATTGTTATTATCGAGTATGTCTTACTTATATCAAAGGTAAAGAATTGCAACCACAAATAATAATTTATTTATTTTCTCAACTTCCTCCTAATATTTGTCATATTTGTATTTTATCCTCATAATCATATCATTTAACAACCCAATATTACTTTCACAACTTCTTTGCAAGTGGTTATAAAGTCCCGAAAACTTCTCAAAGTATACGTTTGCATTACAATATGCAAGCAGTGATGTTATGAAATAATTTTAAAAATTGAAAGTACCTCGTATGGTGGATTTTTTGCTTTCATGATTGATTTTTATTTCTTATTTTTTCTCAAAGTCGAATACAATTTATATTTAACCGAACGAGAACAGAAATTCTACACATAGTCGACTTACGCATAATCGACCCATAGTCTGCTGTCGTGGCGTGATACCATGTCAGCCGACAAATAAAAAAATTAAAATTAAAATTAAAGTTTTCGTAGCCGTGTGAGAAAAGCGGGATTTTGGAGAGAGCGGCATTTTCATAAATCCCGCGACGTGTTGACTGAGCCAAGTAATCGTGAGATTTCCACTCTGGCATCAGCATCTAGAACGCCCGCGTTCTACAACCCAAACTCCAGCAAACTCCCACCCCAACTCCGGCCATTTTCGTGGTGGCACGAAATCATAGATTGTTGAATCTCGTCAGCATTTTCCCGATCGAGAACTCCGGCGATATTCAACCCAAACTCCGGCCAGCTTCTTAGTTCCACGAAATCGGTTGGTTTATTCAATCCCGACATATTTTTCCCGATGGAATCCTAGAAATCTTCTGGGTTTTCTCGATTGAGAAATCCCGATCCATTTGGTTTGGTTGGCATTTGTGTCATCATTCTGTTTGCTTCGCTAGACGACAAGGAAGTGCTAAGGTAGCATTCAACTTTGGATTAGCTTTTAGTTTAAAGTATTTACTATGCCGCCGGCCCAACTAAAACCGAACTAATTTTCTGGTTGTAGACATACATACCAGTCTTCAACTCTCTCTGTCTCTCTGTCTCTCTGTTTGAGATTTTTTTTTCTCTCTCCTTACCCTTTTCCCTTTGGTTGGCTCAGGTACAGGTAAACTCGAGCTCCCTCATCTCTATACGTCTCTCTGTTTGTTCTATATTATATGTTCTTTTATTCCCGTGCTTAAATCATTGACTTGATTTTGAGTTGTTGCCTAGATTGCTTGTTCTTGTACTGTTCCATTCTTGTAAGATCTTTATGATTATGGGTGATGATTCTGTTTGCTTGTAGTCGCCTCATGGTCTTGTTCTATACATGCGCTCATGCTTCTGAATTTTTGTTCTGTTTTCATCCACAAATTTGAATGCTTCTCTCTTTATATTGAAATTAGAGTTTATCATCTCTAACTCAGATAAATTGTTGAATTTTTCTGCTCAATGTAACCATCGTGTGGCCACTGATGAAATTCAATCTAGATTGGATCTGAATACAGAGAAAAACCCCATTTTCAAATTAACAAAGTTAGGGGTATTAAACTTTAGAGTTTGATGTCATTAGTCCGTAGAGTTAGTTTGTGGGGAGTTGAGCCCAGATTAACTTGTTAGGATTTATTATAGGATATAAGGTTTGAGTGAGAGAGAGAGAAAGAGAATGTCTGGAGCCCATTTTGACACTATTTAATTCTTGTTTGGTTCATTAAATGGAATTGATAGAAAAATGCCTGGATTGAGTGAGAGAGAAATTCTACAAGTCTAGGTGAGAGAGAGAGAAAGATGTGTAGAATTTCTGTTTAAAACAGAATGTCTGGATGTGAACTTAGGCATATTTAAAACAGAATTGATAGAAATTGGATATTGCTATAGTCAAAGCCACAAACAACAACACATGTGGTTTATGTGCTGTTGTTTGTTGGACAATAGTCTTGCATTTTAAAGAATGGACTACTTGCACTAACTTAAGGACATAAGAATATTGTCCCACTATCTTGGTGTGGTATAAACCTATGCAAGAATTGGATATTGCTATAGTCAAAGCCACAAACAACAGCACATGGGGTTTATGTGCTGTTGTTTGTTGGACAATAGTTTTGCGTTTTAGAGAATGGACTACTTGCATTGACTTAAGGACATAAGAATATTCCCACGCAACTTGTAATCACCATCAAATCACCATCAGGCCACCTGTTCTTGTTTGTTATTTTTCTTTTTCAATAAGTTATTCTTTGATGTGATTATTTCATTCGACTTTTAAAAAAACAATTGGAAGAAAATGGTTCATTGCAAGAGAGTGCTTCTAACTTGAGAAAAAATCATTCATGAGTGGCATAAACCCACTTTGATACCAAAATTTCTTGGCATATGCAAGCAGCAATGGGAGAAAATATATTCTTGATTTATAAGAGACCATTAGATATGAGTACTATGTTTTTGACCAATGCAGAGTTGCAACACACACTATTATTAACCTTGAGAATATCAAATCCTGAATAGCTATGCTACTTGTCTTCAATTTGGCCAAGCTCTTCCAATTGTTTCTCTTTAAGCTTCCTGCTTCTGTGAAACTAGAGATTCATGTGATTTTTAAGTATGCATTATTCAGCTGGTTATTTATGTTGCTCTCAAATGTTCTATTAGGTTTGGTTCAATATTTCTGCATGGTGCATTCACTAGCAAAATACAATCAGAGGGTAAAAAGTTGTGAGTAACTTCTTGTGCTACTTGAATTGCAGTGCTATTCAAGCTTTGTCTCTCTCGATCGGCCACATAAGGTGTGATAGGTTGGTTTGGAATGCTCCATCTAGATTCAGTAAAGTATTTGACGGATATCTGCTCTCCCATCACCATGTTTGTTTTGAAACAACATAGCTAGTTAAAATATAGAGGAAACAACTAAAGTTTAATGGATGAATAGAAAATTTAATACTGGTTTGAGATGTTCTGGAGTTACACTCTAAAAGTTTCTTCTATTTAGAGGGTGGAGTTTTTGAATGATGTCTTTTTAATTATTTGGTGGGTTCTGCTCTTTTCAATTTCTATCCGATCTTTAAAAGCCACTATTAGCTTGAATATTTTTTTGTTCACGAGAATTTTATTGACAGAGGCATATTATGATCAATATACATGTTTGGGCGGGTGGAAATATATAGGAGCATTGTCATAAACTTGGACTATGGTTAGGAAATTGGACTGGTTAGGGAAGAAGAATTTGCCCTTTTCTGGATAATCATAGCGTGTTTTAGTCCCCTTTTATATTTGAGTTGTTTTACTTGTAAAACATGGCCTCTTGCTATTTAGTAATGGCAATACATGTAAGATAATATCACTCGCTATTTTCCTTAATATTTGCAATTTAATCGAGAGAGACTTGTTTATACTTTGATTGTCTTGAACTTTTACTTTAATTATGAAGGACGAAGAATGACTGATTAGAGATGGACCATCAAGGGGATGAACACCCATCTCCCCTAACACCATCTACCTCAATTTCCTCTATTTCAGTATGTTGTTTCTTCCTTTTGTTAGATTTATTGTAATTCAATGATTAACATCCTAATTTTCTAATTTCATTTTTATGTTAGGACATCCCTCAAAGAGGTCTACTAAATGTTCCAGATTTGATAGTGCATACATTGTCATCAGCTTTTTTGTCATATCCAGATGGGAATCAAGATCCAAGCAATATTCAAGTTTCAACTTTATTGTTGTCTTTTTAGTTATTTATCATATATTTTGAAAACGAAAATCCTGATTGCCTCCATTAATTTCTTTTTTAACAAAACGTTGGTTGCCCATTTCCTATTGGATGGAGGATCCGCCTCAACCCATTGCTACAAGTTATGCAACGAACTCAAGAAACGCAGGTCAAGATGATAGACCCGATTGTGGGGAAGTTGAAGCTCCATATACAGCTACTAGAGTTGATGGAGGAAAAAATAATTATAGACTAGATGAAGGCACTACTGGGAACACCACAGTTAGTGCAAACGGATGATAATAATATGGGTGATGATATGAATAAGGAGTCAAAGTTAGAGATGAAGTTTAATTCTTTTGAAAATTTGCAGAGATATTACAAGAATTATGCTAAGAAACACGAATTTGGGGTGAAGATACAAAGGAGTGAGTAGTCAGAGGATGAGAGTATCAAATATGTGACCATTGGTTGTGTACGACAAGGGAATGTATGGGTTGGGGGTTCCTATATTGCCAACCCATGCCCGACAAGAAAGACAGATTGTAAGATAATGATTAATGCCACTAGAGTAAATGGAAAGATGAGGTTGACAACCGTCTATAACACACATAATCATTACCTCAGCACAAAGAAATCACGCTTTTTTTGATATAACAGAGAAGTAAGTGAGGCCGTAAAAAGAGTATTAGACACAAACGACATAGTTGGTGTGTTTCACTAAATAAGAGCTATGAGACACTAGTCGTAAGCGCAAATGGATATTAGAACCTCTCATTCATGGAAAATGATTGTCGTAATTACATATTCAAGGCATGGTAAGAACGACTTGGTGCAGGTGGTGCCGGAGCACTTCAAGATTATTTTCTAAGGATGCAGTTCAAGAACGATGGTTTTTTTTCATTGATGGATTTAGATGGTAAGAGGTTGAAGAATGTCTTCTGGGCAGATCCACACAGTAGGGCGTCATACAAGTACTTCGGTGGCGTGGTCACATTCGACACCACCTACCTGACAAACAGGTATGACATGCCCTTTGCACTATTTGTTGGTGTAAACCACCACGGGTAATCGATTCTTTTTGGAGCTGCTTTGATTTTCAGTGAGACCACTGAAACAGTCACATGGCTATTCCAGATATGGTTGAAGTGTATGGATGGTGTAGCTCTAAAAACAATTATTACTGATCAAGACAGAGCAATAAAAAATGCATTTGCTATTGTTTTTCTGGAAACTCGACATAGATTCTTCATTTGGCACATATTGAAGAGAAGTTTGGGTCATACGCTGCTTACAAAAGTGGGCTAAAAAGTCATCTCGTGAGATGTGTGTATGACACTCAAACCATTGAGGAATTTGATGAGTGTTGGGCCGAGTTTATTCAAAAATATGACTTATTTGAGAATGCATGGTTGAAAAGTTTGCATGCGGAGTGTGAGCATTGGATACCGATCTTCCAAAAAGAGTACTTTTGGTCTGGGATAAGTTTACCTCAGCGCAATGAGAGTATGAATGCTTTTTTTGACGGTTATGTGCACGCGAAGACAAGTTTGAAGGAGTTTGTCGACCAGTACGACAATGCATTGAGAAAGAAATTTAAGAACGAAAACATAGCAGACTTCCAGTCATTTAGCCTCACCATTTCATGCGTATCTAGATGCGCGATTGAAAATAAATTTCAATAGGTGTACACGATCGTTAAATTCAAGGAAATCCAGCAGGAAGTACTTGGTAGGCTCGACTTGGATCTATCTATAATTACTTTCGATGGCACACAGAAGAGATATTTGGTAGAAGATGAAGTTTGTTTTGAGGAGTTCAATAAGCCCGTTACATATTCAATGGACTTTAATGAGGAAAACTGCAGTAATAAGTGTTCTTGTGGGTTATTTCAAACGAGGGTGATACTGTGTCGACATATCTTGGCCATATTTAGAGCTAATGGTTTAAAGAACTTGCCAGCGCAATGCATTTTAGATCAATGAAGGAAATACATTAAAAGGAGATACATATCAGTCCAACTAAACAATGACTCAAGGGATCAGAGACCAAATGGTATACGATACTCAATCGTGTTGAATATGTGTTATTATATGATACCTTATAGGGTGGATGCTACTGAGCATTTTGAAGAGGCAAAGAAGAGAATACATGAGATGACTGAATATTTTCGCTCGAACCAACGCCCTCCATCTTTGACCCAAACAGGTTTGAAGCGATGATTTCAATTTTATTTCATTAAAAAGTTCTTTATTTTTTTTTAAACTAGGATTTTTCATATACTTATATATGTGCTAGTTATCGAGTTTTTATGATCACTGACAGGCTTTAATGCACCAATCACGCATATGGCAACTTCAGAGTTTGGTGGTAGTTCACAATAAGTAAAGAGTCCACTCATTGCCAGAGGAAAAAGGAAAACCCCCATCGCTTAAGAGAGTAGGATGGATGGAGGGAGACATGTGGAAGGCTAATGCCAAACAGAAGAAAGGATCAGTCAAAGAAAAATGTAAACAGGTGCATTATTTGAATAGATATTGTGGTGATGTGTTAGATTTATAAAGTTCCACTAATATACAACCATTTGCTATTTTTGCATTTTACTTTATTCTCAGCGAGATGAAGGAGATACACCCCAAGGAGACACACCAACTATGGACACACGTAGGAATTTATTGTCCCCATTAGAAGTAGATATCAGTGCCGAAAGAGAAGTGCATGTGCATTATTTGTTATCTTTTTATATTTGAGTTGTTGCGAGCCTATGGAAGTAACCGTTGGATGGATCACTCCATTCTTTTGTTGTTATTCATGGACAACCTATCCGGGATAGCTCAGATTTTTATCGCAATGGAACCCAACACAACACAACAGTGATTGAGAATCAAAAAAGTGTGAGTTATTTTAGTATTTTTATGCTTTTTATTTGAGTATTAATAATATGAGTATTAGATTAATACTTGCTCTAAAATATGTATAGATCCAATTTGGACTGGATGGTTCATAGTCGGTGCAAATGAACCATCCAATCCAAAAAGGGTTGGATGGAATACAACCGACTCAATAATCATGTCCAATTTTCAGAGGACTTTCCATCCAGTCTAAAAATGGTTGGATGGAATACAATCGACTCAATGATCATGTCCAATTTTCAAAGGACTTTCAAGAAATTTTCATGGTTAGATGTGACACTTTTTTAGTTAATATAGTTTGTGGAATAATATTTAAAAAATAAACTATGATACTTTATGAACCTCCCAAATAGTTTGGTCTCTGTGTGACACTTTTTCAATTATTAATTTGTAGGCTGGTGAGTAAAATATTTTGGCAGATTGGCAGCTTTTGGTATATTAGAAGTGTAGATTTGTTGCCTTTTGTATTGAATTTGAATGAGATTGATAGCTTTTGGTATGTTAGAAGTGCATATTTTAGGCATTTTGTATTGAATTGAAATGAGGCTGGACAGATTTTGGTATTATAGAAGTGCAGATTTTAGGCTTTTGTATTGAATTAGAATGAGATTTAATTCTTTTGGTATATAAGAAGTGCATATTTTAGGCCTTTTGTATTGAATTAAAATGAGGCTGGACAGATTTAGTATTTATAGAAGTGCAGATTTTAGACCTTTTGTATTGAAGGTTGAATTAGGCTGGACAAATTTTGGTATTTATAGAAGTGTAGATTTTGGCACTTGTTCATCTAGTCATGTATTAATTTCGGTTGAATTAAATTGAGATTGACAGATTTTTGGACTTGAGGAATGTATCTTAGTATTAATTTGGTTTATTACTGCTTATTATCTCTTCAGATTTTTGTTATTAAGTGGTTGACAGATATTTGTTATCTCTTCAGATTTGTGGACTTGTTCATTGGATTGTTATCTTTGAATAATGACAAGAGATTGTATTCTACAATGTTATTTGATTAATATTACAAGAGATTGTATTTTATAATGACAACAGATTGTATCTTTGAATAATGACAAAAGATTGATGGATTTGGTTTATGTTGCTAGTTATTTCATAAATATATATATATATATATATATATATATGTAAACCAATATGGTAGCCTTTTTCGTTAGTGAGGGATTAGTGTACTGTCAATTATAAACAGACTATTGTTGGAGCACATTGTTATAGGCTAGTGGAATTGATAGAAAAATTGATATGCGGAAGGGTTTAGTGTACCAGCAAAATGCCTAGATTTGTTTGGCTCATTAAGTGGAATTGATAGAAAAATTGATATTGCAAGTCAATAATTAGATTCCAATGCTTCTCCCTAATCCCAAGTACTCATCAAGACAAAGGAGTTTATAGTGTCTTTATCGCAATCGCTATCATGCAATGAATGGATTCCATATTAAAATGGTAAAATAGTTTTAGGAGAAAAATCACGTGCAGTTCCCTTAATGGCTTACGGCGTCGTAAGTCACGCTCATGTAGATTTTGGAAATTACGTGCAATACCAAATGGCAATGAGGGTTTAGTCATTCTGCTTGAATATCTGACTATATGTAGCCCGCTCTATGATCTCGCTCACATAGCTATTTTCAGCTCAATTTTAGGTCATCTTCTGCATTCTTCCAATCATGAATAACCGTGCACGTTAAGAGAAAGTTCTTGGTGCCTGCTTGCAAGAATTTAGCTTGTTTCTTGCTGATCCAAATTTTTTCTATCCCATCATAAGATGTAAAAGTTGAAGTACTTTACTCAAGACATGTATCAATCTTTTTGAGAATATTTGGATCAGCAATCACCAAATAACCAAACTGAATAGATTGCAGTAATACTGCACAAAGTTCAAACGAGATTGTCTACATAAACAGTTGCCATCTTAACATTGGTTGACATTCACATAATTCTTGTTCAAATTAAAATAAATTACTAGGAGTGTAAATGGTTTAGTTCGGTCCGGTTTTGACCAAAATATAGAATCGAATCGGTACCACCGGTTTTGCATTTTGCAATGCAAAACCGGTTATGCTCCAATTATTCTTCAAAATCGGTAGCACCAATTTTACCGATTCTGGTTCGGTTTTGGTCTAGTTTTTTTATTTTGATTAATGAAAAATTTTAAAAAACAAAATCTTTTTTTTGAAAAAAAAATTGGTTTAAATCTGTTTTATTAAAAAAAATCGTAATTTATTATAAAATTCTGTTTTACTAAAAAAAATCTGCTATATAAGAAAATCTGCAATAAAAAAAACTGTTATAAAATAAAAACTGTATATATTAAAAAAAAAATCGCAATAAAAATATGATTTAAAAAACTGTTATAAATATGTTTAAAACATATGATCAATTAAATTTTTATGTTTAAAATTAAAATTTTATTTTATAAATATTATAATATTATTTATACATAATTATAATTTCTTTTATTATATATAAAATATAAAAAAAATATCATATATAATATTTTAAAAAAATAATTTTAAATATATATGTAATATGACCGGTTCGGTTCGATTCGGTTCGGTTCAAAATTGCTCGGAATCGGAATGGACCAATACTTACTGGTTTTGTATTTCTAAAAAAGGGTCCCGAACTAGATCGATTCAAAACCGGTCTAACCAGTCCGGGTTAGTTTTTTTTTATTTTTTTTTACACCCCTATAAATTACAGCACTAAGTCCAACAATACAAAACCATAATAACACTACATTTTTCCTACTTTCCTTGTACTTATTTTCTAGAGTTTTATATTTTACATTTTCAGCTAAAACACGTTCTTGATTGATCATTTCATTCATTCTTTCAGCTAAATTCAATGTTATTTTGCAACATTTGTTTTGCACTTTTTCAAAATCAATCCACTGAAGCAATTTGCATTGCTTCTCCATCATAAAAGGGTAACCACAATTGAAAAATCGTCTACCAAAAGTACTAGAAACCCTAGAAATCCTAAGCTTCGATGATACCCCACAGTTGTAAAATGGTCTCTCCAACCCACTATTGTCCTGTGTTCTTGAAGTTCAAAATTGAGAACTAGTACCGCTTTCAGACTGCAATTTGCCCCTAAAAAAGAAAGCTCATAGAAAACACATAAAACAGTGTGAGGAATTTGTATTCTAATTTACTTAATACAGCATACAATATTAGATATCTAATAATCCACAATTTGTCATTCATGTGTTGGGGGAGTTTATTCTCCTTGTCATTATTCAAAGTTAAAGAGGACAACCTAATTTGCTCTAACACAAATTTTTAAGCTCTAGATTGAATTTCATGGAGATAAACATAAATGCAAAAAATGCTCTAAAAAATGCTAGTTTAACATAAATAGATAAAAAAAATATGTTAGAGCAAAAAATGCAAGTGATGGAAACTCTGTTTAGAATTGGAACGTATATCATTCTACCTATATATTAAAAAATATGAAGCATTTTTCTAAAGCAAAATTTTTCTAGAAGCGGAAGAGTAAAATATACAAACACCTATCAACTTTGGAAAGAAACTCAAATTAGAAGAAAATATTTTTCTAACTGTAAATATTTAATCTTTGCATAACAAGAAAATATTTTTCTAACTGTGGATGTTTTTCTAACTCCAATTAGAAGCAGAACAAGACAAAATACAAACACCTAACAAGAAAATATTTTTCTAAACTAAAATCTACAAACCAATTATAACAAAAATTGCAAGATGAGTGATATCAGGTTCAACTTTTTTCGGTTTCTCCATTCCAGTTTTGCATTTCTTTTGATGAATGAAAAAATGCAAGATGAGTGATATCACTCTATCCATGACCCTAAAATGCTCTGAAAATGTTTTCAGAATTGGGATCATCATTCTGATAAAAAAATACTCTAAAAAATGCTCACATAAATGCAACCAAGAAGAAATATAAACCAATTCTAATAAGCATAAACAGAGTCTATCCAAGAATAAAAAAAAAAACAAACAAAAGCCCAAAATGAAGAGATCAAAAACAAGATGCATGGGTTCTAACTTCTACTTCTAGTTTCCAGAAACATAATTTAATTTCAAAGTTAATCAGGAACAAAACATGCTCTTTATGAATCTTTTTGTCCAAGTCTCAATTAGTTTAGCTAATATTGGCTTTTCACCAAGAGGAAGGTGAAGAAAAAAAGGTTGGGATCATCATTCTGATCAAAAAGTGCTCAAAGTGAATTGGGATCATCATTCTGACCAAAACATGCTCTAAGAAATGCTCTGAAAATGTTTTCAGAATTGGGACCACTATTCTGATAAAACAAATGCTTTAAAAAATGCTCACATAAATGCAATCACGAAGAAATATTAAACCAATTCTAACAAGCACAAACATATCCAACAATAAAAAAAAAAAAAACACAAAAAACAAAAAACAAAAGCCCAAAATGAAGAGATTGAAAACATGATGCATGGGTTCTAACTTCTACTTCTAGTTTCCATAAACATAATTTAATTTCAAAGTTAATCACGAACAAAAATAGTGGAATTGAAAATATAGGGTCTAGTTTGTGTTGGGAGAAATCTAAACAGCGGAAATAATTAGCTCCCACTTTGTGTGAACCTGTTAGGAAGTAATTGAGTAGAGAACAATACAAGAAAAATGACACACACACAGAGCCAATATTTTTACGTGAAAAACCTTTCAATGCAAAGGGAAAAGCCACGAGATCTAGTCTAGTTAAAACTTCCACTATCAACAATGTTTGTGTACACAAATATTCTCTCTAGATAACATTAGAGGCATACAATTAATAACTATCTCAAGAAAAACACTTTCTTGGCAACCAAACAGTGTGATTAAGAAAAAACTCACCAAAAAATGCATTACTGTTTACGACCTTGAGCACCAGAAATACTACTCCAAATCTGATCTCCACCATTCGGATTGTAGAGCCTTGAGTTGTGAACGTTCTTGCAAAATTTTAGCTCAATCGGACCACAGAAGACTTAGATCGGAGCTTTCATAGATGTGTTACTGTTCATGATCTCGAGCACCAAAATGCGGATCGGAGCTTTCATAGATGTGTTACTGTTCATGATCTCGAGCACCAAAATGCGTTACTGTTCACGAACTCGAGCACTAGAAATACTGCTCAAAATCTGATCTCCACGTTCAGATTGTAGAGACTTGAGTTGTGAACGTTCCTGCAAAATCTCAGCTCAATCAAACCAACCACAGATGACTTAGATCAGAGCTTTCGATTGAAACTAGATGAGAGTCCCTTCCTCTTCTCTTCTCACACGTTTTTTTTTTTCTTCTCTTCTTTTCACTCTCTCTATCTGCCAACACAAACAACCCTAAGGTTTAAGACCTTAGTAACATGGGCCTAAGCCTTCTCTCCATGTGGGCTTGATTATCCCACATGGGCCATGCTCCAAATAGGATGGGAACCCACACAACAAATCTCTCCTTTCCTGACTATGAGGGAGGTTCCATCAAACCAGCTTTTACTCTGCATGCTTCGAGTTTTTGCATAGGCAGTGGTTTTGTCATCATATATGATCCATTTTCATTAGTATGGATTTTCTCAATTTGTAACAACTTCATCTCCAAAGCATTACAAATCCAGTGATACCTCATATTAATATGTTTGGACCTTGAATGAAAAGTTGAGTTCTTGCGGAGATGGATGGCACTTTGACTATCACAGTAAAGAGTATACTTCTCTTGTTCTTGGTCCAGTTCTTCTAGGAAATTCTTCATCCATAGCAACTCTTTGCTAGCTTCAGTTATGGCAATATACTTAGCCTCTGTAGCAGACAGAGCAACACATTTCTGTAGTTTAGATTGTCATGACATAGTTCTCCCTGAATAAGTAATCAAATACCCTGAAGTAGATTTTTTGGAATCAATGTCGCCAGCCATATCAGCATCAATAAACCCATCAAGCATACGCTTACTGTTTCCAAAGCATAAACATACTATGGAAATTCCTTTGGGGTATCTCAAAATCCATTTAACGGCATTCCAATGCTCTTTACCTGGATTTGAGAGAAAACAACTTACTACACCAACTGCATGAGCTATATCTGGCCTCGTGCATACCACTACATACATTAAACTACCCACTGTTGATGCATATGGGACTCTTTCCATATCTTCATTCTCTTTGTTTGTGGAAGAGCTTTGCTTTGTGCTTAACTTAAAATGAGTAGCAAGAGGAGAGCTAACTGTCTTAGCTTTATTCATATTGAATCTGTCAAGTACATTTTCAATATATTGCTCTTGTGACATCCATAATTTCTTCTCTTTCCTATCTCAGTAAATTCGAATACTAAGAATTTGCTTTGCTGGCCCCAAGTCCTTCATGGCAAAGGATTGACTCAATTCCTTTTTCATATTTTCAATCCTTGAAGAATTCCTGCCAACAATCAACATATCATCAACATAAAGTAGTAATATTATGAAGTCATCATCACAAAATTTCTGCACAAATATACAATGGTCAGAGGTGGTCTTCTTGTAGCCTTGCTCTTCTATAACTGACTCAAATTTCTTGTACCATTGTCTAGCGCTTGTTTTAAACCATATAGGTTTTTCTTTAGCCAACACACGCAATCTTCTTTACCATTCACCCTAAAACCCTCAAGCTGCTCCATATAAATCTTTTACTCTAAATCACCATGTAGGAAGACAGTTTTTCCATCCCTTTGCTCAATTTCCAAGTCTAGGCTAGCTGCTAAGCCAAGAACCACATGGATGGATGACATTTTCATAACTGGAGAGAAGATCTCATCAAAGTCGATACCCTTTCGTTGACTGAATCTCTTAATAACAAGTCTGGCTTTGTATCGTGGCTTGTAACTATGTTCATCTTACTTCAATCTATAACCCACTTGTTCTTCAAAGCTATTTTGCTTTTAGGCAACTTTACCAGCTCAAATGTGTAGTTTTCATGTAATGACTGCATCTCATCTTGCATGGCATCAACCCACTCTGCCTTATGTTCATCTTCCATTGCTTTTGCATAACACTCGGGCTCTCCCCCATTAGTCATTAATACGTACTCATCTATAGAATATCGAATGGAAATATGTCGGTTTTTTATAGACCTCCTTAGTGGAACATCTGATGGCAGCTCTGATTCAGGCAACTGCTCAGGGGTCTTATTCTGAAATGAAGCATCTGCATTACTTGGACTCTGTTAGTCATCTTGGATAGCATCTTCAACTTGTGCTGGCAAGTCAATCAATGGCACTGGATCCAAATTAACTGAACTATCATTGGATCGAAGCATTACTTTGTCTGTTTTATGAATATCTTGTATAGTTTGATCTTTAATAAACACAATATCTCGGCTTCTCACTAGTTTCTTATCAACTGGATCATACAATCTGTATCCAAACTCATCCAGACCATAACCTAGAAAGACGCATTGTCGGGTTTTCACATCGAGCTTAGATCTCTCATATTTGGAAATATGCATAAATGCTTTACATCCAAAGACACGTAAGTGATCATAAGTAACATCCCTACTAGTCCAAACTCTGTTTGATACATCAAACTGAAGAGGAACATATGGTGTGAGATTGAGAACATGTACAACAATACTCAAAGCCTCTCCCTAAAAAGATCTTGGCAATTGTGCTTGTGAAAGCAAACATCTCACTCTCTCAATCAGTGTTCTATTCATCCTCTCAGCTAAACCATTCAATTGAGGAGTCTTTGGGAGTGACTTTTGATGTTGTATACCTTACTGTCTGCAATAGTCATCAAATGGGCTTGAATACTCTCCTCCATTATCAGTTCAGATGCACTTCAGTTTCTTTCCAGTCCGCCTCTCAACCAAGGCCTGAAATTGTTTAAACATTTTCAATACTTGATCTTTTCTTTTCAGGGGATAGACCCATGACTTTCGTGAATGATCATCTATAAAAGTCACAAAATACGAAGAGCCGCCAAGTGTTCTTGTCTTCATAGGACCACAAACATCTAAATGCATAAGTTCAAGTATCGCTGACTTTCTTGAAGAAGGAGAACTTTTGAAGGAAACTCTATTCTGCTTTCCTTCTAAACAGTGAGTACACTTTTTCAAAGGCACACTCTTCATCCCAGATAGAAGATTCTTTTTAGCCAATATTGTCAAACTTTTCTCACTCATGTGGACAAATTTCTTATGCCACAATTGTATTATGTCCTCATTCTTTATAACATTAACAATGTTACTGGAGAACCTTGCTTGTAGCATGTACAAGGTTGATACCTTATTTTCTCGAGCTATAGCCATAGCACCCTTTGTAAGCTTCCATTGCCCATTATAAAAGGTGTTGCAATATCCTTCATCATCAAGTTTACTTGTAGAAATCAAATTCAAATGGATATCAGGAATATGCTTTAATTCTCTAAGAACGAGAACCGTGCTGTTATTCGTTTCCAAGCATACATCTCCACTACCAATAATCTTAGCCAAACTACCATTGCCCATCTTTATTATGCCAAAATTATTGGGCACATAGTTTATGAAGAAATCCTTTCGGGGTGTAGCATGGATGGAAGCACTACTATCAATCACCCAGCTAGTTTCATGAGAAGTAATATTTACAGTATCATTATCATCATAAACAATGAAGAAGTCTCTGGTAGTAGTGGCAGCAATTTGATCATCTTTCTTTTCATCGTCGTTCTTCTTCTCATTCCATTTTTCCTTCTATTCTCTTTTTAACTTTCTGTAATATTTCTTGATATGCCCTTTTATGCCACAATGATAGCACTCAACATTAGCAAACTTGTTTGACTTGCTTCTGCCCTTATCTTTGTTCTTAGGATCTCTGCTTTTACTCCTCCCTCTCTTTTTTGTAACCAAGACATTTGACTATGAAGAAGAACCCTGTGATTTCTTCTCATCTCTTCAATCAAAACATTGCTTTCCGCCATATCCATACTGATTACACCATTCGGGGCTGAGTTATATAATTACATCTTAAATGTCTTCCAAGAATTCGGCAATGTACCAAGCAAACACAATCCCTGTACTTCATCATCAAACTCGATACCCATTCCAGCCAACTGATTAATTATTCCTTGGAATGTATTCAAGTGATCTGTCAACGGAGTTCCATCTTGGTATCTCAGAGTCATCAAATGCTTGATCAAGTACATTTTATTATTTCTAGTCTTATGACCAAATAACTGTTCAAGTTTATTCTAGAGTATACGAGCATGTGTCTCCCCACTAATATGGTTCAAAACATTATCTTCTACCCACTGCCTAATGTATCCACAGACTTGTCGATGTTGCAAAGTCCACTTTTCATCAGATTTATTTTTAGGTTTCTCAGAAGCAAACACCAGTAAATGAAATTGCTTCACGAATAAAGGTCTTCTATTTTTCCTTTCCAAATATAATAATTAGAACCATTCATAGTAACCATTCTACTCAAATTGACCTCCATTATTCAACACAAAGCACTAAGCGATTGTAACCTCGCTCTGATACTACTTTATTGCGAGAAATCTAAATAGCGAAAATAATTATCTCCCACTTTGTTTGAACCTATTAGGAAGTAATTGAGTAAAGAACAATATAAGGAAAATCACACACACAGAGAGCCAATATTTTTACGTAGAAAATCGTTCAATGCAAAGAGAAAAACCACGGGACCTAGTCTAGTTAAAACTTCCACTATCAACAATGTTTGTGTACACAAATATTCTTTCTAAATAACACTAGAGGCATACAATCAATAATAATATCAAGAAAAACACTTTTTTGGCAACCAAACAGTGTGATTAAGAAAAAGCTCACCAAAAATGCGTTACTGTTCACAACTTTGAGCACCAAAAATACTGCTCCAAATCTGATCTCCACCGTTCAAATTGTAGAGCCTTGAGTTGTGAACGTTCCTACAAAATTTCAGCTCAATCGGACCACATAAGACTTAGATCGGAGCTTTCATAGATGTGTTACTGTTCACAAACTCAAGCACCAAAACGCGTTACTGTTCATGAACTCGAGCACCAGAAATACTGCTCAAAATCTGATTTCCACTGTTCAGATTGTAGAGTCTTGAGTTGTGAATGTTCCTGCAAAATCTCAGCTCAATCGAATCACAGATGACTTAGATCGGAACTTTCGATTGAAACTGGGTGAGAGTCCCTTCCTCTCCTCTTCTCACACGTCTTCTCTTCTTTTCACTCTCTTTATTTGCCAACACAAACAACCCTAAGGTTTAAGACCTTAGTAACATGGGCCTAAGCCTTCTCTCCATGTGGGCTTAATTATCCCACATGGGCCATCCTCTAAAGAGGAGGGAACCCACATAACAGTTTGGAGTATAAGATTATTTCAATAGGTTTGGATGGAATCACCATCATGATCATGACTATGCAGATCACTTTATCAAATGAACGGTGTTGTGTACACAGTGCACACGTTGACGTGGTTTAAAAAAAACAAAAGTTGAAGGTAGGGAGAACTCAAATTTGAGAGCAAAGTCCGCGCGAGAGCAGAAAAACAAAATCAAGGGATAGTTCATTGTGAACTTTTTGTGCTCTTTGAAAAACTTCCAAATTTCTTGGCGTCCTCGTTCCAAGAACTCTAGGAAATTTCTCTTTACGATTTCCAGCTGTTGTAAAATCACTGATCCTATCTGAGAGTGAGAGGAAAGTTTTCGCGATAGGTTTTTTGCTTGATTGGTCAACGGGGGCTTCGATAAAACGAATAGCGGGTTTGCAAATAAAACAGGTGGGGCGAAGTTCATACAGGTCAAGAATTTAATGTTTGTATGGTATCCCATATAGATCAATCACTTGGAAAAAAAATAAATCTTAATTCCTTACTTCTCCTCCAGCTGCTTCAAGTTGGAAAACGTCTGAACAAGAAATCATAGCATCGTGCACATCAAGACCCAGCTTCTCAAAGGCTTCTAATATTGATAAGATCAAACTAGGACAATTTTTTCCCAAGAACACATTAATAAGGAAATGCTTGTCCAGACAAAATGCTCTCATACTTGCCGATTAGATATAGGAATTGAAAACCTTCTCTGTCACTAACTTTTTGATAATAGTGATTGCAATTTTAAGTATGTTTGGGTTTGGGTATTTTTTAAATGCAGGAGAAGTCGGATGAAAAAGAATAAGAAAAAAAAAGCTGTGAGGTTTCAGCTTCCATGGTTTCAACGTTTCATAAAAGGAGTATTTCTTTTTCATAAGTGAAAATAAAAAGGGATATAATAAAAGAGGAAAGTTGCGTCTTCTGCATTTTGAAATATGAAAAAAAAGTTATAAAGTTAATCTTATTGAAGAGTTGAAGATCAACAAAGTTTAGGGCATAGAAAAAAGAGGTAAGGAATTGGATTCCGTTTGAGGGGGAGGGTGGGGAAGGCTACATGACAACATATAATTAGAGGGTTGTTTTTAATCCTTCAATAGTCGGACTAGTCAGAAGATTTTCTCAAAAATAAAATAATAAGAGAACCCAAACAAAAACACGGTAAAAATGTCCTGTTTCATTTACGTATACGCGGGGTGTTCCCAACCCTGTGTATAAAAGAAATTCTCTTATCAAATCTTCATGGGCTCACGAAAATTGTTTGTCTTTTCATAAATCTTTATGTCTAGGTCTTAATTAGTTTAGCTAATAATGGCTTCTCATCAACAACTACAAATAGAGTCTATCCAACAATAATAAATAAATAAATAAATAAACAAGCCCAAAGTGAAAGAGGAACAAATTCTTACCATTTCACGAGGTCTATTCATTATTGTGACAGTGGAAAAAATCGAAGACAAAGACCTACAACAAAACATATACAATTACAAATTAGGTATTACAAAAATTAGGAATTCAAAAAAGTGAAATATATAAAAAACAATTCTCCTAATCCAACGAGTGGAATGGGTGAAAAAATTCTTCTAATCTAGCATGAGTAAAGGGATGCTCTGGTTAGGATTTTTCGGGTTAGGGTTTTCAAGGGAATGAGATGATTAGGTTACCTTTTGAATCTTGAAGATGATTTGAAGATGGAGTTGAACCATTTCAAGATTGGGTAAAGCTAAGGTTTCTCAAAGCTAGCAGGTTTGGGATTAAGAGGGAAGGAGATGGGTTAGGGTTTCTCTTCGAAATGTAAAGGTAGGTTTGAAGAAGCCGATGACAACTTTGTTCTTTTCAAAGGTTGAAGTCGACGACAGGAACTACAACGACGACAAATTTCTCTTCAATTTCTGAGGGGGCGATTTTGTCGCCTTCCTCGTTCTGCAACAACATCGAAGTTTGGGTTTGTACTAGCCATAATCAAGGTTGAAGAATGCCAAAGTTTGGGATCAGTATGTTAGAGACGAAATTGCAAAGTTTCTGTCTCCTCACATAAGTTTGATTTCGAAGATGAGAAATTCTATTTCAAATCCTATCTTATGCCCATTCAATTTTTAAGGTTTTTTTCGTTGATTGATGATATCACGCCACGTCAACCAACTATAGGTTGACTGTACGTTGGTCGACTACGTGTAGAATTTCTGGAATGCGAATGAACGATCAATCGTATGTACTGATTTAGTTACCGGCCTAGTAAATTTAAATAATCGGCAAAGTTAAATGTTTTTTATGTCCTAAAAAGTAGTAAATGCAGCTATAGCCTATGCTCCCTTAAAAAAAAAATACAGCTACGTTACATGAGTCGTAGAGTCATTTCTGTAATTTAGGTCAATAATTATTTATTAGGCCGTCTAAGAAAACTAAAAAGTTAATAAATAAATAATAAATTTACTTCGCAGAGCAAATTACCGGCTAGAGCCTCTGAGGGCAGAGGGATCGCTTTTACGTATAACGCGATCACAAATCCACACTCGAGACAGAGAGAGGCTGTTGAGAGAATGGCGTCGGGTTGGGGAATCTCAGGTCACAAAGGCCGATGCTACGATTTCTGGGTGGACTTCAGCGAGTGCATGTCCCGCTGCCGTGAGCCAAAGGACTGTGCTCTCCTCCGCGAAGACTACCTCGAGTGCCTCCACCACTCCAAAGAGGTTCTCCCTTTTTCTATTTCTACCGGTTAATTTATTAAATATTGCTCATCGTAATCCCCCTTTCCAAACTCGAATAAGAGTACAAAGCCCTAGATCAACTGGCTGGATTCGCCCGAATATTAATTTATTCCTGCTTGATCCCCAAAATGGGTGCCTTTGATAAAAATTCTAATAATATGTCCGTTAAAGTGTAGACTGTTGAGAATGTTTGGCATTATTCCTAAGCTTGCCACATGTTATGTGGGTTAAGGGTTTTCTGAATCGAAATGGGAGAATTTTTATTTTATCAGTCATTTCACAGTATTTCTGAAATATGGGAAGCATTTTATGGGAAGCCTACTTTAGCCGGTCAATTGAAGATATGAAAAACTAATTAATGTTTGTATGCTTTGACATGCCCAGCCTCTCACAGAGAAATTAATTTTTTGAGTTATTCATTTGTTCTGCACTTACATTGTTGTGTTCTACAAAGAATATAAATCCCTTATACTTTTCAAGTTCACAAGGAAATTTGACCATTTTCCAGTTAATGTCTTGTGTGAGAGACTTATAGAAAGAGCAAACCAAGAATGTACCTTGGGTATCCACCACAACGTGTTACATCCTTGAGTGGTCAGTCTAATGGAGTACAAAAGACTAAAAAAATCACAAAGAGCAAACCGAGAATGTACCAGTTCCTTTGAGCCATTGAAACTTCTTTCTCACGTGCAATCTTGAAAACTAAAGGGAATGAGTCCTTAATGGCGTTATCTCCCTACCATAAGTCATACCAAAATTTTATTCTAGAGCCATCTCCCAATACAAGTCTAGTGTGACGAGCAAAACCCTCGTCTAATATGCTTTCATACTCCCACTCCATAAACCCCACATACCTCCCTAGTAGTGCTCCACCCCCCCTAACAAACCTCCATATTTGAAGTCAATCACCAACTTCCATAAAGCTTCCGGTTCTATATTATATCGCCGCAACCACTTTCCAAGTAGGGCCCAACTGAAAAACCCTCAGATTTGTTATTCCCAACCCACCAGGAGAGATTGTGGAGCATACCTTATCCCATTTAACCAGCTGGAATTTAAAATCATTCCCCAATTCACTCCGAAGGAAATTACAATGAAGTTTCTCAATACAGCTTGCCATACTTGCTGAGATTGGGAACAAAGAGAAGAAACTATCTCTTCCAACCTACTAATCTATCACCTTTTGACAAGTACTATCTCTTTCAACCTACCAATCTAAGTTCAATCTTCTCAATTATTGTATCCCAAATTGATTTCTGGATCCTGCCCCCAAATGAAGACCAAGGTAATTCAAGAGAAGAGAGGAGACCTTACATCCAGGAGTGTTAGCCAGCAACTAGATGTTGCGAACATTACCAACTGGCACCAACTCTGACTTGTTCAAGTTCACTTTCAAATTGGATATCGCTTAAAAAAAAGTAAAAGTGCCCTCAATGCTTGAATCTGGTTTTTTGCATTTTTGAGAGCTGCATTTTTGCATGGACAGCCTCTCTTAGGGCTGAACAAAAAGGCCGAATTACCGATTCGACCCGTTTACCCGAATCATCCCGACCCGAGAAAGTTAAAAAGCGGAAACGGAATTAGCCGATACCCGATTGCCAGTCCTTTCTTCTTTTACTCGTTACAATGAGATGGATTCTTTGAGCGATGAAAACGATCCCCCAAACGGAGGAGGCTCGTCAGATCAATGGTAACCCGCGGCACAAGGCCTAGAAATGACGCCGAAAGAAAGGGTACCCTATACCTAGGACACGTCGGAAGAGACAGCAACCGGATCTTCTCGCTTAGGCGGCAATGATGAAGATTTCGACTAGGAGCCACAACTCATGTCTTTGAGAACGCCAATGTGGAAGAACTCACCGAATATGAGATGACCGTATGCCATTCTCATTGGGTATTGAAGAGTTCGAAGCGATTTCAAGAATGGTAGGATCGAGAGGAGGACGACGATTCACTGTCAGGTTTTGAGTTTCCAAGATCTTTTCTACTGGATTTGGTTGCCGTACATATAGTCGTTCTTGCGAGCCTGTGATTTCTATGGGAATATCTGCCAAGAAGCTATCTACACCATGTAAGGTAAGAAAAGCATGTTCGTCTTTGATTTCTATGGGAATATCTGCCAGGAAGCATGGTTCATAGTTTAATGTTTTTCCTTTGGTTGGATTGGTTTTGTTGCTCGGATTCTGCTTCTAGTCTTTGAGAGAATATGCTAGTATCGGACAATCGGCCAAACGGGTATCGGGTATTCGGAATACAGGAGTTATCGAGTTGGGTCGGAAATGAGGTTATCGGGTCAGGTTGGATCGGATCGGGTGAACAGTCCTAGCTTCTCTACCTCTCTAGGTAAGTTCTCAACTTGGATGTAAGGAAAGACAAATTATTGCAAGTGACTGGTGTTGCATGGACAAGAATATTGAGAAGTTCATGGATCATCTTTTATTTCATTTCGAGTTGGCTAGTGTTTTACATAATGATTTTTTCAGCTGAGTTAGCTTAGAATGGGTCATGCCCAGAAGAAAAGTGGACCTATTGACACTTAAAGGGCTAGGTGGTAGCCTGCAAACTACAACAATGTGGAAATAGTTCCCACTTACCTCATATGGTGTATTTGGAGGGAAACGAACAAAAGAAGTTTTGAAGACCGCAAATGGACGATGGAGGAGATAAAGAATTTTTCACAATACTTTCCTCCATTGGACCGCTTGTATGGATATCAATTGGTTTAATTTACACAACTTTCTTATATCTTTTTCCCTTTCTAGATAGGTTATGTGTACTTGGATGGCACATTTTGTGCTTTTTAAAAGCTCTTATTGGGGATGAGATGGTTCTATAGAGGACCAAAATCTTATATGTAAACAGCAAAGCTTCCATACCATGACACTTGAAGTGTAACGTTCCAATGGAATGCCCAAGTTCTGAGATCAATACTCTAAAAGGACTAGTAAATGACATAATTGGAACCTTACTGGAATATTATAAAGAGTGATAACTTCTTTTTTCAAAAGAATGTGAGATCTCATATACTATCTATCCTTATCATTTATCATAATGGAGTGACACAACTCAAGTCCCACATTTCTAGTTGGGATAAGATTTTGATACTTTTTGTAACTCTCCAATGAAAAATTCAAACCACATAACCTATACTATAAAAGAACTAGTCAATGATACAGTTGGAGCCTGATTGGAACATTATAAAGAGCAAAAACTTCTCATTTTTAAGTAATGTGGGATCCCATATACAATCTATTTTTATTACTTATCATAATGGGGTATGACAGCTCCATATATCTTTTTAGAAAAATAGATTGAGGACTAAAGATATATAGAAAGATGAATTTTGAATATTCCTTACTTGGAAGTAGCACAGAGGAGTTTGTCTCCACCATAATGGAGTTTGGCATATTAAAGAACATGGTAAAGGTTTTGACCTCCTTGTTACAAGCTTCTCTGACGAAGATAACATTCTACTGAGGGAGATCACTTATCATAATAGGTATCACACCTCCATATATCTTTCTAGAAAAATGGATTATCATCACAAGGACTAAAGATATGTAGAAAGACAAATTTTGAATATCCCTTACTTGGAAGTAGCACAAAGGAGTTTGTCTCCCACCTTAATGGAGTTTAGCATATTAAAGAACATGGTAAAGGTTTCGACCTCCTAGTTACAAGCTACTCTGACGAAGATAACATTCTACTGAGGGAGATCACTTGATATCTCCAAATGATCTACCACAGAAGCATCCTTATATGATCAATGCCATTCACATTCCTGAAAGCTTTCCTTGAGGGTCCTACCACCACACCACACATCATGTCAATCTAATACTGGCTCCATCTCTTGCTTCAAATCTAGTATTATTAGAAAGAAAAATTCCACTCAAGTTCCCTTACACACCACATCATACTTGATTTTTTTGCTTTTTCCCTTACAAATGTGTGGTGTATAAATGAGGAATAGAAGGACTCTATTACTATTCCATAATTCTACCCCATAAGAGCATTAGCATTTGATCCATTAATGATCCATCAAATTTTCAAACACAAATTTGATGATTTTTACTAAAAAACCTCCACATTGGATCCATCAAATCTTCTAGTGTCTAACTTTGAGCTACAGTAAATCTTCCCATCCTTCAAATATGAAGATCACTATTTACATGCTAAACACATACTATAATATATTTTATTCCACTACTTTTATTTCCCTCATTTTTCACCCTCGTTTTATTCCACCAAAGGATCACTATCCCCTATTTCTTGCTTTCCCTATAGGTTTGATTCCTTTTCCGTAGCATTTTTCTTTACTGGGATTTGATTCAATTTTATAAGGTGGAGGGAGATGCTAGTACTCATTTAGGATATATCCAAACCAAGCATATATCCTTGAGGGTGATGTCCGAATATTTTGAGAAGTGAGAATGGCCAGTTTTGCTATTTTTATGATGAAATATGTTATCGGATTTTATAACTTACAAAGTAGCATTTGAAGCATTGGGTGGTGAATGAAGATATATCGTTTGGACTACGAGCTACATTTAAATATATTACAAAATATTAATATACATATGGTTAGTGTAATTACAAAATATGAAAAAATATTTAAATATATTCTTATTAAAAAAATATCATTGTATTATTCTTTTGATAGATCTAATGATGAATCCAATGTGGAGTTATAGACTTAGAGGTTTGATGGATTCATTAAAGTTGTACTTTCCATCAAATTTTAAAGAAAATTTTGATAGATCCAATGCTAGTGTTCTAAGTTACATATCATCAAAATAAAAAAAAATAAAAAAAATCCTACAGCATAAGGTCCTTGTACCTCATTGGATTACCTCCCACTCTACACAATACACACTTGTATATTTAGAGTCCATAACTGCCCTTCACAATGCTTCTCTCTCATTTTGATATTGCCAAAGCTGCTTCTTCGATAGTGCATGATTAAACAAGTTTCAAACTCTTAAACCACCATAATAGACGGGAACATACTTTGGCTTAGTTGACCAGGTGAAATTTGACATATTGCCCAAATCCATCCTGAAAGGAAGTCTCATTGTAGGTTCCCTAAGCGCTTGTCCATGCTAGAAGGAACCAGAAATAGAGACGCAAGATACGTAGGCAAATTAGAGTGAGCCAATATCTACTTTTATATGCCATTCGAAGGTTAGCTAAAAAGGTGAAAATTACTTGGAAGGATTTTATGTTTTGACTTTTTGTATTAAAGCGTACACTAACATTTCAATTGCGAACACACTGATATTTCAATTGAAGACTGTCAAAATTATTTCAAAGTCAATAAGAAGCAATAATTAGGTTCTAATTTATTCTTTATTCAAAGATTACAACACAATCCTAAAATGTAAAATTACGTGAGACACTTCCATTAGCTCTACTTAGACATCTAGGAAAGAATTTGATCCAATAACCCTCTTATATTTTATGCAGGTCTCATGGCATCTTGTATTTTGTAAATGTTTAATGGTTTGTTGATTTGCTATATAATTTTAATATCTGAAATGAAAAAAATACTAAAGACGATTTTAACTAGCTTGGAGGAAATGCATGCCAAAAGCAATGAAACAAGAATGTGATATATACAGGCACCGATCATCTTGGTTTGCGTTACCTTTTGAATCTCATTATCTGGAACTTTATTGCAGTTCCAACGAAGAAATCGGATCTATAAGGAGGAGCAACGTAAGCTGCGAGCGGCTGCACGGAAGCCCGAGGAGGGTAAAGAGAGTGTTGATAAACATCATCATTAGTCTGTAATTTGTCATCATCTTCTTAGACTCGAGAATAAAAATTGTACCAAGCTGTATTTTTTCAGAATTTGATTATGTTACTCTGTTTTTTGTTTCTTCTGGATGCTGTGCTTTCTTGTCACGGGCAATGAGACACAGATTAAAGAAAATCTCTTTTGCGGAAGATGCAAATTGGATACTGATTTTCTTGGTGAATCAAGTTCTGAATAATGAATATATACTCACTGAGCACACCCTATGTTATGTTTCCTTTATTATTGTTGGTGATCATGGAAAGTTAGTCATGAATCCTATGATCAAGATTTGTAAGCATTTTGTGAAGAATGAGATACGATTTGGTGCATGCCATTGGGAATAAGCATGGCTGTCAAAATGTGAATCGGGAAATAGCACAAGGTGAAACACTTGTGCACTGCAGGATATACGAAAATGTAAAACTTATACAAAGTTTAATAATATAAAGCTAGATAGATAACTCTTAACAAATTTAATTTAGAAAATTATTATATGGTTTTTAGAAACTACTCCAGGCATGTAGTTTACGTGCCATATTCAAATGGATCACATATTTCAATCAATTAATTAGAAACTAAAATTCAATGTTTCAATGTGAAGTTTCTATCAAATACCAAACATAGAAGAAATAATGTACAAAGTTATGTTAAATTGTAATGGAGCAATGTTACATACAGTCCAAAAAATTAGATTTTTTTGCGGTCTAAGTAATAAACAAATTAAAAAATCCTCATTTTAAAATAAAATTGATTAAAATATCCTTATTTACAAATAAAAAAATTTTAGAAATCTGAAAATTTATTTTATTTAATCATAAAATAAGAGTGTTTTTATGTGGACTGTAATGCAGTCCATTAAATATGGACTGTAAAAAGAATTATTCATTGTAATGTAATGTGATATGTGATATGTTAAATGTAAAATTATATTATGTTAAAAAATAAATCTAATAGATCATATGCTATTATTTTAATTTATAAATAAAAAAAATATTTACAGTTATGAATTGTATAAACATTGCACAACCTATTTGAAAAAAAAGTAAGTAAATATGAGATTGGCATAATTTTTTTTTTTTTTTGATAATAAATTTCATTTTTTTTCAAAAGGATAGTGCTTCTTAGCTGTCTGGAATTTATATCTAAATATCTAAAGTATACTGTTAGGCCAAATTGTTGTTTTTATTTTTTTCTTATTTTTTGTTTTAATTTTTTTTATCATTTTAAAACATTTTTAAAAAATATAAAAAAATTAGTAATATATTAATAATTATTAAATAAAAAGAAAAAAAAATTAAAATACATGGAATGTCAAAATGAAGTAACAAAATTAGTGGACAAAATAATTGTTAGTATTTATATATTTTATTACTGCATATACTATTAACGTGTTACGTTACTCATTTAGAAATTTATGAGCAACAGCATTTTCTCGTTTTAACTTGAAATTGTACTGTTTTTTGAAGAGAAACGTGAGATGGTACTTCTAATATTATGGCGATGATAATGAGATCCAAGATCAACATACACTCGGTTAACCCAGTATCTTTCGCTACCCTACCGCAGTTTCTTTACTTTATCTTGCGTCTTCTTGCCCGAGAGCCCTCTCCCTGAGTTCCCTCCTTCTCCCCAGTCAAAAACCCTATTCACACCGTTTTGTCACCTTTGCGCTTTCAAGGTAATTACCTCTCTCATCCCCCATCTTCGACACCTTAGGAATGATTCTCAGGTCACGTTCCCCTGGTTGATAGTTGAGAAAGGGCACTAAAATCGAAAAAGAAAACCAAATTATGAATTTCGAGTTTTCCTTTTCGCGATGGTTTTGTTTCGCTTATTCTCTAAGCTATTTATCTCTCTATTTTGCTTTACCTGACTCAGGTTCTTTTTTAATTGGGTCCTAGATTCGGAAAATCTGAGATTTGCAGTTCTTGTGCTGTTTTTTTTGCTCATAAAAAAGAGCAACCTAATGGAGCCGTTTTGTTTTGTACTGCTATTCCTTTTGCGTGGTTTTAGCTTTAATTTCACGGGCTTATTGATTTAGATGCATTTTTGTCTTAGGAAAGAATGAGTAGCCGTGCGAGCCGAACTCTCTATGTCGGCAATCTTCCTGCCGATATTCGCGAGAGAGAAGTGGAGGATTTGTTTCACAAGGTAACTTAGGTTTTATTGTAACGGTTTGGACTGGTTTAAGCAATGCTTGGGATCCCTACTTAGGAATTTTTATTTGGGACATTTTTTTTTAGTTTTTTATTTTACATGATTTTTATATAAGTATTTTAAAACAATGTTATTACTTTTTTTATATTTTTAAAAAATAGTTTAAGATGTTAAAAAAATCATGTAAATAAAACATACATTTTAAAATACTTAAATTTTTAATTTTTTTACATGATTTTTTTAACATCTTAAAACATTTTTTAAAAATATAAAAAAATCACAACATTGTTTTAAAACACTTATATAAAAATCATATAAAATAAAAAACTAAAAAAAAAAGTCCCAAGTAGGGATCCCTAGCATTTTTCATATTTGATGTGCCTTCAGTTTTTCACAATACTGGGCCGAATAAACATGTAAATGCGAAGCGAATGAATTTTTCTTGTTATATGAATCTCAATTGGAAGTCCATAGGATTTATAGGAAAGGCAACTAGCCAAGAATTTATATAGCTTATACCCAGTTGAGGTCTGAATGCACCGATTTATATTTTATGTAGTTTTTTCTAAAGATTGATGTATGTGAGTTGCAAATGGATTTGAATAAGTTTTATACTTTTGTCTTGATTAGAACAATTGATCTTTGCAGTATGGACGTGTAGCCCACATTGATCTGAAGGTACCACCAAGGCCCCCAGGTTATGCATTTGTTGAGGTGAGTTGATAGGTTCTTAAATTGATATGGTTTCTTTGTTTTTTTAATCCCCGTTATTAACATTATTTTTTACAGTTTGAAGATGCTCAAGATGCTGAAGATGCTATTCGTGGTCGTGATGGCTATGATTTCGACGGGCATCGGCTACGTGTCAGTCACTCTTCTATGTGTACATATGTTACCACTTTGAGTATGATATCCACGTGGCTTTTTATCTTGTATGTTCTCATATATTTATAGGTGGAACTTGCACATGGTGGCCGTGGACATCCATCATCAAGAGATCGTTATAGTAGTCATAGCAATGGTCATGGTGGACGTGGTGGGCGTGGTGGACTATCCAGGCGCTCTGAATTTCGCGGTGTGTACATTATTCAATACTCTTATTTTGTAGCATATTTGGAATATATTGTATTTTGAAGTTGTTCTTGTTCCACCATGTAGTGCTTGTCTCTGGATTGCCTTCTTCTGCTTCATGGCAAGACCTTAAGGTGAGTATTAGTGTGGATAAGTTGGTAAGAAAAAATACCTATCAAAAAAAAAAAAAGTAGGTAAGAAAAAATCTATTTGCAAGCCTTTTTTTCCACACATCCAACACACCGCTGGAGTGGGTCCCACAATGATGAAAAGTATTGGTGTTTTAACTTGTTTATAACCATAATGGGTCCTGGGACAAGTGGTATGTTGACACACCCGGCTTGCTAGTAGTAAAACACTTTCTGAAAGTTTAATTTTGATTAATCGATGTCTTCTGTCAGGACCACATGCGACAAGCTGGGGATGTTTGTTTTTCCCAAGTTTTCCGTGAGAACGGTGGTAAGACAGATAATTCTACTGGTCTTATTTGAAGTTTATTATGACAGTGGCGGTGTCAAAATTTGAGATGATTCTAGTTTTTGATGGTTCTAGTTTTCTATTGATCTTTACCATCTTGCCTTTTGACAATATGGGTGAAGGATCTGGATAGTAGTTCCTCTTTGGTCTGGATTTGGTGTCAATGGCCGTTTTACACCTTCAAATGAGAGGCTAACATGGCAATCACCCAGTTTTTTGGTATGCAAGCTTGACCATACAAGATCACAACCCATCTCAGTTTCCTTCTCCCGACGCTCTCAATCTCTCAAGCTGCGACCACCATCCCTCCTTATCGTCACTACTGTCTCCCATTCACATGTTCATCATTGTAACCACGGTATCTTAGCGGTGTAATCTCAGTTTTCTCCTCCTCCTTATCAATCTAAATATTCTCACTGTCTTCACTATCCTGTTCCGCTGCAACACACTTAAGGTTTGTTTTTCAATTGCTGGTTCCTCCCCATCTCACAGCCCAATGTTTTGCCACACTGCAACGCAGCCTATTATTCTATAACTAAATCTTTCATTTGCTGTGGTAGAACTCTGGAACACAAAACCCCCAACCCAAAAAATGTGCCAACAGCAATGATGTTTTCAAGTTAAGCCTAAAAAAAAATTTCTGAGCCTCAATTCGTGTAGCAAGGTCCTCTTCTTGCTTTTGCACCCTAGCATTCTACTGGATAGCTTCTATCCTTCCTTTATTCTCCTTGCGCTATGAATTGGATTTCTTGTTGTTAATGGGCAGACAAACTTATGACCCAGACGTGGGTGGGCTTTTTTCGATTCCACCTTGTATTTCTATCCGCAATTTCTCGGTAACCAGAGAATAAACTCAATAAAAAAAAGGACTACATCAACCAATGATTGAGACAAATACAAGCTGTGACATATTTAGTGCGTGATGAAAGAACACAGGTTTTCAAGAGCAAAGGAAATGAACTTCGAAGGGGCAAAAACGACTTACAGTTGTGGTAGAACATCCGGAGGGAGGGAGAGAGCGGGCTTAATCCTGTGTTGTTAAGTTTTACTTTTCACCACATCCAGATTCCAGGTTTTCCCTCTGGATAAAAGTTGGTATGCAGTTAAGAAATTTTCAAATCCTATGGGAGCAGTGCCAAATTCCTTTCGTTTAATGTTGTCATTGTATACCTAGATTTGGGACAGGGAGTGATGGGCTTTTGGTATTGGTGCGTATTTATAATTATTTGTTATTATGATTGTTATGTTGTTTTGGGTTTGTTACTTTTTATTTTTATCTTTATAAGAGATAAGTATAGCCTAAGTACACATGTAATATACAAAAGAGCACCTAAATATATTTTAGGAATTGGAAATTAAAGACAAGAAATCATGAACATTGTTCCCATTTAATACAATAGCTGAAAACCACAGAAATAGAGTGAATAAAAAAAAATCTGCAGCTCTACCAGTGTATGCTCCTTAGTTTCAAAACAATATTTGTTCCTTTCCCCCCAAATACATCACATAATGCACTATCTTCTAGACTACTACCACTTGAGAACAACCTTGCATTTTTCTCCAACACCTCAACAAATCCACCACTCTCGTTGGTATAACCCAAGCAACATCAACCCTTCGAAAGATCTCATTCCACAACACCCTTGCAACCTCACAATGCAATAAGAGATGGTATACTGATTCCCCATGCTTTTTGCACATGTAACACCAATCTAACCTGACACATCCACTCTTCCTCAAGTTGACCGTAGTCAAAATCTTTCCAAGAGCAGCAATCCAAACAAAGAAGGCTACTTTAGAAGGTGCACCAGAGCTCCAAATGTTCTTCTATGGGAAATGAGCATGATCTCGTGTTGCTACAATTTTGTAGTATGCCTTAACTGTACAATTCTTGTGATCATTAGATTTCCACTGCAATTTATCTCCCTGTGCTGTAGGAGGCCCCATAGAGTTTAGTATTCTAAAAAAACTGCTACAATGGATAATTCCCAATCATGAATCCCGATTAAAGAGGATATTCCATTGATGAGAACTGTGAGAGAATAATTGCATATTTGCATCTGAAGCCTTCTTATTGGCTGCAATACGATATAAACTTGGAAAGGCTTTATCCAAAGCAACATCACCACACCACACATTCCTCCAAAATCTTATTCTATTACCCTCACCATCCACATAACGAATGTGATTTTCAAAACTTGACCAACCCCTCCTAATAAACTTCCATAGGTCCACACCATATCCTCCCTGACATCGTTAGAGCACCAACCCCCCTAAGCCCATTCATATGTAGAGTCAATAATCTCCTTCCACAAAGAACCTCCTCCAGATGATATCTCAATAACAACTTATCAAAAAAAAAAAAAAGATGATATCTCAATAACCATTTTTCCAATAAGGCTTTATTAAAAGTTTTTGGGTTTGTTACTTGATACTGGTATTTGAGCCAAGAGCTCAGAAGAAAACATGTGGGATTTAATTTTCCTTTCTAAATGTCTGTAATGTTTGTTTTGTAGGCACAACAGGGATTGTGGATTACACAAACTATGAAGACATGAAGTATGCAGTAAGTGAAATCTCTTTTATGATTGCCGATTAACAACATGAATGACCTCCCCTGAAGTTGAGTTCAATCAGGATAAAGTAGGTAGTTTTCTGAATTTGTGCTCTTTCTGCAGGTAAAAAAACTTGATGACTCTGAGTTTCGGAATGCATTTTCTCGGGGATATGTTCGTGTATGCATTAACTTAGATACTTTTGAATATTTCACTTATCCTCTTGGTGCATGTCGTCTTTGTTTATTGTTGTATTTGTTTACAGGTTAGGGAATATGATTCAAAGAGGGATGCCTCTAGGAGCCCTAGTCGTGGTCGATCTTATTCAAGAGGCAGGAGCTATAGCCGCAGTCGTAGCCGAAGTATTAGTCGGGGCAGGAGCAAGAGGTAAAGTCATAGGTGTCTTGGTAAGTCTGTAATTATTTTTTGCTAACTCTCTGATTGTAATGCAGCAAGTCTCCAAAAGCCAAATCTTCTCACCGTTCGCCTGCTAGATTGAAGTCGAGGTCTGCTTCTCGTTCTCCCTCTCGTTCTCGCCCTGGTTCAAGGTCTCGTTCTATGTCAGGGTATGTATTTTTCTCTCAATATGGGGGTGTGTTTTAGTGATCTTATCATGCTCATTGCTAATGGGTCTCTTTTCCTTGTAAGATTGAGAAAATCGTGAGTCAATGTCATCTTGTTGGCTGCTTTATTGATCTCTTTGGGGGATTTTGGGACATTCTTAAGGGATGGCATCTTTTGAGATAGTCTGCAGAGTTATTTATTTATTATTTTTATTTTTATCTCAAATGGAATTACTTTAATTACAACACAAACAGTCAAGTATTACAACACTTTTCAGAATTCAACTTACTAGATATCAATTCAGGACCCTCTTCTATCCAGCATTTCATCTCTGAACAAGTTAAAGCCAACTTTGCTAACATATGTGCAATTTCATTTACTTCTCATCTAACATAATTTAACTTACTGTGATGGAAATCTTTCAAAATTAATTGTATGTCTTCAATGTCCAGCATAATTCTTGACTTGTTACTGCTTTAATTATGACTTGAGCATCTCCCTCAAAAATAACATTATAGCAGCCCAACTCAAGACAAAATTCTGTGGCCTTTCTTAATGCCATGGCTTCAGCTAATTGAGGAGAGTTTTCCAGCTTTATTGGTTCACAACAAGTTGCAATCACTTCTCCATCATCATCCCGGAAAATAACTCCTATACCTGCTTTTTGAGTGAGAGGATCCAATGCTGCATCAAAATTAGCTTTGAACCATCCCTGTTCTGGTTTCTTCCAAGCTGATCTGACATTATTTGCAGCCATTTCATGCATTTGAGGTTGAGATTGTGCTTCTTTGAATTCTCTTAAAGTTTGTAAAGCATTAAGGAGCACTTGGGTTGGCCCTTCAAATTGATCTTGAAATACCCACTTATTTCTTCTATGCCAATTTGCTCTAAATATAGTACCTGCCTCTTCCAATTCTTCTTTTTTCAATTTATCCTGCAGCATCTTCCACAAACTTAGAAAATCATCTGCCATAATAGACCATTTTTGAAATCTACTTCCTTTCTCAGACCACACATGATTTGCTGCTGAACATTGCCACAATGCATGGATAACCGATTCATTAGCTTGTTGACATAGGGGACAGATGGTAGAAGATCCAATTTGTCTATTGAAAAGCAATGCCTTGGTTGGTAGAGAATCTGATCCTGCTTTCCATAATAAATGTTTAGTAGCTTCTGTAACCTTTAATTTCCATATGGATTTCCAGAACGCATCTTGTTGTATCACCCTTGATGACTCCCCCTCCTCTTTTTCTTCTATCTCTTGCCACATAATATGCACTTCTTACATTAAAATTACCTGTTTTAGTAAACTTCCATATCAATCTATCAGCTCTATTTCTATTGCTAATGGGCACTCTTTTAATCATGTCTATTACTTCTTGGTCAAATATTTCATTTAACATTTCATCATCCCAACATTTTAATTCGGAGTTGATTAATTGACTAACAGTAGCTTGTAATCCAATCCTTGAGTTTCTCAAAGCATGAAAACAATGAGCTATGGATGTCGGAAGCCAGTTTTGACCCCATATTTTGATACTCTGCCCATTACCTACCTGCCATGATGGTCCTTCTTCAAGAGTATCTTTTGCTTGACAAAGACACCTCCAAATTAAAGATGGATTATTTCCAATTTTGGCCTCCAGGATGTTACTAGTCTTGTAATATTTACAACTGTGAACCTGGGCTAATAATGATGATGAGTTTTGGAGGAGATTCCAGCAATGTTTCGCTAAGAGAGCAATGTTAAAATCTTCCAGATTTCTGAATCCTAAACCACTTTCATTTTTTGCCTTGCATGTGTTCCCAACTCTTCCAATGAACTCCTTCTTTATTCCCTTGCTTCCCCCACCAAAATCTTGCAAACATAGCTGAGATTTCATAACATAACTTCTTGGGGAGTTTAAACACATTCAAAGTATATGTCGGCGCTGCTTGTAATACAGCCTTAATTAAAACTTCCTTTCCTGTTTTTGAAAGATACGTGTTTTCCCAATTATTCAGCTTTTTCCATAGCCTGTCTTTAATACCTCTAAAAGTGTTGTACCGAGAACTACCCACTATTGAAGGCAATCCAAGGTACCTTTCATAACTTTCATAAATTACTGCACCAGTAGCTTGTTTAATAGTGTCTCGTGTTTCCTTTAGTGTATTGGAACTAAAATAAATAGAAGTCTTATCTCGATTGAGTTGCTGACCTGAAGCTTTCTCATATACCTGCTCCCCTAATGTAGTAGCTTGACAAAAGATTACACAATCATCTGCAAAAAGCAGATGATTGAATCTTGGTCCCACCTGTGCTACTTTGACTCCTTTAATCATATGATTTCTTTCCGCACTATTTAACAAGCTACTTAATCCTTCTGTACAAAGAAGAAAGAGATATGGGGACAAAGGGTCCCCCTGTCTCAATCCTCTTTGTGGAGTGATTTCTTCACCAACAATTCCATTCACAACTACAGCATATTTCACGGACTCTACACATCTCATTATCAGATTAATAAATTTTAAATCAAAACCTAACTTTTCCATCACAGCTTTCAGATAGATCCATTCAACCCTATCATATGCCTTTGACATATCCAATTTTAGGGCCATACTTCCTTTTTTTCCTTTCTGCCTTGTCTTCATAGTATGAAGAATTTCATAAGCTATCATCACTGAGTCAGTTATAAACCTTCCCCGAATGAAAGCATTTTGGGTGGGTGCTATGACACGTTTTAGAAGGTGCTTGAGTCTATTTGCTACTGTTTTAGAGATTATTTTATAAAGACATTGCATAAACTAATTGGTCTAAAGTCCTTTACTGCTTCAGGGCTTTTAACTTTTGGAATTTTACTGCTTCAGGGTTTTTAACTTTTGGAATTAATGCAGTTAAAGTTGAATTGATAGATTGAAAATCAGTACCTTGATTAAGGAAATCCAAAGCTGCCTTGCAAACTTCTTCTTTGACAATGCTCCAATGTTGTTCAAAAAAACCAACACCAAAGCCATCTGGACCTGGAGACTTCATAGGGTTCATTTGCTTCATTGCATTTTCAACTTCTTCGGCTCTATACTATTGTATTAACTCTGCATTCATGTTTGTTGTCACTCGAGCTTCCATTGTTTCTAATACAGCTGTAATGTCGCTTGGAGAAGGTGATGAAGTCGAGTAAACCTCCTGAAAATACTGCTTAAAAGCATTTCTAATTCTGGGACCCTCTGTTTGCAGTTGATTGTTAGTGTCTTTAACCTTATAAATTCTGTTTCTTTTTGGTCTTGCATCATGATGCACATGAGTGGAAATACTTTGTGTTTCTGTCTCCCTTCTGATACCAGTGTGTTTTGCTTCTTTGTCGCCACCTAAGATCCTCTTGTTCCAACAACAGACTAATTTCCTGTTTTAACCTTATGATTTCTTCTATATTTTCTCTTCCTTCCCTCTGTTGCAGTGCTTGAAGCATTTCGGTTTTAGCTTGAATCATGAGATTTCTTGGTTGAAAATGCTGTTTGCTCCATTTGCCTAATTCCTCTCTGCATCTCTTTAATCTGCTTTGGATTCCATGTACAGCGCCTGAATGATTTGAAATGCTTTCCCAAGCAGTCTTCACTACTTCTTTACATCCATCCTCTAAAGCCCACCCAAGTTCATATCGGAATTTACTTCTTCGATGTGCCTGACTCCCTGTTACCTTGCCAGCACTGAGCAAAATAGGTTTATGATCAGAGCTACTTGTTGTTAACACTTCCACTTTTGCATTACAATAAGTCTCGGACCAACTTTGATTTGCTACGTCCCTATCTAATCGCTCCAATGTGAAAGTATCATCACAATGATTGTTGCACCATGAAAACAAACTACCAATCCATCCCAGATCAAATAAACCATTCTGCTCTAAAGTCAGTCGAAAGCTCTCCATTTGCCTTTCATTTCTCTGCCTCCCACCTCTTTTTTCACTTTTGAGTTAATATTTCTTTAAAGTCACCTATCACACACCAAGAAGCATTAGATGGTTTAAGTAAACTCAATAAATTCCAACTTTCCTGCCTATTGGTAGCTTCTGGAATTCCATAGAAACCAGTTAAGACACTTCTTACATCCTCTTGTTTGTCAACAACCCATCCACTAATGTGATTTTGAGAAAAGTTGATAAGATCAAATATGACCTCTTCATTCCAAAATAACACCAAACCCCCACTTCTTCCTCTAGGGTCAATTGTGATACAACCCTCAAAATCTAATTTTCTTTTAATCCATTCTATCTTTTTGTGTGGTAATCTGGTTTCCATTACGAAAACTATATTGCGCCGCTTACACCTTACCAATCTGATAAGGTCCTGAACTGTCCGGGGGTTCCCAAGCCCCGGCAGTTCCAACTTAGGGTCTTCATTGATATTGGCGGGGTTGCATAGCAACCTCTGCCAAATCAAAAACTTTCTTTCTCTTCCTGATTCCTGAATGTTTTAGCTTTTTTAGTAATTGTCTCAGAAAGTTCATCTTCCATCTCTTCATCCAGTAATCTTAGTTCCAATTTTGTTCAATGTTAACTTATCTTTCTCCCCATGTTTAACTCTTCTTCTAACCATCCTTAATGGAACTTTACTTTGCACTGATTCTTTTTTACTCTGTTCTTGTTCAGGCTCAACATCCACTGCCTCATCCATTACTTTACTTTGACTATCATCTCCATCAGATATCACCAATTTTCCAGTATATTCTTCAGTTGTCTTTGTTTTCCTGGAAGATTCAGCTAAGGAAAAACTTCCTGTCTGAACATGTTTCACTATTGATATTTTGTTTAATTGTCCAACCCCAGTTTTGGCAAGCAGATTTGTCTGATTTTCATGACCTTTAGACTCTTTATTCTGTCCGGACTCCTTTTCCCCTCTTCAGTTCTTCCTCTAGACTGTTTTTCACTATAACTTCCCCCCTAGCTATCTCCACTATAAGTGCTAGACCACTTACTACGTCCAGACACTGCCCTAAGCCAAGTTCCATAGTCTGAAGTGAGTTTTTTCTTTAAGTTTTGAAGTATTACATGAATCAGCATCATGTAAAATTCGCCCACAAGATTAACATAAGCGAGGAAGTTTTTCGTATTGGATTGGAATCCAATATTTCTTACCGTTCATGGAAATTGTTCTGCCCCTGGCCAAAGGTTGATTTAAATCCAGTTCCACCTTCATCCTCAAATACTTCCCCCACCCAATATCATCATCTTCTACCTCAATATCCACCACCTTACCCTACAATTTCCCAATTTTAACCCCAGTATCCTTATTCATGCTTCCAAAAGGTAAATTGTGGAGTTGAATCCAAAAGTCTCATGGTTAAAGATCAATTTACCTGATTGAGCCTCACCTTCAAAGGGTTTCAATATGAATAAGTTGTTGTCAAAAAGCCAGGGTCTCCCCGCTTCCACTTTCTGTTTATTTGCGTATGTATTGAAAACAATTATAAAACAGTTTTTTTCCAACTTCATGAAACTCTGGTTTTTTACTCAATCGCCATATTTTTGCCATGGTGGATGCGATTATATTTTTACTAATTTCACGCTCGACAAATTTTTCCCATCAGACATAACTCACCTTTTCGATTTACTGCATCAACTTCATTTTCATTCACATCAATAACTTCCAGTTCTTCCTCTGTCAGCTTCATCTTCTCCCACCTGGTCTCCAGCTCTTCCATTTTACTCATTTTAGTGTCACCAAATCCTTAAACACACTCAAGAAAACGTTGCAATCTAAGAAAATTTCACCGAAAATGGACTCTGAATGAAGTCTACGATCACCGCCTAGAGTTTTCGCCCTACTTCAAAAACTGAAGAGGAGACTTTACCACGAAGGGAAGAAGAACCTTTGAGACTACGATTTTGATTGCAGAGTTATTTTTATTTCTAAGTGCAGAAAACACCTTGGGATCCCATAATTAAGTTCTTGACTTGCAGCTGTTGACTTTTTGAATGCATCTTTGCAAATGTTTGGGCTAACGTTACTCTGTTGCACCCAGCTCACCTGTCAGTCACTGATTTTACAATCCTTGACTCCACTATCGTTACTGAAGTATGTTAGTGTTGATGTTCATGCTAGTTGTAACTCTAATTTTAAGTGCCAAGGGGAAGAAATACTTGTCACTCTTCAGTTTGAAATGGCATTGCCCTGGAAAATTTTACCAATGATTCAAGTAATTTTTGGGGTTATCAGACGTAATTTTGTGTTCCTTTTGCCCTTTTTTGCATCAATATCTTAAATCTTTGTGCTTTTAAAGGTTGGGGTGGAGCGAATGTACATCAATCGTTTTTCCTCTTTCCTTTGTTTGTGTGAAAATTCCCCTCTTGTTTTTCTAGATATGGATACATGCAGCGAATTGGGGATTGGATATTAGGATCTTGATGGGATTTGGTTCTGTTGCCTGCAACTCTTTTGGTTGTGGAGGTATGCTGTTTTTTAGATGGGCAGCTTTTAAAACCTTGGCGGTGCCTCTGTTCTAATTTTTTTTAGCATTGCAAATGTCCATGGGTGCTAGATTGGGAACAAAGGAGATCATGGTTGCAATTTTAAAGCTGGATATCTCTGAACTAAGTGGCATTGGGATTTGGATATCATCATCAATGAGCAGTAATGATGATTTCATTTTCCTTTTCTGCTCCAACATTTGCCAAGCTAATAGGCTGCTCTCTGGATTTTGTTGGTACCGTAGGGAAAATTTCTCTTCGCTGTCCACTGGTGTCTTGAAAATACCTTCTGATGCTTTCATTAAGATTTATTGTCCTATGAGTTTTTGTCATGTTTATAGACTTGGAGTTATATGAATTGGCCTGATATTTTTTGTTTTGTTGAACTGCTATACATTATATTTTTGGCTTTTCCATGTATCCACTTGGATATGGTAACTCCGTGGAAGAGGCATCAAGGCTCTTGGATCGAATTTGGTAAAAGGAACTTGTGGGTTTTAAAATGGGTTGTGTTTCTGGAACTTTTGCAGATCCCGCTCAAGATCCAGATCTCCTGTGCTCTCGGTAAGCGTTTGATTTGTTAGACTAAATATAAGTTGTGACATGCCCCCATTCCAAGTGGTGGCTGGACTGTCTGAGACAGATATTTTACTGGGCTATTTTAATAACTGCAGGCAAGCTTTATACACATCAGATCAGATTTTTTCAGAATCATTTTTAAATATTTATTAAACTTGATTAGGCTCAAATAAACAAACATGTTATCCTTTGAATCAATTACAGTTAGAGAATAAAATTGATGTTATTGTTGACGAAAAAAAAAAATTGATGTCATTTTCTCTTACAGCGTGAGAAACATAAGAGTAAAAGCCCAAAGAGACGCAGTACAAGCAGGAGCCCACGCAGGAGCAGGAGCAAGAGCAAGAGCTTATCCAGGTCTTCTCATCTCTAATTTCTTTTTCCTGTTGTCATTGACAGAATGGAATTACTATTGTGTGTCAACGTCATCCTTTTGTTGTTCTTTATGAAGAAAAAAATGATAGCTTTTATTGGAATCCTGATTGTAAACTTGTTTGGCAGGTGAGATCTGATTGCAGCTGATCTGTTAATCCCTGAAGCACTGATGAGGGTTTGTTCTTTTTCTGTGTTTTGTTTTTCTTTCTACTGTACCGGAAACTATGCTTGGCAAGCAATAGCAGGCCTATTATAAGTAGAACAGACTGGAGTTTGTGGTTGCATTTTAAACTGTCGACATGTTTTCTAAATCTTTTTGAATTGCTTGTTAAATTGGAACGACAACGTTTGCCATGTTTGTATTTTACATGAGATTTGCTAAATTCCATCTTTCCATTTTTTTAGGGTGATTGATGTGCTCAAAACTAGCTTGACCATAGAATTAGAGATCACAGGTTTTGTGGCTCGAAGGTTTTGGGAAGTTGACTTCTTTTTAATTTTTTAAGAATTATAGGATATGATTTGCTACGGGACCGATGTCCGAACGTCCAATCGATAAAGTGCAAATTTCAGTTTCTTTTTTTCCCAAAATGTTTTTTAATATATATATTTTTATAGAGAATATATAAATTTAATAATATTATTTTCTTAATCACTAAGAAATAAACCAGTCAAAATCATTGATCCTTTCAATAACCATTACTACTCTGGTAAAAGGGATTGCAGGGTAGGGTCGGAATTAGGTTTTGAGAGGATAATTTTAATAAAAGTTTTGAAAATCTGAGTATTAAGGACAATTTTAATTATGTAAAAAAATTTTTTAATTATTTAAATACAAAATTAGATTTTTACAACAACTTAGGGGAACAAATTATCTTTCTATTAGAACATTCTTAAAAAATTATATACTAAAATAAGATTTTAAAAATTTTTAGGGGGCGATAGTGCCCCAAGCAACCATGTTCCGCCCCCTTGGGGTGGGAAATTCTAACGAAGGTGATGTTACAGAGGATTATGACCGAAAGGCAAAATTCTCTTTTTATTGTTTTTTGGATTTTTTAAAATTAATTTTTAAACACTTTAAGCATTTAAAAAAAAATAAAAATACATATTCATTAAAAAAATATTTTTTTAATCATTAAATAAATAAAAATAAAAATAAAAATAAAATAAAAATAAAAAATAATATAATTGATAAATTTTATCGATAAATTTTGTAAGTAAGATTAGTGGTTCTAACAAAGCTTTCAGAACAATGTTTACAGTCACTGAAGTCAAAATGTTGCAATCAAGAGAGAACGTCTGAGAGTCTCAGCGTGAGTTGGTGTAAAAAAGTGGCGTACTATAAAAATGCATACAGGTAGGGTGTTCATCATGACTAGTTTTTTTTTCAGTTCGGTTCAGAATCCGGATATCCGGATTCGATTTTCAACCCATATTAAAATAGATCCGGAACCCATATTAAAAGTGGTGGTTTGGACTCCAACCAGGATTCACCCAGATTGAAATCCGAGTTAGACCTGGAAATCCGATTTCCAGATTTTAAACGGTTTTTTTATTAGTTTATATTATTACTTTTTTTGTTGAGAAATTTGTTGATAATAAAATAAAAGTTTTTTTATAAATATTTTCAGAACAAATTTCTCAGAAAAAATTAATAATACCGGTTTAAAAAAAAAAAAAAAAAAAGGGTTTGAAATCCGGAAACCTGATTTTCGGGTCCAACCCGGATTTCAACCTGGGTCCAACCCGGATTTCAACCCGGGTGAATCCGGGTTGGAGTCCAAACCGTTTTTAACCATTTGGTTCCGGGCCGGGTTGACCCGGATTTTCGGTCCGGAACCCGCTTGAACACCCCTACATACAGGTTCACGCCATCACGACTTGTTTCCGAGAAAAATTTACTGGACGTGAGAATTCTCTTAAATCAGTTTATTTCAACAATATACAATACACGCCGGTTTGTTTAATAAGCTGTGTTTAACTATTCATAATTCATTTCGTATTTTTAATTCATCTCAACCACTTATTTTAAATTTCAACTTATCTCAACCACTCATTTTATTACTATTCATAACTCATCTAATCTCATCTCTAAATTCAAACCATTCTAATCTTGCTCAATTTTTAATTGCAATCAAATAATTTGATCATTATATTTTTTTTAAATCATTTTAGACAGCATTCTTTTAATAGATTTAGTAGGAGCCATATTTGTGAATCTGAAATTATTTTTTATTTTTTGATATTTTTTGTATATTTATTTATTTTAAGGTCGGTTTGAATTGAAAGATGATGTGAGATGATTTGAGATGAATTTTGAATATTGATCAAAATATTATTAGAATATTATTTTTTAATATTATTATTATTTTAAGATTTAAAAAAGTTAAATTAAGATTTGAAGAAATTGAATTATTTATTAAATTTTAAATAAAAAATTTAAAAAATATAATAATAATTTTAAAATAAGTTGAACTCGAATGAATTCTAACTCATTTCCCAATCTAAACCAGACCTAAAATAATTGTTGGACTCATCTCATTGAAGTTTGTATTTTGTTAGCCGCATAGTTTGTCTATTAAATACTTGACTTGAAAAAAAGAAAAAATAGAGAAAACGTCCGCCTCAAGAAAGAGGCAAAACAAATTGGTGGGGTCTTGTTCCGTCAAATCCAGTGAAACAGGTGAGAGTTGAGACTTCAGAGGCTTCAATGAGTAATTCTAAATTTCTAGTGGAGGGAGTGAGTCGTGACAAGTCAGGCGATAAGAGAGAGGGCAGGCACATGGTCCCCCCATGGAGCCGAACCCAACGACATCAAAAATATTTGTGGCGTAGGAAAAGCCAAGTGGATGTGGAAGCGTCGTTTACGGTGGAGTGACTGACTCCTTAATCCTTATGTGCCGGTGCTGCCCTCCCTTCCTTCCTTCCTTTTCTGCCACTCATTTCTCCTCCTATACGATACCATAACTTTGTTTTCTTTCAGGGGTCGGTCCCCCCCTCCATGTTCCAAATTTATATAAAAACAAACGCTAGACTAGACTGAGATTTTATAAAAATAGTTTTATGTGATATATTAATTATATTCATGTAATTTCTTTATCAAGACAGAAGATGGTCAAAACGTTTTGGTCGAAAAAGAGGTTGGGCCATGAATTAAATAGCACATAAAATATAAAGAAACACATCAAAATTTACGACAACATAGGTTTGTTGGTCTGAGGGCAAAACCCACTATCTCTGTTGATTTTAGTCTCGTGATTTCACTTTGATGAAAATAAAGTTGAAGGAGATGTTTTCCTGAAGATTTCTGGAGAGAGTACGAAGAAAGTGTCGAGTTGTTCAACAGAACAGATGCGTTCTACATTCTCAAGGGCTGCTTGGATTGGGAAGTGGGTTGAGCTCATCTCAACTCACTTCTATTTCATTATTATATTTTTATAATTTTTTATACAAAACATAAATTTCTATACACCTTTTTCAAATCTCAATACACATTTTTCAAATTCCAACACACATTTTTCAAATCCTAAAATAATAATAATATTAAAAAATAAACCAAACTCATCTCAACTAATCTCATCTCCGAATCCAAGCGAAGCTCTATTTCTCTCTTTTGCTTTATATATCTTATCCTCGCTTTTTCATATCTCACTTGTTTTATATCTCTTTCACATTTTTGTACGTTAATTCACCCATTTTAACTGTATCATTTGGACCTTTCCAATTTCATCTATCTATACTAAAAATGTTTTGCAATGAGACATGTCAATTCGTAATTTTGCCTGACTCAATTTTAAATTTTTTTATTAATATCCCAAATTAATTAAACATGCTTGAAATAGTCTTGAAAATTATTCATTTTTCAAACTTAAATTTCAAAATCTAAAATTCAGATGAACAGATATTGTTTTTACAAATCTCTTAACTAAGTATTCTTCAAAATATAAGGACTAATCTTATTCTATAATTATAAATTATGTCTTAATTTTAAACTAATATATTATTATAAAAATATAAATTTTTAAGAATATTATATATTATTTTACAATTTTTACAAGTACATCAATACATAAAATTCTATCCTTAAAAAAAAAAAAAACATAAAATCCCAAATAAATGCAAATAATTCATTAGAGAGAGAGAGAAAAAAACTCATGAGAGAGAGAGAGAAAGTGGATCTCACAATTATGGCAAGTTCTTAACTTTTTAACTGGGGGGCCAAAGATATTTTAGGAATACGTGGTTGAAAAGTTAAGCAGATATTGAGCCTTATTTTAATTAGTATAATTTGTTGTTTTCGGGGGGAAACAGCCCCTCTTGGCCACTAGATTCGTCCCTATTTATTTATTTATTTATAAAATTATAATGTTAACATTAAATGCCTTTTGACCTTTGCAGCCCAACCCAAAAAAAATAAAAAAAATAGAATATAAAGTAACAGAATTTCACAGCTCATTAAAAGGCGAGGAGGAAATAAACTAAAATAATAAATAAAATAAAGTAAAAAGGACCAAATCAGGTAAAGCAAATATTAAAAGAAAAAATGTTATGTTCAGAAATGGTAAAGGTCCAAGCGGGACATCATATCACAAACCAGAAAAACAATGCTCTTCTGCTCTCACACACTCATCTCATATCTCACCAGCCACCATTTTCGCACACTAATCACAGCCACGCAGTTCGCTTTCTCTCTCAATCTCTCTCTCTGAATCTCTCCAAAAACCCGATTCAAATCTCTCCCATTAAATCCCTGAAAATCTCAAATCGTACGCAAAGAACATCCTTACCCATTATCACATATCCACGAGAAATCCGTACCTACTTTCACAAAATCCACCAGAACCGATTCGAAAAACCTATAATCAACAGCAATGACGGACATCGTGTTCTCAAAGCTCCCCGAAGACGTCGTGCTCAACATCTTCTTCAAGCTAGAAGACGATCCGCGCAACTGGGCCCGGCTCGCCTGTGTCTGCACCAAGTTCTCCTCCCTCATCCGCACAGTTTGTTGGCGGCAAAAGTGCTTTAACACCATCCCCTCCGTCGTCTCCGATCTCCTCTCCTCCTCTTCCACCAGCTCCTCCTGCCCTCCAGGCGGCTGGGCCGCACTTCACAAGGTCTCCGTCTGCTGCCCGGGCCTCCTTCACGCCGGCGTGCTCCTTGAGAACTCAGATTTCGGTCTGGAACGAGAGCTCGGACCTGACGAGATTTATCGAGACTCATTTCCGACTACATCATCTGTCACAACACCAACCTCCACCGAACCATGCCCGAGCCAACACATAGACGAGGTCAGTTCAGAAGGTGCTTGTACCTGGTCCCTCTACGACGACCTGTATTTTGATACTATTTACAACGCTTCGGATTCCCAAGACGTTCCCCAGGTTGTTGACGGTGAAGAGGTTGTTGCCGATGTCGATGTCGGTGTCGGTGTTGTTGCGGTGGAGGGAGAATACTCGGTGCCGAAGAGGAGGAAAGTCCTTTGGGGTATGCGGTCGCATTTGGCTTCTGGGGTTTGGAATCTGAGCCGAGAGCAAGGGAGTAAGCTCCTCGCGAGACAGTTTCGCGATGATTCTTTATACGTTTGCGATTGGCCAGGGTGTGTTCACATTGAGGAGAAGCGGAATTACATGCTTTTCAGAGGGATTTTCAAGAACTTCAAGAGGTCCCGGGTGTGGAGGACCATAAACGATGGGAATAGGAGCAAGGTCGATGTGAATTGTGCGTTCTGTCCGTGCAAAGAAACTTGGGATCTGCACTCCGCCTTCTGTTTGAGACGGGGTTTCGGGTACCACGACGATGGTGAGCCGGTTGTTCGAGCTTATGTCTGCGAGAATGGGCATGTCTCCGGGGCCTGGACGGATTCTCCATTGTATACTTAATATATATGCTGTTATTGATTCTAATTTTATCATATCTACATTTTAAGTGGCTTTTTAATTGACTAAACTCACTTAAATGTATACTTCGATCGGCATGATTGAAGATGATAAAATCTAGATGAAGATTAGCATTGCTCTATGCCTAATGCTTTATGTGTATCTTTGTTATGTTCTCTTGGTTCTTCCATTTCTCCATGTATCTTAATCTAATGATCATAGGATTTTAAGTTACCAAGGAAACTCTGATGTTATGTCTGCGGATTTGTTATGTCTGTTGTTGTGACATTTATGACATGTTTCCCAGTGTGATTTGAATTTAATCTAGGAACATATGGTTTGAACTTTCAAATTAGTTTGTGCTGTGGTTGTGAAATTTGGTTGAGAAAAGTTTTCATCATTTTATGGATATTATCCTAATTGTTTTGATGAAGATTGAGTTGAACTTTGGGATCCAAATATTGGTTCAGTTATCAACTTGCAAATGGGTTGGTTTCTTTGTTGTTGGAAGGGGAATGTGGCGAGCAAAGATATGCATATGAAGCAGGTGAGGGATCTATTTTAGGTATTTTCTTTCTAGTTTATTTGTGCATTCAAGATAGTGCTGCAAGTTGGCCTTTCCCTGCTCCTTGCAGGGGTTTTTATGGCTTATATGAGATGCTGCAACAATGACTAGAACTAATTATGGTTGATTGAATATGGACAGACTGTAATCTGTATTCTATCTGATTGTCCTGTACAAGTAAGACATAACAACAGTCTATTTACTCTTTGTATTTATTTTCATTTTTAAAAACTGATATTCATACAATTATTTTACAACCAAACCAATATGATAGTGTTGTTTTCTAAAAAAACATTTGTTTTGTTTCTTTATTTGAATTTGAATTTCAAACTTTATATAGACCCTTCTATCCGTCTACTTGATAGTTGAGACGGAGTGTGGTTTGTAGAATTTTCCTTTTACCTTTGCTCTGTGCTTACTAACTGACCCAAATTGTCTAGCTCATTAGGGCACTGGTATTGAACTAGTCAAATGTCAGTGAAATCTAAAATGTAAATAACTTTTGTCAAAATGACCTGCATTGGACTTAAAAAACGGCTAGCTTAAGTTTTGAGGTACAGTAATCTAAATCTCTCTCCAAATTTGGAGAGGTACTATTCATCCATTAATCTATATTTTATTCTCAAATAATCAACAATAAATATTGGAAATTATGTATCTACTGTGTATTTGCTATCATGTTGTGAATTTGTGAGGAATTATGTTTTCCTTTTGCACTGTAAAATACAATAAATATTAGGAAATAAAAAAATATTAAAAAAGTATCATTAAAATATATAATTTTATTATTATTATTCTGACTTTGAGATGACTAATTCAATGTGGATTAGTTTCTTCAATAGCTTTAACTAAAATATATCTGGTTTGTTTTTTTAAATCATTTTATCTTATTTTATTTTATCTTAAATTTATTATTATAATTTTTCAAATTTTTATACAAAATAAAATAAAATTTTAAAAAAAAATTAATTTAAAAAAATATATTATAATAATATATATTTTTAATTTTTATTTCATCTAATCTCATTCTATCTATAAAATCTATAAAATAAAGAAGGCAATGCTCATATCATATCAATGGACAGCGAGATGTCCATCTGCAGGTTCTTACAGCTATTGGTCGTTTTCATAGAAGTAAGTTTTTCACTTTTTTGGAACGATCTCGCCAATAGAAATGCTTCTTTACAGACGGAACATATTACATGGAAGGTATGCTGTTGAAGAGCATTTCTCTATACTTGAATAATGGCCGTTGAACGCTGATACTGGTTTTATCAATACATATCCAACACAAGCATCCGTTAGAAAATGATGATTTCGGGTCCAAAGATCTTGGGTGAAAAGCAACCAAGCGGAAATTTAATTGGACTCTAAATTGGGGTTACAAACGAAGAGTATTGCTCGTGAATAGTTTGAACTTGACTCATATAATTTTGGTTCAGATTCAATTTATTTGATAAATTATGAGTGGTTCATGATCACTAATATTGATTTGAATATAAAATGAGTTAAATTCGTGTAATCTTAACTCGACTTGGTATATGCTCAACTTCTTTTAATTTATACTCTCCTAAAAATCTTATGTTGAGTATCTAGTTGAATTTGATTCTATTCGAATACAAAACTATTAGTACATTTTATGACATTTTAATACGGCAATAATCACATAATCATACCACTCTAATCTAATTTGGATTGAAAATAAAAACAAAGAAAAGTTAAATTAAACATGAACAAAATTTATATAAACTCGACTTAATTCATTATCGGCTCGTCACGATACTTTTAATATTTCTATATATATATATATACTTACATATATTATTTTATTATATGTATTTTATGTGTTATATGTAAAAGTAACATATTTTATTATTTTACAATAATAATGATTTAAATTCACAAAAAAATATTAAGTCAAATATTTATAAAGAGTAAGTAACTCTGATTTGATTACAACACTTTCTTATCTAATTTATTTTAATTATTTTGTCATATTTAATATTATATCAATGATAATTGAATAATTTAATATTAAATTAATAATTTTATTATGTAATTTTTAAAATCACTTCAATGTACTAGGCATTCTTGATGCAATATGTATTGGGAAGTGATAAGGAATCAATGATACATTGATAGGCTTACTAGTTAGTAGTTACTAACTTACTACCTCCTACTATTCCTTTGCTACTCCCTTAATGAATCAATGTACAATTGTGCTCTGAGTTGGGTTTATAGAATGTGATCTTTGAAGCCTGAAGGGGATACAAAGACTGTTATTGATGCTGTGAATGCAAAGGATGCAGATATCTCTTGGTCTGGACAGATTGTAGAAGAAATAAGACACGCAAAGCTTCAACATTCAAGCTGGAAATCTTCTTTTGCAAGAAGGGAAACTAATCAGGCCGCCCATCACACAGCAAAATTAGCTCTTACTTTGCTAAATGAAATTGTTTTGGGTCTGGAAAGGGACTGCCACTTTGTTATTCGAATGAGGTTGAGCTCAAATTTCAAATCCTCATTCCTTTACCAATAAGTTATTAAAATTGACATAAACTATCCCTCAAACTTTAAATTTTGAAATAGGAATAATTTTTATATTAAATTTAAATTTTGCCATTACATCCCACAATATTTCTCTTAGATTTCAAAATGTGTTACGGGTGCCAAGTAAGGAAGGTGCAATTCAAATAAGGAGGAGTGTTCCAGCAGTTCGGACTTGAACAATTTACAGAATAAATTATGTAGCTATGTTGCTCGGTTTAGGAAGTAATTCATTAGCAATTATTAATTTGCTCGGTCTAGAATTCCCTCCCCAACTCATCAACACTCAAGGGGAGAGAAGCAGAAAACATGCTTACCCCACAACCACTCACTACACAAATAACACCGCAACAATCACCAAGTACAACCGCATCAAGCTTATCATCGTAATACATGCGTTTCTCAACCAAATTGCTCCCCAAAATGTGATATCACGCAAGTGTAGCTTTCAGACATTTCATTCACATTTCCCCTCTCTCCATATCATTCAATGGACCTCTGAAGTTAGCAATTGTAAACGAATACGAGAGAGTGGTGAAAAGGAAAAGATTAATGGTGGGTCTTTTTTTCTCTGATAAATTATCCATTTTCTGGAGAAATTGCAACTTGCTACCCCCAAAAATTCAATTCTTTGGTCGGGAAAACTTAAGCTTAAAGAAATTTTTGAGAAAGAAGGGGAAAGTGGCAAGAGTTCTGACTCTTTTCGTGTTTAGGGAACATTTAACATATTGCCCAAATTTCATCAGAAGGAGATAGCTACTTCTGCTCAATTCAGACGAGTGATGTGGAAGCAAGCAGAGGCCCTAGTTACACACGAAGAGGACCCACGATTCGAGAATGTAACTCGGTTATACACGAAGATACCCATGAAGAGAATAGAAGCTCTACCCTACCGACAATGATAGCCACGAAGACGAAGAAAATTCACATACGAAACTATTTCTACATCTATTTATTTTCGTTTTGCTTTCCATCTTCACACTTTATGTTATCCTAACTGTTTTGATCATGAAGATTGAATTGAACTTTGGGATCCAAATATTGGTTAAGTTGAAGGGCCGGGAATGTGGTGAGCAAAGAATCAAAGATATGTAAATGAAGCAGGTGAGGGATCTATTTTAAGTATTTTCTTTTTAGATTGTTTATGCTTTCAAGATAGTGCTGCAAGTTGCAGGCTTAGAGGCTTTTATAGCTTATATGAGATGCTGCAACAATGACTGGAACACTAATCATGGTTGATTGAATATGGACAGACTGTATTCTATCTGATAGTTCAATACAAATAAGACATTAAAACAGTCTATCTACTCTTTGTATTTATTTTCATATTTAAAAATTGATATTCATACAAATTTTTTACAACCAAACCAATATAATAGTGTATTAGACTGTGTTTGGATATTAAGCCGAGTTGAATTGAGTTTAGTTCTTTATGAATAGTAGTGAGTTGAAATGATGAAGAATGAGCTTTGTGGGGTTTATCTAAGAAGATAAAATATGTTTGGATGTTAAGATGAGTTTAGATATCTTTATGAGAAGTTAAAAAAGATTGTGGGTTATGCATGTAAAGAAATGTTGAATTGAAAAAGGTTATGTGGCTCACATATAAAGAAGTTTTGAGTTAAGATGAGTTTAATGATTTAAGAATTGGGTGTTTGAATGTTAGATTTAGTTTGAAATTAGACTGAATTGAGTTGATTTCAATTAAACTGAATATTTTACAAGAAAGTTATGTTGCTGAAGAGCATTTTTTTATTAGACCTTTTTTTTTTTTTAATCAACAACTGCTTTCTTTGCATTTAAACATACATAGCTTAACGCATTACATCGGTATCTTGTTCAACAATTTGGTTTACCTCTAATGGAACTTCTTTAATATATAATTATAATATATAGTACTAATATATATTAATATATTAACATATTATAAGAGCTATAGTGTAAGTTATAGTATATGTATAAATTTATAGTAATATTACTATAATTAACTTAATATTTTAGTATTAAATCACTATAACTATTTAGAGTATTAATTAATATAGTAGTACCAATGTATCCCTAACATATAGTATATTAGTAATACTACTAGTATATAGAATTTTTTTTTTTTTTTTTTATCATTATTATTGGTATTTTCCTTTAAGTTTCAAATTCTGTATTGGACCCTTTTGATATTTTTTAGGCTTAAAATTGAATAACAATGTAACATGCTAATGGGCAAAAATATTAGGGCAAAAATATTAGGCCCAAAAATACTTTGATTTAGAATCGGCCAATTAGGCAGTAACTAGACTGAAGGGACTGGATTGTCGCAAATGGGATTGGACCGGACCGTTTCTTATATCTGTTCGGTTCGATTTAGGATGAGAAAATCCTAGACCGAATAGGTTCGGTCTGATCCACAAACCCACCTACAAACTGACTAAACCGGACTGAATTCACCCATACTTGGAACTCAAAACTATGCCTAATGGCATGTTGTGTCTGAGGCAATATTTGTTTACAAATTTGTACAATTTCTTCGATCTTGAGCAGAGGGAGATGAAGGAAAAGTGCAGAGTCGAATTTTAAACTATTAGATTTAAAAACAAAACTAGAAAAAGCTAATTTTTGTAAAGGAAAATGATTTATACACAATATTTTTCACAATATATTTTATAATAATGTGTTAAATAAAGAGTAATTTCGTAAAATACTTTATAAAAAATAAAGTATTTTACAAAAGTACTCATTTAAAACAATATTATGAAATATATTGTAAAATGTGTTTGTGTGTATATCAATATTTTTGGCAAATAATACCAACAAACAATATCAATCCAAAAGTGTCTATTAAGGCTATAACTTATAAAGGCCGCCTTAATAATTTGAATTACCAACTCTACCACTCCTTTCTAGAAAGAGTCGAGATTTTCTTTAGTCCTTAGCAGACATTTTTCCCATTCCTTATTAGACTCAAAATTTGAAATAATAAAAGGGTATCATAATGGGAAATCCAAGTTACTTGCATGAATTCATGGTCCTCAGCATCCTTCATTAGTTGACAAAGCAGTATCTTTTTTTTTTTTATACATTGGGGAAGGGGGATCGAACCCAGGTTCTCCATTTAGTTAGCAATGGAAAAAACGTTTCTCACACATAACATCACCGTATATGTCTTGGACTTTCAATATAATATAAGCATGCCACAATTAATTTCACTGACTTGCAAAGGCACAATAGTGCAGCACTACAATGTATTCTCCATTTGGCACTTGGCAGTGTGCTAAATGAGGAGCTTAGAAAGAAATTGCTATGATAATTCAATACTCCCATCCAAAGACCCAAAAAAACCTAGATAGACTTTGGCTTAGGAAGCTCACCCATAAGTGTAGACAAGCGAGTAGGAAACTAATCTGGACCTTGTAGTAGCACCAGAATCCCTGTGAGAAGATCCCAGTGTTGCAGGTGGAATGGAAGCTGGATTAGCACCATTAATATGGCTAATAAGTTGGGACAAGGGAGGGGAATGATGGCCCCAACCATGCAGGTATTCGATGCTACTGGACGAAAAAGTATGGGGATTAATCTCATTGTGGCCAAGTAGACCATTCCAGGGATAAATCAAATGAGGTTCATCAATGCTATCACTAGATCTCGAAGACGCAGTCGGTCCAAAGTATGCAACATAATAGTATACAGGATAAACACCTAATTGGTAAAAGAGAAAATTAAAGCAAGAGAAAATTAAAGCAACAGAAAATCTAGGAAACTAAACATAGATAAACAAGATTGAGTAGCCATCCAATTGTATAGGTTCTAAAGATTATTGCTCACATTTTACTCGCTTTATCCTCCAAGTCAAAATCTCTGCTTTAGCTTTTTAAGCAAGTTATAGCCACCATTACCAACCTATAGGCCTCAAATATTAAAATGCAGAGCAATGCGCATGCACAACAAAGAAGCTCCCTGATGGGAGTGATCCATACTAAAATAGCACCATGCTTGCTGCCTTAACTCCACCTTTGAAAAATACTTGTGACTTAACACAAACTGCATCAAATGTTTTTATAAAAAAAAAAAAAGAAGAAGTAAAACTACAATAGTTTTTTGTTGTTGTTTTATTTGTTTTTTGATGTGTAAAACCATAACAGGAAGATCTTGCTTACTCAAGTGATGGAGGAATTTGAGCTAATTCACCAAATGGACACTAAATGGCTGCAAAGAATATTTGAGAAAATGAGAAATCTTTTGTCTTAGAATGTTGATCTATATAATAGGGATCATCATCATGACTCCAGTTAGGTCTGTTCATCCCGGTTTAAAATTTTATTTATTTCTTAATATTTTTGATTCTTTTTTAAAATTTAAGAAAATTTCAAATCCGAATTCCAGATTTTCAAATCTGAAACTCGGATGAATACCCCTAATTTTGTCGTCCATGCTAAACTCCAGAGAGGAAGCTGACCTTTTTCAAGGTTTCATAAATTTAGACTGTCAGTCCTCATTTTCAAGCATATAGTAACTTCCCATAAACTGAAATATGTTATACACCAATCACCATGAAAGCCTTAAAAACTAATAAAACAAATTGTCTTTTCCTTTTTCATATAGGTTTTGTTGAAAGGCAGTATCACTATTATCGACTACCTTGTCATTGTAAGATTTTGAACAAAGGAATAGGAAATAACCCTCTAATCTAACAGGGAAAGGAGGAACACAAGTATCCCAACCTTGACAGGGATGATTAAAAACGATTTACCATCCCGGTTTGGGTAAAGTTGGTAAATTCAATATAGCTAGCCAATCTAGGTATGAGAGATGCAGAAACTACACCTTCTGTCTATATACTTCATGAAAATAGAAACTAGCCGTACTGTAAAGGCCATGGGCAAAACTAACAAAAGCACTATAACACTACGGCCCAAGAACACACTCCTGGCCCATCTATGAACATTAGTTAAAATACTAAAAAGTCTACGTAACATGAGCCCCTCAAGTAGGCTCAGATACCAGACTCTAAGCTCCTAACAATCTCTCACCGTTCAAAAAACCTTGTCCTCAAAGTTGAGAGTGACGATAAGATTCTTTGATTAAGTTTCCAAACCTTTCCAACAATATTTCTTCAAGAGAGGCAGTTAACGGAAGACTATTACAAGCAACATTTCACAGCTTTATGGATAGAATGGTCATGGCATCTTTTTGCATCAAATTGTTGGCATTATATTGTACGTAACCATGCATTGTTTAACTGATATCTTGCTTTTCTGTGCCAACTCTTTCTCCTTGTTGCTTCTGCCGTGCCACTAGAAGAAATATTGTTTTTTGCGGCTCAATCTACTTCAGGAGAGTAAAAAGGCGCGGCAAATAGCCTATTTTAACATTTCAGCTGGAAAACATCTGACGAGAGTAAAAATGAGCCGGGAAAAAAATTTATTACGGCGACAGCTTGAGCCGCATAAAATAGAGCCGCAATAAGTGAATTATAACGGCGATATTTATCTAAGTAGCGCTGCGATAAATTGTTTAATGAAATAAAGTTGAGGAAAAACCCCCTAAATGTTTGCCCTCCTTCGTCGTTGTGCCTCTGCGCGCATCTCTCTCCTCCATCTTCCCCTTGCCATTTTCCGTCGCGGATGCCGTCAGTTCACCTGTGCCTTCTCGCCTCCTCTCAACGCCGGTGAGTCTCTATAAATCTCTTACTTGATCTCCCTTCATCTCTCATTTTTTCTCTCTTGCTAATATCCATAGCTCGTTAGTTATTGAAATGGCAAAAAATGCCCATGCCCTATTTGCACTTCTAGAATCTGAAATCATATAGCCTAATCTGAAATCACTCTATGGTTTTTGTTTTCTGCTATGGATTCGTTGAACGTTGCAATTTATTTTGGGACCTTTTTTTGCTTCTTCAGTAGAAGATGAATATAGCATAGAATGAAAAGAAAGAGGAATAAGTTGGGGAATACGTAATGTTCTGAGTCAGAAGCATCAATAATTGATACCACTCATTCAAACTTTTAGATTTAATTAAATATGTGCGATATTTGCACTAGCAGACAAGGAACTGAGTCAATTCCTCTGTAAATTGTCACATATAATGAGTAATTTGTTTCTTCAATTAAAAATATCACGTTTACCCTATTTGTTATCACTTAAATCCATGTTGATCTTCCCTCTTTCTAGGACCAAAGTGGATCCAAAGCCACCCAGACATATATTGTTTTGCTCACTCCAATTTGAATTTGAAGTTTTACACTGCATATTTAGCTCAGTTTTACATAAGCTTGTTGTGAATGATTTTTGTGATTATCTGTTATCCATTCCTGTCAGGAAACACTAATTACTTTAATTAGATTTGAATGGTATGGAATCTAATTTTCCCTCAAAAGCAGTAACAGAGAGTAAAGTAGTGCCTTCATCAGAAAAAGAAAAAAAAAAAAGAAGCAGCATAAATCCTAATTAATCCTAAAAAGTGGGTGGCTCTTTTATAGCAAGCTCCTCTCTTTTTCACTCCTCATGGCTGATATTTAATTAGTTTTTACGGGGGGTTTAACACTAAAGCATACTTCTTTTTGTACATTCAGATGGTTCACCTTTTTTCTCTTAGAAGTTTTAGTTGCAAAAACAGTTAAGTACTTACTATAGTGGTAATGTCCTTCACCCCAAATGCTTGGCTAATCGTCATGTGTTGACTGACTGTTTATTTATAAGTACTTACTATTTACACAATAAATAAATAAATAAAACATTTAAGATAAGAGGGTGTAAGTTGCATGAGCAAACGAAAAGCACCAATACTTAGTAAAAATAAAAGACTCTGAATTGTTTCCGTATAAAATTTATTAATTGAATTAAATTACTCCTTTAGAATTGCTGTAGTTTCAATGGAAGGAGGAGGGATACTACTCCCTCACAGCTCACATTGTGGGGTAGTGGTTGGACACAATCTACCTTATCTCACAGCTCACACACTCTATTTGCTACATCTTGAATAAAAACTGTTTTGAGAATTTGGTTTGACAGATTATTTTTGGTAGGTCAGTAAAGCAAAACCATTTTCAAAACAGAACTGTTTATTAGTGCATATCTTATGTATCTTCTTAATAATCAAGTTTTTGAGCTTTAGATTTATGTATCATTTGTAATTACTCAATCTAAAGTCTGAATAATATGCCAGATTTGCAGCACACATCTTCCAAATGTTCACTCTAGGGGCTGCAAACCCAAGACGGTATTGCCTCTTGGCATCCCATATCCCTGTGCTCATGTGAGCTTTATCTTCTTGTCTGTCCTGTGAATATCAGCCACATCTAGGAGTGACAAACACTACAAGTCGAAAACTTATGATTTTGTTGTTTTTTGCAGGTAATTTTGCTCATGTAGCCAATCGTTGCCCTTTATATGTTTCCCAGTTTGGTTCTGATCTGTCATGTTATTGGTGCAGATTACAAAGAGATTCAAGCCACCACAGATGGGCATTTCAGTCGGGAAGTCAGTGATGCAGCTATACAGAGGTATAATTCTTACTGATATAAAAATGCTCCACTTCAACACCATAATAATTCTTACTGATAAAAAAAATGCAGATGGGTCTTTCAAGTTATAATTGTATTCATATTTCTGTGTTCAGGGCTACACAGGAGAAAAGGAAAAGTTAGGGAAATGCAAACTGGTTTATTAGATTTCATTCATGCTTTTCGGATGCTAGCCTTTCATCTGATGTCTTCAAAGCTCACTTTTGATAACATGCATATGGGTACTTTTTGAGAATCTGAACTCTGATCACCTAAGTTTGTAAGAAGTGCACCTTTGACCTCTTGATGTGAACACATGGCTTCAAAGGTATTCTTATTTGCTTTTGGTGAGAGTCATCCTAAGGATTTTGTATTAGAGATGGCATTTCTTGACTGATGTGTGTGATTTCCGTCCAGATACATTTGAAATATTTGGCAGAGGAAATGCAAGCCACAAGCAAAGGATTGGAGAAAGTTATACAGGAACTGTATGCCTCGAAAAATGATGGCCCCGTATCAGAAAATTTCTGTAAGGTATTTTAAGTTGATTAGGTTTTTTGTCACCATAATCAAGATCTATCATTGCCTGAATATCTAATTTAGCTACTGTAAGATTTTATGAAGTGCTCCCAAATTTACGAGGATATCTGTGGTACAATATCAAAATGACTAAATGACCAGAGCATGGCACCCTGGTTGGGATACCATTAAACTAAAATTTCTGATGGTGACTTCATACAGAAATTTGTTGTAAGGTGATGCTTAATGCTTTCCATCAGGTAGGTGACCTAGATTCTGTTCTTGAATTACTTAATAGGATGATCAAATATAAATTGCTTCCTGATTAACCCGTGGGAAATGATGAATTTTCATGTCAACATCGAAAGGAGCTTTCTTGGCTGATAGGGAAGTCAGTATGTGAGGTATAACCCTTGAAGTATGTGAGGTCAATATCAAATATGTGGCTGATAATTGATATAAAAAATTCTTTTTAATTCCTGAAGTATTTGTAAGGAAAGCTATAGCTACTGAGCATCATCTTTAGGGCATTTTTGGTTTTACTAGAGAATGATCATTCATCATCTAGAGAAGATAGAGAACTGCATGTATTTTGATTTTGAAATTTAAAGCATGACGAACTTGAATGTTAATCATGTGTTTCATGTAGGTATCGGTGGTGCTTGTAAGGCAGTAAGGGGTTGTAGTTCTGCATTTTCTTAGCCAGCCGACATGATGCTCTTTGTCTGAGGATATTGTTTGGAATCTCAATGGTATGCTCCTCCTTTTTGCCATATGCTTGAAACTTTTTTAGTTTTCCACGCGTTCTTTTTCTTGTTTTTTTTTATAATGTAGCTTAAACATGTGTGCAATTTTGTTACACTTTCTTAGTTTAACTTGTGAATATAAGGTTTGAGATCATGAAGAAGAGAGCTTCCAAGGGATGATCACGGCGTGCTTAGGAAACTCTAGTTATCCTATATTCAACACTTGTAAAATAATATTGATATATTGTGGGATGTTAACTAAGAGTAAATTGTCATGAATTTTAATTTGAGCTCTTTTCATTAATGTATGATGTTTGAGATGTTTAAACCTTTTATATATATATATATATATATATATCTATATTTATCTTTATGATGAATTAATGATATTTGTAATGCTTATTAAGAAATATAATTGATTAGATGTATTATAGATTAAATTGATGTTAAAAGCAGGCTGAATTGTATAAATATTACCGAATTTTAAAAAAAAAAAAAGGGAAAATGGGGACAAACTTATTTCCGGCGAAACTTAGTCACCCAAAAAGATCAATTTCATAACGTAAATGTGTGTTGCGTAGCAGTTTTGTGGGTGTCTTTAACCACTATTTGCGGCGACCAAAATTCACCGCAAAAAGTTTTTCTCCCGCCGTTTTGAACTTGTGCCAGAAATATCTTTTTCTCACTGGACTATTGCGACGACTTACCTGCAATGGTAAAAAAGCCGCAAAAAGTTCAGCGAAAAGGAGACTTTTTGTGGCAACTTGGTGTTGCGGGAAATAACATTTTTTCTTGTACCTTTGTTTTTGTGCGTTGTAGCATGCTTTATTTGCTTTTGCTCTTACATGTATTTCTAGAGTGTTGCAAGTGTAGTCTTTAAGTTTGGTTTGGCTGCTGTCATTGCATCTTTATTTGCTTGCATTGCATTCTGTAAGAGGTTGTGCATCCATTTCCTCTTAGCATTGAAAATGCAGTTTTTTTAATAATTGAAAAGCAACTAGAGATGATCACGTACGTTCAAGATAATGGTTAAATAAAAATTCACTCCTCTACCATGTCAATGAATAAAAATTCAAGATCAAGTTGTAGTGAAAATTAGGCATACAATATATAATTTTGGAAGCGCGAAGCTTTACTCCAGTTCAGCCACATCATCCACTCCCCTTTTATGTTATCAAATAATTAAAAATCCAAACCACTACAATATATACTTATGAGAGCATGCCTATTATCATCTAATAGTACCTGATCACTAACTGAATGTTTTCAAAATTAAAATAATATCTCTAATTAAATTAATAATTTACATTTAAAATTAGCAGTGTTTAAGTTTTCTAAGCACTTCTTTTTGGTTTCTCAACTCACAGCTTTTTATTTTTGTAAGTAATGCATGTATAAAGGTCATTGCGTTTTAGTGGAACTTAGTAACCTTTTAAGTTAAATACGACTCTTGATAGTTAAGTTATTTTGGCACACTACTTGTAGAGAATTCTATTTATATTAGAAATAAAGTGAAGCAAGATGAGAGAAGATCAAGGCGTTCAGCCAAGTTATATATAGATATCAAGGTACTGACATTTCTGCTCTTTTAAAAGTTCTATTTATTCCATTATGGCTCAAGTTCATGCTAAATTAGCTACGAGTTTCATGATTTTCATTCATATTTAGTTGATTCCATGCATTTCATAATTATACAACTCGTGCATACATGCTTTGGTTATAATATATTTTTTAAATTTGTTTTTAATAATTCACGTGGTATCTGTTGATTGGACAAAGTGAGCGCTGTATAAGATTTATACAGTAGAAATGGAAAGCACCTAAAACTCCATTATTTTGAGGTCAAGTTTGCCTAAGTCCAAGTCAATGGTACTACTCCATATATTTTAAATTCCAACCAAAACTAAAAGTAAAGTCACCTCAAGTCCAGGAAGTCATTGTGGGAATTGACACCTCCAATCCAAATTTTATATGTGAAAATTAAGGTCTTATTTGGATATTAGTGAGATAAGATGAGATAAGTTTAAATGAAAGTTGAAAGTTGAATAAAATATTATTAGAATATTATTTTTTAATATTATTATTATCATTTCAAGATTTAAAATTTTGAATTATTTATTATAATTTTGTATTTGAACTTTAAAATATTTGATGATAAGACGAGATAACTAGATTGAGATGACTAGATGAGATAAGATGAAACCATTTTTGTTTTCAAACGAGGCATAAGTCATTGGCCAGTCTTTGTATGCATATAGTACTAATGGGTCTAATGTTATTTTTGTTTTAATGTTATTTTTATTTTAATATTAGTTGAATTATTTATTATATTTTGTTGAAAAATTTGAAATGAAATGATTTTTAAAAATATTTATTTTTTTTCTAATCTTTTTTTTTTTTTCTAATCCAAGTTTGAAAAAAAGTTTGATTTTTTTTCTAATCTTTTTTTCTTTCTAATCTAAGTATGAAAAAATTTAGTTGCATGAAATTGCATATTAATCTGATTATTAGCACTACAATTTGAGGGAATTAATGGCCAACATTCTCGGATCAATTATTTCATGGTAGGGTAGCTCGAAATGCAAGTCCATGGATTATAGATCAGTCGCAATCAGTGGACGCAGAAACTAATTGAAGCCTATCAGCCATGTGAATGTGGAAATTAAAGGCACTAGTCTTTCATGCATATATAAGATTGAATAAATATACTTGCAGGCAGGCTTGTACAGTCCACTCTCACATGAATCCAATATACGAATTTCATTGTGTATATTCTTCCGAAAAGGCAAACTAAAGGAAAACTAAAGGGGGTGAGAGTCCTTTATATTCTTCCCAAAAGGCAATATACAATACAACACAAAACAAGAAAAATAAAAGAAGTGATCGTTTTGTGTAGGCTGACTCTAAAGAATTGTCACGCTCACTTTCACTCGATCCTTAATTAGAAAAAGCAAAAACATAAAAAGCATACAGAAACTGAGACGAATCACTGGCGAAGGACAACCGCTGGCGATGACGGCGTGTACAACACATGCACCGCATGTGGAGGGGAGTTGATAGTTGGAACATGGGGGTCCAACATCATTGATATATTTAAATAAGTAAAAGTTTTCAAAATTAAAACAATATCTCTAATTAAAATAATAATTTACATTTAAAATTAGCAGTGTTTAAGTTTTCTAAAAGCACGTCTTTTTGGTTTCTCAACTCACAGCTTTTTATTTTTGTAAGTAATGTATGTATAAAGGTCATTGCATTTTAGTGGAACTAGTAACCTTTTAAGTTAAATACAACTCTTGATAGTTAAGTTATTTTGGCACAGTACTACTTATAGAGAATTCTATTTATATTAGAAATAAAGGGGAAGCAAGATGAGAGAAGATCAAGGCGTTCGGCCAAGTTATATATAGATATCAAGGTACTGACATTTCCGCTCTTTTAAAAGTTCTATTTATTCCATTATGGCTCAAGGTCATGCTAAATTAGCTACAAGTATCATGATTTTCTTTCATATGTAGTTGATTTTCCATGCATTGCATAATTATACAACTCATGCGTACATGCTTTGATTATAATATAATTTTTAAATTTGTTTTTAATAATTCACCTAGTATCTGTTAATTGGACAATGTGAGCGGTGTATAATATTTATATGGTAGATATAGGACATGTATATTTATATATTCTTTCTTTGGAAAGCACCTAAAACTCCATTATTTTGGGTCAAGTTTGCCTCAGTCCAAGTCAATGGTACTACTCCATATTTTAAATTCCAACGAGTACTAAAAGTGAAGGCACCTCATGTCCATGAAGTTATTGCGGAAATTGACACGTCCAATCCAAATTTTTATATGTGAAAATTAAGGTCTTGTTTGGATATTAGTGAGATAAGATGAGATGAGTTTAAATGAAAGATGAATAAAATATTATTATAATATTATTTTTTAATAGTATTATTATTATTTCGAGATTTTAAAAAGTTGAATTATTTATTATAACTTTGTATATGAATTGTAAAAAGTTTTATGATAAGATGAGACGATTAGATGAGATAAGATGAGATGAAACGTTTTTGTTTCCAAACGAGGCATATGTCATTGGCCAATCTCTGTATGCATATAGTAATGGGTCTAATATTATTTTTGTTTTAATGTTATTTTTATTTTAATATTATTATATTTTTTTTGAAAATTTGAAATGAAATGATTTTTAAAAAGTTCGATTTATTTTTTCTAATCTAAGTTTGAAAAAATTTAGTTGCATGAAATTACATATTAATTTTATTATCAGTACTGCACTTTGAGGGAATTAATGGCCAACATGCTCGAATCAATTATTTTCTGGTAGGGTTGGTTATCTCGAAATGCTAGTCCATGGATTACAAATCAGTCGCAATCAGTGGACGCAAAAACTAATTAAAGCCTATCGACCATGTGAACGTGGAAATTAAAGGCACTAGTCTTTCATGCATATATAGGATTACATTCCAATCAGTCAATGTCAATGTGGAAATAATTTAGTCCCTCACTTACGTAAAATTTCATTTATGGAACATTCAAAGTCTTCTCTATACGCGTTCCTATTAATGTTTTGTGCCAATTCAGAACTATTTGATGTAAATGACTTAGACTTCCTCTTATTTTTTTTTTAGGCAAGTTTAGCATTCTATTGGATAAACTAAAGGAATACAGGATGCAAATTGCAGTGGGGTGGGAGTCCTTTACATTCTTCTCAAAGGCAATACACAATGCAACACAAAACAAGAAAAATAAAAGGGGTGACCGGTGACAAACAAATGACTCTCATCCATTTCCCAGAAGGGAAGACCACTTGGTGATAGTTTTAAGACAGTCTGATGAACGTACTACAAGGCTGCACCGTGTTTGTCTAGGCTGACTCTAAGGAATTGCCAGTTCACTTTTACTCGATCCTTACTTAGGAAAAAAGGGAACATAGAAAGCATACGAAAATTGAGATGAATTGCCAGCGAGGAACAACTACTGGCAGTGACGGCGTGTGCAACACACACGCCACACATGGAGGGGAGTGGATAGTTGGAATATGGGGATCTAACGTTGCTGATCCCAATGGTGCCATGCGTAATAGCGAGAGGCCGTCCAAGACGCGACGGCACGTGAAACTTGCGCACGACAAAAGCCACATGTTAGGCAAACGCGCTGCTTGACTGGAGAGAATATTTCTTCTGTCGCTTTGAAGATTGGTGCTTGGTGAGGTTGATGGCGGGGCGCGAGTCGGACCTAACTTACTAGAAAACAACAGATCAACTAGTCTCGAAGCTAAAGGAAAAAAAACTAAAGGAAAAATAGAAAAAAAGGCCTAAGTAGTGGATGAGGTTGGCGAGGGAGGGAGGTGGGTGGAGCTGGAGTTCCAACCCCCTTCCGCCAGATGAACAAAGTGAAACCCCGGAGATGACGATAAAACATAAAAGAGAACAGGGGGGGGGGGGAGGGGGGGAGGTGTAACGCTTCAATGAAAGGCTCAGACTACATGGCCTATACTTCAAAAGGACTAGTCAATGATACAATTGGAGCCCTATTGGAACCATATAAAGAATAAGAACTTCACCTTCCCAAACAATGTGTGATCCCATACACCACCTACCATTCCTTTTTCATATGGGGTATCACAATCTATCCCTCTTAGGTGGGCCTGTTCCTCTTAGGTGGCACGGCTCAAATCCCACATTTCTGTTTGGGATAGGCTCTGATACCATTTGTAACGCTCCAATGAAAGGCCCAAACTACATGGCCTATACTCCAAAAGGACTAGTTAATGATATAATTAGAGCCCCATTAGAATCTTATAAAGAGCAAGAACTTCACCTTCCCAAGCAATGTGGGATCCCATATACCACCTACTATTCCTTTTTCATATGGGGTATCACAGGAGGTGTTATAGTTCTTGAGAATTACGAACAATTCATCAAATTATATCTATTATTCGCATTTGATAATAGGCCACGTAAGGGCAAAGAACCAATTAAGAACGAAATTAAGGCTAATATCGGCCTCTCACCACAAAAGAAAATTTGATGCGGTACATAATCTCTAACTTTTTTTTATGTGGATGATATAATCTCTTAATTATATTGAGTATATATATGTGTGTGTGTGTGTGATTAGTTTGTTTGTCATTCTTAAAAAACTAGTAGTAAAGTCACAGTATATACCATTTGTCAAGAGTAAAATTATCATTTGAAACATTTAACTAAATGAGTATTGAAGAGTTTTAAAAAGGCTCAACGCTCATGAAATATATGTAGATTTTACTATTTATAGTTATGCTTTTAACATCAATGTGGAAAATGACAACCCATAATCTATCTAAACGTGGAAGCTAAGGCACTAGTGATCACTAGTGCCTTAGCTTTCAATTATTAATTAGTCTAGTGGAGATCATGATCTCCACTAGATGCGTGCATGCGTGAGATATGGGTCTAATTATTAATTAGTCCAAGTCAATAAAGCTGGCCTAACTTTCAATTTCAGCCCGTCTAGCACTCAAGGTTTGGTGTTCCATTTTCCTTATATATCTTTGAGTTGTGGAAAGCAGCGATACTCACAGTAGATCAACCAAAACAAGCAGATTTTAGATAGAAATGAATATGGGTGTCTTACAACATTATTTCTCAATGAAGGCTTTCCTTTGGGTTTTAGTGGTTTGTGTTCAAACTCGTGAGTACATGGGTTTCTTGGAGGAAGAGAGAGTTGGTCTGCTTCACTTGAAGTCATTTCTTAATATATCCGTTCTGTCCCTCCGAGCCTATAATCCTGACTATGATCTTCTTCCTTCATGGGTCCACCATGAGAAGAGTGATTGTTGTGGTTGGGAGCGGGTCACATGCAACTCCACCACAGGTCATGTGATAGAACTATCCATCAACAATTTATATGACGGTATAATGAAATATTATGAGCAGCAACGTCGATGGTTGTTAAATGTGTCTCTATTTGAGCCTTTCAAGGAGTTAAGAAGCCTTGATCTATCTGGTAATGCAATCGGTGGTTGCATACCAGATGAAGGTATGTTGTGAGAAATGTGGAGTTCTATTACTCCAAATATATAATATTCTGAAATTCACTTATTATGTCTATTACTTTTAATTTTAATTTTATTTGTAATATTTCAACTAAAATTTCAAAAATTACCTAATTAAGTTGTTATTTTGGTTCGAAACACTAATTTTGTATATAAAAGGTCTTTAATTATAAATACCTATGTACTCACATACCTGTAATTTTACACATTGTAATTAACTTGTAAATAGCCAGCTAACGTTATAGCACGTGTTTTGCACTCAATAGACAGCCAAGATATGTTATACAGCTCCAATACTCAAAGATTTTAAACGGCCACTCGGATACATATATATTTTCTCAATACATATAGATTCTTTGCTTAATCTATAAACTGTATCTATTTCTTAAGATATATTTTGCAGGATTTGAAAAGCTTTCTGCACTAAGGAATCTGGAAATTTTGAACCTTGGTCACAACTCATTTGATGACAATAGCATTATACAGTCTCTGGGCACTATCACTTCGCTCAAGACTTTAAATCTTACCAATAATAACTTGGAGGGACACTTTCCAGCACAAGGTAATTAAAGTAATCTTTTATATCTAATTATATTTTTAAAATAAGAGCCTTTACGAATGCATATATCTACTCTTACCTTATCGTCAACTTGGATTATTAATGTAGAATTAGTTACGTTGAGAAATCTGAACACGCTGGATATAAGCCACAATGGGTACAATGGTACCCTCCCAAATCAAGGCAAGTGTGTGCTTTGATTGATAAATTTATTTTGTTACAGGAAAGGACAATGAAAAAATATATTTTGTTGTGTCTTCCAATAATTTTCTTAATTTGCAGGTTTTGAAAGGCTAGCAGTACTGAGAAACTTGGAGACATTGATGCTCGATAGTAATAACTTTGGCTATAGCAGCATCATACCATCTCTAAGTAACCTTACATCCCTTATGACATTAAGTCTTTCAAGAAATTTTATGGGATTTGAACGACCAGTAAATGTTGAAGGTAATATTCTACTATATATTATATATTGTCTTTAATTCCTCCCCTTCATGTGTTCATATTATTAGTTCTTTGTCTTTGTTTTTATTCATTTTAATTTATGCCCTTTTTTAATGGACTTTCATCCCCAAACTCAAAGGTACTGATTCCACATAACGTTAATATATTCTCTAATTAAACTTTGTCCCTAATTAAACTTTCTTGAACTTTAATTCCACATAACATTAATATATTCTCTCGTATATATATATAAATTTGTCCCTAATTATAATAGTACGTATTTATGATTTTAATCTATATATAAATTTCATACAGGAAAAGTTTATTACAACAACATAGGGACAAATTAAACAACTAGAAATAAAGACAACATAAACTAACAAACTAATCTAAATGAACTAGAAAGCTCTTTTTCTAATTCTAAGAGTTTTAGTTATCTGAATAATGTATTTAATAGTGACCATCCTCACAATGATCTTTACATATATGATACTAAATGTAGTTGGATTACTACTAGTTGGATTCCATTCTGTACTTCAATACAAGCAGTACTACTAGTCCAACTCATTACTCTATTTAATTTGTCATTATTTTTTTTTTCCCCTCTCGTATATTTTTTATTATTATAATAAGTCACTATTTAACTGCCACTTAATAGTGTTTTTTCATTTTTTCATTTAATTTGTTTATTTTTTCTTTAAATTTAACGGCCACTTAATTTTAGATATTCAAAACACTAGACATGATTTAAAATTTAGATGAATTTAATTAGATAAATAATTTAAAATTTAAATAAGATTAGTTAGATATATAATTTTTAATTATATCTAAATTATAAATTTAAATATATAAATTATAATTTAGATAATACACATTATTCCATTCGTTTAAATTAGATAAGTTATAAATTATAAGTTTGAATAATACACGTACGTAGACTTTTACTCACTACCGTGGCACCATTTGATTTGCAACGGTAACTCATTTTTATTTGCAACTGCAACCTATTTGTTTCTTAACAATTCGAAATCTCTCATTTTTATTTATATTTAATTTTTCAGGTTATATAAATATCATTTTTTACTCATTTCAAACTTTATGTATAATAATTATCATCTTATTTTGTACTCATCATGAGATTTGCACATTTTAAAATTATATTATATATTTTAAAAATATATTTAATATTATTTTGTACATTTTAAAAGTATATTTAATATTGCTATAAAAATTGAGGAGGCAAAAATATCCTAATCAAAAGTCTGGATATTTTGCACGTAAAAATATCACAGCATCAATGCGTAAAAATTTGCACGTAAAAGTCTACATACGTCTAGCATTTTTCAATGCATAATGCATTTTTGTTTAGGCATGTGCAACATTGTTAATGTAGGCTCTTACAGTGTGACTTAGTGAACTTGAAGTGAAAGAAGTTAATACATGTTTTTCATTTATTATGCTTTTTTAATAAATACATATTGTATTATTATTTTTTATTTATAATCATTCTTGCAGTACGTCATGTATATATAAATGGTGTGAATTAAAGAAAGCTTGTTTTAATCGTTTATTTTGTTTTTCTTTCTTTCGTTTTAATCCTGTTGATGAAGGAACATTAATTTTTACAATTAAGTTGATTTCTTGTCATGTCTTTCAATAATTTTCTTGCAAGGTTTCAAAAGGATCGCCGCATTAAGAAATCTGAAGACATTGAATCTTGATGCGAATTTCCTCGATGACAGCATCATACCATGTCTAAGTGGGCTTACATCTCTTACCACATTGAGTCTTGCCACTAATAGCCTAAGAGGAGTAAATTATGGTGAAGGTATATATTCATGATTGTCCACAAGTTTGAATTTTGAATAAGTTCATACGTTGTAAATTAATGCTAAATTTCTTCTTCATTTCACATTAAAATAAATTAATAAATTAATTACATGTTGGAAAATGTTGTCAAGATTAGAGAACTTGGAGATATTAGATCTTAGTGACAATTCCCTCAACGACACTAATTTTCTTCGATCAATTACCGCAATTAAATCTCTTAAGACTCTCAATCTTACAACAAAGGTATGTTGAACAACATTATTAATGTAGGCTCTTACAGTGTGACTTAGTGAACATGAAGTGAAAGAAGTTAATACATGTTTTTCATTTATTATGCTTTTTTAATAAATACATATTGTATTATTATTTTTTATTTATAACCATTCTTGCAGTACGTCATGTATATATAAATGGTGTGAATTAATAGAAAGCTTGTTTTAATCTTTTCTTTTGTTTTTCTTTCTTTCGTTTTAATCCTGTTGATGAAGGAACATTAATTTATAAAATTAAGTTGATTTCTTGTCATCATGTCTTTCAATAATTTTCTTGCAAGGTTTCAAAAGGATCGCCGCATTAAGAAATCTAAAGACATTGAATCTTGATGAGAATGACTTAGATGACAGCATCATACCATGTCTAAGTGGGCTTACATCTCTTACCACATTGAGTCTTGCCGGTAATAGCCTAGAAGGAGTGAATTATAGTGAAGGTATATATTCATGATTGTTACTGCATCCTGTTGTCCAAAAGTTTGAATTTTGAATAAGTTCATACGTTGTAAATTAATGCTAAATTTCTTCTTCATTTCGCATTAAAATAAATTAATAAATTAATTACAGGTTGGAAAATGTTGTCGAGATTAGAGAACTTAGAGATATTAGATCTTAGTGACAATTCCCTCAACGACACTAATTTTCTTCGATCAATTGCTGCAATCAAATCTCTTAAGACTCTCAACCTTGAGTTCGCTACGTTGACAGGATCCTTTCCAACCAAAGGTATGTTGATTTTCTAGGATGCCAATTAATTGTTAGGTTACATGAATATATAGAATGCATGTTAAAAAAAAAACCATAATTTTTTGTGGAAACAAACATATATTACCTAATTATAAATCTTTCTCTTTGGCATTGAAACATTACTGATCAATTTCATTTGTATGAAGTGCTGTTTTGAATCAAATGTCAAGATTATTTAGATTTGGATAATATATATATTAAACTTGAATTTCATATTACCTTAGACCAAAAAAAAAAAAAAATTGAAGGTAAGATCAAAGAGTTATCTCATCTGATGAAGAATTATTATTCTACGAATCTTTTGCATCCACTACACACGATAAAAAACACAATGTAACTATGACCTTATTTATTTGGAAGTTCCAGCTAGCTTCACTTAAAAAGATTAAATTATCAACTTTCATTTAATTGGAGATCGTTAGGGTTAATATTAAGAATACGTTTGCCTCTTCAGACATATATATTTGTTATAAAATCAACTGTGATATTTTTACAAAGGTTTAATTGATACTGAAAAAGCAATTGTGATCAGAGTTATACTTATAAGTCAAAGTTCAAGAATAAGTAGCAAAAGAGTGCATGGTAATTAATTGGTGAAAGAAAAACATAAGCAGTCCATATTTGTAGAGTTAGCTGATAAATTTGACACCATGTCTCTTGTAGAACTGGCCAATTTAAGCAAGTTAGAGAATTAATTTGGATATCAGTGCAAATTTGTTCTCTTGGGAATCATTTCTCAATCTATTTGCTGGAAATTACATTTGCGCAAGCCTTTATACTTTTTTAGTATTAGCTTAATGATCTATAATTACTTATGAATTGACCATTTCTTTATATTGAACGGAAAGGTCTGACAGATTGTTAGAGTATATCAGAATCAATTTTGATGCTAATTTTGTTTTGACAGAACTTTGTGCATTGAAGAAGCTTGAAGTGTTAGATCTATCTGGAAATTACTTTGAGGGGGTCCTACCTCCATGCATAAACAATTTGACATCCCTGGTGGTGTTAGATATTTCCAATAACCAATTTAATGGAAATGCTTCATCATCATATGTAGAAGCCAGCAGAACGAGTCTTGAGTACATTGATTTTAGTTATAACCAGTTTGAGGTCTCATTCAACTTATCTTATAATTACTCTAAGCTTGAGGTTCTTAGTCTCAATGGCCCAAACAATAAAGTTGAAATAGAAACTAAAGGTTCCATGGGTTGGTCCCCTTTGTTTCAATTGAAGATCATTGAATTGTCCAATTGTGATCTGAACAAGCTCATCGGCAATAATCTGAACTTTCTTCTTACCCAGCATGAATTGGAAACAGTTGATCTTTCTCACAATAAGTTGAAAGGAAACTTTCCAAATTGGTTGTTTGAAAACAATACAAGATTGAGTGTGCTAGATCTTCAAAATAACTCTTTTGTGGGCCAGTTATATTTACCATCATTGATTAACACGCATATTATTGTGATGGATGTCTCGACCAATAACTTGAAAGGAAAACTTCAAGAAAACATTGGCATCATTTTTCCAAATTTAGTATATCTAAATCTTTCCAATAATATTCTTGAAGGTAATCTTCCTTCATCAATTAATGGCATGCTTTATTTGGAGGTATTAGATCTTTCTTTCAATAATTTCTCAGGCAGGGTCCCAAGAGGATTAAATACAGGTTGCTTGTTATTGAAAGTTTTGAACCTTGCTTATAACAGCTTCAGCGGTGCAATTTTCGTTGGGACAAGTCAGAAAATTTTGCAGATGAATGATAATCAATTCCCAAGTATTACATTGGTATCTAATTCAACTGTTTCCCTATTATATTTAGATATCAGCAACAACAGAATCTCAGATACAATCCCTCGATGGCTTGGGAACATGTCAAACTTGATGACTCTTGTTATGGCGGACAATCATTTTTATGGTTGGATCCCATGTGAACTAAGTGTGTCAGGTACTTTAGACCTTTCTCATAACTTATTTGCGGGATCATTACCTTTTTGCTTGAGTCTACCAAATCTTGAACACCTACATTTGCAAGGGAACCAATTCACTGGATCAATACCGAAAGTTCTTTTCAATTCCTCATCTCTTTTGACATTGGATATTAGAGATAATAACTTTACAGGCAGCATTTCTGTTGAAATCAAAGAACTTCAACACTTAGAAGTACTCTTGTTGAGTGGCAATCATTTCGCTGGCATAATTCCAAATCAGTTGTGCTTGTTAAGAACGATAACCATAATGGATCTTTCCAAGAATGCATTTTCTGGGACAATACCACGATGCCTCTACAAGATATATTTTGGGAAGATAGTAACAACTGATTTTGACAATGATCGTGGAGAATCTAGTCCAATATTTTCTCTTCCGCTACCTTACGAACATAAAGGTTTCAACGTAAAGAATCGTGTCAGTTTTGGTAGAGGATATACTGATGCAGAAGTAAAGATTGAGTTTGTAACCAAATATAGGTATGACTCTTATAAGGGTTTTATCCTTCGTCACATGTCTGGATTGGATTTCTCATGCAATAACCTAACAGGTGGCATCCCACTTGCATTAGGCCAAATATCTTCATTGCGTGCCCTAAACTTATCTTATAATCGACTTACTGGTAAAATTCCAATAGCATTCTCGAAATTGGCTCTCTTGGAAAGTTTAGACCTCTCTCATAATAGTTTGAGTGGAGAGATTCCTTCAGCATTGATTGATCTAACCTTTCTTGAGGTGTTCAATGTGGCCAACAACAACTTATCAGGTAAAGTTCCAGATATGAAAGCACAATTTGGAACATTTGATAAAAGCAGCTATGAAGGAAACCTACTTCTGTGTGGACCACCACTAGAAAAAGGTTGCGTTGGAGTAAATGAGTCATATCCAACACCAACAGAGTCTTCAAAGGCAAGTGACAAAAAATGGTATGAAGTAGATCCTGTGGTCTTTCATACAAGCTTCTCAGTATCTTATATCATTTTCTTCTTTAGTGCTATCATTCTTCTCTATATTAACCCTTATTGGCTACAAAGATGCTCCAACTTATTGGAAGATCTTATATACTCCAGTTATTATTTTGCTTTTGATACTTTGAAAAGGTTATCAAATTATCTATGTAATTAAGATACATTGATTTTCTTTCGACATCGTTAATGATAGCTAGTAATAATGGTCAGTTATTTTTGAATTTGGCCAGTTTTCAATAATTAGTTATTGGGCATTAATATGAAATAGATGTTCCGGCCTTAAACTTGTCATTCTATTTGATTATGGAGATAGTTTTCCATATTTGAGAATTCTTCATTCTCTGTGAGTTGGGATTAAATAAATCAAGTATAAATTTAAAAAGTTAAGAAGTTGTGCCCAAGTATATCATGAGTCAATCGTATCCAATAACAAAACAGTGTTCGAATGAAAGTAGTACCACAAAATTGTATGAAATGAAATCAAAGGTTTTCCTTGCATGCTTCTTGGTATCTTAAGCCACGCTCTTTTTTAGTGTGAATAATCATCTTTATATTAATCCTTATTGGCAATAAATTACTCCAATTTAATTCATGAGGATCTTATATATATATATATATATATTCATGTTACTATTATATTTTTTATTTTCTTGAAAAGCTCATCAATATGTCGTGATGGACTTTCCATAGAAGTGTCATGATGGTGATAATTGTCGCTGCTTGTGTATGCATTTGATTATGAATATTATTTATTGTGATCAGATATGAAACTTGGTGTTAAGTTACACTTTTCATGATTCTATTTGAAGATGGATAGTGTTTTCAGTAACTAGAAATACTCTTCTTAGTTTATAACTAGTCCTTTGAACCAATCCCATTAGTTTAAGCTTGATCTGTTTTTTCAAACTATTTTATCTTATCTCAAATTTATCATTCCATTTTTTCAAAATTTTATACAAAATAAAATAAACAATTCAACTTTTTCAAGTTTTAAAACAAATTTTTCAAATTCTAAAACAAAATTAATTTTAAAAATACATATTACAATAATTTTTTTTTTTTAACTTTTATCTCATTTTGCATCTCATTTTTAAAAACAAATCAAGTTTTAGTGACAGAAAAAATAGTGACCAAACCTATCACGATAGATTGTTGGATCAAGGTTGACCTAATTGAGCAAAAATCTCTATTCGGACCGATCCATGATCTTGAACCTAATCCCAAACCTCTTGGTGGAGGATTGGTCTACTCTTACTACAAGCTAGAGATATCATGATCATTTACAATGAAGTTTTTTAATTTACAGCTATGATAATTTCATTTTAAATAATGGGTATTTGCAATGATTTTTTTATCCTTGCAAGAGAAACTTCATTTGCTACGAAAATAACTAGTCTTTCCAAGGACAATTAACTCCATGTAAATAACCTAGTAGTTGGAATGAAATATGATTATTTCCAACGAAATTTGTTCCTGCATTAAATAAACATTGAAGTTGCAATAAAAATTTCCGTAACAAATACTAAAATGTTAATTGCAATGTTCTTTATAATAAGGTATTAGCAACGAAAACTTTTCGTTGGATTTTATATTCAGTTACAACATATTTGCAAGAAATATGTTCTTTATAATAAGTTTATTTTACTTGCAATTAAAAATATTTGCAAGAAATGAACATGCATGTCGTCATATTTTCTAATCTCATAATTAATGTTTTTTTTTCAGTTATGCAATATAAGAAATTCATAACAGGTAGAGTATTTAGAAAGAAATGAACATGCATGTCGTCATATTTAGTACTGATGAAGGCATTGCTCGTGTTATCGTTGGAGGAAGAGAGAATGGGTCTGCTTCACGGCCAACTTCTTCCTTCATAGCATTCACGTGCCTAATTTGCACCACTTGAAAACCCTGCATTAATATTCTAATATCCTCAATAATGTAAGTAAATCTGTTAAAATATAAGAAGAGTTCAAAGCATTCACAAGAAGAAGACTATCACTTTCCACCATCAGCTATGGAATACCCATTGAACACAAATCTGTAAACCAGCATTGCAATTGCTTCTATAAACTTTGGAAAAGAGACCTCATATTCCATTTTACTACAAGCAGCAACTATATTTCCTTCATAGTCCATAAGAACAACCCCAATTCTCGCCTTTGTAGTTCAAAAAAAATTTCTCCATCAACATTCATCTTAGGAAATCATTAAGTGGTGGATTCCAGCTTAAAACCTTCGGTATCTCCTTGTTAAAGCCATAACAAATCCAAAACTTTCTAAATTCTAACTGCAAGGATAGAGCACCATTAATCACAGAGGAGACACTATGAACAATATTCTCATATATAAACTGATTTCTCCTACACCATAACCCCCAAGCAATAGCAATTAATTTAACAAAAGTATCCCATCAACCCTTTCCTTCACTGCCAATAGTTCCCAAAAGGACAATTCAGAATCAACCTCCCTCATCAGAGGCACATACTGTAAAAACACACTTTTAACAGATGAACAATAAAATAAGGCAGGAGCTACATCCTCTTTCCTGCTTTGACAGAAAACACAGATGTCTTCCACTGCAACCCCTTTCTTCATCAGATTATGATCAGTTGGTAGGTACTCTTTACACACTTTCCAAGCAAAAATCTTTACTTTCTTAGAGCATTAGCAATCATTGCTAAGTCCAAATTAAAGACTAAATTCATTCTCTTGGCTATAATGCATATGATTTTAGCCAAGGGTTCCAGATTGATCTAGCTAAATCAAGATCTAAATAATAATATTATATTATATATTTTAATTAAAAAAATTAAATTTTTTTGCAAATTTAAACTTAACATATTAAATTTTAATTTTAATAAATCATAATTTTTTTTTTAAAATTTTGCAAATAATAGTCAATTCGAGATATTAAATATTAATTTTATATACTTAATATATTAATTAATAATAAACTTGCCAAAAAATAATTTTAAAGTAGAATAAAATATTAAGATGGAGAGTGAATACTAACACTATATTTGACAAGTTTGAGTGATTTACTATTCATCAAAGCCAAACAATTTTGAACTTGGCAAGTCCAATGTGGGACTTATTTGATCATTTTATTTCATTTTGACTTTGCAAATAGACTTTAGCAAGATCATTACTAGTGCTCTTAGGAATTTTCAGATGCCAGACACTTCCATAAAGAAGAAATTCGTTTAGCTCTAGAGCCCTCACCTGCATTCTGAGAATTTGCAAATTGTATCAATTTATACCCACTTCGTACTGAATAAATACCACCATTTTTAGAATCCCAGTACCAAGAATCAGCCTGAGATAATGACACATGTAACTTCAGAATCTGACTAACTACCCTTGGATTGAAGAGAGCTCATAATAAATACATCAACATTCCACCACCCAGCGTCAACATCCAGTGACGGCTTCCAATAATGTTTCCAGGTATAAAAGCAAAGTTAAAATGTAAAGGGAGCTTCCAAGGTCATTTACACAGGGGCCACCATAATAAAATAACCAATCGAGCAAAATTTCGAATGCAAAACAGCAAATGAAGAAAAATATAGACAGATGGAATTTTAATATCAGAGTGATGAAATACACGGAGGAAAATGGGTGGACTATGTGCACTAGTTTTATATAATATGTAGGATGGATTCACAATTTGTGATCAGAGTTGGATTTGAGGTTATTCTAAAAACAAAGACATCAACAACTGGTAATCATGCAAAGTAACCTAATCTACAAATTTGAATTTCGAAGGGTTAATTAATGAGAAGTAGTTAAAAACTTAACTTCTAGGAGTACAAGATATTAACACTTAAATCGTTAACAAACAATCATACTCAGTTTTAAACACCACAGAAAATAAAACCCCTCACTATATGAACATCCTTTTTTCATTTTATGACTCTTAAGCCGAAAGATCCTTGATTATTTCAAGGTCCAGCTGTGCCCTGAGTCTGCAATAGGTCAAAAACAGTGATTAGAGAAAGTTAATACAGAAACAGAGACGCATTAAGTGTCGTAGCAGCCAACAACAAGCAAAGGGGATCAAGAAAACCCCATTCCCTGCAACCCTAGTTGTAGAAATTAGCCTTGAATCATCTTGTTAAGATTCACAAGCCCAAATAAAACCCTAGCAGAGCAGAGTTCTATGCGAAAATAAACGACAGTAAGAAACCCTAAAACTGATAAAAAGCAACAGATGATTCTCCTAGAGCCTTGACCCCTTTTATCCCTTTCTTCCTTCATCTCTCTTTCTCTCTCATCTAATCTTCATCTTTGCCTTATCTACATTCTACCTCTGTAGGTCTTCTCGAATTTTCCTTGTATTCTCTCAGACTTCCTTCCGATAGGTGTAGGTTTAAGCCAGCAGATGGGAAGTTTGGGTCTTGATTCTGGGTTGGGCCTCGGGTCTTGAACCAAGCCTTGATTCCTGAAAATTCACACATACACAACCATTAGCCCATAACAGGTACGTAAATACCCATTTTACCCTTTAAATTTACGGTCCATGAGACAAGGTCCTTTTCCCCAATTATAACAGTTTAATCTTTCTTTTAGAACTATTCAACCTCAATTATGCTTCTTATAAACAAGTATTTTGCTCAAAATGTCTTAACAATCATCTAGCATAGCATTGATTAACTCTCAAATTATTATAAAAAATATTCAACATAACCTCTTGAATCTCTTCCCTTTGAACTCATAGAATCTAAAAGTTATGAAAACTCTTACAACCTTCCATTACCCACTCTCTATATACAGTCAGATTTTAATAACTTACGGGATTTATAAATCACTTTCTATACATAGGATGAATTAAAACCAACTTTAGCATCAAATAAAGAGTTCTTAGAAAAATACCCAACTTTAAATATCCTCTGAAATGGAGAATCCTTATTTGTTAACAATCTCCAATCATGTTTAGCAAAAAGAGCTACTTAAAATTACTAAGGTTTTTGAAGGCCATTCCACCTCTAAACTTAGAGTCACATAACTTTGCCTACCTTATCCAATGTATCTTCTTTCTTTGAGACTGATTTTCCTAAAAAACGAACAATCATGATCTCCATTTCATGGCATAAAATCCTTGAAACAAAAAACATAATCTGGGCATTAAGTTTTCTTTTTCTTGATTACTTTGAGTAATTCATGAGACTAGGGACATGAAGGAATCGGAATCAGATTTGAATATGGGCATTGCAATTTTTCCTTTTTTTGATTACTTTGAGGAATTAGAAGAATCGATTAAAGTGTAAGGTTGCGAAAGACATTGATTGAATGGAACGTGTAATGAGGTGGGGAGCATTGAGGAGGTCTCTCCTTCACCTTCCCAGCGTTAGAGGCTTTTGGGCATGGAGCTCCGAGACGAAACATATTCTTCAAGATTGCAAAAGGTAGAAGGAAAAAGATACCATTTTGAATAGTAGAGTAGTACTATTATTGGGGATGACAATATGTAATACGATCCATTGATCAGAATACGACACAATAATAATGTGTTTGAGTTTAATCTTGATGGGTCTGGTTAAAACAAATTGACCTGTTAAAATACGATTGTTCTCATGGGTTGATAAAGTGTCAATCCGTTTTGACCCATTATGACCTAGTAAAAAAGTTCAAGTTAGAACTATATTTTTATTCTTAAAAATAAAATTGTTAAAATTTTAATTTCATTATTTTTATTATTTAGATTGTAATTTTGGATTTGTAATTAATTTTATAATTTTTGAACATATTGTGATTTTAACATTTATATAAAATTATGTTAAATTTAATCAGGTCAAACAGATTAATTTTGAGTGTGTTGAACTCATTTACATAAATAAGTTAAAACGAATCAAATTGTATTGCGTTAATTTATTTTGTAGCATTCATTAAAAGATCAAAACAGGTTGACATGACATAGTCCGTTTTGTTAACAAATCATATTAAGATTTGAGATTTTAACATGATAAGTTTAATGGGTCGAGATCAAATTTACTCATAGAGTATAGTATATATATTTTAACAAAATATAAATATGATCCTTTAATACAATTTAACACACATAATTATTGTAGTAAGGTGTCATTAACCTCACTCTATATGTTCTTGTCCAACCAAACATATTTGTGCATACTTCGAGGCAACCGATATGATAAGTATGATTATATTATTGGTGGTGTTACGCCCACCACAGAATTTGCATCCTAATTCAAAGGTACTACTTTTTTTTAACATTTTGTCGTTAGCTTTTACAAGTGGGAGTATTGTTTTCCTTATATTATTATGTAAAATCCAAAGTCTTAAATCATAGGCAGGCATAAGGCTCCTTCATGTATCAAAACGTTAAATAATAATAATTTTATAAATCACCATTTTCTTCTTAAATCTCCATTTGAGTTCGATTTATGATTTTTTTTAAGAGATATTGATATTGCTGGAAATAATCAAGCTGATTTTAATGGAGATTAAATTAATATTGTTACTATTTACTTTGAAGTAATGTGATCTATTAATTCGTTACACTATAGCTCAAGTCTTTTAAGTTTAATAATTGCCATTGAGATGTCAAATTAATTATGTTGTGCCAATATTTAAAAAGTGGGATGCTTCCCTCCTCCTGAATTGGATATAGATCTTTTAGAGTTCTTGACCTTGATCTGGATTAAGGATGTAAGAAAAAATTAAAAAATTAATCGAATCGGATTGGACAAGACCAAATTGAATTTGGTGCAGTTTGAAATTGGTTTGGTGCGATACCAGTTCTTAAAATGAAAACCGGTCCTAGATCGGTGTGATACCGATTTTCATATTTTGAAAATCCATTTAAATCGAATCAGACTGATACATATATATTTTTAATTTTAAAATTATATATAATTTTATATTATTATTATTATATGTTATATGATCATTTTTAATTAATATAACATGAAATTTTAATGTTATTATTAATGTCTATTAGTCTTATAACATAAAATTAATATACTAATATAATTAGACACTAATTATATTATGTTAATATTATTATTCAAGTTTATTCATCTCACTAAAAAGTTAGACGCTACGTATATTATACTAGTATAATTGAAAATTAATAAATTATTAATTGTTAATAAAAAGTACTAAATTATCACAATTAAGTTTAATACTAAAAAATTATAATATTAAACATATATTGTATCACACTTATAAATGATAAAACGAAAATTAAATTGGACTGGACTGAAAATTTTGAAAGTTTCGATTTTGTTGAGAAATCAACTTGTATCGATTCGTAAATTTTTAAAATCGGTATATATTGATTCAGTTTTAAAAAATTTTAGAATTATACCGAATCAGACTAATTACTCCCATAATTTGGAAACCAAAACTCAGAGCGAGACATAAATAAACGTACAAAGTAAGTCTTATAATATTTGATGAATATTTAATTTTAATAAAACAATTCACTAGTGCAATTATAAATGATACCGTGTCTACATCATGTATTTATCATTCATACTAGATGATATAATTCGATCCAGAACTCTAAAAACCGAAATCCACCCAACTAAAATAAGATTTGAGTAGGGAAAATCTCCCGGCAAGTTTTTGGATTTTGGATATCATGTTTCTTACTTTCTTTTTTTCTATATATATATATATATAATATCTTATTTTAAATATTTTAAAACTTTTTATTCGGGATTTATTGTTTTCATTTTTAATATATTGGGTTTTTTAATTTTAATTTTAATATAAATCGGATCAATAATATAAGGAGAGGATAAACCATACACGCGACCTGTACTTGATTACTGCCCTAGACCCCTGCATCGTTTTTATGATTTCACGAGCTTATAATCACGTAATGCGCGACTTGTTATTTACGTTGAATTTTATAATTTTAAATAATTTATTATATATAATCAGCACCACAATTGTTAAAAAAAATATAATAAATATATGTAAAATAGAGCATGTATGTATAAAAGAATTCACTTTTGCCAATAAACATTTCCTGACCAATTCATAATATTAAAAATGTTATATATACATATATATGATTGTTCAATTTAAAACAATATAAAATAGATACAATTAGCAAGAGACAAGATTGCATATTTTTATTTTACATTTATATAAATTATCTTTTGAATATTATATCAATCTACGATGTTTTTTGAATTTTCCTTCTCTTGACTGCAGTCCGAGATTTATGATTCACTTTTTTTGTATTTGAGTTGATGTCGAGATCGATGTCTAAAGTAGTTTCTTGAAATAAAATTAATATCGTTAATAAATTTTTATATTCAAAAAATTTTAATCATTATATATATTTTAATTAAAATATAGTATAGCTGTCTAATGATCAACATTCCAAACAAAATGATTGAATAATGAGAATTAATACCATTATAAATATAAAATTTAATTAAAAAATATAATTAAATACCAAATCGTGTCATTATCTAGCAGAGTATTGGACTTACATGGATCTCTTAAATAGACTTCCCATTTAAGAAGGGAGACAAAAAGTACACTTAAATAATGTTGAATTGTGGCCATTAAAAAGTGATGGTGGTTATGAGCTTTTCTTTCTTTTTACCTGGGAACGGATCTGTATCTTGAATGAAAAAATTGTAGGCTTACAAACTACACGTGGTACTTCCATCAACTCTAAGAAGAACTACGTACTGTCAGGAACATTTGCACGGTATATCTTTTTATCAGGTAGAACACATTTTCATTTTGAGCAGGTACTGCATATTAACCAGTAGGACTGTTTTCCGACCCGATCCGAAACGTTATTGGACATTTCCGACCCGAACCGTTTCTGGTGCAATTCCATTCTTTCATTAACCGTTCACCCGATTACCCGATATATATATATATATATATATTTGGTTATTGAGTATTGACGCCTGAAATTCGAAGAATGGATTTACTTTCTTAGTAAACAAACTTTTTCTCAGTAAACCCTCGACGCCTAAAATTTTCATTTTCTCAGTAAACAAACAAGCAAAAAAACCAGCCCACCCTTTGAATTTTAGGCGTCGATAACCAAAAAATAAAAAAATAAAAAAGAACATTAGACCTAATATCAAGAACACCAAACCCTAGCCCGAATGCCCAATAATTTTTTGGAAACGAGCGGCAAAATCTAAGAACACCAACTCTAATACCAGAATCCAATAACACAAAATTCTAACAACCAGAATCCAATAAAAGTAAGAGATAAACCCTAGATCTAGGAAGGAAATGAACGATCGGATGAACTTGATTAACAAAATCGATTAACCAAACTCGATTAGCCAAAATCGATTAACCAAACTCGATTCACCAAGGAGATTTCACCTTCTTTTTTCCCAGCAACCTCCGCCGATGGGAACGTTGTGCAAAGCCCAATACCGTGCTCTGGTGGCCTTGCCGACGCAATTTTTCCGCTACCAGAGGCTTCGTGGTCACTTCCATAACTGCCGGAATGTTATCCGGCGACGGCGACAACATTGCTATCGAGAGAGAGCGAGAGAGTGCGAGAGAAGAGAGAGTGAGGGGATTGAATAAGAATGAAAAGGGTAAGCAGAAGACGTTTTAATCGGTATCGGGTATACCCGTTTCCGATTATAATTATTATCGAGTCGGTATTTCGGGTCGGGATTAATCGGGATAACGGGTCGGGTCGGCAAACAGGTTATTTGTACAGTCCTATTAAGCAGTCATACCAGCTTAATTAATTAAAGAGCTAAAATCAAGGGATTGATAAATGTCATCGAACATTAGAGACAACAAGTTGAATTTAACTGAAAGCAACATCCATGTCAATGTATTGAAAAACATTTGTTATGCTTCTGAAATGCAAGTATTATACCTATTCTTAGAGGTGAACAAAAAATCCGTTTTCCGATTCGACCTGATATTTCGAGCCGGCCTAAACCCAATTTTCTGACTCGTTTAAGCTAATCGGATAATCGGATATTCCGTTACCGATTTAACCCTTATTATCTCATTCTCTCTTCTAAAAATCAATCTTCATTTGGGAAAGAAATCGTTCGCTAATATTCAAGAGCTCCAGCCCTCCAATCTTACTACAATCTTTGATGAATCTGTCCAGATTAAGGTTAGAGCGTTGTTGGAGACATCAATGCTCACCAAAGAATTTATCTAGCAAAGACGAGGCAAAAAGTCTGAGGAAGAGAGGGAAAAGAGCAATATGGAGATTTCTTTAATGGAAGAACTCGCAGAGTTGCAGGTAACTCAGTTCTATGAACATGGATCCTGGCTAATATTTCATGATAAATCTATTTTGTTAAGGAGATTAGAAAGATCAATCATGGTGGTTTTCTGGTTTGATCGCAGTTTCGAGAAGACCAAAGGAAAAAACACAAACATGAAAAGCAAGGAGAAATGGAGTAGAAACGGGTCTGTCACGAGAGATGTGTTAGTGTTTTCTTGAGTAGAGGAATGTCAGAAATCGGGGAAACGTGTTAGGGTTTTTTGATTTGGAGATGTGTTGGTGTTAGTGAATAGCTTAGATGAATGGAAATCTCCACGAAAAAATAATGGAAAACAGAGCAATGTCGATAATCAAAATATCGGCTAATCGGCGATGATCATTATCAGGTTGGGTCGAAAGTATGCTTAACGGGTCAGATCGGGTGAACAACCCTACCTATACTGAACACACCAATCATTTTTCAAAATTTATTTACAGGTTATTGAATCTAATTAAACAAAGAGTAAAGTAGGTTTCCAATGAAAACCAACCCCTGAAAATATTTAAATATCTTTTCAATACAACTCAAGTCCCAATAAATGTAAAAAATAAAAATAAAAAAAATAGGAATTTTAAATTCTTGAGACCAAAATAAACACAGATCCATCCACTTGCACCTTGATCATCTTGAGACAGGTATGCACATATATCACAAATTTACAGGTTAAAGACAAAATTAAGTAGCAACCAAATCCACATACAAATGCACACACGGATATATCAAACTGCATTATTTGGAGCAATGTTGTCCTAAGCTTCTCCATCCTAGATCATGTGATAGGAATCTTCATAAGTCTATATTTATTAAGTTTGGGTTTTCAGGTCATTTATGGAGGAGCTTAGAAGTCTTTTATCACTATGTTTTTTCTTTAGGCAATAGCTATGGTATTTATATGGGCTTAAGTTTCATGATTTCCTCATATCCAGTTATTATGTTCAACAAAAACTAACTCCATATTCTGTTGTGCCTCTTCTACAATGCAGGTTTTGCAAAACAGATGACTCATTAACAACCAGACAAAATAAGGATGGCCAAAAGCTTGTTGACAAGTGATTATCTTTGTTTTCACTCATTCATAAACTCAGTATAATGGCAGACGGCTTGGTTTCTTTGTTGTTGGAAGGGCTGGGAATGTGGTGAGCAAAGAATCAAATATATGTATATGAAGCAGGTGAGGGATCTATTTTAAGTATTTTCTTTTTAGATTGTTTATGCTTTCAAGATAGTGCTGCAAGTTGCAGGCTTAGAGGGTTTTATAGCTTATATGAGATGCTGCAACAATGACTGGAACACTAATCATGGTTGATTGAATATGGACAGACTGTATTCTATCTGATTGTTCAATACAAATAAGACATTAAAACAGTCTATCTACTCTTTGTATTTATTTTCATATTTAAAAACTGATATTCATACAAATATTTTACAACCAAACCAATATGATAGTGTATTAGGCTGTGTTTGGATATTGAGCTGAGTTGAATTGAGTTTAGTTCTTTATGAATAGTAGTGAGTTGAAATGATGGAGAATGAGCTTTGTGGGGTTTATCTAAGAAGAGAAAATATGTTTGGATGTTAAGATGAGTTAGATATCTTTATGAGAAGTTAAAAAAGATTGTGGGCTCTGCATTTAAAGAAATGTTGAATTGAAAAAGGTTATGGAGCTCAAATATAAAAAAATTTTGAGTTGAGATGAATTTAGTTATTTAAGAATTAGGTGTTTGAATGTTAGATTTAGTTTGAAATTAGACTGAATTGAGTTGATTTCAGTTAGACTGAATATTTTACAAGAAAGTTATGTTGCTGAAGAGCAATTTTTTATTACACTTTTTTTTTTTGAATCAACAACTGCTTTCTTTGCATTTAAACATACATAGCTTAACGCATTACATCGGTATCTTGTTCAACAATTTGGTTTATCTCTAATGGAACTTCTTTAATATATAATTATAATATATAGTGCTAATATATATTAATATATTAACATATTATAAGAGCTATAGTGTAAGTTATAGTATATGTATAAATTTATAGTAATATTACTATAATTAACTTAATATTTTAGTATTAAATCACTATAACTATTTAGAGTATTAATTAATGTAGTAGTACCAATGTATCCCTAACATATGGTATATTAGCAATACTGCTAGTATATAGACAATTTTTCTTTTATCATTATTATTGGTATTTTCCTTTAAGTTTCAAATTCTGTATTGGACCCTTTTGATATTTATTAGGCTTAAAATTGAATAACAATGTAACATGCTAATGGGCCAAAATATTAGGCCAAAAAATACTTTGATTTAGAATTGGCCAATTAGGCAGTAACTAGACTAAATGGACTGGATCGTTGCAAATGGGATTGGACCGGACCGTTTCTTATATCTGTTCGGTTCGATTTAGGGTGAGAAAATCCTAGACCGAATAGGTTCGGTCTGATCCACAAACCCACCTACAAACTGACCGAACTGGACTGAATTCACCCATACTTGGAACTCAAAACTATGCCTAATGGCATGTTGTGTCTGAGGCAATATTTGTTTACAAATTCGTACAATTTCTTCGGTCTTGAGCAGAGGGAGATGAAGGAAAAGTGCAGAGTCGAATTTTAAACTATTAGATTTAAAAACAAAACTAGAAAAAGCTAATTTTTGTAAAGGAAAATGATTTATACACAATATTTTTCACAATATATTTTACAATAATGTATTAAATAAAGAGTAATTTCGTAAAATACTTTATAAAAAAATAAAGTATTTTACAAAATTACTCATTTAAAACAATATTATGAAATATATTGTAAAATGTGTTTGTGTGTATATCAATATTTTTGGCAAATAATACCGACAAACAATATCAATCCAAAAGTGTCTATTAAGGCTATAACTTATAAAGGCCGCCTTAACAATTTGAATTACCAACTCTACCACTCCTTTCTGGAAAGAGTCGAGATTTTCTTTAGTCCTTTGTAGACATTTTTCCCATTCCTTAATAGACTTGAAATTTGAAATAATAAAAGAGTATCATAATGGGAAATCCAAGTTACTTGCATGAATTCATGGTCCTCAGCATCCTTCATTAGTTGACAAAGCAGTACCTTTTTTTTTTTTTATACATTGGGGAAGGGGGATCGAACCCAGGTTCTCCATTTAGTTAGCAATGGAAAAAACGTTTCTCACACATAACATCACCGTATATGTCTTGGACTTTCAATATAATATATGCATTCCACAATTAATTTCACTGACTTGCAAAGGCGCAATAGTGCAGCACTACAATGTATTCTCCATTTGGCACTTGGCAGTGTGCTAAATGAGGAGCTTAGAAAGAAATTGCTATGATAATTCAATACTCCCATCCAAAGACCCAAAAAAACCTAGATAGACTTTGGCTTAGGAAGCTCACCCATAAGTGTAGACAAGCGAGTAGGAAACTAATCTGGACCTTGTAGTAGCATCAGAATCCCTGTGAGAAGATCCCAGTGTTGCAGGTGGAATGGAAGCTGGATTAGCACCATTAATATGGCTAATAAGTTGGGAGAAGGGAGGGGAATGACTGCCCCAACCATGCAGGTATTCGATGCTACTGGCCGAAAAAGTATGGGGATTAATCTCATTGTGGCCAAGTAGACCATTCCAGGGATAAATCAAATGAGGTTCATCAATGCTATCACTAGATCTCGAAGACGCAGTCGGTCCAAAGTATGCAACATAATAGTATACAGGATAAACACCTAATTGGTAAAAGAGAAAATTAAAGCAACAGAAAATCTAGGAAACTAAACATAGATAAACAAGATTGAGTAGCCATCCAATTGTATAGGTTCTAAAGATTATTGCTCACATTTACTCGCTTTATCCTCCAAGTCAAAATCTCTGCTTTAGCTTTTTAAGCAAGTTATAGCCACCATTACCAACCTATAGGCCTCAAATATTAAAATGCAGAGCGATGCGCACGCACAACAAAGAAGCTCCCTGATGGGAGTGATCCATACTAAAATAGCACCATGCTTGCTGCCTTAACTCCACCTTTGAAAAATACTTGTGACTTAACACAAACTGCATCAAATGTTTTTATAAAAAAAAAAAAAAGAAGAAGTAAAACTACAATAGTTTTTTGTTGTTGTTTTATTTGTTTTTTGATGTGTAAAACCATAACAGGAAGATCTTGCTTACTCAAGAGATGGAGGAATTTGAGCTAATTCACCAATTGGACACTAAATGGCTGCAAAGAATATTTGAGAAAATGAGAAATCTTTTGTCTTAGAATGTTGATCTATATAATAGAGTAACTTGGGTCATAGGGATCATCATCATGACTCCAGTTAGGCATGTTCATCCCGGTTTGAAATTTTATTTATTTCTTAATATTTTTGATTTTTTTTTAAAATTTAAGAAAATTTCAAATCCGGATTCCAGATTTTCAAATCTGAAACTCGGATGAATACCCCTAATTTTGTCGTCCATACTAAACTCCAGAGAGGAACGATAAAAACCCTGGCTGCTGACCTTTTTTAAGGTTTCATAAATTTAGACTGTCAGTCCTCATTTTCAAGCATATAGTAACTTCCCCTAAACTGAAATATGTTATACACCAATCACCATGAAAGCCTTAAAAACTAATAAAACAAATTGTCTTTTCCTTTTCCATATAGGTTTTGTTGAAAGGCAGTATCACTATTACCGACTACCTTGTCATTGTAAGATTTTGAACAAAGGAATAGGAAATAACCCTCTAATCTAACAGGGAAAGGAGGAACACAAGTATCCCAACCTTGACAGGGATGATTAAAAACGATTTACCATCCTGGTTTGGGTAAAGTTGGTAAATTCAATATAGCTAGCCAAGCTAGGTATGAGAGATGCAGAAACTACACCTTCTGTCTATATACTTCATGAAAATAGAAACTAGCCGTACTGTAAAGGCCATGGGCAAAACTAACAAAAGCACTATAACACTACGGCCCAAGAACACACTCCTGGCCCATCTATGAACACTAGTTAAAATACTAAAATGACTACGTAACATGAGCCCCTCAAGTAGGCTCGGATACCTTGTCCTCAAAGTTGAGAGTGACGATAAGATTCTTTGATTAAGTTTCCAAACCTTTCCAACAATATTTCTTCAAGAGAGGTAGTTAACGGAAGACTATTAGAAGCAACATTTCACAGCTTTATGGATAGAATGGTCATGGCATCTTTTTGCATCAAATTATTGGCATTATATTGTACGTAACTATGCATTGTTTAACTGATATCTTGCTTTTCTGTGCCAACTTTTTCTCCTTGTTGCTTCTGCTGTGCCACTAGAAGAAATATTGTTTTTTGCGGCTCAATCTACTTCAGGAGAGTAAAAAGGCGCGGCAAATAGCCTATTTTAACATTTCAGCTGGAAAACATCCGAGGAGAGTAAAAATGAGCCGGGAAAAAAATTTATTACAGCGACTGATTGAGCCGCATAAAATAGAGCCCCAATAAGTGAATTATAACGGCGATATTTATCTAAGTAGCGTTGCGATAAATTGTTTAATGAAATATAGTTGAGGAAAAACCCCCTAAATGTTTGCCCTCCTTCGTCGTTGTGCCTCTGCGCGCATCTCTCTCCTCCATCTTCCCCTTGCCATTTTCCGTCGCGGATGCCGCCAGTTCACCTGTGCCTTCTCGCCTCCTCTCAACGCCGGTGAGTCTCTATAAATCTCTTACTTGATCTTCCCTCATCTCTCATTTTTTTCTCTCTTGCTAATATCCATAGCTCGTTAGTTATTGAAATGGCAAAAAATGCCCATGCCTTATTTGCACTTCTAGAATCTGAAATCATATAGCCTAATTGTATTTATCTTCTCATTGCATATATGCCCTAACTTGTACCACGAACTAGTGCATATATTCCTCATTGTATTTATCGTCTTACTGTATTTATCGTCTTACTGTATTTATCGTCTCACTCTATGGTTTTTGTTTACTGCTATGGATTCTTTGAACGTTGCAATTTATTTTGGGACCTTTTTTGCTTCTTCAGTAGAAGATGAATATAGCATAGAATGAAAAGAAAGAGGAATAAGTTGGGGAATACGTAATGTTCTGAGTCAGAAGCATCAATAATTGATACCACTCATTCAAACTTTTAGATTTAATTAAATATGTGCGATATTTGCACTCGCAGACAAGGAACTGAGTCAATTCCTCTGTAAATTGTCACATATAATGAGTAATTTGTTTCTTCAATTAAAAATATCACGTTTACCCTATTTGTTATCACTTAATGGGTTCTTTCCATGTTGATCTTCCCTCTTTCTAGGACCAAAGTGGATCCAAAGCCACCCAGACATATATTGTTTTGCTCACTCCAATTTGAATTTGAAGTTTTACACTGCATATTTAGCTCAGTTTTACATAAGCTTGTTGTGAATGATTTTTGTGATTATCTGTTATCCATTCCCGTCAGGAAACACTAATTACTTTAATTAGATTTGAATGATATGGAATCTAATTTTCCCTCAAAAGCAGTAACAGAGAGTAATGTAGTGCCTTCATCAGAAAAAGAAAAAAAAAAAAAAAGAAGCAGCATAAATCCTAATTAATCCTAAAAAGTGGGTGGCTCTTTTATAGCAAGCTCCTCTCTTTTTCACTCCTCATGGCTGATATTTAATTAGTTTTTACGGGGGGTTTAACACTAAAGCATACTTCTTTTTGTACATTCAGATGGTTCACCTTTTTTCTCTTAGAAGTTTTAGTTGCAAAAACAGTTAAGTACTTACTATAGTGGTAATGTCCTTCACCCCAAATGCTTGGCTAATCGTCATGTGTTGACTGACTGTTTATTTATAAGTACTTACTATTTACACAATAAATAAATAAATAAAACATTTAAGATAAGAGGGTGTAAGTTGCATGAGCAAACGAAAAGCACCAATACTTAGTAAAAATAAAAGACTCTGAATTGTTTCCGTATAAAATTTATTAATTGAATTATTTTACTCCTTTAGAATTGCTGTAGTTTCAATGGAAGGAGGAGGGATACTACTCCCTCACAGCTCACATTGTGGGGTAGTGGTTGGACACAATCTACCTTATCTCACAGCTCACACACTCTATTTGCTACATCTTGAATAAAAACTGTTTTGAGAATTTGGTTTGACAGATTATTTTGGTAGGTCAGTAAAGCAAAACCATTTTCAAAAAAGAACTGTTTATTAGTGCATATCTTATGTATCTTCTTAATAATCAAGTTTTTGAGCTTTAGATTTATGTATCATTTGTAATTACTCAATCTAAAGTCTGAATAATATGCCAGATTTGCAGCACACATCTTCCAAATGTTCACTCTAGGGGCTGCAAACCCAAGACGGTATTGCCTCTTGGCATCCCATATCCCCGTGCTCATGTGAGCTTTATCTTCTTGTCTGTCCTGTGAATACCAGCCACATCTAGTAGTGACAAACACTACAAGTCGAAAACTTATGATTTTGTTGTTATTTGCAGGAATTTTGCTCATGTAGCCAATCGTTGCCCTTTATATGTTTCCCAGTTTGGTTCTGATCTGTCATGTTATTGGTGCAGATTACAAAGAGATTCAAGCCACCACAGATGGGCATTTCAGTCGGGAAGTCAGTGATGCAGCTATACAGAGGTATAATTCTTACTGATATAAAAATGCTCCACTTCAACACCATAATAATTCTTACTGATATAAAAAATGCAGATGGGTCTTTCAAGTTATAATTGTATTCATATTTCTGTGTTCAGGGCTACACAGGAGCAAAGGAAAAGTTAGGGAAATGCAAACTGGTTTATTGGATTTCATTCATGCTTTTCGGATGCTAGCCTTTCATCTGATGTCTTCAAAGCTCACTTTTGATAACATGCATATGGGTACTTTTTGAGAATCTGAACTCTGATCACCTAAGTTTGTAAGAAGTGCACCTTTGACCTCTTGATGTGAACACATGGCTTCAAAGGTATTCTTATTTGCTTTTGGTGAGAGTCATCCTAAGGATTTTGTATTAGAGATGGCATTTATTGACTGAAGTGTGTGATTTCCATCCAGATACATTTGAAATATTTGGCAGAGGAAATGCAAGCCACAAGCAAAGGATTGGAGAAAGTTATACAGGAACTGTATGCCTCGAAAAATGATGGCCCCGTATCAGAAAATTTCTGTAAGGTATTTTAAGTTGATTAGGTTTTTTGTCACCATAATCAAGATCTATCATTGCCTGAATATCTAATTTAGCTACTGTAAGATTTTATGAAGTGCTCCCAAATTTACGAGGATATCTGTGGTACAATATCAAAATGACTATATGACCAGAGCATGGCACTTTGGTTGGGATACCATTAAACTAAAATTTCTGATGGTGACTTCATACAGAAATTTGTTGTAAGGTGATGCTTAATGCTTTCCATCAGGTAGGTGACCTAGATTCTGTTCTTGAATTACTTAGTAGGATGATCAAATATAAATTGCTTCCTGATTAACCCGTGGGAAATGATGAATTTTCATGTCAACATCAAAAGGAGCTTTCTTGGCTGATAGGGAAGTCAGTATGTGAGGTATAACACTTGAAGTATGTGAGGTCAATATCAAATATGTGGCTGATAATTGATATAAAAAATTCTTTTTAATTCCTGAAGTATTTGTAAGGAAAGCTGTAGCTACTGAGCATCATCTTTAGGGCATTTTTGGTTTTACTAGAGAATGATCATTCATCATCTAGAGAAGATAGAGAACTGCATGTATTTTGATTTTGAAATTTAAAGCATGACGAACTTGAATGTTGATCATGTGTTTCATGTAGGTATCGGTGGTGCTTGTAAGGCAGTAAGGGGTTGTAGTTCTGCATTTTCTTAGCCAGCCGACATGATGCTCTTTGTCTAAGGATACTGTTTGGAATCTCAATGGTATGCTCCTCCTTTTTGCCATATGCTTGAAACTTTTTTAGTTTTGCACGCGTTTCTTTTTCTTGTTTTTTTTATAATGTAGCTTAAACATGTGTGCAATTTTGTTACACTTTCTTAGTTTAACTTGTGAATATAAGGTTTGAGATCATGAAGAAGAGAGCTTCCAAGGGATGATCACGTCGTGCTTAAGAAACTCTAGTTATCCTATATTCAACACTTGTAAAATAATATTTGATATATTGTGGGGATGTTAACTAAGAGTAAATTGTCATGAATTTTAATTTAAGCTCTTTTCATTAATGTATGATGTTTGAGATGTTTAAACCTTATATATATATATATATATATGTATATATCTATATTTATCTTAATGATGAATTAATGATATTTGTAATGCTTATTAAGAAATATAATTGATTAGATGTATTATAGATTAAATTGATGTTAAAAGCAGGCTGAATTGTATAAATATTACAGAATTGAAAAAAAAATAAAAAAAAATTGGGACAAACTTCTTACCGGCGAAAATTAGTCACCCAAAAAGATCAATTTCATAACGTAAATGTGTTGCGTAGCTGTATGTTCGGTGTCTTTAACCACTATTTGCGGCGACCAAAATTCACCACAAAAAGTTTTTCTCCCGCCGTTTTGAACTTGTGCCAGAAATATCTTTTTCTCACTCGACTATTGCGACGATTTACCTGCAACGGTAAAAAAGCCGCAAAAAGTTATTTGCAGCGAAAAGGAGACTTTTTATGGCAACTTGGTGTTGCGGGAAATAACATTTTTTCTTGTACCTTTCTTTTTGTGCGTTGTAGCATGCTTTATTTGCTTTTGCTGTTACATGTATTTCTAGAGTGTTGCAAGTCTAGTCTTTAAGTTTGGTTTGGCTGCTGTCATTGCATCTTTATTTGCTTGCATTGCATTCTGTAAGAGGCTGTGCATCCATTTCCTCTTAGCATTGAAAATGCAGTTTTTTTAATAATTGTAAAGCAAGTAGAGATCATCACGTACGTTCAAGATAATGGTTAAATAAAATTTTAATATAGAACTTTGGCAGCATGGATCTTTTCTCCTGTCCAGCACATCTTCCACTCCTCTACTATGTCAATGAATAAAAATTCAAGATCAAGTTGTAGTGAAAATTAGGCATACAATATATAATTTTGGAATCGCGAAGCTTTACTCCAGTTCAGCCACATCATCCACTCCCCTTTTATGTTATCAAATAATTAAAAATTCAAACCACTACAATATATACTTATGAGAGCATGCCTATTATCATCTACTAGTACCTGAGATAAGATGAGATAAGTTTAAATGAAAGTTGAAAGTTGAATAAAATATTATTAGAATATTATTTTTTAATATTATTATTATCATTTCAAGATTTAAAATTTTGAATTATTTATTATAATTTTGTATTTGAACTTTAAAATGCCTATTATCATATAACTGAATGTTTTCAAAATTAAAATAATATCTCTAATTAAATTAATAATTTACATTTTAAATTAGCAGTGTTTAAGTTTTCTAAGCACATCTTTTTGGTTTCTCAACTCACAGCTTTTTATTTTTGTAAGTAATGCATGTATAAAGGTCATTGCGTTTTAGTGGAACTTAGTAACCTTTAAGTTAAATACGACTCTTGATAGTTAAGTTATTTTGGCACACTACTTGTAGAGAATTCTATTTATATTAGAAATAAAGTGAAGCAAGATGAGAGAAGATCAAGGCGTTCAGCCAAGTTATATATAGATATCAAGGTACTGACATTTATGCTCTTTTAAAAGTTCTATTTATTCCATTATGGCTCAAGGTCATGCTAAATTAGCTACAAGTATCATGATTTTCATTCATATGTAGTTGATTTTCCATGCATTGCATAATTATACAACTCGTGCGTACATGCTTTGATTATAATATAATTTTTAAATTTGTTTTTAATAATTCACCTAGTATCTGTTAATTGGACAATGTGAGCGGTGTATAATATTTATACAATAGCTATAAGACATGTATATTTATATATTCTTTCTTTGGAAAGCACCTAAAACTCCATTATTTTGAGGTCAAGTTTGCCTCAGTCCAAGTCAATGGTACTACTCCATATTTTAAATTCCAACTAGTACTAAAAGTGAAGGCACCTCAAGTCCATGAAGTTATTGCGGAAATTGACACGTCCAATCCAAATTTTTATATGTGAAAATTAAGGTCTTGTTTGGATATTAGTGAGATAAGATGAGATGAGTTTAAATGAAATATGAATAAAATATTATTAGAATATTATTTTTTAATAGTATTATTATTATTTCGAGATTTAAAAAAGTTGAATTATTTATTATAACTTTGTATATGAATTGTAAAAAGTTTTATGATAAGATGAGACGACTAGATGAGATAAGATGAGATGAAACGTTTTTGTTTCCAAACGAGGCATATGTCATTGGCCAATCTCTGTATGCATATAGTAATGGGTCTAATATTATTTTTGTTTTAATGTTATTTTTATTTTAATATTTGAAAAAGTTGAATAATTTATTATATTTTGTTTGAAAATTTGAAATAAAATGATTTTTGAAAAGTTCGATTCATTTTTTCTAATCTAAGTTCGAAAAAATTTAGTTGCATGAAATTACATATTGATTTTATTATCAGTACTGCACTTTGAGGAAATTAATGGCTAACATTCTCGAATCAATTATTTTCTGGTAGGGTTGGTTATCTCGAAATGCTAGTCCATGTATTACAAATCAGTCGCAATCAGTGGATGCAGAAACTAATTAAAGCCTATCGACCATGTGAACGTGGAAATTAAAGGCACTAGTCTTTCATGCATATATAGGTTTACATTCCAATCAGTCAATGTCAATGTGGAAATAATTTAGTCCCTCACTTACGTAAAATTTCATTTATGGAACATTCAAAGTCTTCTCTATACGCGTTCCTATTAATGTTTTGTGCCAATTCAGAACTATTTGATGTAAATGACTTAGACTTCCTCTTTTTTTCTTTTTAGGCAAGTTTAGCATTCTATTGGATAAACTAAAGGAATACAGGATGCGAATTGCAGTGGGGTGGGAGTCCCTTACATTCTTCTTAAAAGGCAACACACAATGTAACACAAAACAAGAAAAATAAAAGGGGTGACCGGTGACAAACAAATGACTCTCATCCATTTCCCAGAAGGGAAGACCACTTGGTGATAGTTTTAAGATAGTCTGATGAACGTACTACAAGGCTGCACCGTGTTTGTCTAGGATGACTCTAAGGAATTGCCAGTTCACTTTTACTCGATCCTTACTTAGGGAAAAAGGGAACATAGAAAGCATATGAAAATTGAGGTGAATTGCCAGAGAGGAACAACCACTGGCAGTGACGGCGTGTGCAACACACGTGCCACACATGGAGGGGAGTGGATAGTTGGAACATGGGGATCTAACGTTGCTGATCCCGATGGTGCCATGCGTAATAGCGAGAGGCCGTCCAAGACGCGACGGCACGTGAAACTTGCGCACGACAAAAGCCACATGTTAGGCAAACATGTTGCTCGACTAGAGAGAATATTTCTTCTGTCGCTTTGAAGATTGGTGCTTGGTGAGGTTGATGGCGGGGCGCGAGTCGGACCTACTTACTAGAAAACAACAAATCAACTAGTCTCGAAGCTAAAGGAAAAATAGAAAAAAAGGCCTAAGTAGTGGACGAGGTCGGCGAGGGAGGGAGGTGGGTGGAGCTAGAGTTCCAACCCCCTTCCCCCAGACGAACAGAGTGAAACCCCGGAGATGATGATAAAACATAAAAGAGAACAAGAGAGAGGAGGGAAGGGGGGGGGGAGGTGTAACGCTTCAATGAAAAGCTCAAACCACATGGCTTATATTCCAAAAGGACTAGTCAATGATACAATTGGAACCCTATTAAAACCATATAAAGAATAAGAACTTCACCTTCCCAAAAAATGTGTGATCCCATACACCACTTACCATTCCTTTTTCATATGGGGTATCACAATCTATTCCTCTTAAATACTCGACGTCCTCGTCAGGCCTGTTCCTCGTAGGTGGCACGGCTCAAATCCCACATTTCTGTATGGGATAGGCTCTGATACCATTTGTAACGCTCTAATGAAAGGCCCAAACTGCATGGCCTATACTCCAAAAGGACTAGTTAATGATATAATTAAAGCCCCATTGAAACCTTATCAAGAGCAAGAATTTCACTTTCCCAAGCAATGTGGGATCTCATACACCACCTACTATTCCTTTTTCATATGGGGTATCACAGGAGGTGTTATAGTTCTTGAGACTTACGAACAATTCATCAAATTATATCTATTATTCGTATTTGATAATAGGCCACGTAAGGGCAAAGAACCAATTAAGAACGAAATTAAGGCTAATATCGGCCTCTCACCACAAAAGAAAATTTGATGCGGTACATAATCTCTTACTTTTTTTATGTGGATGATATAATCTCTTAATTATATTGAGTATATATATATATGTGTGTGTGTGTGTGTGATCAGTTTGTTTGTCATTCTTAAAAAAAAAAAAAAAATCTTGTAGTAAAGTCACAGTATATACCATTTGTCAAGAGTAAAATTATCATTTGAAACATTTAACTAAATGAGTATTGAAGAGTTTTCAAAAGTCTCAACGCTCATGAAATATATGTAGATTTTACTATTTATAGTTATGCTTTTAACATCAATGTGGATAATGACAACCCATAATCTCTCTAAACGTGGAAGCTAAGGCACTAGTGATCACTAGTGCCATAGCTTTCAATTATTAATTAGTCTAGTGGAGATCATGATCTCCACTAGATGCATGCATGCGTGAGACCCGTCTAGCACTCAAGGTTTGGTGTTCCATTTTCCATATATATCTTTGAGTTGTGGAAAGCAGCGATACTCACAGTAGATCAACCAAAACAAGCAGATTAATTTAGATAGAAATGAATATGGGTGTCTTACAACATTATTTCTCAATGAAGGCTTTACTTTGGGTTTTAGTGGTTTGTGTTCAAACTCGTGAGTACATGGGTTTCTTGGAGGAAGAGAGAGTTGCTTTGCTTTACTTGAAGTCATTTCTTAATATATCCGTTCCGTCCCTCCGAACTTATAATTCCGACTATGATCTTCTTCCTTCGTGGGTCGACCATGACAAGAGTGATTATTGTGGTTGGGAGCGGGTCAAGTGCAACTCCACCACAGGTCATGTGATAGAACTATCCGTCAACAATTTAATTCAATGTCTTTTTTGCGGTAGTTATTTATCTGACGATTTGGAGAAATATTATGAGCAACGTCGATGGTTGTTAAATGTGTCTCTATTTGAGCCTTTCAAGGAGTTGAGAAGCCTCGATCTATCTGGTAATGCAATCGGTGGTTGCATACCAGATGAAGGTATGTTGTGAGGAATGTGGAGTTCTATTACTCCAAATATATAATATTCTGAAATTCACTTATTGTGTCTATTACTTTTAATTTTAATTTTATTTGTGATATTTCAACTAAAAATTCAAAAATTACCTAATTAAGTTGTTATTTTGGTTCGAAACACTAATTTTGTATATAAAAGGTCTTTAATTATAAATACCTATGTACTCACATACCTGTAATTTTACACATTGTAATTAACTTGTAAATAGCCAGCTAACGTTATAGCACGTGTTTTGCACTCAATAGACAGCCAAGATATGTTATACAGCTCCAATACTCAAAGATTTTAAACGGCCACTCGGATACATATATATATTCTCAATACATATAGATTCTTTGCTTAATCTATAAACTGTATCTATTTCTTAAGATATATTTTGCAGGATTTGAAAAGCTTTCTGCACTAAGGAATCTGGAAATTTTGAACCTTGGTCACAACTCATTTGATGACAATAGCATTATACAGTCTCTGGGCACTATCACTTCGCTCAAGACTTTAAATCTTACCAATAATAACTTGGAGGGACACTTTCCAGCACAAGGTAATTAAAGTAATCTTTTATATCTAATTATATTTTTAAAATAAGAGCCTTTACGAATGCATATATCTACTCTTACCTTATCGTCAACTTGGATTATTAATGTAGAATTAGTTACGTTGAGAAATCTGAACACGCTGGATATAAGCCACAATGGGTACAATGGTACCCTCCCAAATCAAGGCAAGTGTGTGCTTTGATTGATAAATTTATTTTGTTACAGGAAAGGACAATGAAAAAATATATTTTGTTGTGTCTTCCAATAATTTTCTTAATTTGCAGGTTTTGAAAGTCTAGCGGTACTGAGAAATTTAGAGATATTGATCCTCGATTATAATAACTTTGGCTACAGCAACATCATACCGTCTCTAAGTAACCTTACATCCCTTGTGACATTAAGTCTTTCATGGAATTATTTGGGAAATGAACGAGTAAATGTTGAAGGTAATATTCTACTATATATTATATATTGTCTTTAATTCCTCCCCTTCATGTGTTCATAGTATTAGTTCTTTGTCTTTGCTTTTAGTCATTTTAATTGATGCCGTTTCTGAATGGATTTTCATCTCCAAACTCAAAGGTACTGATTCCACATAACGTCAATATATTCTCTAATTAAACTTTGTCCCTAATTAAACTTTCTTGAACTTTAATTCCATATAACATAAATATATTCTCTCGTATATATATAAATTTGTCCCTAATTATAATAGTACGTATTTATGATTTTAATCTATATATAAATTTCATACAGGAAAAGATTTTAAACAACTATAAATAAAGACAACATAAACTAACAAACTAATCTAAATGAACTAGAAAGCTCTTTTTCTAATTCTAAGAGTTTTAGTTATCTGAATAATGTATTTAATAGTGACCATCCTCACAATGATCTTTACATATATGATACTAAATGTAGTTGGATTACTACTAGTTGGATTCCATTCTGTACTTCAATACAAGCAGTACTACTAGTCCAACTCCTTACTTTATTTAATTTGTCATTATTATTTTTTTTCCCTCTCATATATTTTTTATTATAATAAGTGGCTATTTAACTGTCACTTAATAGTGTTTTTTCGTTTTTTCATTTAATTTCTTTATTTTTTCATTAAATTTAACAGCCACTTAATTTTAGATATTCAAAACACTAGATATGATTTAAAATTTAGATGAGTTTAATTAGATATATAATTTAAAATTTAAATAAGATTAGTTAGATATATAATTTTTAATTATATCTAAATTATAAATTTAAATATATAAATTATAATTTAGATAATACACATTATTCTATTTGTTTAAATTAGATAAGTTATAAATTATAAGTTTGAATAATACACGTACGTAGACTTTTACTCACTACCGTGGCACTATATGATTTGCAACGGTAACTCATTTTTATTTGCAACTGCAACCTATTTGTTTCTTAACAATTCGAAATCTCTCGTTTTTATTTATATTTAATTATCATCTTATTTTGTACTCATCATGAGATTTGCACATTTTAAAATTATATTTAAAATTATATTATATATTTTAAAATTATATTTAATATTATTTTGTACATTTTAAAAGTATATTTAATATTGCTATAAAAATTGAGAAGGCAAAAATATCCTAATTAAAAGTCTGGACGCTTGGCCTCTTTTATTTTGAAAAAAAGCAATATCACCGCATCAATGCGTAAAAATTTGCATTTTTCAATGCATAATGCATTTTTGTTTAGGCATGAGCAACATTATTAATGTAGGCTCTTACAGTGTGACTTAGTGAACATGAAGTGAAAGAAGTTAATACATGTTTTTCATTTATTATGCTTTTTTAATAAATACATATTGTATTATTATTTTTTATTTATAACCATTCTTGCAGTACGTCATGTATATATAAATGGTGTGAATTAATAGAAAGCTTGTTTTAATCTTTTCTTTTGTTTTTCTTTCTTTCGTTTTAATCCTGTTGATGAAGGAACATTAATTTATAAAATTAAGTTGATTTCTTGTCATCATGTCTTTCAATAATTTTCTTGCAAGGTTTCAAAAGGATCGCCGCATTAAGAAATCTAAAGACATTGAATCTTGATGAGAATGACTTAGATGACAGCATCATACCATGTCTAAGTGGGCTTACATCTCTTACCACATTGAGTCTTGCCGGTAATAGCCTAGAAGGAGTGAATTATAGTGAAGGTATATATTCATGATTGTTACTGCATCCTGTTGTCCAAAAGTTTGAATTTTGAATAAGTTCATACGTTGTAAATTAATGCTAAATTTCTTCTTCATTTCGCATTAAAATAAATTAATTACAGGTTGGAAAATGTTGTCGAGATTAGAGAACTTAGAGATATTAGATCTTAGTGACAATTCCCTCAACGACACTAATTTTCTTCGATCAATTGCTGCAATCAAATCTCTTAAGACTCTCAACCTTGAGTTCGCTACGTTGACAGGATCCTTTCCAACCAAAGGTATGTTGATTTTCTAGGATGCCAATTAATTGTTAGGTTACATGAATATATAGAATGCATGTTAAAAAAAAAACCATAATTTTTTGTGGAAACAAACATATATTACCTAATTATAAATCTTTCTCTTTGGCATTGAAACATTACTGATCAATTTCATTTGTATGCAGTGCTGTTTTGAATCAAATGTCAAGATTATTTAGATTTGGATAATATATATATTAAACTTGAATTTCATATTACCTTAGACCAAAAAAAAAAAAAAATTGAAGTCATAACACTGATAATTTGATAATCAAGTTAATCCAAATCATTGACGTTAAGGCAGTGATGATACTCATTAGTGATAGTAGGGGCCGGTCGTGCAATGGTAGCAAGAAATATGTTATAAGAACAAGTACTCCTATTATGATATAATTAAAATGTGATCATTTTTTTTTTTTACTGTTATATTTGCAGAGCTAGCAAATTTAAGCAACTTGGAGGTTCTTATCTTGGGAGGTAATCATTTTGGTGGACGACTGGCAATCCAAGGTAAGATCAAAGAGTTATCTCATCTGATGAAGAATTATTATTCTACGAATCTTTTGCATCCACTACACACGATAAAAAACACAATGTAACTATGACCTTATTTATTTGGAAGTTCCAGCTAGCTTCACTTAAAAAGATTAAATTATCAACTTTCATTTAATTGGAGATCGTTAGGGTTAATATTAAGAATACGTTTGCCTCTTCAGACATATATATTTGTTATAAAATCAACTGTGATATTTTTACAAAGGTTTAATTGATACTGAAAAAGCAATTGTGATCAGAGTTATACTTATAAGTCAAAGTTCAAGAATAAGTAGCAAAAGAGTGCATGGTAATTAATTGGTGAAAGAAAAACATAAGCAGTCCATATTTGTAGAGTTAGCTGATAAATTTGACACCATGTCTCTTGTAGAACTGGCCAATTTAAGCAAGTTAGAGAATTAATTTGGATATCAGTGCAAATTTGTTCTCTTGGGAATCATTTCTCAATCTATTTGCTGGAAATTACATTTGTGCAAGCCTTTATACTTTTTTAGTATTAGCTTAATGATCTATAATTACTTATGAATTGACCATTTCTTTATATTGAACGGAAAGGTCTGACAGATTGTTAGAGTATATCAGAATCAATTTTGATGCTAATTTTGTTTTGACAAAACTTTGTGCATTGAAGAAGCTTGAAGTGTTAGATCTATCTGGAAATTACTTTGAGGGGGTCCTACCTCCATGCATAAACAATTTGACATCCCTGGTGGTGTTAGATATTTCCGATAACCAATTTAATGGAAATGCTTCATCATCATATGTAGAAGCCAGCAGAACGAGTCTTGAGTACATTGATTTTAGTTATAACCAGTTTGAGGTCTCATTCAACTTATCTTCCAATTACTCTAAGCTTGAGGTTCTTAGTCTCAATGGCCCAAATAATAAAGTTGAAATAGAAACTAAAGGTTCCATGGGTTGGTCCCCTTTGTTTCAATTGAAGATCATTGAATTGTCCAATTGTGATCTGAACAAGCTCATCGGCAATAATCTGAACTTTCTTCTTACCCAGCATGAATTGGATACAGTTGATCTTTCTCACAATAAGTTGAAAGGAAACTTTCCAAATTGGTTGTTTGAAAACAATACAAGATTGAGTGTGCTAGATCTTCAAAATAACTCTTTTGTGGGCCAGTTATATTTACCATCATTGATCCACACGCATATTATTATGATGGATGTCTCGACCAATAACTTGAAAGGAAAACTTCAAGAAAACATTGGCATCATTTTTCCAAATTTAGCATATCTAAATCTTTCCAATAATATTCTTGAAGGTAATCTTCCTTCCTCAATTAATGGCATGCTTTATTTGGAGGTATTAGATCTTTCTTTCAATAATTTCTCAGGCGAGGTCCCAAGAGGATTAAATACAGGTTGCTTGTCATTGAAAGTTTTGAACCTTGCTTATAACAGCTTCAGCGGTGCAATTTTCGTTGGGACACGCCAGAAAATTCTGCAGATGAATGATAATCAATTCACAAGTATCACATTGGTATCTAATTCAACTGTTTACCTATCATATTTAGATATCAGCAACAACAGAATCTCAGGTACAATCCCTCGATGGCTTGGGAACGTGTCAGACTTGGGATCTCTTGTTATGGCTGACAATCATTTTTATGGTCGGATCCCATGTGAACTAAGTGTGTCAGGTACTTTAGACCTTTCTCATAACTTATTTGCGGGATCGTTACCTTTTTGCTTGAATCTACCAAATCTTGAACACCTACATTTGCAAGGGAACAAATTCACTGGATCAATACCGAAAGTTCTTTTCAATTCCTCATCTATTTTGATATTGGATATTAGAGATAATAACTTTACAGGCAGCATCTCTGTTGAAATCAAAGAACTTCAACACTTAGAAGTACTCTTGTTGAGTGGCAATCATTTCGCTGGCATAATTCCAAATCAATTGTGCTTGTTAAGAACGATAAGCATAATGGATCTTTCCAAGAATGCATTTTCTGGGACAATACCACAATGCCTCTACAAGATATATTTTGGGAAGATAGTGACAACTGATTTTGACAATGATCGTGGAGAATCTAGTTTAATATTCTCTCTTATGCTACCTTACGAACATAAAGGTTTCTACATAAAGAATCATGTCAGTTTTGATAGAGAATATACTGATGCAGAAGTAAAGATTGAGTTTGTAACCAAATATAGGTATAGCTCTTATAAGGGTTTTATCCTTCGTCACATGTCTGGATTGGATTTCTCATGCAATAACTTAACAGGTGGCATCCCACTTGCGTTAGGCCAAATATCTTCATTGCGTGCCCTAAACTTATCTTATAATCGACTTACTGGTAAAATTCCAATAGCATTCTCGAAATTGGCTCTCTTGGAAAGTTTAGACCTCTCTCATAATAGTTTGAGTGGAGAGATTCCTTCAGCATTGATTGATCTAACCTTTCTTGAGGTGTTCAATGTGGCCAACAACAACTTATTAGGTAAAGTTCCAGATATGAAAGCACAATTTGAAACATTTGATAAAAGTAGCTATGAAGGCAACCTACTTCTGTGTGGACCACCACTAGACAATAGTTGTGTCGGAGTAAATGAGTCATATCCAACACCAACAGAGTCTTCAAAGACAAGTGACAAAAAATGGTATGAAGTAGATCCTGTGGTCTTTCATACAAGCTTCTTGATATTTTATATCATTTTCTTCTTTAGTGCTATCATTCTTCTCTATATTAACCCTTATTGGCTACAAAGATGCTCCAACTTATTGGAAGATCTTATATACTCCAGTTATTATTTTGCTTTTGATACTTTGAAAAGGTTATCAAATTATCTATGTAATTAAGATACATTGATTTTCTTTCGACATCGTTAATGATACTAGTAATAATGGTCAGTTATTTTTGAATTTGGCCAGTTTTCAATAATTAGTTATGGGCATTAATATGAAAGAGATGTTCCGGCCTTAAACTTGTCATTCTATTTGATTATGGAGTTAGTTTTCCATATTTGAGAATTCTTCATTTTCTGTGAGTTGGGATTAAATAAATCAAGTATAAATTTAAAAAGTTAAGAAGTTGTGCCCAAGTATATCATGAGTCAATCGTATCCAATAACAAAACAGTGTTCGAATGAAAGTAGTACCACAAAATTGTATGAAATGAAATCAAAGGTTTTCCTTGCATGCTTCTTGGTATCTTAAGCCACGCTCTTTTTTAGTGTGAATAATCATCTTTATATTAATCCTTATTGGTAATAAATTACTCCAATTTAATTCATGAGGATCTTATATATATATATATATATATATATATATATATATTCATGTTACTATTATATTTTTTATTTTCTTGAAAAGCTCATCAATATGTCCTGATGGACTTTCCATAGAAGTGTCATGATAGTGATAATTATCGCTGCTTGTGTATGCATTTGATTATGAATATTATTTATTGTGATCAAATATGAAACTTGGTGTTAAGTTACACTTTTCATGATTCTATTTGAAGATGGATAGTGTTTTCAGTAACTAGAAATACTCTTAGTTTATAACTAGTCCTTTGAACCAATCCCATTAGTTTAAGCCTGATATGTTTTTTCAAACCATTTTATCTTATCTCAAATTCATCATTACATTTTTTCAAAATTTTATACAAAATAAAATAAACAATTCAACTTTTTCAAGTTTTAAAACAATTTTTTCAAATTCTAAAACAAAATTAATTTTAAAAATATATATTACAATAATTTTTTTTTTTTTTTTAACTTTTATCTCATTTTGTCTCATCTCATTTTTAAAAACAAATCAAGTTTTAGTGACAGAAAAAATGGTGACCAAACCTATCACGATAGATTGTTGGATCAAGGTTGACCTAATTGAGCCAAAATCTCTATTCGGACCGATCCATGATCTTGAACCTAATCCCAAACCTCTTGGTGGAGGATTGGTCTACTTTTACTACAAGCTAGAGATATCATGATCATTTACAATGAAGTTTTTTAATTTACAGCTATGATAATTTCATTTTAAATAATGGGTATTTGCAATGATTTTTTTATCCTTGCAAAAGAAACTTCATTTGCTACGAAAATAACTAGTCTTTCCAAGGACAATTAACTCCATGTAAATAACCTAGTAGTTGGAATGAAATATGATTATTTCCAACGAAATTTGTTCCTGCATTAAATAAACATTGAAGTTGCAATAAAAATTTCCGTAACAAATACTAAAAGGTTAATTGCAATGTTCTTTATAATAAGGTATTAGCAACGAAAAGTTTTCGTTGGATTTTATATTCAGTTACAACATATTTGCAAGAAATATGTTCTTTATAATAAGTTTATTTTACTTGCAATTAAAAATATTTGCAAGAAATGAACATGCAGGTCGTCATATTTTATAATCTCATAATTAATGTTTTTTTTTTCAGTTATGCAATATAAGAAATTCATAACAGGTAAGAGTATTTAGAAAGAAATGAACATGCATGTCGTCATATTTAGTACTGATGAAGGCATTGCTCGTGTTATCGTTGGAGGAAGAGAGAATGGGTCTGCTTCAAGGCCAACTTCTTCCTTCATAGGCTGACCACTTAAAAGTGATTGATATTGGGGGAAGAAAGGGGTATCTTCCCAACATATGAGCCACTCTATTGCCTTGTCTATTCACGTGCCTAATTTGCACCACTTGAAAACCCTGCATTAATATTCTAATATCCTCAATAATGTAAGTAAATCTGTTAAAATATAAGAGTTCAAAGCATTCACAAGAAGAAGACTATCACTTTCCACCATCAGCTATGGAATACCCCATTGAACACAAATCTGTAAACCAGCATTGCAATTGCTTCCATAAACTTTGGAAAAGAGACCTCATATTCCATTTTACTACAAGCAGCAACTATATTTCCTTCATAGTCCATAAGAACAACCCCAATTCTAGCCTTCTGTAGTTCAAAAAAAATTTCTCCATCAACATTCATCTTAGGAAATCAATAAGTGGTGGATTCCAGCTTAAAACCTTCGGTATCTCCTTGTTAAAGCCATAACAAATCCAAAACTTTCTAAATTCTAACTGCAAGGATAGAGCACCATTAATCACAGAGGAGACACTATGAACAATATTCTCATATATAAACTGATTTCTCCTACACCATAACCCCCAAGCAATAGCAATTAATTTAACAAAAGTATCCCATCACCCCTTTCCTTCACTGCCAATAGTTCCCAAAAGGACAATTCAGAATCAACCTCCCTCATCAGAGGCACATACTGTAAAAACACACTTTTAACAGATGAACAATAAAATAAGGCATGAGCTACATCCTCTTTCCTGCTTTGACAGAAAACACAGATGTCTTCCACTGCAACCCCTTTCTTCATCAGATTATGATCAGTTGGTAGGTACTCTTTACACACTTTCCAAGCAAAAATCTTTACTTTCTTAGAGCATTAGCAATGGTCTAGCCATTGCTAAGTCCAAATTAAAGACTAAATTCATTCTCTTGACTATAATGTATATGATTTTAGCCCAGGGTTCCAGATTGTTCTAGCTAAATCAAGATCTAAATAATAATATTATATTATATATTTTAATTAAAAAAATTAAATTTTTTTGCAAATTTAAACTTAACATATTAAATTTTAATTTTAATAAATCATAATTTTTGTTTTAAAATTTTGCAAATCATAGTCAATTCGAGATATTAAATATTAATTTTATATACTTAATATATTAATTAATAATAAACTTGCCAAAAAATAATTTTAAAGTAGAATAAAATATTAAGATGGAGAGTGAATACTAACACTATATTTGACAAGTTTGAGTGATTTACTATTCATCAAAGCCAAACAATTTTGAACTTGGCAAGTCCAATGTGGGACTTATTTGATCATTTTATCTTCATTTTGACTTTGCAAATAGACTTTAGCAAGATCATTACTAGTGCTCTTAGGAATTTTCAGATGCCAGACACTTCCATAAAGAAGAAATTCGTTTAGCTCTAGAGCCCTCACCTGCATTCTGAGAATTTGCAAATTGTATCAATTTATACCCACTTCGTACTGAATAAATACCACCATTTTTAGAATCCCAGTACCAAGAATCAGCCTGAGATAATGACACATGTAACTTCAGAATCTGACTAACTACCCTTGGATTGAAGAGAGCTCATAATAAATACATCAACATTCCACCACCCAGCGTCAACATCCAGTGACGGCTTCCAATAATGTTTCCAGGTATAAAAGCATAGTTAAAATGTAAAGGGAGCTTCCAAGGTCATTTACACAGGGGCCACCATAATAAAATAACCAATCGAGCAAAATTTCGAATGCAAAACAGCAAATGAAGAAAAATATAGACAGATGGAATTTTAATATCAGAGTGATGAAATACACGGAGGAAAATGGGTGGACTATGTGCACTAGTTTTATATAATATGTAGGATGGATTCACAATTTGTGATCAGAGTTGGATTTGAGGTTATTCTAAAAACAAAGACATCAACAACTGGTAATCATGCAAAGTAACCTAATCTACAAATTTGAATTTCGAAGGGTTAATTAATGAGAAGTAGTTAAAAACTTAACTTCTAGGAGTACAAGATATCAACACTTAAATCGTTAACAAACAATCATACTCAGTTTTAAACACCACAGAAAATAAAACCCCTCACTATATGAACATCCTTTTTTCATTTTATGACTCTTAAGCCGAAAGATCCTTGATTATTTCAAGGTCCAGCTGTGCCCTGAGTCTACAAATAGGTCAAAAACAGTGATTAGAGAAAGTTAATACAGAAACAGAGACGCATTAAGTGTCGTAGCAGCCAACAACAAGCAAAGGGGATCAAGAAAACCCCATTCCCTGCAACCCTAGTTGTAGAAATTAGCCTTGAATCATCTTGTTAAGATTCACAAGCCCAAATAAAACCCTAGCAGAGCAGAGTTCTATGCGAAAATAAACGACAGTAAGAAACCCTAAAACTGATAAAAAGCAACAGATGATTCTCCTAGAGCCATGACCCCTTTTATCCCTTTCTTCCTTCATCTCTCTTTCTCTCTCATCTAATCTTCATCTTTGCCTTATCTACATTCTACCTCTGTAGGTCTTCTCGAATTTTCCTTGTATTCTCTCAGACTTCCTCCCGATAGGTGTAGGTTTAAGCCAGCAGATGGGAAGTTTGGGTCTTGATTCTGGGTTGGGCCTCGGGTCTTGAACCAAGCCTTGATTCCTGAAAATTCACACATACACAACCATTAGCCCATAACAGGTACATAAATACCCATTTTACCCTCTAAATTTACGGTCCATGAGACAATGTCCTTTTCCCCAATTATAACAGTTTAATATTTCTTTTAGAACTATTCAACCTCAATTATGCTTCTTATAAACAATTATTTTGCTCAAAATGTCTTAACAATCATCTAGCATAGCATTCATTAACTCTCAAATTATTATAAAAAATATTCAACATAACCTCTTGAATCTCTTCCCTTTGAACTCATAGAATCTAAGAGTTATGAAAACTCTTACAACCTTCCATTACCCACTCTCTATATACAGCCAGATTTTAATAACTTACGGGATTTATAAATCACTTTCTATACATAGGATGAATTAAAACCAACTTTAGCATCAAATAAAGAGTTCTTAGAAAAATACCCAACTTTAAATATCCTTTGAAATGGAGAATCCTTATTTGTTAACAATCTCCAATCATGTTTAGCAAAAAGAGCTACTTAAAATTACTAAGGTTTTTGAAGGCCATTCCACCTCTAAACTTAGAGTCACATAACTTTGCCTACCTTATCCAATGTATCTTCTTTCTTTGAGACTGATTTTCCTAAAAAACGAACAATCATGATCTCCATTTCATGGCATAAAATCCTTGAAACAAAAAACATAATTTGGGCATTAAGTTTTCTTTTTCTTGATTACTTTGAGTAATTCATGAGACTAGGGACATGAAGGAATCGGAATCAGATTTGAATATTGGCATTGCAATTTTTCCTTTTTTTGATTACTTTGAGGAATTAGAAGAATCGATTAAAGTGTAAGGTTGCGAAAGACATTGATTGAATGGAACGTGTAGTGAGGTGGGGAGCATTGAGGAGGTCTCTCCTTCACCTTCCCAGCGTTAGAGGCTTTTGGGCATGGAGCTCCGAGACGAAACATATTCTTCAAGATTGCAAAAGGTAGAAGGAAAAATATACCACTTTGAATAGTAGAGTAGTACTATTATTAGGGATGACAATATGTAATACGATCTATTGATCAGAATACGACACAATAATAATGTGTTTGAGTTTAATCTTGATGGGTCTGGTTAAAACAAATTGACCTGTTAAAATACGATTGTTTTCATGGGTTGATAAAGTGTCAATCCGTTTTGACCCATTATGACCTAGTAAAAAAGTTCAAGTTAGAACTATATTTTTATTCTTAAAAATAAAATTGTTAAAATTTTAATTTCGTTATTTTTATTATTTAGATTGTAATTTTGGATTTGTAAGTAATTTTATAATTTTTGAACATATTGTGATTTTAACATTTATATAAAATTATGTTAAATTTAATCCGGTCAAACAGATTAATTTTGAGTGTGTTGAACTCATTTACATAAATAGGTTAAAACGAATCGAATTGTATTGCGTTAATTTATTTTGTAGCATTCATTAAAAAATCAAAACAGGTTGACATGACATAGTCCGTTCTGTTAACAAGTCATATTAAGATTTGAGATTTTAACATGATAAGTTTAATGGGTCGAGATCAAATTTACTCATAGAGTATAGTATATATATTTTAACAAAATATAAACATGATCCTTTAATACAATTTAACACACATAATTATTGTAGTAAGGTGTCATTAACCACACTTTATATGTTCTTGTCCAACCAAACATATTTGTGCATACTTCGAGGCAACCGATATGATAAGTATGATTATATTATTGGTGGTGTTACGCCCACCACAGAATTTGCATCCTAATTCAAAGGTAATACTTTTTTTTAACATTTTGTCGTTAGCTTTTTATAAGTGGGAGTATTGTTTTCCTTATATTATTATGTAAAATCCAAAGTCTTAAATCATAGGCAGGCATAAGGCTCCTTCATGTATCAAAACGTTAAATAATAATAATTTTATAAATCACCATTTTCTTCTTAAATCTCCATTTGAGTTCGATTTATGATTTTTTTTTAAGAGATATTGATATTGCTGGAAATAATCAAGCTGATTTTAATGGAGATTAAATTAATATTGTTACTATTTACTTTGAAGTAATGTGATCTATTAATTCGTTACACTATAGCTCAAGTCTTTTAAGTTTAATAATTGCCATTGAGATGTCAAATTAATTATGTTGTGCCAATATTTAAAAAGTGGGATGCTTCCCTCCTCCTGAATTGGATATAGATCTTTTAGAGTTCTTGACCTTGATCTGGATTAAGGATGTAAGAAAAAATTGAAAAATTAATCGAATTGGATTGGACAAGACCAAATTGAATTTGGTGCAGTTTGAAATTGGTTTGGTGCGATACCAGTTCTTAAAACGAAAACCGGTCCTAAATCAGTGTGATACCGATTTTCATATTTTGAAAATCCATTTAAATCGAATCAGACTGATACATATATATTTTTAATTTTAGAATTATATATAATTTTATATTATTATTATTATTATATATTATATGATCATTTTTAATTAATATAACATGAAATTTTAATGTTATTATTAATGTCTATTAGTCTTATAACATAAAATTAATATACTAATATAATTAGACACTAATTATATTATGTTAATATTATTATTCAAGTTTATTCATCTCACTAAAAAGTTAGACGCTACTTATATTATACTAGTATAATTGAACATTAACAAATTATTAATTGTTAATAAAAAGTACTAAATTATCACAATTAAGTTTAATACTAAAAAATTATAATATTAAACATTTATTGTATCACACTTATAAATGATAAAACGAAAAATTAAATTAGACTGAACTGGACTGAAAATTTTGAAAGTTTCAATTTTAGTGAGGAATCAACTTGTATCGATTTGTAAATTTTTAAAATCGGTATATATTGATTCAGTTTTAAAAAATTCTAGAATTATACCGAATCAGACTAATTACTCCCATAATTTGGAAACCAAAACTCAGAGCAAGACATAAATAAACGTACAAAGTAAGTCTTATAATATTTGATGAATATTTAATTTTAATAAAACAAATTCACTAGTGCAATTATAAATGATACCGTGTTTACATCATGTATTTATCATTCATACTAGATGATATAATTCGATCCAGAACTCTAAAAACCGAAATCCACCCAATTAAAATAAGATTTGAGTAGGGAAAATCTCCCGGCAAGTTTTTGGATTTTGGATATCATGTTTCTTACTTTCTTTTTTTTCTATATATATATAATATCATATTTTAAATATTTTTAAATTTTTTATTCAGGTTATATTGTTTTCATTTTTAATATATTGGGTTTTTTAATTTTAATTTTAATATAAATCGGATCAATAATATAAGGAGAGGATAAACCATACATGCGACTTGTACTTGATTACTGCCCTAGACCCCTGCATCGTTTTTATGATTTCACGAGCTTATAATCACGTAATGCGCGACTTGTTATTTACGTTGAATTTTATAATTTTAAATAATTTATTATATATAATCAGTACCATAATTGTTAAAAAAAAATATTAAATATATATAAAATAGAGTATGTATGTATAAAAGAATTCACTTTTGCCAATAAACATTTCCTGACCAATTCATAATATTAAAAATGTTATATATACATATATATGATTGTTCAATTTAAAACAATATAAAATAGATACAATTAGTATGAGACAAGATTGCATATTTTTTTGTCTTTGAGTTGATGTCGAGATCGATGTCTAAAGTAGTTTCTTGAAATAAAATTGATATCGTTAATAAATTTTTATATACAAAAAGTTTTAATCATTATATATATTTTAATTAAAATATAGTATAGCAGTCTAATGATCAACATTCCAAACAAAATGATTGAATAATGAGAATTAATACCATTATAAATATAAAATTTAATTAAAAAATATAATTAAATACCAAATCGTGTCATTATCTAGCAGAGTATTGGGCTTACATGGATCTCTTAAATAGACTTCCCATTTAAGAAGGGAGACAAAAAGTACACTTAAATAATGTTGAATTGTGGCCATTAAAAAGTGATGGTGGTTATGAGCTTTTCTTTCTTTTTACCTGGGAACGGATCTTTATCTTGAATGAAAAAACTGTAGGCTTACAAACTACACGTGGTACTTCCATCAACTCCAAGAAGAACTACGTACTGTCAGGAACATTTGCACGGTATATCTTTTTATCAGGTAGAACACATTTTCATTTTGAGCAGGTACTGCTTATTAAGCAGTCATACCAGCTTAATTAACTAAAGAGCTAAAATCAAGGGATTGATAAATGTCATCGAACATTAGAGACAAGAAGTTGAATTTAACTGAAAGCAACATCCATTTCAATGTATTGAAAACCATTTGTTATGCTTCCGAAATGCAAGTATTATACCTATTCTTAGCGGTGAACAAAAAACCCGTTTTCCGATTTGACCTGATATTTCGATCCGGCCTAAACCCAATTTTCTGACTCGTTTAAGTTAATCGGGTAATCGGATATTCCGTTACCGATCTAACCCTTATTATATCTCATTCTCTCTTCTAAAAATCAATCTTCATTCAGGAAAGAAATCGTTCGCTAACATTCAAGAGCTCCAGCCCTCCAATCTTACTAAAATCTTCGATGAATTCGTCCAGATTAAGGTTAGAGCGTTGTTGGAGACATCAATGCTCATCAAAGAAGTTATCTAGCAAAGACGAGGCAAAAAGTTTGAGGAAGAGAGGGAAAAGTGCAATATGGAGATTTCTTTAATGGAAGAACTCATAGAGTTGCAGGTAACTCAGTTCTATGAACATGGATCCTGGCTAATATTTCATGATAAATCTATTTTGTTAAGGAGATTAGAAAGATCAATCATGGTGGTTTTCTGGTTTGATCGCAATTTTGAGATGACCAAAGGACAAAACACAAACATGAAAAGCAAGGAGAAATGGAGTAGAAACGGGTGTGTCGCGAGAGATGTGTTAGTGTTTTCTTGAGTAGAGGAATGTCAGTAATCAGGGAAACGTGTTAGGGTTTTTAGATTTGGAGATGTGTTGGTGTTAGTGAATAGCTTAGACGAATGGAAATCTCTACGAAAAAATAATGGAAAACAGAGCAATGTCGATAATCAAAATATCGACTAATCGGCAATGATCATTATCAGGTCGGGTCGAAAGTATGCTTAACGGGTCGGATCGGGTGAACAACCCTACCTATACTGAACACACCAATCATTTTTCAAAATTAATTAACAGGTTATTGAATCTAATTAAACAAAGAGTAAAGTAGGTTTCCAATGAAAACCAGCCCCTGAAAATATTTAAATATCTTTTCAATACAACTCAAGTCTCAATAAATGTAAAAAATAAAAATAAAAAAATAGTAATTTTAAATTCTTGAGACCAAAATAGACACAGATCCATCTATTTGCACCTTGATCATCTTGAGACAGGTATGCACATATATCACAAATTTACAGGTTGAAGACAAAATTAAGTAGCAACCAAATCCACATACAAATGCACACATGGATATATCAAACTGCATTATTTGGAGCAATGTTGTCTAAAGCTTCTCCATCCTAAATCATGTGATAGGAATCTTCGTAAGTCTATATTTATTGAGTAAGTTTGGGTTTTCAGGTCATTTATGGAGGAGCTTAGAAGTCTTTTATCAATATGTTTTTTCTTTAGGCAATAGCTATGGTATTTATATGGGCTTAAGTTTCATGATTTCCTCATATCCAGTTATTCTGTTCAACAAAAATTAACTCCATATTTTGTTGTGCCTCTTCCACAATGCAGGTTTTGCAAAACAGATGACTCATTAACAACCAGACAAAATAAGGATGGCCAAAAGCTTGTTGACAAGTGATTATCTTTGTTTTCACTCATTCATAAACTCAGTATAATGGCAGACGGGTTGGTTTCTTTGTTGTTGGAAGGCTGGGAATGTGGTGAGCAAAGAATCAAAGATATGTATATGAAGCAGGTGGGGGATCTATTTTAAGTATTTTCTTTTTAGATTGTTTATGCTTTCAAGATAGTGCTGCAAGTTGCAGGCTTAGAGGGTTTTATAGCTTATATGAGATGCTGCAACAATGACTGGAACACTAATCATGGTTGATTGAATATGGATAAACTGTATTCTATCTGATTGTTCAATACAAATAAGACATTAAAACAGTCTATCTACTCTTTGTATTTATTTTCATATTTAAAAACTGATCTTCATACAAATATTTTACAACCAAACCAATACGATAGTGTATTAGGTTGTGTTTAGATATTGAGCTGAGTTGAATTGAGTTTAATTTTTTATGAATAGTAGTGAGTTGAAATTATGGAGAATGAACTTTGTGCGGTTTATCTAAGAAGAGAAAATATGTTTGGATGTTAAGATGAGTTTAGATATCTTTATGAGAAGTTAAAAAAGATTGTGGGTTCTGCATGTAAAGAAATGTTGAATTGAAAAAAGTTATGGAATTCACATATAAAGAAGTTTTGAGTTGAGATTAGTTTAGTGATTTAAGAATTGGGTGTTTAAATGTTAGATTTAGTTTGAAATTTAGACTGAATTGAGTTGATTTCAATTAGACTGAATATTTTACAGGAAAGTTATGTTGCTGAAGAGCATTTTTTTATTACACTTTTTTTTTTGAATCAACAACTACTTTCTTTGCATTTAAATATACATAGCTTAACGCATTACATCGGTATCTTGTTCAACAATTTGGTTTCTCTCTAATGGAACTTCTTTAATAGATAATTATAATATATAGTACTAATATATATTAATATATTAACATATTATAAGAGATATAGTGTAAGTTATAGTATATGTATAAATTTATAGTAATATTACTATAGTTAACTTAATATTTTAGTATTAAATCACTATAAGTATTTAGAGTATTGGACAATTTTTCTATAGTATATTAATAATACTACTAGTATATAGACAATTTTTCTTTTATCATTATTATTGGTATTTTCCTTTAAGTTTCAAATTTTGTATTGGACCCTTTTGATTCCTTTTAGGCTTAAAATTGAATAACAATGTAACATGCTAATGGGCCGAAATATTAGGCTGAAAAATACTTTGATTTAGAATTGGCCAGTTAGGCAGTAACTAGACCGAATGGACCGGATCATCGCAAAGGGGACTGGACCGGACCGTTCCTTATATCTGTTCGGTTTGGTTTAGGGTGAGAAAATCTTAAACCGAATAAGTTCGGTCTGGTCCACAAACCCACCTACAAACTGATCGAACCGGACTGAATTCACCCATACTTGGAACTCAAAACTATGCCTAATGGCATGTTATGTCTGAGGCAATATTTGTTTACAAATTTGTATAATTTCTTCGGTCTTGAGCAGAGGGAGATAAAGAAAAAGTGCAGAGTTGAATTTTAAACTATTAGATTTAAGAACAAAACAAGAAAAAGCTAATTTTTGTAAAGGAAAATGATTTATACACAATAGTTTTCACAATATATTTTACAATAATGTGTTAAATAAAGAGTAATTTCGTAAAATACTTTATAAAAAATAACGTATTTTACAAAATTACTCATTTAAAACAATATTATAAAATATATTATAAAATGTGTTTGTGTGTATATCAATATTTTTGGCAAATAATACCGACAAACAATATCAATCCAAAAGTGTCTATTAAGGCTATAACTTATAAAGTCCGCCTTAACAATTTGAATTACCAACTCTACCACTCCTTTCCGGAAAGAGTCGAGATTTTCTTTAGTCCTTTGCAGACATTTTTCCTATTCCTTAATAGACTTGAAATTTGAAATACTAAAAGGGTATCATAATGGAAAATCCAAGTTACTTGCATGAATTCATGGTCCTCAGCATCCTACATTAGTTGACAAAGCAGTACCTTTTATTTTTTATTTTTTATACATTGGGGAAGGGGGATCGAACCCAGATTCTCCATTTATTTAGCAATGGAAAAACCGTTTCGCACACATAACATCACCGTATATGTCTTGGACTTTCAATATAATATATGCATGCCACAATTAATTTCACTGACTTGCAAAGGCGCATTAGTGCAGCACTATAATGTATTCTCCATTTGGCACTTGGCAGTGTGCTAAATGAGAAGCTTAGAAAGAAATTGCTATGATAATTCAATACTCCCATCCATAGACCCAAAAAAACCTAGATAGACTTTGGCTTAGGAAGCTCACCCATGAGTGTAGACAAGCGAGTAGGAAACTAATCTGGACCTTGTAGTAGCATCAGAATCCCTGGGAGAAGATCCCAGTGTTGTAGGTGGAATGGAAGCTGGATCAGCACCATTAATATGGCTAATAAATTGGGAGAAGGGAGGGGAATGACTGCCCCAACCATGCAGGTATTCGATGCTACTGGCCGAAAAAGTATGGGGATTAATCTCATTGTGGCCAAGTAGACCATTCCAGGGATAAATCAAATGAGGTTCATCAATGCTATCACTAGATCTCGAAGACGCAGTCGGTCCAAAGTATGCAACATAATAGTATACAGGATAAACACCTAATTGGTAAAAGAGAAAATTAAAGCAACAGAAAATCTAGGAAACTAAACATAGATAAACAAGATTGAGTAGCCATCCAATTGTATAGGTTCTAAAGATTATTGCTCACATTTTACTCGCTTTATCCTCCAAGTCAAAATCTCTGCTTTAGCTTTTTAAGCAAGTTATAGCCACCATTACCAACCTATAGGCCTCAAATATTAAAATGCAGAGCAATGCGCACGCACAATAAAGAAGCTCCCTAATGGGAGTGATCCATACTAAAATAGCACCATGCTTGCTGCCTTAACTCCACCTTTGAAAAATACTTGTGACTTAACACAAACTGCATCAAATGTTTTTATAAAAAAAAAGAAGTAAAACTACAATAGTTTTTTGTTGTTGTTTTATTTGTTTTTTGATGTGTAAAACCATAACAGGAAGATCTTGCTTACTCAAGAGATGGAAGAATTTGAGCTAATTCACCAAATGGACACTAAATGGCTGCAAAGAATATTTGAGGAAAAGAGAAATCTTTTGTCTTAGAATGTTGATCTATATAATAGAGTTACTTGGGTCATAGGGATCATCATCATGACTCCAGTTAGGCCTGTTCATCCCGGTTTGAAATTTTATTTATTTTAATATTTTTAATTTTTTTTAAAGATTTAAAAAAATTTTGAATCCAGATTCCAGATTTTCAAATCTGAAACTCAGATAAACACCTCTAATTTTGTCGCCCATGCTAAACTCCAGAGAGGAACGATAAAAACCCTGGCTGCTGACCTTTTTCAAGGTTTCATAAATTTAGACTGTCAGTCCTCATTTTCAAGCATATAGTAACTTCCCCTAAACTGAAATATGTTATACACCAATCACCATGAAAGCCTTAAAAACTAATAAAACAAATTGTCTTTTCCTTTTCCATATAGGTTTTGTTGAAAGGCAGTATCACTATTACCGACTACCTTGTCATTGTAAGATTTTGAACAAAGGAATAGGAAATAACCCTCTAATCTAAAGGGAAAGGAGGAACACAAGTATCCCAACCTTGACAGGGATGATTAAAAACGATTTACCATCCCGGTTTGGGTAAAGTTGGTAAATTCAATATAGCTAGCCAAGCTAGGTATGAGAGATGCAGAAACTACACCTTCTGTCTACATACTTCATGAAAATAGAAACTAGCCGAACTGTAAAGGCCATGGGCCTACTAACAAAAGCACTATAACAATACGGCCCAAGAACACACTCCTGGCCCATCTATGAACACTAGTTAAAATACTAAAAAGACTACGTAACATGAGCCCCTCAAGTAGGCTCAGATACTAGACTCTAAGCTCCTAACAATCTCTTCCCGTTCAAAAAACCTTGTCCTTAAAGTTGAGAGTGACGATAAGATTCTTTGATTAAGTTTCCAAACCTTTCCAACAATATTTCTTCAAGAGAGGTAGTTAACGGAAGACTATTACAAGCAACATTTCACAGCTTTATGGATAGAATGGTCATGGCATCTTTATGTATCAAATTGTTGGCATTATATTGTACGTAACCATGCATTGTTTCACTGATATCTTGCTTTTCTGTGCCAACTTTTTCTCCTTGTTGCTTCTGCTGTGCCACTAGAGGAAATATTGTTTTTTGCGGCTCAATCTACTTTAGGAGAGTAAAAAGGCGCGGCAAATAGCCTATTTTAACATTTCAGCTGGAAAACATCCGACGAGAGTAAAAATGAGCCGGGAAAAAATTTTGATTACAGCGACAGATTGAGCCGCATAAAATAGAGCCGCAGTAAGTGAATTATAACGGCGATATTTATCTAAGTAGCGCTGCGATAAATTGTTTAATGAAATAAAGTTGAGGAAAAACCCCCTAAATGTTTGCCCGCCTTCGTCGTTGTGCCTCTGCGCGCATCTCTCTCCTCCATCTTCCCCTTGCCATTTTCCGTCGCGGATGCCGTCAGTTCACCTGTGCCTTCTCGCCTCCTCTCAACGCCGGTGAGTCTCTATAAATCTCTTACTTGATTTTCCTTCATCTCTCATTTTTTTCTCTCTTGCTAATATCCATAGCTCGTTAGTTATTGAAATGGCAAAAAATGCCCATGCCCTATTTGCACTTCTAGAATCTGAAATCATATAGCCTAATTGTATTTATCTTCTCATTGCATATATGCCCTAACTTGTACCACGAACTAGTGCATATATTCCTCATTGTATTTATCGTCTTACTGTATTTATCGTCTCACTCTATGGTTTTTGTTTTCTGCTATGGATTCTTTGAACGTTGCAATTTATTTTGGGACCTTTTTTTGCTTCTTCAGTAGAAGATGAATATAGCATAGAATGAAAAGAAAGAGGAATAAGTTGGGGAATACGTAATGTTCTGAGTCAGAAGCATCAATAATTGATACCACTCATTCAAACTTTTAGATTTAATTAAATATGTGCGATATTTGCACTCGCAGACAAGGAACTCAGTCAATTCCTCTGTAAATTGTCACATATAATGAGTAATTTGTTTCTTCAATTAAAAATATCACGTTTACCCTATTTGTTATCACTTAATGGGTTCTTTCCATGTTGATCTTCCCTCTTTCTAGGACCAAAGTGGATCCAAAGCCACCCAGAGACATATATTGTTTTGCTCACTCCAATTTGAATTTGAAGTTTTACACTGCATATTTAGCTCAGTTTTACATAAGCTAGTTGTGAATGATTTTTGTGATTATCTGTTATCCATTCCTGTCAGGAAACACTAATTACTTTAATTAGATTTGAATAGTATGGAATCTAATTTTCCCTCAAAAGCAGTAACAGAGAGTAAAGTAGTGCCTTCATCAGAAAAAGAAAAAAAAAGAAGAAGCAGCATAAATCCTAATTAATCCTAAAAAGTGGGTGGCTCTTTTATAGCAAGCTCCACTCTTTTTCACTCCTCATGGCTGATATTTAATTAGTTTTTACGGGGGGTTTAACACTAAAGCATACTTCTTTTTGTACGTTCAGATGGTTCACCTTTTTTTCTCTTAGAAGTTTTAGTTGCAAAAACAGTTAAGTACTTACTATAGTGGTAATGTCCTTCACCCCAAATGCTTGGCTAATCGTCATGTGTTGACTGACTGTTTATTTATAAGTACTTACTATTTACACAATAAATAAAACATTTAAGATAAGAGGGTGTAAGTTGCATGAGCAAACGAAAAGCACCAATACTTCGTAAAAATAAAAGACTCTGAATTGTTTCCATATAAAATTTATTAATTGAATTAAATTACTCCTTTAGAATTACTGTAGTTTCAATGGAAGGAGGAGGGATACTACTCCCTCACAGCTCACATTATGGGGTAGTGGTTGGACACAATCTACCTTATCTCACAGCTCACACACTCTATTTGCTACATCTTGAATAAAAACTGTTTTGAGAATTTGGTTTGACAGATTATTTTGGTAGGTCAGTAAAGCAAAACCATTTTCAAAACAGAACTGTTTATTAGTGCATATCTTATGTAACTTCTTAATAATCAAGTTTTTGAGCTTTAGATTTATGTATCATTTGTAATTACTCAATCTAAAGTCTGAATAATATGCCAGATTTGCAGCACACATCTTCCAAATGTTCACTCTAGGGGCTGCAAACCCAAGACGGTATTGCCTCTTGGCATCCCATATCCCTGTGCTCATGTGAGCTTTATCTTCTTGTCTGTCCTGTGAATATCGGCCACATCTAGGAGTGACAAACACTACAAGTCGAAAACTTATGATTTTGTTGTTATTTGCAGGTAATTTTGCTCATGTAGCCAATTGTTGCCCTTTATATGTTTCCCAGTTTGGTTCTGATCTGTCATGTTATTGGTGCAGATTAGAAAGAGATTCAAGCCACCACAGATGGGCATTTCTGTCGGGAAGTCAGTGATGCAGCTATACAGAGGTATAATTCTTACTGATATAAAAATGCTCCACTTCAACACCATAATAATTCTTACTGATATAAAAAATGCAGATGGGTCTTTCAAGTTATAATTGTATTCATATTTCTGTGTTCAGGGCTACACAGGAGAAAAGGAAAAGTTAGGGAAATGCAAACTGGTTTATTGGATTTCATTCATGCTTTTCGGATGCTAGCCTTTCATCTGATGTCTTCAAAGCTCACTTTTGATAACATGCATATGGGTACTTTTTGAGAATCTGAACTCTGATCACCTAAGTTTGTAAGAAGTGCACCTTTGACCTCTTGATGTGAACACATGGCTTCAAAGGTATTCTTATTTGCTTTTGGTGAGAGTCATCCTAAGGATTTTGTATTAGAGATGGCATTTCTTGACTGAAGTGTGTGATTTCCATCCAGATACATTTGAAATATTTGGCAGAGGAAATGCAAGCCACAAGCAAAGGATTGGAGAACGTTATACAGGAACTGTATGCCTCGAAAAATGATGGCCCCGTATCAGAAAATTTCTTTAAGGTATTTTAAGTTGATTAGGTTTTTTGTCACCATAATCAAGATCTATCATTGCCTGAATATATAATTTAGCTACTGTAAGATTTTATGAAGTGCTCCCTAATTTATGAGGATATCTGTGGTACAATATCAAAATGACTAAATGACCAGAGCATGGCACTTTGGTTGGGAACTTGAGATACCATTAAACTAAAATTTCTGATGGTGACTTCATACAGAAATTTGTTGTAAGGTGATGCTTAATGCTTTCCATCAGGAAGGTGACCTAGATTCTGTTCTTGAATTACTTTGTAGGATGATCAAATATAAATTGCTTCCTGATTAACACGTGGGAAATGATGAATTTTCATGTCAACATCAAAAGGAGTTTTCTTGGCTGATAGGGAAGTCAGTATGTGAGGTATAACACTTGAATATATTATATATTATATGTATCATAATCATTTTTTAAATGGCATAAAGTTTGAAATGGTTATTCGTTATTTAAGATGCTTATATATATATATACATTTGTTTTGATTAGAAAATTAGACAATCAAAATTGCAACAAGTAGCCTGAAAAGGAAGATCCAATTCTGATAATTGATATAAAAAATTCTTTTTAATTCCCGAAGTATTTATAAGGAAAGCTATAGCTACTGAGCATCATCTTTAGGGCATTTTTGGTTTTACTAGAGAAAGATCATTCATCATCTAGAGAAGATAGAGAAATGCATGTGTTTCGATTTTGAAATTTAAAGCATGATGAACTTGAATGTTAATCATGTGTTTCATGTAGGTATCGGTGGTGCTTAAGGCAGTAAGGGGTTGTAGTTCTGCATTTTCTTAGCCAGCCGACATGATGCTCTTTGTCTAAGTATACTGTTTGGAATCTCAACGGTATGCTCCTCCTTGTTACTATATGCTTGAAAATTTTTTAGTTTTCCACACGTTCTTTTTCTTATTTTTTTATAATGTAGCTTAAACATGTTGTGTGCAATTTTGATACACTTTCTTAGTTTAACTTGTGAATATAAGGTTTGAGATCATGAAGAAGAAAGCTTCAAGGGATGATCACGGCATGCTTAGGAAACTCTAGTTACCTTATATTCAACACTTGTGAAATAATATTGATATATTGTGGGATGTTAACTTATTTTCATTAATGTATGATATTTGAGATGCTTAAACCTTATATATATATATATATATATTTTAATGATGAATTCATGATATTTGTAATACTTATTAAGAAATATAATTGATTAGATGTATTATAGATTAAATTGATGTTAAAAGCAGGCTGAATTGTATAATTATTACAGAATTTATATATATATATATATATAATTTGGACAAACTTATTTCAAATTAGTCATCTGAAAAGATCAATTTCATGATGTAAATGTGTGTTGCGTAGCAGTTTTTCGGTCTTTTTAACCACTATTTGCGGCGACCAAAATTCACCACAAAAAGTTTTTCTCCTGCCGTTTTGAACTTGCGCCAGAAATTTCTTTTCCTCGCTCGACTATTGTGACGGCTTACCGGCAATGGTAAAAAAGCTGGAAAAAATTATTTGTGGCGAAAACGAAACTTTTTGCGGCAACTTTGTGTCACGGATGGTTTTGCTGAGCCTGCTACATGTATTTCTAGAGTGTTGCAAGTCTCTTCAAGTTTGGTTTGGCTGCTGTAATTGCATCTTTCTTACTTGCATTGCATTCTGTAAGAGGTTGTGCATCCATTTCCTCTTAGTATTGAAAATGCAGTTTTTTTAATAATAATTGTAAAGCAAGTAGAGATCATCACGTACGTTCAAGATAATGGTTAAATAAAATTTTAATATATAACTTTGGCAGCATGGATCTTTTCTCCTGTCCAGCACATCTTCCACTCCTCTACTATGTCAATGATCACTAACTGAATGTTAACTGATATATTTAAATAAGTCAAAGTTTTCAAAATTAAAATAATATCTCTAATTAAATTAATAATTTACATTTAAAGCCTATCAGCCATGCGAGTCCATGGATTATAGATCAGTCGCAATCAGTGGACGCAGAAACTAATTAAAGCCTATCAGCCATGTGAATGTGGAAATTAAAGGCACTAGTCTTTCATGCATATATATATAAGATTACATTCCAGTCAGTCAACGTCAATGTGGAAATAATTTAGTCCCTCACTTACGTAAAGTTTCATTTATGCAACATTCAAAGTCTTCTCTATGCGCGTTCCCATTAATGTGCCATTAATGTTTTATGCCAATTCAGAACTATTTAATGGTGTGAATTAATAGATAAACTTGAGATCAGACTTTTTTTTTTTCTTTTTAGGCAAGTTTAGCATTCTATTAGATAAACTAAAGGAATCCAATATACGAATTTCATTGTGTATATTCTTCCCAAAAGGCAAATTAAAGGAAAACTAAAGGGGGTGAGAGTCCTTTATATTTTTCCCAAAAGGCAATATACAATACAATACAAAACAAGAAAAATAAAAGAAGTGATCGTTTTGTGTAGGCTGACTCTAAAAAATTGTGACGCTCACTTTCACTCGATCCTTAATTAGGAAAAGCAAAAACATAGAAAGCATATAGAAACTGAGACGAATCGCCGGCGAGGGACAACCATTGGCGATGACGGCGTGTACAACACACGCACCGCATGTGGAGGGGAGTGGATAGTTGGAACATGGGGATCCAACACCATTGATATATTTAAATAAGTAAAAGTTTTCAAAATTAAAATAATATCTCTAATTAAAATAATAATTTACATTTAAAATTAGCAGTGTTTAAGTTTTCTAAAAGCACGTCTTTTTGGTTTCTCAACTCACAGCTTTTTATTTTTGTAAGTAATGTATGTATAAAGGTCATTGCATTTTAGTAGAACTTAGTAACCTTTTAAGTTAAATACAACTCTTGATAGTTAAGTTATTTTGGCACAGTACTACTTATAGAGAATTCTATTTATATCAGAAATAAAGGGAAGCAAGATGAGAGAAGATCAAGGCGTTCGGCCAAGTTATATATAGATATCAAGGTACTGACATTTGTGCTCTTTTAAAAGTTCTATTTATTCCATTATGGCTCAAGGTCATGCTAAATTAGCTACAAGTATCATGATTTTCATTCACATGTAGTTCATTTTCCATGCATTGCATAATTATACAACTCGTGCGTACATGCTTTGATTATAATATAATTTTTAAATTTGTTTTTAATAATTCACCTAGTATCTGTTAATTGGACAATGTGAGCGGTGTATAATATTTATACAGTAGATATAGGACATGTATATTTATATATTCTTTCTTAGGAAAGCACCTAAAACTCCATTATTTTGAGGTCAAGTTTGCCTCAGTCCAAGTCAATGGTACTACTTCATATTTTAAATTCCAACTAGTACTAAAAGTGAAGGCACCTCAAGTCCATGAAGTTATTGTGGAAATTGACACGTCCAATCCAAATTTTTATATGTGAAAATTAAGGTCTTGTTTGGATATTAGTGAGATAACATGAGATGGGTTTAAATGAAAGATGAATAAAATATTATTAGAATATTATTTTTTAATAGTATTATTATTATTTCGAGATTTAAAAAAGTTGAATTATTTATTATAACTTTGTATATGAATTGTAAAAAGTTTTATGATAAGATGAGACGACTAGATGAGATAAGATGAGATGAAACGTTTTTGTTTCCAAACGAGGCATATGTCATTGGCCAATCTCTGTATGCATATAGTAATGGGTCTAATATTATTTTTGTTTTAATGTTATTTTTATTTTAATATTATTATATTTTTTTTGAAAATTTGAAATGAAATGATTTTTAAAAAGTTTGATTTATTTTTTCTAATCTAAGTTTGAAAAAATTTAGTTGCATGAAATTACATATTGATTTTATTATCAGTACTGCACTTTGAGGGAATTAATGGCCAACATTCTCGAATCAATTATTTTCTGGTAGGGTTGGTTATCTCGAAATGCTAGTCCATGGATTACAAATCAGTCGCAATCAGTGGACGCAGAAACTAATTAAAGCCTATCGACCATGTGAACGTGGAAATTAAAGGCACTAGTCTTTCATGCATATATAGGTTTACATTCCAATCAGTCAATGTCAAAGTAGAAATAATTTAGTCCCTCACTTACGTAAAATTTCATTTATGGAACATTCAAAGTCTTCTCTATACGCGTTCCTATTAATGTTTTGTGCCAATTCAGAACTATTTGATGTAAATGACTTAGACTTCCTCTTTTTTTTTTTAGGCAAGTTTAGCATTCTATTGGATAAACTAAAGGAATACAGGATGCGAATTGCAGTGGGGTGGGAGTCCCTTACATTCTTCTCAAAAGGCAATACACAATGCAACACAAAACAAAAAAAATAAAAGGGGTGACCGGTGACAAACAAATGACTCTCATCCATTTGGTGATAGTTTTAAGATAGTCTGATGAACGTACTACAAGGCTGCACCATGTTTGTCTAGACTGACTCTAAGGAATTGCCAGTTCACTTTTACTCGATCCTTACTTAGGGAAAAAGGGAACATAGAAAGCATACGAAAATTGAGATGAATTGCCAGCGAGGAACAACTACTGGCAGTGACGACGTGTGCAACACACGCGCCACACATGGAGGGGAGTGGATAGTTGGAACATGGGGATCTAACGTTGCTGATCCCGATGGTGCCATGCCTAATAGCGAGAGGCCGTCCAAGACGCGACGGCACGTGAAACTTGCGCACGACAAAAGCCACATGTTAGGCAAACGCGCTGCTCGACTGGAGAGAATATTTCTTCTGTCGCTTTGAAGATTGGTGCTTGGTGAGGTTGATGGCGGGGCGCGAGTCGGACCTAACTTACTAGAAAACAACAGATCAACTAGTCTCGAAGCTAAAGGAAAAAAACTAAAGGAAAAATAGAAAAAAAGGCCTAAGTAGTGGACGAGGTTGGCGAGGGAGGGAGGTGGGTGGAGCTGGAGTTCCAACCCCCTTCCCCCAGATGAACAAAGTGAAACCCCGGAGATGATGATAAAACATAAAAGAGAACAAGAGAGAGCAGGGGGAGGGGGAGGGGGAGAGGTGTAACGCTTCAATGAAAAGCTCAAACCACATGGCCTATACTCCAAAAGGACTAGTCAATGATACAATTGGAGTCCTATTGGAACCATATAAAGAATAAGAACTTCACCTTCCCAAACAATGTGTGATCCCATACACCACCTACCATTCCTTTTTCATATGGGGTATCACAATCTATCCCTCTTAAATACTCGACATCTTCGTCGGGCCTGTTCCTCTTAGGTGGCACGGCTCAAGTCCCACATTTCTGTTTGGGATAGGCTCTGATACCATTTGTAACGCTCCAATGAAAGGCCCAAACTATATGGCCTATATTCCAAAAGGACTAGTTAATGATATAATTAGAGCCCCATTAGAATCTTATAAAGAGCAAGAACTTCACTTTCTCAAGCAATGTGGGATCCTATATACCACCTACTATTCCTTTTTCATATGGGGTATCACAGGAGGTGTTATAGTTCTTGAGAATTACGAACAATTCATCAAATTATATCTATTATTCGTATTTGATAATAGGCCACGTAAGGGCAAAGAACCAATTAAGAACGAAATTAAGGCTAATATCGGCCTCTCACCACAAAAGAAAATTTGATGCGGTACATAATCTCTTACTTTTTTTTATGTGGATGATATAATCTCTTAATTATAGAGTATATATATATATGTGTGTGTGTGTGTGATTAGTTTGTTTGTCATTCTTAAAAAAAAAAAAAAATCTAGTAGTAAAGTCACAGTATATACCATTTGTCAAGAGTAAAATTATCATTTGAAACATTTAACTAAATGAGTATTGAAGAGTTTTCAAAAGGCTCAACGCTCATGAAATATATGTAGATTTTACTATTTATAGTTATGCTTTTAACATCAATGTGGAAAATGACAACCCATAATCTATCTAAACGTGGAAGCTAAGGCACTAGTGATCACTAGTGCCTTAGCTTTCAATTATTAATTAGTCTAGTGGAGATCATGATCTCCACTAGATGCGTGCATGCGTGAGATATGGGTCTAATTATTAATTAGTCTAAGTCAATAAAGCCGGCCTAACTTACAATTTCAGCCCGTCTAGCACTCAAGGTTTGGTGTTCCATTTTCCATATATATATTTGAGTTGTGGAAAGCAGCGATACTCACAGTAGATCAACCAAAACAAGCAGATTAATTTAGATAGAAATGAATATGGGTGTCTTACAACATTATTTCTCAATGAAGGCTTTACTTTGGGTTTTAATGGTTTGTGTTCAAACTCGTGAGTACATGGGTTTCTTGGAGGAAGAGAGAGTTGCTTTGCTTCACTTGAAGTCATTTCTTAATATATCCGTTCCGTCCCTCCGAACTTATAATTCCGACTATGATCTTCTTCCTTCGTGGGTCGACCATGACAAGAGTGATTACTGTGGTTGGGAGCGGGTCAAGTGCAACTCCACCACAGGTCATGTGATAGAACTATCCGTCAACAATTTAATTCAATGTCTTTATTGCGGTGGTTATTTATCTGACTATTTGGAGACATATTATGAGCAACGTCGATGGTTGTTAAATGTGTCTCTATTTGAGCCTTTCAAGGAGTTAAGAAGCCTCGATCTATCTGGTAATGCAATCGGTGGTTGCATACCAGACGAAGGTATGTTGTGAGGAATGTGGAGTTCTATTACTCCAAATATATAATATTCTGAAATTCACTTATTGTGTCTATTACTTTTAATTTTAATTTTATTTGTAATATTTCAACTAAAAATTCAAAAATTACCTAATTAAGTTGTTATTTTGGTTCGAAACACTAATTTTGTATATAAAAGGTCTTTAATTATAAATACTTATCTACTAATGTACTTGTAATTTTATGAATTTTAATTAATTTGTAAATAGCTAGCTAACGTTAAAGCACTTGTTTCGCTCTCAATAGACAGCCAAGATATGTTATACAGCTCCAGTACTCAAAGATTTTAAACAGACACTCAAATACATATATATTTTCTCGATACATATAGATTCTTAATGTAATCTGTAAACTCTATCTATTTCTTAAGATATATTTTGCAGGATTTGAAAAGCTTTCTGCACTAAGGAATCTAGAAATTCTGAATCTTGGTTACAACTCATTTGATGACAATAGCATTCTACAGTCTCTGGGCACTATCACTTCGCTTAAGACTTTAAATCTTACCATGAATAACTTAGAGGGACATTTTCCAGCACAAGGTAATTAAAGTAATCTTTTATATCTAATTATATTTTTAAAATAAGAGCATTTACGAATGCATCTACTCTTACCTTATCGTCAACTTGGATTATTAATGTAGAATTAGTTATATTGAGAAATCTGAACACGCTGGATATAAGCTACAATTATTACAATGGTAACCTCCCAAATCAAGGCAAGTGTGTGCTTTAATTGATAAATTCATTTTGTTTCAGAAAAGGACTATGAAAAAATATATTTTGTTGTGTCTTCCAATAATTTTCTTAATTTGCAGGTTTTGAAAGGCTAGCAGTACTGAGAAACTTGGAGACATTGATGCTCGATGGTAATAACTTTGGCTATAGCAGCATCATACCATCTCTAAGTAACCTTACATCCCTTATGACATTAAGTCTTTCAAGAAATTATATGGGATTAGAACAACCAGTAAATGTTGAAGGTAATATTCTACTATATATTATATATTGTCTTTAATTCCTCCCCTTCATGTGTTCATATTATTAGTTCTTTGTCTTTGCTTTTAGTCATTTTAATTTATGCCCTTTTTTAATGGACTTTCATCCTCAAACTCAAAGGTACTGATTCCACAGAACGTTAATATATTCTTTAATTAAACTTTGTCCCTAATTAAACTTTCTTGAACTTTAATTCCACATAACATTAATATATTCTCTCGTATATATATAAATTTGTCCCTAATTATAATAGTCTGTATTTATGATTTTAATCTATATATAAATTTCATACAGGAAAAGTTTATTACAACAACATAGGGACAAATTAAACAACTATAAATAAAGACAACATAAACTAACAAACTAATCTAAATGAACTAGAAAGCTCTTTTTCTAATTCTAAGAGTTTTAGTTATATATTTTAAAATTATATTTAATATTATTTTGTACATTTTAAAAGTATATTTAATATTGCTATAAAAATTGAGGAGGCAAAAATATCCTAATTATATTTAATATTTAATATTATTTTGAAAAAAAGCAATATCACAGCATCAATGCGTAAAAAATTGCATTTTTCAATGCATAATGCATTTTTGTTTAGGCATGAGCAACATTATTAATGTAGGCTCTTACAGTGTGACTTAGTGAACATGAAGTGAAAGAAGTTAATAAATGTTTTTCATTTATTATGCTTTTTTAATAAATACATATTGTATTATTATTATTTTTTATTTATAACCATTCTTGCAGTACGTCATGTATATATAAATGGTGTGAATTAATAGAAAGCTTGTTTTAATCTTTTATTTTGTTTTTCTTTCTTTCGTTTTAATCCTGTTGATGAAGGAACATTAATTTATAAAATTAAGTTGATTTCTTGTCATCATGTCTTTCAATAATTTTCTTGCAAGGTTTCAAAAGGATCGCCGCATTAAGAAATCTGAAGACATTGAATCTTGATGGGAATTTCCTCGGTGACAGCATCATACCATGTCTAAGTGGGCTTACATCTCTTACCACTTTGAGTCTTGCCGGTAATAGCCTAGAAGGAGTGAATTATAGTGAAGGTATATATATTCATGATTGTTACTGCATCCTGTTGTCCAAAAGTTTGAATTTTGAATAAGTTCATACATTCTAAATTAATGCTAAATTTCTTCTTCATTTTACAATAAAATAAATTAATAAATTAATTACATGTTGGAAAATGTTATCAAGATTGGAGAAACCTGGAGATATTAGATCTTAGTGTCAATTCCCTCAACACAAGTTTTCTGGAATCAATTACAACAATTAAATCTATTAAGGCTCTCAATCTTACAACAAAGGTATGTTGAACAACATTATTAATGTAGGCTCTTACAGTGTGACTTAGTGAACATGAAGTGAAAGAAGTTAATACATGTTTTTCATTTATTATGCTTTTTTAATAAATACATATTGTATTATTATTTTTTATCTATAACCATTCTTGCAGTACGTCATGTATATATAAATGGTGTGAATTAATAGAAAGCTTGTTAGTTTTAATCTTTTCTTTTGTTTTTCTTTCTTTCGTTTTAATCCTGTTGATGAAGGAACATTAATTTATAAAATTAAGTTGATTTCTTGTCATGTCTTTCAATAATTTTCTTGCCAGGTTTCAAAAGGATGACCGTATTGAAAAATCTGAAGACCTTGAATCTTGATGAGAATGACTTAGATGACAGCATCATACCATGTCTAAGTGGGCTTACATCTCTTACCACTTTGAGTCTTGCCGGTAATAGCCTAGAAGGAGTGAATTATAGTGAAGGTATATATATTCATGATTGTTACTGCATCCTGTTGTCCAAAAGTTTCAATTTTGAATAAGTTCATACGTTGTAAATTAATGCTAAATTTCTTCTTCATTTCACATTAAAATAAATTAATAAATTAATTACAGGTTGGAAAATGTTGTCAAGATTAGAGAACCTGGAGATATTAGATCTTAGTGACAATTCCCTCAACGACACTAATTTTCTTCGATCAATTACCGCAACTAAATCTCTTAAGACTCTCAATCTTGGTCCGAATAAATTTGGATCCTTTTCAACCAAAGGTATGCGCTGATTATTCTTTCATGAGCTTTCAATCTACACTTTTCCCCATCTCATTAATAATTTATTTGTTAGGTTACGTACGTGTAAGTGATATGAATCATGATTGCAAGTTTATTAAAAAAGACTTAATAAAATTTCCAATTACTAGTACTGTTTACTTTATTTGTTTATATTATTGTAAAGTTCAGTCAAAAGACTATATAATTTAGGGTATATAATTTAATTTAGCACAGATATTGACTAATCAATTTATAGTATAAGAATGAATTATGGTACATCTCTTACGACATTGAGTCTTGTGGCTAATATCCTAAGCAGAGTAAATTATTACTGCGTCATGTTGTCCAAAAGTTTGAATTTTAATTTGAATAAGTTTATACATTCTAAATTGCTAAATTTCTTCTTCATTTCATAATAATATAAATTAATAAATTAATTGCAGGTTAAAAAACTTTTTTTTTTCAAGTCCACTTATTATTTGTTTTCTTAATAATTTTTTCAAGTACTGGTACTGTTTACTTTATTTGTTTATATTTTTGAAATGGCCAAGCAAAAGACTATATAATTTAGGGCATGTCATTTAATTTAGTTCAGATATTGACAAATCAATTTATAATATAAAAATGAAATTATATAAGTAATTGCAGAATAACAATTACAGCTTAATTAGGATGTTTTCTATATTTATTTTGTAGGTTTTAAAAAAATATGTTTATGATTATTACGTCATCATATTATCCAAAAGTTTGAATCTTGCTTATGTAGAATTCATAAGATCTAAATCACTAAATTTAGTCAAAGTTCATTTCATTTTCTTTATTTCATAAAAAAATAAATTAATAAATTAACTACAGGTTTGAAAATGTTGTCAAGATTGGAGAACTTGGAGATATTAGATCTTAATAGGAATAACCTCAGCGACACTAGTTTTCTCCAATCAATTGCTGCAGTCAAATCTCTTAAGACTCTCAATCTTGAATTCAATGCATTGACAGGATCCTTTCCAACCAAAGGTATGTTGATTTTTGAGGATGCCAATTAATTGTTAGGTTACATGAATATATAGAATGCATGTTAATTAAAAAAAAACCATAATTTTTTGTGGAAACAAACATATATTACCTAATTATAAATCTTTCTCTTTGGCATTGAAACATTACTAATCAATTTCATTTGTATGCAGTGCCGTTTTGAATCAAATGTCAAATTATTTAGATTTGGACAATATATTAAACTTGAATTTCATATTACCTTAGACCAAAAAAAACAAATTGAAGTCATAACACTGATAATTTGATAATCAAGTTAATCTAAATCATTGACGTTAAGGCAATGATGATACTCATTAGTGATAGTAGGGGCCGGTCGTGCAATGGCAGCATGAAATATGTTATAACAACAAGTACTCCTATTATGATATAATTAAAATGTGATCATTTCTTTTACTGTTATATTTGCAGAGCTAGCAAATTTAAGCAACTTGGAGGTTCTTCTCTTGAGGGGTAATAGTTTAGGTGGACAACTAGCCATCCAAGGTAAGATCAAAGAGTTATCTCATCTGATGAAGAATTATTATTCTACGAATCTTTTGCATCCACTACACATGATGAAAAACACAATGTAACTATGACCTTATTTATTTGGAAGTTCCAACTAGCGTCAAGTATCCATTGCTTTTTATTTTTGCAAGAATATACACATAAAAAGATTAAATTATCAACTTTCATTTAATTGGAGATCCTTAGGGTTAATATTAAGAATACGTTTGCCTCTTTAGACATATATATTTGTTATAAAATCAACTGTGATATTTTTACAAAGGTTTAATTGATACTGAAAAAGCAATTGTGATCAGAGTTACACTTATAAGTCAAAGTTCAAGAATAAGTATCAAAAGAGTGCATGGTAATTAATTGGTGGAAGAAAAACATAAGCAGTCCATATTTATAGAGTTAGCTGATAAATTTGACACCACGTCTCTTGTAGAACTGGCCAATTGAAGCAAGTTAGAGAATTAATTTGGATATCAGTGCAAATTTGTTCTCTTGGGAATCATTTCTCAATCTATTGGCTGGAAATTACTTTTGCGCAAGCCTTTCTACTTTGTTAGCATTACCCTAATGATCTATAATTACTTATGAATTGACCATTTCTTTATATTGAACGTAAATGTCAGACAGATCGTTAGAGTAGATCATAATCAATTTTGATGCTAATTTTGTTTTGACAGAACTTTGTGCATTGAAGAAGCTTGAAGTGTTAGATCTATCTGGAAATTACTTTGAGGGGGTCCTACCTCCATGCATAAACAATTTGACATCCCTGGTGGTGTTAGATATTTCCTATAACCAATTAAATGGAAATGCTTTATCATCATATGTAGAAGCCAGCAGAACAAGTCTTGAGTACATTGATTTTAGTTATAACCAGTTTGTGGTCTCATTCAACTTATTTTCCAATTACTCTAAGCTTGAGGTTCTTAGATTCAATGGCCCAAACAATAAAGTTGAAACAGAAACTAAAGGTTCCTTGGGTTGGTCCCCTTTGTTTCAACTGAAGATCATTGAATTGTTCAAATGTGATCTAAACAAGCTCATCGGCAATATTCCAAACTTTCTTCTTACCCAGCATGAACTGGATACAGTTGATCTTTCTCACAATAAGTTGAAAGGAAGCTTTCCAACTTGGTTGTTTGAAAACAATACGATCTTGCGCGTGCTAGATCTTCGAAATAACTCTTTTGTGGGCCAGTTCTATTTACCATCATCGATCCACAAGCATATTATTATGATGGATGTCTCGACCAATAACTTGAAAGGAAAACTTCAAGAAAACATTGGCATCATTTTTCCAAATTTAGTATATCTAAATCTTTCCAATAATATTCTTGAAGGTAATCTTCCTTCCTCAATTGGTGGCATGCTTTATTTGGAGGTATTAGATTTTTCTTTCAATAATTTCTCAGGCGGGGTCCCAAGAGGATTAAATACAGATTGCTTGTTATTGAAAGCTTTGAACCTTGCTTTTAACAACTTCAGTGGTGCAATTTTCATTGGGACAAACCAAGAAATTCTGCTGATGAATGATAATCAATTTACAAGTATCACATTGGTATCTAATTCTACTGTTTACCTATCATATTTAGATATCAGCAACAACAGAATCTCAAGTACAATCCCCCGATGGCTTGGGAACATGTCAGACTTGAGGACTCTTACTGTGGCTAACAATCTTTTTTATGGTTGGATCCCATGTGGACTAAGTATGACAGGTACTTTAGACCTTTCTCATAACTTTCTTACGGGATCGTTACCTTTTTGCTTGAGTCTACCAAAGCTTGAACACCTATATTTGCAAGGAAACAAATTCACAGGATCAATACCGAAAGTTCTTTTCAATTCCTCATCTCTATTGACATTGGATATTAGAGATAACAACTTTACAAGTAGCATCTCTATTGAAATCAAAGAACTCCAAAGCTTAAAAGTACTCTTGTTGAGTGGCAATCATTTCACTGGCATAATTCCAAATCAGTTGTGCTTGTTAAGAACGATAAGCATAATGGATCTTTCCAAGAATGCATTTTCTGGGACAATACCACAATGCCTCTACAAGATATATTTTGGGAAGATAACAACAACTAATTTTAGCGGTTATCGTGAAGAAGCTAGTTTAATGTCTTGTCTTCCGCCAACTTACACATATAAAGGTTTCTCCGTAATGCATGATGGCTGTTTTGATAGAGAATATGCTAATGCAGAAGTAAAGATTGAGTTTGTAACCAAATATAGGTATAGCTCTTATAAGGGTCGTATCCTTCGTTACATGTCTGGATTGGATTTCTCATGCAACAACCTATCAGGTGGCATCCCACTTGCGTTAGGCCAAATATCTTCATTGCGTGCCCTAAACTTATCTTATAATCAGCTTACTGGTAAAATTCCAACAACATTCTCAAAATTGGCTCTCTTGGAAAGTTTAGACCTCTCTCATAATAGTTTGAGTGGAGAGATTCCTTCAACATTGATTGATCTAACTTTTCTTGAAGTGTTCAATGTGGCCAACAACAACCTATCAGGTAAAGTTCCAGATATGAAAGCACAATTTGGAACATTTGATAAAAGCAGCTATGAAGGAAACCCACTTCTTTGTGGACCACCACTAGATGAAGGTTGCGCCAAAGTAAATGAGTCATATTCAACACCAACAGAATCTTCAAAGGCAAGTGACAAAAAATGGTATGAAGTAGATCCTGTGGTCTTCCATACAAGCTTTTCGGTATCTTACATCGTTTTCTTCTTGAGTGTTATTAGTATTCTTTATATTAACCCTTACTGGCTACTAAGATGCTCCAACTTATTGGAAGATCTTATATACTCTAGTTTTTATTTTGCTTTTGATACTTCGAAAAGGTTGTCAAATTGTCTATGTAATTAAAATACATTGATTTTCTTTTGACATTGTTAATGATAGTAATAATGGCCAGTTATCTTTGAATTTGGCCAGTTCTAAATAATTAGTTATTAGGCTTTAATATGAAAGAGATATTCCTTTAAAATTGTTATTCTGTCTGATTATGGCAATAGTTTCCCATATTTGGGGATTCTTCATTCCATGTGAATTGGGATTAAATAAATCAATTATAAATTTAAACAATTAAGAAGTTGTGCCAACTATATATGAGTCGTATCCAACAGCAACACCATTCGAATGAAAGTACCACAAAATTGTATGAAATAAAATGGAGAGTTTTCCTTACATGCTTCTTGGTATTTTAAGCCACATTCGTTTTTGGTGTGAGTAATCACCTTTATATTTATCCTTATTGGCAATAAATTGCTCCAAATTAATTGAGGATCTTATATACTCTTGTTACTATTATACATATATATATATATATTTTCTTGAAAGGGTTGTCAATAAGTCATTAGTGTCATGATAGTGATAACAGCTTGTTGTGTATGCATTTGATTATGAACATTATTTATTGTGATCAAATATGAAACTTGGTGTTCAGTTACAGTTTTGATGATTCTATTTCATGATGATGGGTAACTAACTAGAATTAATATTTTTATTTATAACTAGTCCTTCGAACCAACCCATTAGTTTAGTGACAAAAAGAATGGTGACCAAACCTATCACGACTGAGACTGTTCGATCGAGGTTAACCTAGCTGAGCCAAAAATCTCTATTCGAACCAATCTATGATCTTGAACCTAATCCCAACCAAATTATTGAACCTATTCGAACCAATCTTAAAAATTAAAAACCATTTTTTTTTAATTTTGCAAATACACTTAATATATTAAATATTAATTTTAGTAAACAATAATTTTTTTTAATTATTTCTTCTCTCAACCTAATTATTCAGAAATATATTTTGACAACCATTTTACTACATTTCCTTCTTATTTTGGCACACCATATTAATTTAACAAGTTTTATTAAATGATAGAACTTGGTGGCATTGCTTCATTAAAAATTATGTTCTACTTATTAGAAAAACAGAAGCATGTGTCTTCCTGTTTCAAAAAACTGCTTGAAACTGGTCTCCTAGTTCCCAATTTTGGGAGTATGAAATATTTCTCCCCTCATCCTGGTAATTATTCCTACAACTGTCTGTATATGTTTCATATGGTAAGATGGGAGTACACATCGATTTGAATGGCAAAAACAATTGTTAACCAAAAACCAAAACCTTAAATATGTTCCCAACATAATCCCACCGTTCCATCCAAAAATATTTTTGGATGAAATGGCATAATCACAAGGAAGATGTCTTGACCAACATTAATAAACATTGACTGTATAAACATTAATAAGAAATGGCATCTTTCATACAAAACCAAAAGTATTGACTGTATAAACATTAATAAATTAAACATATATTAAGAAATGACATAATCACAAGGAAGATGTCTTGACCTGCTGTGTTAATTTCTCACACTAGAGATGTAACTCCCCAAATTAAACATTTTGCACTATTTCTCCAACCTCCTTTGCTCCCTTAAAATACCCAAAAAACATATGCATGAATAGAAACATGAGCACACTACCCAGAATAGAATTGAAATGTAGCTGGTTCAGAACAAAGGAAAATGTGATCATGATTTGACAAAATGGTTTTCAATCTACCTGCAAACAGTTTCTGGTGTGAATTAGATCAGACTTGACGTCAGATGAATTGAGATCCAGCTAAGGAAAATCTATACCAACAAAGTACCACCATAACCAAAACAGCCCATATAAATACCAACATAATCCATAAAAGTGCAAGAACAGTCCACAATCTCCAAAAGTTTGTTTCAAATTGAATAATCCCAGTGTTGTCTAGAGGATTTCTAAGATCAGAGCAATCTTAAGGGGGATTTTGATTACAATATGATATCATAATGAGTTCGAATGAAGAATCTGCCATTTGATTAAAACCCCTTGTAAGTGTAAATGTTAACAAGTATACTATGCAGCAGATTCCTATAGGAAAAAAGACACTTTTCAGGATAAAAAAAACATTGTTATTATTACTTTTAGTAGACAATAAAATTATTTTTGACAGAACAACCTTACTACAACATATAATCTTATAATAGTTTATTCCTATAGCAAATTTCCAATCAGTCGAGCATGTGGCTATAAAAGTTCAGAAAGTTATAAGAATTAACCTCAGATCATAGGAGACAAGACATGTGGCATAATAGTTCATAACATAGAACTAATATCAGTGATTCATTTGAAAACTTACCCATTTATATCAATGACCCACGCCACTATACCTCAATTATTGCTATAGAAATTATCCAATGACACACACAAAAAAAAAAAATACAACAACGAAAAACAAACGCCAGTTAGAAAGAACAGCAACAACAACATAAATAGAAAATAGATAACCCCAAACGAACACCCAAAGCTTCAAAACAACAAATCATCTCCGATCAAATACAAAGATTGAGCAAGCCCGAAGGCCCCGAACTCAAGGTAAAACAAATTTCCACATCCACCCATCACAAGTCTCAACCATCCAAATTCTCAACCCCGAAAAATGTTAAACAAGAACCAAACAAAACCCAAATACTAAATCGTTCAGGTAAAATAATTCGATATCGAAGCATACCAAAACTGTGAAGTAACAGAGTAATACCTCACTCAATCAATTCAACTTCGGTTTGGGCACAGCGACAATCTAAAGAACCCTAAGCTTTGATCAGAAATTTAGTTTCAAAATGAGGGTTACAACACAGAGCACTGCTATATCTATGGAAAGGTATGAATGCAATTGATGGCGACGTATTACCGAGAGGAGCGAGAAATAGTGACTGTCAAGGTGAAAATCCAGTAGATACACAATGGCAAACGAGAAATAGTGATTGTCAAGAAACCATACCTACGAAACCAACACAGATCTTCGCTTCACTTTGTCATGGGAGAAGTGGAAATTTAGAACTTGGTTTCTCGCACCAAAACGGGGCTCAACTTCTGTGTGTACTCAGTCGAAGCCCATTCATTTTTGAGGAGAGCTTCGTCTTGGGATTCATTGACTGAGAGAGAGGCCGAGACACTTGGTTGCGAAAACTCTAGAAAATAGCAAAGGATAGAAGAGAGGAAGAGAGAAGAGAGCAGCAGCTTGGGAGACTTCGGGCAGAGATTCTTTCATAAAAATAAAGAGAAATCCAGCGATCGGTCTGATCGATTCTCTATTAAAAAACAGCTCTCAAAAAAATAGTATATAATAAAAAAAAAAATTAAAAATATAATAAAAAATATAATAAAATATAATATAATTAATTAAATTAATTTTACGTAATATGTAAAGAGTCAATCCAAACAAAACTACCGTTAGCCATCGAAAATGTCAAATAGGAGTTGTCGGAATAAAAGCATCCACGTTAATCTTATCAAATAAATCATTAAGATTTGATAAAAAATATAAATTTGATGAGATGTATATATCATACTCATCATAATTTCATATTGAATTTATCATTAAATTCATCAAAATAATAATGTAATAATATTTTTTTTAAAAAGAATTCTTTTAAATTTTTTACATTATTTTAAATAAATGAGGAAAAGATATAAAAGAAATAAAATATATTAAACAAATGAGTTGAAAGATAAATAGTAACTCTTTAAATTTAAAGAGTTTAATTATTTTTTCTGTAATTTATAATTTTAAAAAAAAGAATTTAATAAGATTAATATAGAATACTTTTTAATATAAATTATTAAATTTATATTTAATAATTAATTTAATGAAACCAATAAAAATATTTTAAAACAATCCCAGTAATATGGATGGTGATATCCCAATAACCGACAATGACTCTAACTGCTTGGGGTCGGTCCCCAGCATCTCCCCAAAATAAAACAAAACTTTCTTGTTGAGAGGACTTTTTGCTTTTTGGTTCGAAAGTAACGACAACGTGAAATACAATTTTCGTCTGGGATAAGGCGCGCTGACAGCAATCTTCTCTTCGTACAGGCGCCTTCAACATTAATTTCGTACTAGTCCAGCTCATTACTCTACTTAATTCTTCATTATTTTTTTCACTCTCATATATATTTATATTATGTGTGTATATATATATATATATATTCATGATTATTAATTTTCAATCCTTTATTCTGAATAAAAGTCCAAATCTTGCATATGTCTAATTTATAAGCTCTAGATCGCTAAGTTTCTTCTAAGAACATTCTTATACGAGTAATTTTTTTTTTCTTAATAAAATAAATTAATAAACAACAATGATATAGGTCCCATAATTGGAGCTCCTTCGCATCTTTATAAGTAAAAATTATTTAACACTTTTTTACAATTTATTTTTTTCATAAAAATGATAAAAGATGACGTATAAATAAAGTATATTTTATTTTTATCATTTTTTTAAATTTAAATACGCATATAATCCTGTAAAGAGATTCCAATCACAGGCCCCAAATCATTTCTCTAGTTAAAAATATTCTCTAAATGAGAACACCCACACAAATCAGATCTTGATCGATTCCAATAAGAACACCCATCTCCAAGATTCAATATTGATCGCCAAGATCAGATCCAATAAGAACACCCATCGCCAATGAGAACACCCACACAAACGAAAACACTCACGCGAATCAAGTATCGATCAGCCCCTAACGAGAACATCCACACAATGACGATGAAGACAATGCCATAGCTATAAACTCCACAACCATACAATCTTGTCCTGCTGGAGGATTTGTGTTAGGGACCTTCGAGCCTAATGATCTATGGAGGTAAAATTTGAATTTTTAGGATTTCAGTAGAAGTGGCTCGAAGGTTCTGTCAAAGAAGTGTGTGTTTTGGAAAGTTTAAAAGGCACAGAACTTTAAACGATACAATATTGGCCCACTACAAGAAAACACATTATTTGAGGCGACTAGTTTCGTTGCAAATACTATCATAAATCGCTGCTAATCATACGCCGCTCAGTCGTTGATATTAAACAGCCGTTTATAAAATCACACAGTGAATGAAGAAAATCGCTGCAATAAAAACTTTATTTGCAGTGACAATAGTCCCTACAATATTTGAAATTTTCATTGCAAGTAAGAACAAGCTTTGAGCACTAAATCGTCGTGGGAAGCTTTTTGCAATGTCAAGATTCTATGCTAATTATAGAGAATTCGCTGCAAAAATGAATCAAGGAAACATATTTGCAGCAATACCTAAACACTGATTATAAGATCACTACAATAAATAAAAACCTTTTCAATTATTTTTTCAGGCGGTTATAAGATCACTACAATTTTTTTTTTTTTAATAAGACTACAATACCTTTTTTATTAAAATGTTTCTAGTGGCTTTATATATTAACAAACATTGGCTTTATATAACCAATGTAGATACCTAAACTCGAATGTACATTGATTTTCATATCCAAGCAATATTATTTTAACCCACTTATATTCTGTGTATTTGTCCATATTTTGGTACCATTCCTTATTGCAGTGATGGATAGATTGGCTTTATTGCATATTATGTGTAGATACATTGGCTATTTTTATTATAAAGTATGGTACATTGTGTAAAGCTATTTTTATTATAAAGTATATCTAACATATTATATATATTTGCATGTTTTTTTTTTTTTGAGATCTTTTTATAGCTGTAATACTTCTAGTTTCCTTAATATATATCAGAGTCAATTATATTAAACCTATTCATCTTGTGAAACTTATAAAATGTGAAAATACAGTAGTCAAATATATTTGAAGGTGGACATATCCAATAGCAATTAGACTCTAGCAACTCAAAAGTTCACAAAATAGAATCTCCAGTTCAATAGGAAAACGAGATGCCCTAGAAGAGGTAAATCTATCCACTCAAAGAGAGATGCTCTTAATTCTAATCAATCCCAGACCTATAATCAAAGCACTCCTCTTGCAAAAACCCAAACCCAGTGACCTGCAAAGATGCAATATTAATTCTAATCCATCCTAGACTTATAATCATAGCAATACCAAACAAAGATGATCCTTCTTAACATTTAATTGATAGTTCTGTCACAACTATCTAGTGTATTTCAAATTCAAAATTTTAAAAAGCTTAATGAAGTGCAAATCCAAATCAAAATTTTAATATATGATCCAAACAAGAAATTTGAATTTTAAATAGTACCCAAAATCCAAATCTTCTCTCAAATCCATCCACCCAAAAGCCAAAAGGAAATTTGTCTCCCAAATGAGCTTTTTTATATGGCATTAATGGAATACAGTAAGCACAAATTTAAGGAGTCGGGCAGAAAAATGAGCAATTAAACATAGAAAAGAAGTCAAGAGATTGAAGATAATTAATCGTGTTATGATCAGCAATCACAAATTTATAGTAGCTTTACATTTCTCTTTGCCTTTTGAAAATGTGATGGTCCTATTGTAGCTTTAATAGGCCAACATTGTGTTAATTAAGCTTCGAATTTAAGCTTGGCATCAGATCTCATTAGAATGGAAGGCTTTAGAAGTTAAATTCATAAATAAATTATTTTAAGAATGACAAAATTTCCTATATAATTATAAGAATGAAAAAATATAGATCTGTAAAAAACTTGAGTCTAGTTTTCTAAGCTTTCCTTACACAAAAGTGCAATCTAGCATTTTCCCTATAATTATTGTAATAATAAGACAGCAAAGCTAGAGGGGGAAAAAGGAAATAGTATGCCCCTGCATCTTAAAAACAAAGCCAACTAATCTCTTAAACAGTTAAAACAAATAGTGGTGAAGAAGGACAACTAACTTAAATCCAAAAACCAGGCGTGATATGCAGAGTCCCATCTAATTTCAGTCTCCATGAGCTAACAGTAGCATCTATGATCTTACATGCAGTGAAATTACTTGCAATATATAAAAAGATTAAAAAAAAAAAAGACAGATAGAAACAGAAGATGAAGCTTTCATAACAATTTTAATTATAAGAAAGCAGCTTAATTTGTTTGACAAATCTATATGCCATTTGAAAAGCTAATTTTTGCTCAACATTATGTAAGGGAGGAAATTAAAAAAAGGGAACTACAGTTTCTAACATACAGAACAACTCATTAATTACATTCCAATGATGAAAATCCTTATAGATATAATGCCTTTTTCCAAAAACAAGTCAAGATTATACACCAATGCCTTTTTCCAATACTTATCTGTATAAATGGGCACTTTCAAGCTATAAAAATTTTAGAACTTCATGTCCCATGTTGCATGCAGGTAGGTGTTTCAATTAATTCTTAAAATAATTACCTGTTGCGCAATTACATTCTTCTCTTCCCTCTCTTTGCCCATGTACTCTCGAATAAACTACAAAGTAAAGAAAAATGTTAGAGATTATTTGTAAAAAAGATTCCAAATAGGAGGACCTTGAGACTAGGAGTACGTACCCCAAAAAACTCACAAAATACGCAAAATAGGCAACCCAATGTGAAATGGGTTGGTTAATTAGCTTAATTGGCTCCTTATTAATTAATCAGGGGCTTGATCAGAAACTAAATTTACTGGGTCCTAATCATGAGAATCTGCTGGGAATTTCTCTGTTAGTTCGTTGGTGGCTTTTGACTTTATTCTGCTGGGAATTTAGGATGGGGATGTGTGGGCCAAATCCTGGAAGAGAGTTGAGCTGTTGTCAAAATGTGTTCCATTTTCTATTTTTATTGTTAGTATTTGCTCCAGTTCTGTCTGTTTGTTCTTCAATTGTTTCAGAACTGACTACCATATGGGGTTGTTTGGTGTGAGCCATAGTAGTTCTAGTAAATAAACAAAGAGAATGATTCGTGTTGTCGGTTTCTTTGATCAATCTATTTACAGAAGAATTGATATTGGTCAGTGGGTATAATTGTAGTGACATGATTGTGAGCTCAGTAAAGGAAGCTATGCTTATGCTTATGAGCTGTAGCAGGCAGAACAAGGTTGAAACTTGAAATTTGTCTCGCTAGGAATGGAAAGAACATTGATTCACATGTAATTAACAGAAGGAAAACTCATAAAATGTAGCAAAATCGCAAACTCCTCTGCCCATGGCATAAACATGCTACAGATCCACAGATTAGGACTAACCAATACCATCTTGTAGACAATACAGTTTTTGGTATTCTTTTTTTTTTTTGATAAGTAAAATATATTAATATCAGGCAAAAGCCAATTACAAAAGTTCACAGCAATTACAAACAAAGAAGTCATGTCCTATCCACTAGGCACATTAGCAACTAAGAAAGCATGTAGGTCCATGCCGTGGACCAAGTACAGAGAGTTCTAAAAAATACAGCAATCAATTCCTCTTTGGTTTTCTCCTTGTCTTCGAACGTTCGCTCATTGCGTTCTACCCAAAGGCACCACATGATGCATATGGGAATCATCTTCCATACAGCTCTAATATACCGCTCGCCTCTAATGGAGTTCCAGCATGCCATTGTTGCCATTACGGTCTCTGGCATAATCCAAGCTAACTCCAACCTACTAAAGACCGCATACCAGAGGGCTCTAGCTGTCTCGCAATGTAAAAGGAGATGATTTACCGACTCCCCCCATTGCGACATAGACAACACCAATCTATGATAATAATTCCCCTTTTCCTCAAGTTGTATGTAGTAAGAATCTTCCCCAACGAAGCTGTCCAAACGAAGAATGCCGCTTTTGGGGGTGCTTTGTGACGCCAAATCTTCCTCCACGGAAATTGCGTCGCCGGTCCTTGATTGAGCACTTTATAGAATGAACGGACTGTGAATTTTCCTCTGCCTTCAGGATTTCACCATAATCCATCTTGAGTTTGGAGGTTCGGTCTTTGTGAGTAGATGAGACTGAAGAATTCCTTAAAAGAGTTTAGTTCCCAGTCCTGTGCCGCCCGGTTGAAGTTGACGTTCCAATGTAGCCGGCCGCCATAAGCCTTCACCGCCTCCGCCACAGTGATGTTTTTTGCGCTGGCTACTTGAAAAAGAGAAGGAAACAAGTCAGTCAAGGCCCTATTTCCACACCAAGCATCCTTCCAAAATCTAATTCTTGAACCTGCACCACAAAGAAGCCTTGTGTGCTGATGAAAAATATCCCAACCACTTCTAATATTTGTCCACACCCCTACACCACACGATCCCCTAACCACATTGGAGCTCCACCCTCCCCATGCTTCCCCATATTTATGATCAATCATTATTCTCCATAGAGCTTCTGGTTCTTGATGATACCTCCATAACCATTTACCGAACAGCGCACGATTGAACAGCCTCAAATTACGAATGCCCAAACCACCTTTCGATAACGGACGACACACGTACTCCCATTTGACTAAGTGATACTTATACTCCTCCCCCAATCCTCCCCACAAGAAGTCTCGTTGTAGCTTTTCAAGGCGGCTAGCCACTCTAGCCGGTATTGGAAAAAGAGAGAGAAAATACGTGGGTAAATTGGAAAGAGTACTCTTGATGAGAGTGACTCAGCCCCCTTTAGTCAGATACATCATTTTCCACCCTGCTAGTTTCCTTTCCATTCTTTCAAACATTGTATCCCAAATCTCAGCCGCCCTGGATGGCAAACCCAAGGGTAGTCCCAGATATGTCAGTGGAAGAGAGGAAGTCGAGCAACAGAGGGAGCCGGCCAACTGTTGCAGGTTACGCACGTCGCCAATGGGAACCATCTCAGATTTATTATAGTTCACTTTTAACCCCGATACTGCTTCGAAGCAAAGTAGAAGAGCCTTTAAGGCTCGCACCTGACCTATCTCCGCCTCACACAGAACAAGGGTGTCATCTGCTACCAGCAAGTGGGAGATATTAGCAAAACCTCGATGTGGTGTTCCGATTGGAAACCCTTTTACCAAACCATTATCCACCAGGGCCGACAACATCCTGCTCAGCGCTTCCATAACCAAAACAAATAAAAGCGGGGATAATGGATCACCTTGTCTCAAGCCACGAGAGCTAGGAAAGAAACCTTCAGGACAGCCATTTATCAAGACTGAGAATCTGGGGCTGGATATGCACCACCTTATCCACGCTGTCCATCTTTCCCCAAAGCCACATCTACCAAGAAGATACAAAAGAAATTTCTAATTCACATGATCATAGGCTTTTTCCATATCTAATTTACATAGAATCCCAGTCCCACCCATTTTTATTTTGTTGTCAATACACTCATTTGCTATTAGAACAGCGTCAAGAATTTGTCTATCTTTTACAAAAGCATTCTGAGATTTAGTAATAATCTTTCCAATAACCTCGCGGAGGCGGTTAGCCAGCACTTTCGATATGATCTTATAGACCCCTCCAACCAAGCTAATAGGTCGAAAATCCTTGATTTCTATGGCCCCCACTTTTTTGGGTATGAGAGCTAAGAAAGTAGCGTTGAGACTTTTTTCGAATTTCTGATGTAGGAAGAACTCCTGAAACACCCGCATGAGATCATCTTTGATTACTTCCCAGCATTCCTGAAAGAAACCCATAGAGAAACCATCGGGTTCAGGTGCTTTGTCTTTGACCATTTTGCGGATGACCTTAAAGACCTCCTCTTCCTCAAAAGTCCTCTTTAACCGAGCCACCTCATCTGGAGCAATAGTATTGAAAGTGAGACCATCCAAATTAGGTCTCCATTCTTCCTGTTCCATCAATAAATTCTCGTAATAGTTGACAATGTGGCTTCAGATGAGCGTTTCATCTTTACTCTCCATGCCATTAATCTTAAGCATCTCAATGTTATTATTCCTACGGTGGGAGTTTGCAACTTTATGGAAGAATTTCGTACATCGATCCCCTTCCTGTAGCCACAGAGCTCTTGATTTTTGGCGCCAGGACATTTCTTCCATAAGAATGACCCGTTCAAGATCTGCTAACAAAGAGGTCTTATGCAGTTGTTCCACCTAAGTGAGGGTCCGCCCTTCTTGCAGTCTATCTAGTTCCTGGATATCCTTCCATAATGCATTCTTATTATCTCCTAGGTTGCCAAACGATTGCGAATTCCACAACTTCAGGTCTCCTTTTAAGGCTTGCAACTTATTAGTAAAGATGTAACTGGGGGAGCCTTCGAAGTGATAAGAAGACCATCATTGTTTAACCCTTTCAACAAAACCATCTGACTTCAGCCACATATTTTCGAACTTAAAATATCGCCTCCCATTCTGAAGGCCACCGCAATCTAACAGTAACGGCCGATGATCAGAGGACAGATGATCCAAACGCTTCTGCATAGTATCCGGGAAATGACTTTCCCACTCCGAAGATATGAGAAAACGATCTAACCTAGACCAAGTCTGGTTATTAGACCACGTGGCTGGACCTCCGACAAGTGGAAGGTCTACCAGATTTAAATCAGAGATAAGTTCTGAGAATTCTAAGCTAGCTAGCCTCACTCGTCTATTACCAAAAGTTTCACTGGCAAAACGAACTATGTTGAAATCTCCGCCTATGCACCAAGGGAACTTCCATACACTATGTAGACCTACTATTTCTTCCCAAAGGAGTCGTCTGTCAGCATCCACATTAGGCCCATACACACCAGCAAAGGCCCACATAAAATTATCAGTAACATTTCTAAACAAACAAGCTACCGTATATCTACCAATATGCACCTCCACTTTTTCCACCACCCTCGGATCCCAGAGCACGATGACTCCTCCTGACGCCCCTGAGGAAGCCATATACACCCAATCCACATGAACACCCCTCCACAAACTTCTCACTAGACTCCTATCGATGTGTTGCATCTTAGTTTCCTGGAGACACACAATATCAGCCTCCCACTTCCGAAGAAGGTTACGAATCCGAAGTCGTTTATTACCCTCGTTAAAACCCCGTACATTCCAAGACACAATTTTGGGCTTCATTAAGAAATTATCAACTCCTTTCCTTTCGCCCTTCCCTTATTGGAAGGACCTTCCGAGTTTAAAGACCATGTCAACCGGTTCAACTCTCTAATTTGCCTTGAGTTATCTCTACGGTTTTTCTTATATCTTGACTCAATGGCAGTAAGTAATGCCATGAATTGTTCTTCGTAACCATCACAACGAATCCCAATCAATTGATGAATTCCTTGAGCCATTTGCAGCACCCAATCGGATTGGTTTGGAAAGAAATAGTTTAGGGATTTGGGTTCTGGAATTCTTCATCAACCGAGAGCTCTTCCAACCCCTGCATAGAGTCTTCAACTGAATGCATGAAGTCCTCCGAAGTAAGGTCCTCCGAGTCCGATAGCTCGAATCCAACCTCAGGAAGTCTGTGACTGTTTGACGGCAACGTAACCTCGCCACCACCCTCAAACGGCAATATCTGGGTTACCCCAAGGGTATCGACGCTGTCAGCTGCCCTTTCGAAGCTCACGTTCTTCCCGCTTGCCAAGGCCTCCTTCTCCGACACTCCCGCTGCCAACGTATGCTCATCGGAAAGCACTATCGGCATCGTCTGCGCTGTCTGTGCCACTACTGACGGCGTCACCTTGGACGAAGACGTTGCCGGCATGCATTCGTCATCTTGGGGTGAAACGGCGACGTTTGTATTTGAGGGCTATTTCCGCAACGTCTGGCTCTCAAGGCCTGGACATTGCAGCCCCGTTGGTTGGGCCTTTATTGCCGTTCCTTTGAGCCCTGGCCCAGCCCGTTTGATTTGCCACCTACGTTTCATCTTGGGCTTGGTCGCGGATTTGAATTTTGAAGGCCCGGCCTCGTTCTGTCCCATACTCTTATGCTGATCGCATTCCTCACGCCAGTCGTCTTCCAGAAATAGCCCGACAAGTCTTGCCACCGGGGCCATTTCCTTCTTCAACTGCCGGATATCATCTTGTACTTCTCTCAGTAGCATGCGTATCTCCCACGCTTCAAACTTGTCAACCGCACGGCTCGAGGAGTCCTTCGCCTGTATCGTCTTCTTCTTATCGCCCCTCAGCTTCCTAACGGTCTTCTGCTCCGAGCATCCAGCTAGTACCTTCGGCGTCGGAATACCCACCGAATACATTTCCATTTGCGTCGGGATGCCAGAAGCCAGCGCCTCCTTATACGATCATGAATTTTCCCCTCGTTCCCAACGGCCATAGATGGGTCTGTTGTTACCTTGGTGCTCCCCCTTTTGGTTACGCCAGACCAGAAGCTCATCTCTTATCTTACGTCAACCCCATCCTCCGTCCCCTTCCGGAAAGCATAATACATTCCTCCTCCCCCCCTGATTGTATTCACTGAGTTCCAAATAACGTCCTCTGTTATTGGAGCATCGCTGGGCAATAAGGCTGCTATATCCATTCCTATTTGCCGAGTATACAACGTTGTTCCTTCCCCCTTTGATACATTCCTCCAGTGATTTAATGAGCCATTGCACTGAAGCAGTCCCAAGCAGGATCTGATGCACCACCTTCCATCTCTTCTCAATGATACAACAGCGGCCCCCGTCGTTAGAGATGATAAATATTTTTGACTCAATAATCACCTCCGAATGATGACCCATAATAAATTCTACTAAGAGAACTCTAAAACTGAGCCAATCATTGGAAATGGTTGAAGGATAGACGACGCTTGGTACAAGAAAACAAAGAAAACGGGGAAAACAATGGTTGTACGGAGAGAAAAGCCAAAAAAAGGTTTATATTATCTGTAATGATTCGGTGTTTTTTTTTTGTTAGGTGCAAATGTCAGGAATGAGTAAATATGTTAAATGAAAAATATTAATAACTTCAACTTAACGACATATTATGTAACTCTGTTGTAGAAATATAATGGGGGAATGGATAACAGGACCTTTATAATAACATGTTTATAACAGGTATTGCTATAAAATATAAATCAGTAAAACATCAATAAAGGAATCATCATCCAAATGCCAAAACATGAAACTACACAAATTCAACCACATATTTGACTGCTGACTGCTATAATTGCTGCTGCTAACAAAGCAACCAGAGCAAATCATGAAGCCACTTTGGTGTATCTAATGGATACTTCATGTCTATTGGAGTGGTACCCCTTTGATTTCTATTGTGTCCCTATTGTGTTCTTCGTGCACATTTGTTTTGGACTTTTTTTTTCTTGCCAACCTGAGTAAGGAATTTCCTGGTTGCCTCGCTGATGTTAAAAGTAAGGCTTTGAGTTATGATCAACTGGGAATTCTCTCTTCTATTATTGCCTCCCTGATGTTAAAAGTAAAGATGCAGCCTTGAAGCTGGGAGGCTTTAACCAGTCACTAAAATCACAAAACAATTTAAATTACATATATTATGTCTGTTGTGGGGGGTGCTCTGAATAAACACGGAGGGTGAGTCTGAATTTGAAGCCAATATGTAACATATGATGAAATATTTGGAATCATATGTAACAATTCTGCAGTTCCTATAGAATTATTGGAAATACATATTTTATTATTTCCTTTTGTTATATACTTTTGGAGATTCATATAATACATTATTGGTGTTTGGAATTTGGATATCATGAGTATGCTTGCTTTTATCATGCTGCTTGCATTTTTTTGAAGGATTACTAATTTTTGAAGGATTACTAAAACTTCCATAGAAAAATCTCTGACCAACAAAGATATATAGCCACATTTTACAGAACCCTAGCAAAATCGATTTCTAGGAGTTTATCATTCTAGATTTACTTCTTTACTTGGAAGTAGTTGATAGTTCAAAAATTTAAACACAAATGCAAAACGGGGCCAAGCAATTAACTGATTTTTACAACTAAATAAAGCAGAGAATGGAGGAAATGGTTAAAGTTTTACCGTGTCTCCATAAATTTAGCATATGGCTTCAATTAACCGCAGGTGCGAGGAAGCCTTGTAGAACAAGTTTCGAACAGCAACGTCGGTGGAGGAACAGCAACGTCGGTGGGGGAACAGCTACAAACAAGATTCGAAGTATAAGGACCCTGCGCCGAGTGAGATATGAGAGAATCCAAGAGTGAAATGCGAAATAGGATGGATTGGTGTTGGAATCACGATTACGGCGATTCTATTCGCTGCAAAGTCGGAAGCTTGTTTAAATAAAGAAGACTATATGGCGAATAAAATCGCCGAGGTTATTTGCAGCGATTGTTCTCGCTCCAAAACATGGAATAACATATTGCAGCGAATTCAATAAGATTACCAACTCTACCCATTGCTTGTTTCGCCGTAATCGTCTCATAATTACTACTCACGGCGAATTTTTTTGTGGCGAGTATAATTTTACCGGAAATAATGATTTTTGTTGTAGTGGGCTTAAGGCTAAACAACGTCACTTGCTTGAGGGAAGGAAAAGACACAGTTTAGTCCAAGGAAACAAAACGGGTTGAGCTAGTATGTAAATATTGAAGATTGAGAGATATTGTAAATACTAAAAGATCTAAAAGATTGAAAAAATATTTAAAAAGAATTAAATAAGACTATTTAGATAATATATTAAAAAAAAATTAATTAATTAATGAACGATATATTATAAAAGTTAGCATGTAAAATAGAAAAAATAGATTTTGGTAATGTATTTTAAATTATATAATAGATTAATATTGGGAGTGCTCTAATTACAATAAAATAATAAGTGAAATATCAATTATAATTTGAATATATATAATCTAAATTGATAGTTTTAATTTATTAAAATATTATGGAACAAATTAAAGCTTAGGATGTTTTATATATATATATGTATATAATTTTTTAGATTTAAAGATATTATTAGTATTCCTATATAATAGTATTTGAAAACAATAGCAATTATCTTCATCTTATTTTGAATAATAATAATAATAATAGTCGTTGGACTAATGTTGTTTTGATAATTTTACTAAATGCAATTCTGATTAATTATGTTGTAATTTACACATTAATTTAGAATTGATCTTTTATGGTATAATATTGATTAATTTATTTTCTATGGTAAGTTGGTAACCCATCTCAGGTTAATCTATTTGTAATGCATTTATTTTGATTTCTGATCAAGGAGTAATGATGACTGTGTTCTGTATATTATAGACTTTAGTCTTCCAGCTCCCCGTATTATATATATATATATATATGATATATTAATTCGAAATCTATGTTTTGACCCCTTTCTAATGGACTTACGTACATCCCTTACAAGGAGTGGTTATGGTAATAAATATTATATATTAATTTATAATCTCGTATATAAAATCTATTTTCCCTATAATTAAGTGTTATTTTTCTAATGAAAAGAGTATCCTTTATTGGAAAGGGTTTTAAACCAAAGCTTGGATACATTGAGGGACAGCTTTCAAAGAAGTGAAAGTCACTAATGCATAATGCATTTTTGTTTAAGCATGGGCAACATTATTGTAGGCTCTTACAGTGTGCCTTACTGACCATGAAGTGAAAGAAGTTAAATGGCCTTAGTAGATCAGAATCTCCTTCTAGTATAATATTGTCATGATATCCCAATGACTTGCAGAAAATAGAGGCCTGCAATGCTGCATATGGGCTTTCAGTTAGTAAAGCATCAGGGAATAAATCCCTCTTCATCCTCAAATATGTTTTCACCTTCCCTCTCAATCCTTGATTACTGCACCTTTTCCCACCTTATAATTGATTTTGTCTAGAGCTGCATCTCAGTTCAGTTTCAAGCTGCCTCGTGCAGGTGGAGCTTCCCTAGAGTTGTCATGTCATTGTAGATTAGTAGGGGTTTTCTTTGTTTGTTGTTGAATCTGGCCAAGTTCCTCAATCAACTACTTGCAAGGTTTCAAAGGGATCGCCGTATTGAGAAATTTGAAGACATTGAATCTTGATTGGAATGGCTTTGATGACAACATCATACCATGTCTAAGTGGGCTTACATCTCTTAAGACATTGAGTCTTGAGGGTAATAGCCTACAAGGAGTAAATTATGGTGAAGGTATTCATGATATTATTACATCATTGTTAGAATAGGTTGTAATATATATTTAAAGTTGAAGGAAGAAAACTAGTGAAAAATGGTTGAGAGTTATGTGCAAGCCAAGATCTCACTCGACTGTCGCTTGACAAATCACTCGAGCGAAGTCAAGGTCGCGACTGTCGCTTAACTCTTGCTTGACGTGCTGCTCGAGCAAGAGACCGGGCAGTGATCTCGCTAGATATTCGCTCGACGTGTCACTCGAGCGCGACACTATTGGGATTTGAACCTGTACAACGTCTGAAGAAGAGATGTGTCTCAACTTCAGTATTATAATTGTTACTTGCTCGACTTGTCGCTCGAGCGAGGCACCAGGCAGTGATCTCACTTGATCATTGCTTGATGTGTGGCTCAAGCGAGAGCTCAGACTGTGATCTCGCTCGAGACTCGCTCAACACCCCACCGAGCGAGAAATGATTAAATTTGAAAATGACATGATTTTTCACAGATGTCTTTTCAAACTTTATAAATAGTGTTGTGACAGATCTGTTAAGTCACGAAAAATTCATTTATCTTTTCTGATTCTGTCATTCTCAATAGAAACTCTAGGAACTTTCCAAAATTGCTATTTGAAAAATTCAAAGGTTTTGTTGTATCATCCTTGAGACAATTTGCTAGAAACCATTTAGCAAATTCTTAGTGAGTGGGACAAATATCGTCTTAAAGACAGTATTTCCATATGCCTCGAAGCCTTAATTCATTTTCTGATTCTTTTTCCCATATCAAAAATTTTTCCAACAATTTTATGACGATATTTAAAATGGAAGGAGGGTCTGAATCCACCGCTTTCAAGAGTCATGAATCAAGATTTTGTCAAACTTGATAGGTTCAATGGAATCAATTTTACTCGCTGGCAAGACAAGATGAAGTTTCTTTTTATTGCATTGAAGATCTTCCATGTTCTGGATCCAAGTTTGGAGCTAATTTGTGGTGCCCCCAATTTACGTTCATAATTGAACGCAAATTGAAGTGTCAGGATAAGTAACGCTAGACTACTTACTCCCGTATTTATCAAAATTTAATGTAAATTATAGCAAAAAAATTATGAATAAAATTTTCTAATGATTACATGGTAAAATAAAACCATAATATCCACATAATCCATTCTTATAATAACATTGTATCCTTACATGCATAATTCAGTTAGTTTTATCTGTCATATACATAACTTATTCTTAAAAACTAGACTAAGTTCATGACCATCCAGACTCTTCTGAGTTTTCTTAAGTCATCAGGCCTTCCCTTTTCTCAATCATCAATCTTGCCACATAATTTTATTTTTTCAACAAAAGAAATATACAAGAGTGAGATTTTCTTGAAAATCTTAGTAAGTACACACGTAACTTAATATAAGCATAAATATCAAGAAATAATCACATACAAGCCAGACAGTCAGAGTATGCATTTATGGCTTGCTTCATGTGACTCATGCATGACTTAGACTTATGTTCTTCGTGAACCCACTCTATCATACTTAAACTCTTATTTCTTTTCTTTTGTAACATTTATTACTTGTTTCGTATCATTGACAAGCATCCCCGTCGAATATTACTTATTTCGTATTATTGATAGGCTTAGGTTCCTCTCGGATCTTACTTATTTCGTATCATCGACAGGCTTAGGTCTCTGTCGGATTTCAAATCATCAACAAACTTAGGTCCCTATCGGATTTCGTATTATCGACAGACTTAGGTCCCTGCCGGATTTCGTATCATCAATAAACTTAGGTTCATGCCGACACGTCAGTCATACAGACGTATCACTGGTCCTCATCATGATGTGATTGACTTATTAATCTTTTCACTTGTAAAATTTTCTCAACGTATTTTTTTAAAACAGATTTCATGATTTATGACAACACATATATATAACGTAATGCAACATACGCATAAACTTAGACTTATGCATGCATTTGCATAAACTTAGACTTATGACATGCATATTTTATGTCCATATGAGCCTTATAACATTTGAGAACATTTCACAAGAGCATACATCATATGCACATACATTTATGTCACATCAATTCATAAAGTCAATACCTACTATGATAAACTCGGTTTTGACTTCAATTCCAATTTCATCCTTGATTCAATCCTTACCTCTTAAAGATTAAAACATAAAAGTTGTAGAAATCTCTCTTAGTTTTCCATAACTTTTTGAATCAGTCAAATCTGACATCAAATAAATAAGTTATATCCGATTTACCAAAATGTGTCAAATCTACCAATAATAATCCTATTATGGCCGAAATTCACCAGAGTTGTTTTTTCATTCTTTTCCATAGCAAAACCTCATGTTTTCACATAATGCTCTTCATATAATATCATATAATATATTTCTAAAGTCTTATAATTTTTCTAGTATTCTTCCATAGTAAGAACCACTCCAAAATTCAATAGGTTTCAATTTAACACATAAACAAAGATTAAGTTCAAATAAATATCAAACATAATCAAATTACCAAACTATTTATTCTATGCCAAGATTAAGTTAATATATACGCTTAAAATTTTTTCCTAAGTTTGGTTTGATGATTGAAGTAGGCTTTGTGAAACTTCTCCTTCAAGACCCCTAATTTGCTGTCTTTTGATGTTTGGGAGATGAAGAGGTTGAATGAAGGGTTTTTGTAGGGGTGATCCCCACCCTACCGGGGGCGGGGTCCCCCTATTACCACTCCCGCCCCCGCCTGGACGGGGGGTTAGTTATTTAGACCGCAACCCGTTCCCGTGTAGGCGGGGGCGGGGTACCCCATCCTGTAGGGGGGGAGGGGGAGGGTCCATCAGCCCGCCCCCCGCCACCGCTAGGGGTGTAAATGATCCGGTCCGGTCCGAGAAATTTGTGGACCGGTTCCATTCGGTCCAAAAATTCTTTCACCCTGGACCGGACCGAACAGGAGTTCGGTCCATACTAGTCCGGTCCAATTCGGTCCAGGGCGGTCCGGTCTGGTCCAGGGGTGCCCCATATGATTTAATGGACTAAATTTAATCTAAAATTCTATAATAATCAAATATTTTTTTGGCCCAAATTTAACTACTATAAATTATAATATGTTAATATTATAAGAGTATATATTATATATTAATATGTTAGTATATATTATATATTAAATATGTTAGTAAATTATAACTAATAACATTATTACATTAGTATATATATATATATATATATTTATATGTTAGTAAATAATGATAAATTAGTAATAATATATTAAATAATAATAATACACTTATTACTTATAAGTTATTACTAATATTCTATATAGATATATTATAATTTATATTTTTATACTACAACTTGTCAACCAATAAACTATAATATGTTAATATTATAAGAGTATATATATTATATATTATATGTTAATATATATTAATATTAATATTATAATTTATATACTATTTTTATATATACATATATAAATATATATATGTGGGGTTCAGTCTGGTCCGGTCCGGTCCAGGGGGAGAAATCCTCTGGATCGGACCGGACTGGAATTAATCGGTCCATGTAAAATTTGGACCGGATCGGACCGAATTCTATTCGGTCTAGTCCGGTCTCGGTCCGGGACAACCGGTCCGGTCTGGTTCACTGGTCTAGTTCGGTCTTTTTACAGCCCTAGCCACCGCCCCAATTGGGCCTGGTCCAGTTGACATTTCTGGGCCCTTTTCGGCCCAAATTAAATTTCTAGACCATTTATGGTTCAGAAAACCATCAAACCTGATTTAATTTCACAATTAAAAATATCAATCTATTAAATACTAAGTAATAATCATTACTAAAGTCTAAAAAAAAAACCATCACTAAAAATCTAAAAGTATAAAACAATAAAACTTAAAACTTAAAAGTAAATACTAGAAGTATTGACTAGTTACTAAACTATTACAATTTACAATAATACAAATTAATCATACAAATTATAAATTGTACTATTAACTATTAATATTACAAAATTGCACATTTACAATTTATAAAATCATAAGAAATAAGAATGATAACATTAGTCCTTGGACACTGGTGATTGAACTTTGTTACTTTAAAGAGTTGTAATGCAAACTTGGGTGGGGACCGTGGGGTTATTGGGCCTTAAGCTTAACCTGCAATAATAAGTTAAAAAATAATTAGAGTACAAATATAAAGTTATAAGTTATAAACATGAAAAAAATAATAATTTATTAAAAATACTAAGTTACTAATCAAGATTAAATTGGGTTATTAACTTGTAAGATGGGCTTGACAATTTACATATAAAATGATACTGTCATAGAAAATATCAAAACTCATAAACAAGAATTACAAAATAATTAGATACTAATATTACAAATATTATAAAATTATAAATGTAAACAACAATTAAGAAAAAAAATTATGTAAAGTGAAAACCATGGTGATGGACTGGTAGGTAACGTAGGTCATACTGCAGCGGAGGTAGCTGTTGACGGTGTCCCAGGTGTTGGCGTCACGGTCGCTACAAGTTACAACAATTAAATATAAAATCTATGTAACATTTAATTTAATTAAATAAATACAAAATAATATAAATATTTATTCAAGTGACAATTTACCAGATCCAGACTGATCAGCAGCATCGCCCTCGGCCTCAACCAGATCATATTCAATAACTTTCGGAATATGAGTTTCAGCACCCGTGATCCAATTTTGTATGCAAATCAGGGACTCAACAATGATAGGGTCTAATGAGTTTCGGAAAGGATCCAATATGTGCCCTCCAATGCCGAAGGCCGACTTTGAGGCTACTGTACTGATGGGGATGGCCAAAATATTGCGAGCAACCTTTGAAAGTACGGGGAATTAGGGAACATTCATCTTCCACCAAACTAATATATCAAAATCTTGTACAAATACATGAAAATCCAATGCCAAATATCTGTCTACCTCTGACTGAGCATATGTGGTGGAACCCATAAAATCCAAGGAAGTCGACTCCATCTTGTTACCCCAGTCCATTTTACGTTTTTTTCCACGCCTGGCATCTGCACCTGGTGGGGGGGGGGTACCTGTGGCTGTAGGTGCTGCAATACTACCACCTCCCACGATAGTGAACTCATCAAATAATCTAACAAGTGTTTCTTGAGCCCAAGATGCAACTGCCGATGCACAATTCTTGCCAATTGCATCAGTCAACCCAAATACCATGCCTTTCACCTTAAACTGTGGGTCAATGATACATGCAATATATAATAAGATATTGACTTTATCAAACTCTTCCTCCCAATACTTGTCGAATTTCTCCATCATAGTCATAGACATCTCCCGCAATGTGGTATTACTACCCGCTGCAATATCATCAATTCTTCTTTCACCTTGGTTATTTGTTGACAAAATTGATGTGCCGTGGGATACAAAGAACCAAATAAAACCTTGGTAACATCGTAAAAAACCCTCAGAAACTCTACAAAAATATATACAACCTCCCAACAACCTCCCAATCATTAGACAGAGAGTGCCCAATTTTTGATCAAAATACTTAACATATTGTATTTCTTCATTACCAAAATACCAACTTATACTCCTGGGCCGCCTCTAACATCAAAAAAGTTGAGTTCCACCATGTAGACAAATTAGTGCAAAGACGTTTTTTACATGTTATACCCACAGTAGTTACAGCAACTTTGAACTTAGCCAATCTAGTAAGAGAAGATCTAACCCATCTCAAGCAGTTTTGACCCGAGTAACCGAGTTACCAAACTTATCCAAGTCATCACCCATAATAAATTAAGAATATGTACTGCACATCGCACATGCAAATAATCCCCACCCAAAATCGTTCTACTCGCATTATTCATGAGAGTCTTAAGATGTCTCATTGCAACATCGTTAGCCTCGGCATTACCAATCGTGCTAGTTAAGACCCGAGTCAACCCCCACTCTTTTGCAGCGGTCTCTAAGGCATTCTCTATCGTCTCACCTTTGTGATCAGTGATTTGACAAAATTTGAGGATCTTCTTATGCAATGTCCAACCCCCATCAACCCAATGCACAGTCATACATATAAAATTAAGATTATTACAAGAAATCCAACAATTAGTGGTGATGCAAACATTCTCCCCCGCCAATAAACCCTTCAACTTTTTTTTTCTGACTGATAAAATTTTCTAACATCTCTTGCCAGCATGTGACGAGAATGAATATTGAATATTGGTTCCAAGTACCTAGAATAGGCTTGGAACCCTTTCCCATCAACTACTTGGAAAGGCATCTCATCTATAACGATCATGCGAGCTAGGTGTGTCCTAGCCTCGTTAGGATCGTATTTTGTGTACCCCTTTAATGCCAACTCCCTACTACTCCCCTCTCTCATTTTTTTAAAGCCAACTTCAAGCCTAGATTGGCTCTTCTCTACCAAAGATTTCAAAATTGGGGATTTCTTACATTGTTCCTCCAAGTGCAACTTTATTTGGAAAGTGCCGTGTCTTTTATAGTGGCACCCATAAACCTTGCCACAAGAGTTGCATTTGGCTTTTGGGTCATTGGGATCACCACCTTCTATCTTGGTGACATGAGCCCAAATTATAGATGGAGCTTTCTTGATAGGCTGCTTGGGGCTAGGACAAGTGGTAGTGGTAGGGGTCTCAACCAGAGGGTTCTCAACTAGAGTGGGAGTAGGGTTAGGAATAGTGGTAGTGGTAGTAGCCAGGGTAGGGTTAGGGTTAGTGCTAAAGGTACCCAAGGCCCCCTCCGGGGAGCTCGCACTAGAAGCCTCTGCAATTTTCGTTTACAACAAATCTAACCTTATTAACAAAATATAACACAAATGGTCATACAAAATTTAAAATCAAGATAAGCATGAGATGATGAGGCTCACTTTTTTTTATTAAAAAAAAAAAGTGAAACTCATCTCAAGTTCACAACTCAATTCAAAATTCAAAATAAAATATGTGATCACATTGCAAACTTCAAATATAAATTATGTTATGCAAGTGATAATTTTAATTTTACAGCTTCACCAACATAAACACAATCATTATGCCAAATAGTCAAATAAATTGTGCTTGACCATTTACCTATTAAAACCCAGCCAACATTGAGCATCTATCCAACATTTAAAGATGTTTACTTTTGATATGGCTAGATAATGAAGCCGTGCATGACAAAGCTTCAATGTCACAAACATATAGATAAATAATAATAATAATAATAATAATAATAATAATAATAATAATAATAATAATAAGATATTTAGATTATAGTAATGTTAGGCATGTGGGTACATTTGTAAGTTGTAACAATCCCAATTATCATGTTAATCTAAGAGATAAAAAAAAAAAGAAACAAAACAAAAGTTAATTGCATTTGAGTTTGATTAATGTTCATCAACAACTTGATTGTTAGCAAATACTTTAAACAAAATTGACCAAAGAAATCATTTAATAAATCATTTAAAAAATGTTATTAAATTGATCCTGTTAAGTGTTAATTTTTTTAGGATTTATCCAAAAAGCTATTATTTTCAGGCCAAGATCTAGTAAATCTCTAGGCAACAATACATAGCTAATGGTCAAAGCATGGCTAAGAAAAAAGAAACAGAAAATAAACAAGCTATCATATTTATGCTATATCTGTATATCAAGACTTAATATTGGACAACTGATCCTATTCCTTCACTGCATCAAGAGTGGCTCCAAACTCGACTGAACCAAGTATATCAAATTATTAATGGATGCTGATGTTATTGGCTTTTAATAACATATAAAGCATGCACTGCAAGCAAATGTTAGGGACCGGCACAAAAGCATTAAATGATCCTGTTAAGTGTTAATTTTTTTGATAAATCATTTAAAAAAATGTTATTAAAAAATACATATTAAATAATAAATTATGTTTAAATGTTATGGACCATCGGCGTCACGGACTCATGACATCACCGAACCCTAAAGGCTAGAACTATTCAGTAACTCAACACAATCATATTATCAGACAATCCAATCCACAAATGGCAATCAACGATTCAAGTTTGCAACACAATCATATATTTTCAAGAATCAAAACGAAAAAAATGGGAGATTTAAGTGATTACCTTCGTGGAGAAATATCGGAGAGGGAGAACTGGTGAGACAAACGAGACAACGAAAAGCCAAGAGGGATTCTCGGAACTTGACAGCGATGGTGGCCTGCGGCTGCAACGACGAGCTTGAGGTGCAATTTTGGGGGCTAGGGTTTGGGCAACCTTCAGCTTCGGTGATTTTAGAGAGAGTGAGAGCAGTGAGAGGGAGATAAGAGAGAGATAAGAGAGCCGAGAGATCTGGAAAGTTCGAAAAGGGGGGTTGTTTTAATTCAACTTAAATTTACATAAAACGATGCCGTTTTATATAAAACAGCGTCGTTTTATGTAAGTAATTTTTTAAAAAAAAAACCTCGATGACAAATCGACGCCGTTTTGAGTCATCTAGGTTTTTTTTATATATATAATATATATTATTTTAAATATATATATATATATATATATATATATGCGGGGGAGGGGGTGGGGTAATGCGGGCTGAGACCCAACCTCTACCACACCCCGCCCCCGCATTTACACAAAATGCGAGCGGGGTTAACCCCACCCATCGTCACCGGACGAATTAACCCCCCTTCATGGTGGAATCCGGGCTGGGCAGCGGGTGCGGATAACCGCTGCCAACCCCTAGGTTTTTCAATTCTTTTTGCTAAGTATGGCCGTGTGTTTTAAGGAAAGGGCAAGTGAAGAAGTCTTTTCCCTCAAGTAGTCGACTACTTATATAGCAAAGCAAGAAGAATAACTTGAGCAACTTGTGATAATTGGTTTTCCTTTAATTGTCGTGTGTGTGTCTCACCTCCTTTAGCCCCATCATCACATCTAGGCTTATACTTAGTTGGCTCTAGTATTATCCAATGGTCATCCTTGAGCCACCTAAAAGCATGTCTTGATCAATGGTTAAATCTAATTTCATCTCATGAAAAAATAGAACTTGAACCACCTTATATGCATGCATCGGCCACTTAAGCTCTCAAGGGTCATCCCACTTTTCTAAGGCTTCTCCCCCTTATGCCACATACCCCCTCCATGTGTCATGTTGTCAAGTCATTGGGAAAGAAAATCCTAATCTTTTTACTATGCAAAGTCGGTGGTAAGAGCTAGACCAAAGTTGATTTGTCTAAGTCATTTATCAATTGGCTTCTATTCTTATCCGTCCACTTCACACTAGATTAAGTCCTTGATCCATCCCGAATCTTCAAAAACCCAAAACATAAAAGTTTTATATCTCCCTCTTAAGGTTCTATAAGAACTAGAATCACTTCATTCGAAACTCATATGACAAAGTTATGATTATTCTACTGAAAGTCGACAAATCAGCTTGAGAATATCAATCCAGGCATACCAAGTGTTTGATAGATATTCCTTCTTGTTTTATACGAAATTTCCTAGATAAAATCTCCCCATTTTCCATATATCTACACCCTTATCGAGATTTTAGGATAATTGAAAAAATAATCCAAAGACTTAATCTTATTCAAAATCCTTAGTCAACTTTAAAGTCAATGCCTATATATCCAAATTCGGTTCTGCTCTTCAATCTCAATTTATTTTGTATTTCATTTAGTCCATATTTTCAAAAACTCAAAACACAAAAATTATAGATATATCTCCTAGGGTTATATGGGAACTGGAATCTCCTTATTTAGAGATCAGACGAAAGAGTTATGACTAATTTATCAAAAGATGTTGAAATTGCTCTAAACAGACCAATCCGATTTCACCATGTGTTTCCACTTGATTTCTCTTTCAATTCCCTATTTCGAATTTTACTCTTTATTTTCAAAGGCTATATCACCTGAATCGTTCTTTTTATTAAGCTATATATAAAAAAAATAGATTAAGATAAAATAATAACAATAACACCATAAAGGAATTTCTATATACCAATACCAAAGAAATCCAGATATGTGTAACAAATATATTTCTAATTGAACTAAAACAAGCAAGCTAAAAAAATTTTCACAATAAATATGATCATTCTATTATAAAATTAATAAAAGAAATCGGGTTGTTACACAATTCCTATGCCAACTCTTGAAGATTTTGAGACTGTCGAGGCGTTGAGGAAGAAACGTGAAGAGAATGAATTGGTTTGCAAAGGTCACATTCTTAATACTCTATTTGATCGTTTGCATGATTTGTTAACAACCATGAAATCTCTTTTGAAAATATGGAATGCCCTTGAAGCAAAGTATAATACAGAAAAATTAGGTATTGATAAATTTATAATTTTGAAGTACTTTGAGTTTAAAATGGTGAAAAATCTGTCTGTGTTGGATCAAGTGCATGAATTGCAAGTCTTGGTCAACAAATTTCGTGATTTGTCAATTACTATTCCTGAATCATTCTAAGTGGGAGCAATAATTGCAAAACTCCCACCAAGTTGGAATAATTACAAGAAGAAGCTCCTGCATATGGCAGAAAAATTCACTTTAGAACAGATTGAAAAAAATCTACGAATTGAAGAGGAGAGTAGAATTCGTGATGATAGCCATCTTGATTCTAAAGTGGATGTAAATAATGTCTAGAAGGGAGATGACAGACAACAGATTTTTCTTAAGCCACAGAAGGGAAACACCTTCAAAAAGAATTTCTCTACCAACAAGAATAAGAAAAATAGACAATGTTTTAACTGTGGAAAGAAGGAGCTATTATATTCGTGAGTGCAGATTCTTGAAAAACAAGAAGAAAGAAGATGACAGCAGTTCAAACATTGCAAATGCAGTTAAGAAAGTAATTGCAATAGTAGAAGAAATGGAAATTGGCATCATAACTGAAGTACATCTTGCCTCTACAGTAAATTCCTCTGATTGGTGGTTTGACTCTAGTACCATTGTACATGTATGCAATGATAAGGCACAATTCAATAATTATGTTATGGCTCCTGATAATCAACAAGTTCTTGTAGGGAACCACAATACTGTCCAAGTTCATGGAAAATGAGATGTAGAGATGCAACTGACTTCTGCGAAAAAATTAGTTTTAACTAATATTTTTCATGTTCCAGAAATTAAGAAAAATCTTTTATTTGCCAATCTGTTATGCAAAAAGGGTATTAAGGCTGTTCTTGAGTTTGATATATTAATTTTGTCTAAGAATGGAGTGTTTGTAGGCAAAAAGTATTCTTGTGATGGAATGTTCAAACTGAGTATTATTATTGATAAAGATGTTGCACATTCTGCTTATTTGATTGAGTTTTTTACTTTATGGCATGCTCGATTAGCACATTTAAATTTTAAGTATATGAAACACATGAATAAGCATGGTTTAATTTCTTATTAGAATGTTGTTGATTCTTTGTATTCAAACAAAAATGACTAAGAAACCATTTCCTATTGCTAATAAAAATTCACAAATTTTAAAACTTATACATTTTAATATTTGTGAGTTAAATGGCATTTTGACTAGAGGAGGAAGAAGATATTTTATTATATTCACAGATGACTTTTCTAGATATACTATTGTGTATTTGTTAAAAAGTAAATATGAGGCCTATAACATGTTCATTCGATATAAATCAAAAGTAAAAAATCAAAAGGAAAAGAAGATTAAAATTCTTAGAACTGATAGAGATTGAGAATATTTCTAACAAGAATTTTCTAATTTCTATGAAGAGTATGGGATTATACATCAAATGACCTCACATTACACACCATAACAAAATTGTTTGGCAGAACAAAAAAATAGGACACTTGTAGACATGGTTAATGCTATGATTTTAAGTGCAAAATTGCCTTTCAATTTGTGAGGAGAGACGTTACTTATAGCATGCCATGTGCATAATATAATACCATCCAAGAAATTACAAGTGTCACCTTATGAACTCTGGAATGGTAGAAAATCAAATCTAGATTATCTTAAAGTGAGGGGGTGTTTAGCATTTTACAGAGTTCCAGATCTAAAGAGGACTAAATTAGAATCAAGAGTTGTAAAAAGTGTGTTTGTTTGTTATGCTGAAAATTTCAAAGCTTATCGATTATTAGACTTGAGTTCTAATATCATAGTGAAATCAAGAGATGTTGAATTTATTGAAAATAAATTTAATAGTGTTTTTGAATATGTTTTAGAACCAAGTCAAACACAAGGTTCTAATTCCGATTTAAATAACTCTCTTAATAAAAATAAGAGAAAGTCTATAGATTTGCCAGTAGAGCAAAGAAAAAATTAAAGAGTTAGAAAAGAAAAGATTTTTGGTCTTGATTTTATTTTAACTCTTGCTTTAGTCTTCCTTGTGGAAAGAAACTTAAACACAATCATTAATAAAATATTCATTGTTCTAAATATGTAGGATGATCCAAAACGTTTTGATGAAACACTATCTTCTAGAGATGCAACCTTTTGGAATGAAGTAATAAATAATGAGATGAACTCAATATTATCTAATAATACTTGGATACTAGTAGAATTACCTCCAGATTCTAAGGCTATTGGCTGCAAATGAGTATTAAGAAGGAAGTATAATACTAATTGTTCAATTCATACCTTCAAGACTAAGGTTTTAGTAAAAAACAAGGGACTATTTTGATACCTATGCTCCAGTGGCAAGGATCACATCAATTCGTGTATTTATTGCTCTTGCATCAATATATGATTTACTTGTGTATCAAATAGATGTGAAAATTGCCTTCTTAAATGGTGAACTTGATGAAGAAGTTTACATGGAACAACCTGAAGGGTTTGTTCTACCAGGAAATGAAAAGAAAGTATGTAAATTAGTCAAGTCATTATATGAACTAAAACAAGCACCAAAATAATCGCATGAAAAGTTTGATTCTTTTATTTTGGCTGATGGTTTCAAATACAATAGTGCTTACAAGTGCATTTATTCAGAATTTACTGAAAATTATGGTGTTATTGTCTATCTTTATGTTGGTGACATGCTAACTTTTTTGTACCAATATGAAAGGCATTTGTGAAACCAAGAACTATTTGACTTCAAAGTTCAAAATGAAATATCTCAATGAAGCAAATACAATTTTGAAAATTAAAGTGAAGAAACATAATGAAGGTTATGCATTATGTTAATCTCATTATATTGAGAAAATGCTTCTTAAATTCAAACATTTAGGAATAAAAAAAAACAAATACACCATTTGACTCTAGTGTCAAGTTGGATAAAAATTCTGGAAGAACAATAGCACACATAGAGTATGCTAATGCAATTGGTAGCATTTTGTATGTTATGCATTGTACTAGACTTGATATTGCTTTTGCTGTGTATAAACTTTCAAGATATACTAGTTGTTCTAGTGTAGACCACTAGAAAGTAATTGATAGAGTTCTTGAATATTTAAAGAAAACAATTGGTTTATGACTCTTTTATTCAAAGTTTTTAGCAATATTTGAAGATACTCGGATGCTAATTGGATCACTAGCATTAGTGACAATAAATCCACAACAGGTTGAATATTTACCCTTGGTGAGGGTGTCATTTCTTGGGCATCGAAGAAACAAATGTGCATTTCTCATTCCACAATGGAATAAGAGTTTATAGCTTTAGCAGCAGTAGGGAAAGAAGCAAAATGGCTTAAGAATATATTATTGGATATAGAGTTTTGGCCACAACCTATGCCTACTATTTCTCTGCATTGTGATAATGAAACTATTATGTCTAGAGCATACAATAAAGAGTATAATGGAAAGTTTAGACACATAAGTCTAAAACATGATTATGTTAGACAATTAGTACTTGATAGAATCATAACGATTGTTTATGTGAGGTCAAGTTGTAACTTGGCAGATCCTTTTACCAAAGGTTTATCACGAGAACTTGTAAGGGTCATATCTATTGGAGTAGGACTGAAACCTTTTCAAGAGAATCACCAGTAATGGTAACCCAACTCTTAAGATTTATCTAAAAGAGTTTAATGAGTAATAACAAATTACTGATATATGGTTAGTTGAGTACTAAAATTATAAAGTCTCATTCATGATGGAAATGTGCTGACTGTTACGTTTAAAAGAAGATGAGTTTTACTCCTAACGAAATTCAGATTCATAAGTGTCTTGGTAACAGGGACTAGAGGAACTTTGTCTATATGAACATAGATGTGATGCCGCTTTTAACAAGAGATTTGGGTTTATCTCTTGTAAATGTACATAAACCAGGATGTAGCACAAGTCTATAATAGTGCTAAGATTTAATAAACTCTATTGTGAATAGTATATTTCATGTATGTGTTGGTTCCGGTTTTGGACAAAAGAGTTTTGGTTTAAGCCTAGGCCACCAATTACTTTGCAAAACTTTGAACTAGTTATATTAAGAGAAGGTTTAACTCGAAAGATACATTCTTTTATGCATGATAATGTCAATAGTGAAACAAAATTTTTTAAATACATATCACAACCTAGTAGGGGATTGTTGGAATAGGTTGTAATATATATTTAAAGTCGAAGGAAGAAAATCTGTGTAAAATGGTTGGGAGTTGTGTGCAGGCCTAGATCTCGCTCGACTATTACTTGACAAGTCGCTCGAGTGAAATCAAGGTTGAGATCTTGCTTAACTCTTACTCGACGTGCCACTCGAGTGAGAGACCAGGCAGTGATCTCACTTGATATTCGCTCGACATGTCGCTCAAGCGCGATACTTCTGGGATCTGAACCTGTACAACGTCTGAAGAAAAGACACTTCTCAACTTCAGTAGTGTAATTGTTACTCACTTGACTCTCGATGGACTTGTCGCTCAAGCGAGACACTAGGTAGTGATTTTGCTTGATCATTACTCGATATGTGGCTCAAGCGAGGGCTCAGATAGTGATCTTGCTCGAGACTCACTTGACACCCCGCTCGAGTGAGAAATGATTAAATTGGAAAATGACGTGATTTTTTATAGATATCTTTTCAAACTTTATAAATAGTGTTGTGACAGATCTGTTAAGTCACGAAAAATTCTTTTATCTTTTCTGATTTCAGTCATTATCAATAGAAACTCTAGGAACTTTCCAAAATTGCTATTTGGACAGTTCAAAGTTTTTGTTGTATCCTGGAGACGATTTGTTAGAAACCCTTTAGCAAACTCTTAGTGAGTGAGGGCAAATATCGTGTTAAAGACAGTATTTCCATACGCCTCAAAGTCTTAATTCATTTTCAGATTTTTTCTTTCCCATATCAAAAATTTTTCCAACAGTCATGTTGTCTAAAAGTTTGAATCTTTAATATGTAGTTCATACATTCTAAATTGCTAAATTTCTTCTTCATTTCATAATAAAATAAATTAATAAATTAATTATATGTTGGAAAATGTTGTCAAGATTGGAGAACTTAGAGATATTAGATCTTAGTAGAAATTACCTCAACGACACTAGTTTTCTTCAATCAATTGTTGCAATCAAATCTTTTAAGACTCTCGATCTTGCTTAGACTTTTGGATCCTTTTCAACCAAAGGTATGCTGATTATTTTTTCAAGAGCTTTCAATCTACACTTTTCCCCGCGTCATAATTGATTTATTTGTTAGGTTACGTTTAAGTGATATGATAGCAAGTTGAGTTTATATTTTTTTACTTTATGAGTTTATATTTTTGTAGAGTTCAAGCAAAAGACTACAGGTTTGAAAATGTTATCAAGATTGGAGAACTTGAAAAAATTAAATCTTAGTGGAAATCTCCTCAACGACATTAGTTTTCTTCAATCAATTGCTGTAGTCTAATTTCTTAAGACTCTCAATCTCGAGTTCAATCAGTTGATAGGATCCTTTCCAACCAAAGGTATGTTGATTTTCTAGGACACCATTTAATTGTTAGGTTACATGAATATATAGCATGCATGTTAATTAAAAAAAAAACCTACTTTTTTGTGGAAACAAACATATATTACCTGAATTAATCTTTCTCTTTGGCATTTGAGCATTACTTTTAATGCATAGACTCTTAGGCTTTCAGATACAAGTACTGATCAATTTCATTTGTATGCACTGTCGTTTTGAATCAAATGTCAGGATTATTTAGATTTGGACAAAATATTAAATTGAATTTCATATTACCTTTATGGGAACAAAAATAAAAATTGAAGTCATTGATTTTAAAAATTGAATTCCATTTATCATTCTCTTTACTGTTACGCAGAGCTAGCAAATTTAAGCAACTTGGAGGTTCTTATGTTGGAAGGTAATCGTTTTGGTGAACGACTAGCAATCCAAGGTAAGAAAGAGTTGTCTCTTGATCCGATGAAGAATTATTATTCTATGGATCTTTTGCATCCAGTACACATGAAGAACATAATGTAACGATGATCTAATTGAAAGTTCCAGCGTGAAGTATCCATTGTTTTAACAAGAATATACACATAAAAAGATGAAATTATCAATTTAAGCAAGTCATAGAACTAATTTGGATATAATCAATGCAAATTTGTGCCTGCGAATGATTTCTCAATGTTGGGAAACTACTAATTTTGCGCAGGCCTTTATACTTAATTAGCAATACTCTAATGATCTATAATTACTTATGAATTGGTCATTTCTTTATATTGAACATAAATGTGATTGATTGGTCTGACCAATAGTTAGAGTAGATCATAATCAGTTTTGATGCTATTTGTTTTGACAGAATTTTGTGCGTTGAAGAAGCTTGAAGTGTTAGTTCTATCCAACAATTATTTAGAGGGGATCCTACCTCCATGCATAAATAACATGACATCACTTGTGGTGTTAGCTATTTTCGATAACCAATTCAATGGAAATGCTTCATTATCATATGTAGAAGCCAGCAAAAGAAGTCTCGAGTACATCGATTTTAGTGATCATAACCAGTTTGTGGGCATGTATATACATGCCCACAAACTTGCCAATTATTTGCCAATTACTGGTTCCCAAATTATCATATGCAAAAGAAGTTTGTGGGCATGTATATTCTCATTCAAGTTATTTGCCAATTACTCTAAGCTTGAGGTTCTTAGATTCAATGGCCAAAACAATAAAGTTGAAATAGAAACTGAAGTTTCCATGGGTTGGTCCCCTTTGTTTTAGCTAAAGATCATTGAATTGTCCAACTGTAATCTAAACAAGCATATCAGCAATATTCCGAACTTTCTTCTTGTTCAGCATGAACTAGATACCATTGATCTTTCTTATAGTAAGTTGAAAGGGAGCTTTCCAAATTTGTTATTTGACAACAATACAAGATTACGTGTGCTAAATCTTCGAAATAACTTTTTTGTGGGTCAGCTATATTTACCATCATTGATCCACACACATATTACCTCATTAGATGTCTCGACCAATCTCTTGGAAGGAGAACTTCAAGAAAACATTGGTATGATTTTTCCAAATTTAGTATATCTAAATCTTTCCAATAATGATCTTGAAGGTAATCTTCCTTCCTCAATTATTGGCATGCTTTATTTGGTGGTTTTAGATTTTTCTTTCAATAATTTCTTAGGCAGGGTCTAGGGCTGTAAATGAACTAGATTACTCGATAGCCCACTCGGTACTCGCTCAGTTAAACTCGACTCATGAAAAAAAAAAAAAAAAACTCATCCGTGAAAGCAGATATCCGCTCGATTAGTAAATGACACATACTCAACAAAACTCGATTCGACTCGATTAAGACTCGTTAAGGCCCTCTTGTTTATGCTCGAGTTGATTCGTTAGCTTGACTCGATTAAAACTCATTCATATATAGATAAATATATACATACACACGCGCATATATATATATATGTATTATCTAATAATAGAAGCATACCATTTTTATAATTAAATATACAATATGTAACCTAATTATTTATGTCTATATATTGAATATGCTTCATAAGTATATTTTATAATTTGTATAATAATTAGTCGATAAAATTTAATAATTTCATATATTAGTATTTGAGAACCACATATGAAATAGATATATACTATCATATTATTTATATGTATTAATAATATATGTAGGCATATAATATATAGTTATATGAATAAATATCAACTAGTTAGATATTAAATATTTATAAAATTTTAAAATCGTATAATTCAATAGAAGTTCTACTTGTTAATTGTACAAATTCAATATTACATTTTTATATTTTTAATTAATCTAATTTATTAGTTATTAAAATTTTATTCAAAAATTTAAAAAAAAAATACTCGAGTTCAAGCACGAGCTCTAGTTAAGGGTTTAGTTTGTCGAGTCAAGCTCGAACAAAGAATAAAAAAAACTCGAACTCGGGCTCGAGCTTGAATATTTTGAGTCGAGCCGAGCTCGACAAGCCAAATCTCGGCTCAGCTCAGCTCGATTACAGCCGTAGCAGGGTCCCAAGAGGATTAAATACAGGTTGCTTGTCATTGAAAGTTTTGAACCTTGCTTATAACAGCTTCAACGGTGCAATTTTCGTTGGGACAAACCAGAAAATTCTACAGATGATTGATAATCAATTCACAAGTATCACATTGGTACCTAATTCAACTCTTTACTTATCATATTTAGATATCAGCGACAACAGTATCTCAGGTACAATCCCCCAATGGCTTGGGAACGTGTCAGACTTGAGGACTCTTATTATGTCTAACAATCATTTTTATGGTTGGATCCCATGTGGACTAAGTATGACAAGTACTTTGGACCTTTCTCATAACTTATTTATGGGATCGTTACCTTTTTGCTTGAGTCTACCAAAGCTTGAACACCTACATTTGCAAGGGAACAAATTCACTGGATCAATACTGAAAGTTCTTTTCAATTCCTCATCTCTTTTAACATTAGAATTTAGAGATAACAACTTTACAGGCAACATCTCTATTGAAATCAAAGAACTTCATCACTTAAAAGTACTCTTGTTGAGTGGCAATCATCTCACTAGCATAATTCCAAATCAGTTGCGTTTGTTAAGATATATAAGCATAATGGATCTTTCCAAGAATGCTTTTTTCTGGGACAATACCACAATGCCTCTACAAGATATATTTCGGGAAGATAGTGGTAACTAGTTTTGACGATTCTTGAAAAGAATCTAGTTCAATGGATATGTTTTCGCTACCTTACACATATAAAGGTTCTCAAGAAGGGTAGGTAACTTTTATGAAGATCGAGAATATGCTGATGCAGAAGTAGAGATTGAGTTTATAACCTAATATAGGCATAGTTCTTATAAGGGTTATATCCTTCGTTACATGTGTGGATTAGATTTCTCGTGCAACAACCTAACAGGTGGCATCCCACTTGCATTATGTTGTCAAATATCTTCATTGCGTGGACCAAACTTATCTTATAATCAGTTGACTGGTAAAACTCCAACAACATTCTTGAAATTGGCTCTCTTGGAAAGTCTAGACCTCTCTCATAATAGTTTGAGTGGAGAGATTCCATCTGCATTGATTGATCTAACCTTTCTTGAGGTTTTCAGTGTAGCCAACAACAACCTATCAAATAAAGTTCTACATATGAAAGCACAATTTGGAACATGTAAGGCTGTAAAAAGATCGAACCGGACCGGTGGACCGGACCGGACCGGTTGTCCTGGACCGAGACCGGACCGAACCGAATGGAATTCGGTTCGGCTCGGTCCAAATTTTACATGGACCGATTAATTCCGGTCCGATCCGGTCCAGAGGATTTCTCCCCCTGGACTGGACCGAACCCCACATATATATATATATATATTTATATATGTATAGATAAAAATAGTATATAAATTATAATATTAATATTAATATAAATTAATATATTAATATATAATATATATTAACAAATAATATATATTAATATATAATATATAATATATATACTCTTATAATATTAACATATTATAATTTATTGGTTGACTAGTTGTAGTATAAAAATATAAATTATAATATATCTATATAGAATATTAGTAATAACTTATAAATAATAAGTGTATTATTATTATTTAATATATTATTACTAATTTATCACTATTTACTAATATATAAATATATATATACTAATGTAATAGTATTATTAGTTATAATTTACTAACATACTTAATATATAATATATACTCACATATTAATATATAATATATATTCTTATAATATTAACATATTATAATTCATAGTAGTTAAATTTGAGCCAAAAAAATATTTGATCATTATAGAATTTTAGATTAAATTTAGTTCATTAAATCATATGAGGCACCCCTGGACCGAACCGGACCGCCCCTGGATCGAATTGGACCTGACCAGTATGGACCGAACTCTTGTTCAGTCCGGTCCAGGGTGAGAGAATTCTTGGACCGAATGTAACTGGTCCACAAATTTCCCGGACCGGACCATTTATACCCCTAGGAACATGGGATAAAAGCAGCTATGAAGGAAACCTTCTTCTTTGTGGACCACCACTAGATAAAGGTTGTGCCAAAGTAAATGAGTCATATCCAACACCAACAGAGTCTTCAAAGGCAAGTGACAAAAAATGGTATAAAGTAGATCGTGTGGTCTTCCATACAAGTTTCTTAATATCTTACATCATTTTCTTCTTTAGTGTTATCATTCTTTTTCATATTAATCCTTATAGGCTACAAAGATGCTCCAACTTAATGGAAGATCTTATATATAATACTCCAGTTATGATTTTGCTTTTGATACTTCAAAAACGTTGTCAAACTGTCTTTGTAATTAAGATACATTGATTTTCTTTCAACATCGTTAATGATAGTAATAATGGTCATTTATCTTTGAATTTGGCCAGTTTTGAATAATTAGTTGTTGGGCATTAATATGAAAGAGATGTCCCCGTAAACTTGTTATTCTAGTTGATTATGGAGATGGTTTTTCATATTTGGGGATTTTTCATGATTCTATGTGAGTTGGGATTAAATAAATCAAGTATAAATTTTAAAAATTAAAAAGTTTATGCCTAACTATATGAGTCGTATCCAACAGCAACACAGTGTTTGAATGAAAGTACAACAAAATTGTATGAAATAAAATTGAGGGTTTCCTTACATTCTTCTTGGTATCTTAAGTCACGTTCTTTTTCGGTGTGAGTAGTGATCTTTATATTAATCCTTATTGCTTCAATTTAATTGAGGATCTTATATACTCATGCTTCTATTATATTTTTTATTCTCTTGAAAAGGTCGTCAATATGTCATTAGATGGATTTTACATGGAAGTGTCATGATAGTGATAACAGCTTGTTGTGTATGCATTTGATTATGAACATTATTTATTGTGATCACCTATGAAACTTGGTGTTCATTTACACTTTTCATGATTTTATATTCAGTTACAGCATATGGACTTTTGTTGCAAATTACTTGATATTACCAACTACAATATTATTTCTTCTAGCAAATAGTTTTATTACCTTTTTTTTCCTTAAAATTAAATATATTTGCAAGAAAGATTGGGCGCTTGCCAATGTCATAATTAATGGTTATTTTCACTTATGCCATATACGAAACTATTAACAGCTAAAGTATTTAGAAAGAAATGAACATGCATGTCGGCATATTTAGTACCGATGAAGGCATTGGTCGTGTTAGTTGTTAGAGGAAGAGAGAATTGGTCTACTTCACTTCAAGTCATCATATCTTAAAGAGGCTTGTCCACTAAAGAAATTCATGCACACTTCTCTAAAATGCCTCGTTAGGAATGAGAGAGGATGACTCATATAAAACCCAGGACAAACTTCTTCTTAGGCAATGTGAGATTTTCTTTTACTCCCTCTCACTTGTCGGCCAATCTTTATCGTGCTCCTACAAGTAGACCTCATTGAATCAATGGGTGGAGCCTATTGCCATCCAATTTGTTTGGATGGCAATGATTTAAGAAGAAAATGTATTAGCAACATATTTAACAAATGCCAAGAAAATTGTAACAACATCATACTTAACACAAAGGGAAAAACCAAATGTACTTACTAAAGTCATCTACAATAGACAAATAATAACGAAAACCACTAGAGAGCACAGGCGCCGGCCCTCAAACATCAAAAAATAAAAATTGAAATGGTTGGGTGGATCGTGATGGTGATGGAGGACGTGGGAGGGCATGGGATCTTGCTTGGAGACAGGCAGCACACGTTGACAAATTATTTGTAGCAGTAATAACTGGAAGTTGAAACTGCCGAATAGTATAGGCAGTGATGCGCGAAGAAGGATGACCGAGACGGGAGTGCCAAATTTGGGTGGAAGTGCGTCCACCAATAAGAGCATGCTTGGACAGTGTGGACACGACCTGAGCATCAGTTGGAAGCACATATAAGCCATCCTTAACGGGTCCTTGAGTTGTGGCTGGAGGTTGTAAGAGTTAGTCATTTACCATTTGTAGATGATTGCCTAATCTTTGGTAGAGCAAAAAATTCTAAATGGTAGTGCATACATAGGCTACTGAAGATATATGAGGAGGCTTCAGGTTAATGCTTAAACATCCAGAAAACCACTATCTTTAGCTCTAACACTAGCAGGTCTATCAAAAACAGTATCAAGAACATTGTTGGGCTGACAGTCTGTGGAAACTATGAAAAATATCTTAGACTTCCAGCTATGGTTGGCAAATCTAAATTTAATACTTCTAGAGTTCTTAAAGAAAGGACATGGACCCATATTAGTAATTAGAAGAACAACTTCATATCTCAAGCAGGGAAAGAAGTCCTTCTAAAGGCAGTAGCTCAAGTAATTCCTACTTTTATTATGAGTGTCTTTCTGTTGCCAAACAGACTTTGTGTTAAAATAAATTCTCTTATGCCTAACTTTTGGTGGGGCCATGGTCAGAATGAGATAAAGATCCATTGGAGAAGTTGATGGAAAATTAGTGCTTGCAAGGATGGAGGGGGATTGGGTTTCAAAGATCTGAAATACATTAATATTGCTATGCTTGCAAAACAGTGTTGGGGTTTTTTGACCATTCCTCTCTTGTAATTTCTGCTATGAAGTAAAAATATTTTAAAGATGGGAAGTTGTTACGGGCAGAATTGGGAAGAGGGCCTTCTTATATATAGAGGAGTTTAGGGTCAGCTTTGGACCTAGTTAGAGAATAGGCAGCATGGAGGTGGGCAGGGGCGGACCCATGTTGATCCTTGGGGGGGCTACCGCCCCCCCCCCCCCCCAAACTTTTTCAAAAACGGTAACTCTAATATAAATATATATAATTTATATATATAATTAAAATTCTCTCTTAAATTTGTTTTAAAAAAAAAATTGTCCCCCCTCAATTTTTTACTAAAATTATTTCTATAAATCTTCATATACATCTATTTATATTTTAACTTTTATTTTCATTTTAACTTAAATTTTAACTCATGTAATCTCGCAGTTATTCTAACAGTCTAATTCTAACAAAAAAATTGATTATAAATTTATATGATTGTAAAATTAATTGATTATACTCACTTGTTTAATTTTACTCTAGCTTGTATGATTGTGATATATAGTATGTTAAAAATTTAATAGCGTTACGTTATTACTTATTAGAAAGTTCTCAAATTTATTATTGATCTATAAATTTTTCTTAAATCATAGAAAAATATGAGCAAGTACTTAAGTACAATTGATTTTTTTTTTTAAAAGACGTAGACAATTCGAAGACTAATGTATGTTTAAAGAGCTCGATAACAACAGAGCATAATACTTCTATCACTGATGACCATCCTTCTAAAATTTATATGCACTGTACATTTTATCGATCGCCCCCCAAACATAAAATTCTGGTTCCGCCCCTGGAGGTGGGGATGGTAAGTGCATAAATATTTGGGGGTGATAAGTGGCTGCCAAGTAAATCTTATTTGAGTATTCTAACTTCTGCAGAAGGGAGAGATAGATAATCTAAAATTTCACTTTGATTCAAACAGATGAGAGGACATGGAACTTGGACATTATCTCAACCATGTTTTTGGCTAACGAGGTAGCATTGACTAGAAGCATCCAACTGAAGTAATTTGTCTCCTGGTAAAAGAGTATGGGACTGTTCAAAAGATGGAAGATTTACTGAAAGAATGCCTACCATGTGGAATACCTAAGAGGTAAAAGACAGCAAGGTGAATCCTCTACTAAGAAAGAAAAAGGTATTTTTTGGGGGAAGATTTGGAGCCTGAATCTGCAATCTTATGTTAAGCAATTTATTTGGAAAGCTTGCCTAGATATGCTACCAACCCGAGTCAACCCGAGTTAATATGTGGAAAATACAGGTAGTAAACTCTAGCTTGTGCCCTCTCTGCAATCTGGAACCTATGTCAACAATCCATGTGTTGTAGGAATGCCCACCTGCTTCTGATGTGTGGTATGAGGAAGGCAGCCCTGTGCAAAAATGGTGTAGCATTGAGTCTTGCTTCTCTGAACTTTGGAGTAAAATGAATGACAGATTAAAGAAAGAGGAAGTGAAGTTGATTACCTATGTTATGAGAAGGCTTTGACTTCGAAGGAATGGTTATATTTTTGAAGATGAGTTTATGAAGCCAAAAAGGGTAGACTTCTGCTGTGGATGGGTATCAACAGTTTAAGGAAGCACAAGAGCAGAGAAATGGAATGATATGTAAAGCCACTAGATGTAACAGAGAAGGAAGGTGGAAAAAACCTGAATCCTCTTGGGAAAAGGTTAACTGGGATGCCTCTGTGAGTCTAGTTCAAAAGAAGGTGGGAATTGGGGTAGTTACAAGGGATGAGGAAGGATAAGTCCTGGGGTCTCTGTGCAAAATGGTTGACTGTCTACAAGATCCTACAGCAGGTGAAGCACTTGCATTGAGGAAATCATTTCAGCTTTGTGGGGAGCTTGGCTTCACGAAGACAGAGTTGGAGGGAGACTCAAAGGTCATTGTAAAAGCTGTCAACAACAAAGAGGACATAGTTGCTGCTTATGGCAATGCAGTGGATGAGATAAGAGAATGCGTACAAGCCAGAGTGAACTGGAAGATTAAATTTGTGCATAGGGAGGCTAACAATATAGCCCACTTGCTACGTTAGCATTTAATTTTCTTATAGAAAGGGTCTGGATCGTCGAAGATCCTATTGAGATTTTACATGCTTTCCAGATGGAGAAAATTTGTGAATGAAATATGAGGTTCGTTTATTAAAAGAAAAAAAAAGATCGAATTTAGATTTGACTTCAATGCCATACAACTTTACTCAACGTGACATTCGGAAGTGCGAAAACATAAAATGGTCAAGAAATTATAGGTGTGATAATGTAATCATGTACCTTTTTTTGAACATCTAATATTCTTGTTTACTCTACTTTCAGCAATAGAAGGAGAAAGGAGATCGATGACATGGTTTTCTTTTCCTTCCTTTACAGTTTACATGCTGCGTTTTCAATTTTTGTTCTTTCCAAGGAGTTATGATATACATCTTCGGGCCCAATAAGGAATTGCCTCTCTTTTGAGGATTGGACCGTTTTGTAGGTCTCATCCAAGCCGAGGCCCATTTCAGTTGCGCCACCAAAACGTTTCTGAGATTACAAGCTCCATCGTGGGAGTTGGTTTTTGAGTAATATTGTTATTAATTTTAATTTATATCATATTTAGTCATATTGTTTGATCTTGAATACTCATATATAACACAGTATATAGAGTTTATTAAGGCCTAATTAACAAGGAATTATAAACATCTTCGATTTGAAATGCCCAAAATTATGACAACCCTAGACTTACAATGAATATTGTTTGATGACATCGATGTGTTTCATTACAAGCTTTTCCAGAGTAACAAAATTCTCCATTTGTACTTTGTCTTCCTCTCTTGCAGTTCAAGAGATTGAGCCGAAATGAGAACCCGTATTTCTCATTTCTTGTCCAAAAGTAAGCTATCAATAAGAGCGGCCAAGCCAGTGCATAATTACCGTACCAAAGTCTCTATCTAAGCATTGTGGGACTCTCCAACCCCTTTCTCTCATGTCAGATCCCTAAATATGCAAACATACTTTACATGCGGACTAACAAACAAACAAGTCCGGCTTTGATATGTACCATGTTAAAAATATGCAACCCAGAAACATAAGTAGAGGCATAATTAGTGCCCAAACACCCATACCAAAGTACACAAAATAACTAACATAAAGACTCCCCAACACCATGCCAAAGCCAAGAAGCAAGTACCAAAAATTTCATCAAAGCCCAGATGATAAAATGAGCTCGATATTCCTGATATGTCATGCCTCCATTGCCAACTTCCAACATATCTATATCTGGATCCTGCCCAGACAAGAAAATAACGAGAATAAAAAAACTAGTTCACAGATGAAGTTAATTGCCGCATTTTCACAAGCTACTTTGTCTACAAACATCATATTTTACCATTCCATCCACCGGGTCTAAAACATGCTGCCCATTTGTCATTCAAATCGGCAATTGTAGTCATGCTTAAAAACAGAAGAACAAAACTTAAATCAATATGAAAACCAACTGCCAATTAAAAATCTACATTTTTAACCTTGTTCTTTCTTTGAAGCAAATAGTAAAACCTGTACATAATGTGTTAAGATTTTGCAACCAAGCCTGAAGATGCCACACAGTTCTCCAAGGAGAAAGGGCACTGCACTAATCAGAAGAGGATAAAGGGCACGGCAATGCAAATACCCAACTAACAAGTATATTCATCATGACAATCGTCAATCCTCAATCGATTAGCCCCAAATCGTCGATCACATGAGATTCATGTGACATTGGACTATTAAAAGATTAACCTACATTAAACGCACCATATGAATTCAGAGATAAAGTTAAGTACTACTTGTATCCCTTGACTAATATCAAGATTCAAAATCAATCAATGGATCAGATAAATCCAATCGGATAGAGATTACAGAAACAAGTTCAAGCAAGATATTCGGGTCGAATAATAGTGTTCCAAAAAATAACATAACAAACTTGGCACTAAGAATCGTGCTCTCAAGGAGTTTCACCATTGAATCTGGCCGTTACAAGTGGTTAGAGCACGCGGGATGCATACTCGAGAATTGCATCAAACACGTGTGATGCACAACATTATTGGTTCAGTTGTTGAAAATTGAAATATCATTCTCTACCCGTCATTTGAAACTCGCATGCAATATCAGGTCGTAAATTAATTTTCATGTTCATTCTACTAAGTGGAGATTGGCAATTCGGCACTTGGCCGGCAATTAGAAGAAGCTGGCCAAAACAGGGATACTACTTACTGTTGGACATTTACATTTGGCTATTATTAACGAAAAGAAATCCAGAGCAATTAAAGAACAGCCAGAAAATTTGCACGAAAATCCCAGATTTACAATATAGATACAAAAATACGCACACAATCCCAACGTCTATATTTTTGGTTTACATGGATTGGAGATGGAGACGGAGAGTATGATTCTTCTAAAGAGCAGTAGTTCCTTCGTAAGTGGTTCTCAACCTGTTTCTAAAGGAGCGAACTGCCGTCTTCGTTCTTCTAGAACCGTATCTCTGCAACTTCCTCGCAGACGACCCGTCTTGAGATAATTCACTGCTCGGCTTGAAATCAACATCTCGCCTTCTGTTATTCTTCACCGATTCGAGTCTTTGCTCATATCCAAATCGATTGATCTTACTAATTTCGAAAGAAACCGATTGATTAGCCACAGTCACAGGAGAGATACGGGCCTTGTTTTTCCGTCCAAGGCCGCTGTTTTTGGAGGCGTACTTCTGAAGAGCAATAGCAGCTTTGACGGCCAAGGCGGCCATGTCGGAAGCGGTCAAGCGCTGCCGGAGCTTAGAAGCGGGAAGCATGAAGTAGATCTGGTCGGCCTGAAGTTGGTCCTCCGCATCCAAGGCAGGAATGTAGTCGTCGTAACCCAATTTGTCGGAACTGCAGATGAAAACGGACGACGACGAATAAGAAGAAGAAGAGGAGAAGGAACTCTCGGCTTCGATGACCTGGGAGACGTATGAAGGGACAGGATATTCCCGGAGAACACCATTGACGGAGACAATCTTAGCTGTGGGATGATCACTGGAAGGCCAAGACTGTTTCCCATTGAGCATCATTTGCGAGACGCAACCACCCATTTTAATGTGTCAAAAGACAGGCGACTGAACACTAAACAGTGAGGCGCAGAGACAGATGCTTGCTAGGAAATGGAAGAGTAGTGGGAATGTTAAAGAATCCTCTGAGACACGAACGCAGTAGTTGTACTTATATTAATAGGTCTTATCTCAAGAATCCTCTGACGCAAGCGAAGCCGTCATCAATGAACTCAGGATTCTGTTTCTTGGAAGCGAAGAAGCTTGGGGTTCAAGAAGTCAAACTTGTGCTGTGTTTCTTTCTTTACTGGGACCCTATAAGTCCAAATCTTTATTTATTTATTTATATATTTAATGAAAAAAGATTTTATTTTATTTTATAAATTTGAAATTATAATTGTGACGGAAAAAATAAAAAATTAAATTACATGTTAAACTACTCAACTATTGAAGATATCTAAATATATAACTTTCTTCGTAACAAATATTATTTTAATTTCTACAAACTCTCTGTTTACAAATCTTTCTAAAAATTTAATCTCAATTTATTTGAGAGTTTAATACTCTATAAAAATAGAGGTAATCAAATTCCTAACTTTCAAATGAAAAAAATGAAAGAATCACGCACATCTTTCAAAAGAAGAAAAGCAAGATAACCAAATAAATAGCCTATTCTAATTTATTTTAGCCTAATACAAGCACAAGAAACGAAATAGAGGAAATATTGAAAAACGGAGAAAAACAACAAAACAGAAAATAAAAAAACACTAAAAATCGAATTGCCATGAGAGACATTCGCTCGATCGTTGATGCTAAAACTTCCGACTACTCTGAATCTAGAAATGCCGTGCGTGGCAGCAGTGGAACTCTCTAGGTGGTGACGCGTAGAAACCACGTACACACTTCGACTTGCACATGTAAATCACGTACTGCTCCTTTTGGCGATTTCTTTGGCAATTTGATATATCGACAGCTACGAACTTAATGAGGCACATGTTGGTCAAAGGCGAACGAAAAATGTCACTGTGCCTCTTCTCCTAGTTCAGCTTGAAAAACACACAAAAAAAAATCAGAAAAAAATAAAGAAAATGAAATAGAGGGAGAGAGGAGCCGAGGCTCCCACCCCCTTTGAGTTGTTAGCCAGAAGGTTTTCTAGATAGAGAAAGAGAGTTTTAGAGAGATGCAAGAAAGCAATTTCCTTTGCTAGCTAGCTCCTAGTTAGCACCTCATTCTAATTATAAATTCAAAATTTAAGATATGCTATAATGTAACCACTTTAATGTAACACCCAAATCTCATGCCATCAATTAATACCTAGAAACTTTTTGATCAATTCTATAATTTTTTTTTAAAATTTTAAATAGAGAAAAGTTATATATAAATCTTAAATGACGCATAAGTCCAATAGACTCCATCATAGAAAATATTGAAACTCACTTTTTATATAGAATCTACATTTATATAAAAGGCTTGTACATTTTATTCTAAATTATCATCTTGGACTCATTTGGACACTTGAATTTTTTTTTTTTAAATTCAATAAATGATAGTGAAATGATTACATGAGCAAGAGGCATCACTTTTTTAAAAAACTCACCATAAAAAATATAAAAAGCTCACCTTTTATGGAGTTTACATTGAAACAAAAAGCTTGTATATTTAGACTTTGTACCTAGCATTAATCTCTTAAATATAGGCGTGGAAAGAGTTTTGAAATACAATATGAATTTCTAAATTATTGTAGTCAGACTTATTTGGACACTTGAAATATCTTGTAATTCTATAAATAATTGTAAAATGGCCTATAAGTAATAATGAAATCAACTCATGAGTAAGAGGCATCATGAGCAAGTTAATATATCATCAATATTTAATAAATTAAATACAATAATACCATCAATATAGAAAAGAGTGATGCTACGATGCCGCTAGCAGTATTGACCGGTCCAACTATTTTATTTTATTTTTTTATCATCATTTTTTTATCATTTTAAAATATTTTAAAAGATAAAAGATAAAATATCGATACACTAATAACAACTTTCTTAATCATTAAATAAAAAAAATTAAAAATGAAATTTAAATACATGAAATGTCAAAAAATATATTAAATAGAGTGGGTATGGTAACATTATTCTATAGAAAAATAATGGGTTTACAACTTTTATGTTTTGTGAGTCTTTGACAAAATATCAAAATCAGAAAAATAATTTTTTAGTACTTTTGAACTGTTAGATTGTTAAATAATGTATTCGAGTTAATAAAAAAAATTTGTTATTTTTAATGTAGCTATGTTAAAATTGCATTAAAAAAAATTTGTCTAAGGCTCCAATTGGATCTTGAAATTATCATATAAAATATAATAAATAATTTAATTTATTTAAATCCTAAAAAAATAATATTAAAAATATATTATTTTATTTAATTTTAAACTTTTATTAAAAAAATCTCATCTTATCTCATGTTCCCATCCAAATCGGAGCTAAATGCATTATAATCTATCGTTACTACTAGACAAAAGTCAAGTGGAAGAAGCTAACTGGAAAGGGTGGCTCTAGCCCATGATGCAGGCAAAGCCATCACCGACCACTTTAATAGTAACCCAATCATACTTATTGATCAATCTTTTTTTTTTTTTTTAAGTAAGTTAATTTTATTAAACTAAAGATATATTTGAAGTGGAGGTTGGCTTCCTTAATAAACACTCCAAAATAATAAACAATAGTACAAATTGATGGAAAAAATAGTAACCAATTTCTTAATCTTTACCCCTGTCCTACAATAAAATGCCGTCTTATTAAAACGTAGGCGACGACGATGCGTGCAAGACGTTTGCCACCTGAGAAGTTGGACGGATAGGTAGATCTGAAGGATCTGGAGCCTCTAAAGCTATAGGAGTGACGCGTGGCCTCAAAGGCCACTCTAGGTCCTGGCTGCACATGGAAAACAAGTTGCACATACGCCGTACACGTCGAGCAAAATTGCAATTTTCTTTCGCGAGCTTGAAGATTGATGGCTGGAGAAGCTAGGAAGGCAGCGTGCGTGGGTTGAAGACTGTTGAAAAGTAGTAGATCGACGAGAATCAGCGCTAAGGAGGTAAAACTAAAAAAAAAAAAACTAGGAAAAAAAGACAAACAAAAAAATAGGAAAACGAAAAAGCCGCTGGAGCTGGTTAGGGGAGCAGGTGGTCGGAGCCTAACCTCCAAACCCCTTCCACCTAGAGGAAAGACAATAAATCTAGGGAAATCTTTCTAAAATCACTAGTAGAGAAAAAAAGGAGACAGAAAAAAGGAAAGCAATAATGTGTACAAAAATATCATAATAAGCCTTTATTTGACTTGTCTTTATGTTCTATCGGCAATAAAAAAAAATGACAAATTCTTTCATTCTTTTTTGGTTAAATCAAAATAAAAATGGGCAATTCTATAAGGCGATTAATTTTTTGATATTGAGAAAATTGTTATGCTTAGAGCATTAACAATGATTTAATCATCGTTAACTAGTCCAAATTGAAGTTGAAATTTACTCTTTTAACTATAATCCACATGATTTAGCAAAATAGTTCACATTGGTCTAGCCATTTCAAAATCTAAATAATAATATAATAATATATATTTTAATAATATTTAATATTTTGCAAATACAATTCATATATTAATTAAATCTTATTAAACAATAAAATTATTATTTCTCAATTATTTCTTTTAATCTAATTATTCAAAAATAATTTAATTATGTTTATTTTGTATTATTTTATTTTAATATAAATAATTATGTTATTGGATTTATTCGGCATTGTTGAAACATTGATCTAGTCCCTCTCAAACCCAACATCTAAATATTCTAGAAATTGTGCAGTACGCCTCTCAAATCTTAATTTCAAACTCATTCGGCATTATTCCAAAAATTGCGTGATGAACCTCTCAAACCCATCTCTGAAATCCATCTCACACCCTTTAATCTCCTGCATTCGCAAATTTAAAGCCCTCCGCTGTCATTTTAGTGCTCATCATTTTCGTCCCCACAAATAAATCTCGATAGTTCGTGGTTTGATTTCAACTCCATTTGGCAATTTTTGAGTGATACGGTACCTCTCAAACCCATCTCATACCATTTAAACTCCCCAGTTCATAAATTTGAAGCCCTCCACTGTCGTTTTGGTGCTCGTGGTTTCTTTCCCCACAAGTAACTCTCATTCGTTCGTGGTTTAATTTGAACTTCATTTGACCATTTCTGAGTGATATAGTTAGTTTTCGAGGGAAGGAAGCAAGTTCGCACGTCTTTCTTTTGCCCATATAATCATAAAATAAACAATGGAAGTGGAACAGTAGCTCGCCAATGTTGGAAGGCTACCTCTTTTTATTGTAAATAAAGTTTGAGACTTTAGATTTATAACCAGTCTAATGTAGGATTGTTTTTGTCACTTAAGTCTATAATTTGGACTTGCAATAGACTATAGCCAGTCCATTGCTAATGCTTAGTTGATTATTTCCACCTTATTATACTACAGCCTAGCTAGTCAACTGAGTGTACAATTATATCATATTTACCAATAAAAATATTAGGTAATATTATTACTTATCTTAAATTTTGTCATTTTTAATATTTTTACCGTACAACACATTTTAAATAGCCATTATTTAAATAGTAGGTAGAAGAAATCACTTAAATATATTCTATTTGTAATTAAAAATAATAAAATTTAAGATAAAAAAAAAATGGTTTTGTTGGTGTTAAAGTTTTTGTCTGGTCGTCCGGACTCTCTCGTGCTGCTCCTTCAACAAGCTGAAACCAAGTCAAGTTGGCCGTTATAGTGTGAGAATTATTAATGACACTTTCAAAGTCACACTTTATTAATTTTTTATTTTTTATTTTTATTTCATGATTAAATAAATTTTTTTAATTATATTATAATTTTCTTAAAAAATACTAAAACTGTTTTAAAAAATATATATTAAAATAACATTTTACCTTAGTGGGACTCTGCTAAGAGTGGTTTTGCAAATCCCTTAGCAAAACCAATAATTCTACCTCTATTGGATCATTAAAAACACACTCTTGTTTGCTAGTCGTGAATACCACTTGCCCTTTATCATCTATGAGCACCATACCTAATCTCGATCGACTTTTGTAACGTCCTGATTCCACAGGAGTTGGAGAGTTGCTTCCTTTTACAAAACTCACATTTCAACACTATAATTAAATACTCCAAATTTTCAAATATCATATAAAATTTGGTTCCAAAATCACTTTCCTCAATATCATCAATTCTAGAAATGCTAGATCATAAAAATACAATAATATTTCCTTACTAAATCTTGATACTCATATAAAATCTCTATGTTCAATTTATTATTCTTAAGTCTTCTTACCTAAAGCTTCATAATCTGATCTTCTACTAAAACATCCAAATTCATCTGAAAAATATTTCGAGATAAGATGTGAGTTTAACTACGATTCAGTAAGTAAAGAACATGTACTAGTGTGCAAATATGAGCATTTACCAAATTCAGAATGAAAAACTAAATATTTCTTATTTTCCGAAATGCAAAAAGCGATCATGTTATAAAATAAATCAGAGTGAAAGTTTAGTATAAACAGAAATAGAAAAATCTCTTTGGCATACCATAACTAAAATATCTTATCAGAATAGAAATACCATATTTAACCCCCATGGTAGGGTTGTGCAAACCCCGATGGCCAACCGAGCAAAAACAGAATATGAATCTTCCCCTTATTATTCTTGGAGCCCCGAGTGTGCACACAGGAAAGACTACGCAGAAAACCACTTTGCAACCAAAGTGGGTGCACCGAAAACAGAATAGTTGGTACTAACCCAGAACAGAACAGAGCGGAATAGAATCATAATGTCATGCTAGAGGTTTCATAAATCATATCATATCATATCAGAGTATAGAAATTTTCCAAAGCAGAACAGATTCAGATCAGAATAATTATCATACAATACAAAACTATTTTATATATAATTATATCTTAAGAAAAATTATATATAACATAAAAAAAAATTCTAATATATATATATATATATGAACCGATCTAGTCTAGTCTTAAAAAAGCAAAAACTGGAACCAAACTAATTTTGACGATTTTTAAGAAAAATAAAACCGGTACTGGATTGAACCAATTTCAACACCAAACCAAACTTTGGTCTGGTTTATTGATTCATCGATTTTTTTTCACCCATAAATTTAACTAACTATAGAAGTTATAGTTATATAATATATATGACTAATATATTAAAAAAATATATTTTTGTAAACTATATACAATATCAAATTTGGAGTCAAAATCGGAGTTTAACGATCGGAATCGAAATGGAGTCAAAGTTGGTACACTACTATCTCAAATTCCGACTTATCAAAGTCAAAGCAAAACTAAAACAAAATCAGTGTAGAATTGGAGTTGGAGTTGGATTTTCAAATTTTTGTTCAACCCTATGAATGTGTATGTGATGACATAATAGATATTGAATGACATTAATATCAGCTGTATGTCCATAGCATATTTCAAAATGAGGACATGTGTTGCTTTTATCCTATTACAAGGATGCCATGTCATTAGAAATTAGTGTCATGTTAAAAACTTTTATAATACGACAATATTATTGTCATCTATATTTGAGGAGTATCTAATAAATTTTTCGAACATTAGAGTGGTGGCTGTTGATGCCCACATCCCATGCATTAGCTTCCTAGTAAGGGATTTCTATCATGGAATCTGATGGGCAACCCCATACAAGTGGCCAAGATTGGCTACACAATTGGATAGGAAATCATATAGGTCTTACAGTCTAGACGACCAGTTGGCATACTCTTGAACCAATGCCCCGGCCAAAGCTATAGTGATGGCTGCTCAAGCAAGCGAGATGGTTTATTGAATTCCCCAACGCGTCCTGTTAACAAGTAGAAAGAAAAGGGGGGAAGGGGGGGGAGGGGGCATAAGTTTCAAACTTCATATGGTAACTAGCAATGCAAAAGTATTAACAAGAAAATCCCAACACAATAAATAATTTGATTTACAGTTTACCTTTATGCAGCATGAGCAATATGGAAGGATCTAAAGTTCGCTTGTTTGTTTCTATGGAAAATATTTGTATGCACCATGACAACTCAGGTTTGTTATCTAATCATTTAAGCTATGCATGCATAAAGGGGCGCTATTAATAAAATAAGATGTGCATAGATAGCTAATTTATTAGAGTTTTGTATCTAAAATCCAAATGTAAGATAGGAGGAAACCACTAAATTTAAGTTTGAAAACAATATTTTGGTACCAACATCTACTAGTCCTCCCATCTCAACAAATTTGAAATATGAGATGCTTTAGACCATTTTCTGGATGTAAATTTCTCTAAACCAGTTGTAGCTAGAGTGGGTCAATACTACCAATAGAATGATTCTTCTTTTGGTTGGCATCTTCTTATGCCCAAAGTCTTTTTTCGATACTAACTTTAAGCCTCTCGTTTGAATAGTAAGATGAGATAAGACAATTTTAGATAAAATTTGAAAAGTAAATAAAATATTTTTAGAATATTATTTTTTGATATTTTTATTGTTCAGAATTTGAAAAAATTCAATTGTTTATTATATTTTTTATTAAAATTTGAAAAATTATACTAATGAGATGAAACTCTCCAAATCGAGTCTTAATATGTGGCAAAGAGATATTGAAAGGAAGAATGTGGATCACAATAACCAATAAACTATGTAAATGCATGATCTGTTTATACAAACAAAAGAAAATAGAGAAACACAAACTTGCATCTTTACAAAAACCCTATCACAGTCCATGATAGTGGGTATTCGGTGAACAATGCTGATAATTGTACAGGCTGCAAAATCATTCATGATGATCTTTTGAATTACAAAATCAGTTTGTGAATAAACAAAAGCTATGGCCTCATCCATGAACAAGACTTTGTAGTGCTTAAGCATAACCCTCTCCAAATAGAGAAGCTGTCTTTGCCCCACACTCCAATTCTCTCTATTATCAATCACTAGAGATTCAAAATATAATGGAAACATTTTGTTATTGTTGATTAATATTGGTTTAGGAAGATCAAACTGAAAAAATGGTAAGTCACATACCAAAAGAATCAAGTTTGTAGGTTTTGTATCCACCACATCTTTAAGTTGGCACCTCTCCAGGCTCTTCAAAAGCAATAAGCTCTTTTACTACAAAAATTAAACAATATATGTAAACTTTTTCTACCTATAGGTCATAAAATGATGTCATGCCATCAATGTTATTTTGTGCTAAGCATATTATTCTATCATTAGTAACAATTTGGGTCCAAGAAATCAACTCTACAGATTGCTGAATGAGTAATGCCACTTATTATCCATTTGCTCATCATCCCATGGTGTGTCATTTAATGGTTAGAGACTATTTTTTATGTTTTACTTATGAACCAATTATGTAATGCCACATCATGAGATAATAAGAGGATGATGAGAAAAATAATGATGAATAGATTTTCTCTTACTGAATACTGCTTAAGAGCATCACCTTACTCACACAATCGCAACTCTCACTCGCCAAGGCTTTTCTTCTCTCAATATGCTCTCACGTCTTTGTCTCTCTTTGTTCACTATGATCTACTGAATTGTCCCCACAAGGAAACAATCGTTACATAATATATATATATATATATATATATATGTGGTGAATATGACACTGAAAACCTAAATGGCAAAAATGGATTCTTTCCTTACGTGGGTATCGAGCATGCCTCGAGCGAACAATCAATTGCACCTAGGGTTAGTACTTCACTTGAGCCCAACATTACGCGAACTTTAAGTGAACAATTTGTTTGATTTTCGCTTGACCCCACTATAGAGAGCACCTCGAGAGAACTCACAGGTTGAGCCACTTGAGCAACATTTGAGTTAATTTTTTGTCTGCACCTTTTCTGCTTACAGAACAGGCTCCACATGCAACCCAATGCTAAGGGCTTCAAGTGAAGAGAGAGAAACACATAAAGTGAACCTTACATGGAGCATATGTTGTTGCCCATGTAGATTTTACATAGAAATGTTTAGTAAATGTTATAGGACTTATTCGATGTATTTATCTCTCTTCCACTTGAAATCTCAAGAACTTAAGAGAATCTTAGTCTACCAAATATTACTAAAGGGTAATGCTACATGAATTTGTAACTTACTCACACTTTTACTTATGAAAGTTATTTTATCAGTTTTATTTTTAAAATAATTTTTATTTTCAAATTTAAATTTTGAATTTTAAATTATATAAATTTTAGCATATCATTGGCTAACACAGAGACAATTAAGTTTGTTTTATAAAATTTTCTTAAGCACTTTTTTCTCTATAATGAATTAATATTACATTATCTTCGTTTATTAGAGCAAGGTCATATCAAGTAGCAATCTTTCGAGTTGGTCAGTGAAATTTCAATAGATAAACACGTTAAGTAGTATAAATCTTCAACATGAAAAGTGCACGACTCTAATATTTGAAAAAAATGTTATCTTGTATATTTTTCCAAACTTCAGATGCAAATCTTTGAAAAACAAAATCCATCAATGTTTTTTTTTTGGATAATATTAAACTATTAATAAATATGATATATATAAGACTCACTTTATATACCTATCTCTTTTACTTGAGCTTGTCCAATTCAGACAATTTTGAGGGGATTTCAAGATCAAAGGGTATTTTAGTTGATTTTTTTCCAAGAATGTAGAATATTTACCAAAGCTAAGGATTTTTTTCAAATTATGTCATCTATATTAGTAGTGCTGTAGAAAAACGTATGTAGCAAACGGGAGACAAACATCTGAGGTGAGACTCTAATTTTTTTTTTTAAAGAGAGACGCAAAATCAAAAACAGGCCTAATTTTAGTTTCTTTCATTTTTCATTTTCCCCCTTGAAGAGTACTCTTCCTCGTCTCTGTCGTCGGCTCCACATCGTCACCATTATCGGCTCCTCATCGCCACACCATCGTCGGCTCCTCATTGTCACCATCGTCTGCTCCTGTTTGTCACTTTCTGTGTTTCTTTTGAAGTTAATATTTGTGTTTCCTTCTGGTCTTGTTTTTCATTGCATATTCCTCATTTTTTTCATTTTATTTTGTTGGATCTACTTTATTAATGTTTTTCTCCGTCTTCTAGTCTTCGTCTGTGTCAGATAATGCAAAAATGTAAGTTGGGTTGAACCGCCACCACCACTTCGAGGTAAAAAAATGAGACTTTGATTTCTTGGTCCCTTTCGTTTTTGCAGGTAAAGAGTTATTTTGCTTGGGTTAGTGACAAAATTATAAGTCTGATCTATGTATTTTGCTTTAAAACAGAATGGTGATTTCAGGAGAATTTATGTGATAGCATATACTCGATAAAATTGCCACATGGTTTTGAGCACTGGAGTTAAGAAATGAACATATTGTTGTGAACAATAGGATGTTTCTTATAAGAAAACTGATTAATTAGAGGCTTGTATTAATCAGCTTGAAGGAGGATAAGTTTATTAATGAAATAGATTAAACTCATTATCAATTTATTGAGTTGAGCTACTTTCCACAATCAATTGATTAATTTAGGAAAAAGTTTTGTAGTCAATGATTTAATGGGAAGATGTGGACTAAATATAGTATGGAATTCTTTTGATAATAAATGTTATAGGCTGCTTGACCCAAAAATATGAGACCATAAAAATGGTTTCTCTCTACTTCTCAACCGAAGATGCGGACTAAATATTTGTTATTGTTGCTTACTGGCAAGTTGTTGCATTCTTTGGCCTTCTTTTGATTAATGAATTCATTTGTTTATTGGTCAATAGTTTCATTAGCCTATGCATTTACACCCTCTGGTTTTAGGTTAGTTTGAGTTGGTTGGCATTCCGACTAATAAATAAGAGAAGCTTTTGTTTGATACGATATCCTTTGTAATCTGCAAAAACAAATATAAGTTCTTTGAAAACAAGAAACTAATTAGTCTAACCTTACACTTGGCAGTATGTAAGATGGTTTTATGCTGGCATTCTAAGTCAGATTATATGACTACGATGAACCTATCAAAAAAATATATGATTAGGATGATCATGCTTGAATCATTACTATTTTTCTTGGTTTTTAATATATTGCAGATGAAATGTGTGCTTGGGGAATATGAACAGTAAGAGTTGCTGTTAGGTGTTGTTTGCTCTGTACAAGATTAGTCTTCACTTCTCTCTTGTTGAATATATTAAAATTTTACTCTGTTTTACCTTTCTCCTTTTACGCATTTATCAATGACTTTTATGCTCTCAATTTCTGAAGGAAAGTTCCACAAAATCTCTTTTCTTCATTGGATGTTGTAAATATTCATCTAGTCAAAGCTCCAGATTTCATAGTGGTGAATTCTTGGTGATTTTCCCTCTTTTATGCACCTAAATTGTGACATGTTGACTGTTATTTAACTATGTATTTTTACCTATTGTTCTTTTTCAGCGACTTCAATTATGGAGCTGTCACTTTATAGATATTGCAATTTCCTTATATATTTGTGTTGGAAAGGATTTACCATATTGCAAGTGTTTCAAGTGGGTCGATGGTAGTGAATACATTGAGCTAGATCTTCAAAAAAGAAAAGATGACATTTTAAGGAAGGAAGAAGAGATAGAGAAGAGGCTTGCCTACATCGAGAAGAAGGAGATCAAGCTGGGCTGCTATATTTTTTTGTTTGGTTACTAGCTTACTTTGTAATTGAACTTATTTAATCTAGTTGTAAGCACAACCAGGTATTGCTGTTGATGATGTAAATTCTTAATTTTCTGTGATGTGAAAGCTCGAATATTCCTACAGGAATTCAATGTCAGAAGGCACTTAGAGTCCATCTTTAGTAGTTCTGGACTTTTCATGCCTTGGTTGCAATTTTCTTATTGTTGTGTGAATATGGTTAAGTATGCTTGGTGGCAAAATTTGCATTTCTTGTTGATTTTCCTTTATTGTTGTGTGAATATGGTTAACTGTGTGAATATGGCCAATATGGAACTGTTGTTGACTTTGTATCAACTATTTCTTTCCAAACAGCCAACAATGAACTTTAGCAAAATTGTGTCCTTTTAAGCACATTCCAAAATGTCTTCATTTTAAGCACAGTCCTCGACTGGTTAAGTGTGTAAATAGGATGCAGAATTTTAATCTGGACATCCTCGACTGTCAAAAAGTCCAGGCCATGGGTAGACCATCAAAAACATCTCTTCACGTGCCAAGTATGTGCATGCTTTGATTACAAAAGATCGCGAACAATGAAACAGTATGTGCATGCTTGTAAAATCTAAGTTTGACTAATATCGATATTGATCAATTAGGTTCTGCAGGCACAATACAAGAATTAAACAAACATATAACTTGGGATATAGAAATAGATAAATAAAATCCTACTTTAGGATAGTCACTTTTTATGTAATTATAGCAAATTATATAATCCTATTTTAGAAATTACCAGTCTTAAATTCTCCATATCATGATCTTCCTTTCTCCTAGAAACAGACATTTATTTAATAATTAATTAATCAAAAAGAATGCTGAAAAAATGGGTCAGTGGTTTATCTATTGTCTAAAATATTACCATTTTGCAAAGAATCAAGGTTTCAGCCCTCAAGCATCATCATTGATAGCATGGCTGCTGCTCTTTTTCACAAGGTAAGTTCAATTGTTTTAGCACTTAAATCAAGTTTTATACCTCAGCATTACCTTTATAATCAACGTTTCTCCCTCTAATATTTTAGGATAAGGTTAATCTCCCGTGTCAAAAATTTGTTTTAGGAATCAAAACTTTGTTTTGTGGACTGAGTTGTGGTTATTAAGAGTCCCAAAATGCATATTTAGCAATGAACATTTTACTTCTAGCATTCCCAGTACAATACTCAAATCTATCGCATCCAAAGAAAAAAAGAAGGGTAGAGAGAGCTCCACATTGACAAAATTCACAGTAAATGCAGCTCATGCCAAAGAGCCATTTCTTTGGTCCCCTTTAATTTCAACAAGAATTGAGAAGAAAATCGATGAAACAAGCCCCCCAATTCCATACATAACTATAAAAGCCAGCCTACGGTGACCTATGAACCATACGATGCCGACCTGCGAATTAGACGATAGCAACATGCTACCCAGCCGACAGCGAGCTCAAGCGGGGTGAGGGGGGATGAAATATAAGGAGACGGCAAAAACCTCAAAAGCGGGAAATGAAAAATGGTTGAAGTTAGAAACCCTCGTTTTTATTTTTGTGTTTTTTATTTTAAATATAGCAACTCATCAGCTGTTTGTCTCCCATTTGTAAATTACAGGCTGTTTGAACATTTGAAATGGTTCAAATAACTTTTTTTAAAGAAAAAGATTTTCTCAAGTACTTTTTGTTCAAGTAATTTTACAACATTTATTAATATTATATAAATGTTTTTTACAGCATTAAACTCAAGTACTCACTTTATGCTGGTTACGGCCACAAATACAAAAACTTTTTTTTTTTTGAGTTTTTCTTTGATATACTTTTTTAATAGTTTTAAATATATATTTTTTTAAATAAAAATATTATTAAAAAAAAACTATTAAAAAAAATATCCTTCATCACTGATTAAAAAAAATAAAAAACTAAACCGGAATTTATGGCTTTTATTTGTGACATTTGTTTGTGAATTTAGCATTTTTCCTCACTTTATATAAGTCTCTCTCGTCTTTGTAGTTGATGGTTGAATATTTTGAGAAATTGATTCTAAATGAATTATGATTATTATTATTTTTGTTTGTTGAGATTCACTGTATATTCGTTGAATCGTTCCACCCAAAAAAAACGTATTAGGATTCTTGTAACCGTGTTCAAAGGATCATTTTGAGCAATAAATTCCATGTAGCCAATTGCTAGCATTAGGGGTGGTCAGCGGGTACCCGTACCCGCTGACCCGCCCGCAAACCGCCCCGCCCCCGCCTTGCGGGACGGGGTAACCCGCACAACGGACACCCAACGGGGTAAACCCGCCCGCATTTTGGGTTTGGGGCGGGGGCGGGGGCGGTCTAGGGTTACCCCCGCCCCGTGTTACGCCGCCCCCGCCCCCGCATATATAAAAACCCAGAAGACTCAAAACGGCGTCGTTTTGAGTCATCGGGATTTTTTTTAACTTTACTTACATAAAACGACGCCGTTTATATAAAACGGCGTCGTTTTATGTAAGGACTTTAAGAATTAAGCCCCCCCCTCCCCCTTTCGGTCTCCGTGTTCGAATTGTCCCTCTCTCTCTTCTCCCTCTCACTCTCTCTCTAAAACCGGCGCAAACCCTAGCCCTAATAAGCTCCTCAGGCCACCGTCGTCACCGCCGCTGGCCACCGGCGCTGCCAAGTGCGAAGCATCCCTCTCTCTCTCTCGTTCCGATAGTTCTCCGGTTCCGTTCTCCCCCTCGGTCTCTCGATATTTCTCCGAATCTAGGTAATCACTAATCTCCCATTTTTTTCGTTTTGATTCTTCAAAATTTGAAATTACATGATTGTGTTGAAAACTTGAATTTATTGAATATTTGATTATGAGTTTATGGAGTGGATTGTGTTGAGACTTGAGGGTTTGGATTATGGATGCCGATTGCTTAAGGTCCGATTGTCTGGAATTGGATTCTGGAATTTGCTTGTTTTGGTAACCCATGTCCCGTAACATATATAATGTATATATATATTTTTGTTATGTAAATTGTAAGGATTCTAAATAGTAAATTTGCACTTGCAGCCCGTAACATATATAATGTATATATATATTTTTGTTATGTAAATTGTAAGGATCCTAAATTTCCAGTTATGCACAATATATTCTATTAAAAATTATTTTTATTTCCATTGAATTATTGATTAAATGTGTCACATTTTAAACCAATTTATAGATTAATCACTTAAATAAAAATATATATTGAAACCATAAAAAATCGACTGACATACTGTAAGTATTGACACATTAAAAAAAAAAAAAATTGAATTTATGATATTTAGATATTGAAATAAACTAAAAATAAAAAAATAAAAAAATAAAATTATTATTTGAAAAATAAAATCATTATTCAGTACTAGCCATACATGTTAAGTTGTTAACTATAAGTCTATACATCTCAAAATAAAATAAATGAGAATATATACACACACATATATATTTGTGATGTCATATTAAATTAATAGGCAAAATGAGTGATATAATCATATAAATTATTATAGTTTGATGCATTAGGTATTATTTGAAAGTTAGACAATTGAGTCTAATTTTGAATTGAGATTTGAGCCTATTATATTTTGGTATGACCATTTGTGTTGCATTTATTATAATTTCAGATTTGTTGTAAATGGAAAGTCCAGAGGATTCTAGTGCGAGCTCCCCGGAGGCCGCTTTGGGTACCTCCGGCCCTAACCCTAACCCTAACCCTATCCCGACCACTACCACTACTACTACCACTACCTCTAATCCTACCAGTACTCCCATTCCGGTTGAGACCCCTGACCCTACTCCTACCATTACTACTTGCCCCGCCCCCAAGCAGTCTAACAAGAAAGCCCCATCCATAATTTGGACTCATGTCACCAAGATAGAAGGTGGTGACCCCAATGATCCAAAAGCCAAATGCAACTATTGTGGCAAAATTTATGGGTGCCACTACAAGAGACATGGCACTTCCCAGATAAAATTGCACTTGGAGGAACAGTGCAAAAAATCCCCAATTTTGAAGTCTTTGGTAGAGAAGGCCAAATCTAGGCTTGAAGTTGGATTTAAAAAAATGGGTGAGGGGAGTAGTGGGGAGTTGGCATTAAAGGGGTATACAAAATATGATCCTAACGAGGCTAGGACACACCTAGCTCGCATGATTGTGATAGATGAGATGCCTTTCCAAGTGGTTGATGGGAAAGGGTTCCAAGCCTATTCTAGGTACTTGGAACCAAGATTCAATATTCCTTCTCGTCACACGGTGGCAAGAGATGTTAAAAAACTTTATCGATCAGAAAAAGAGAAGTTGAGGGGTTTATTGGCGGGAGAAAATGTTTGCCTCACCACTGATTGTTGGACTTCTTGTAATAATCTTAATTTTATGTGTATGACTGTTCATTGGGTTGATGGGGGTTGGACATTGCATAAGAAAATCCTCAAATTTTGTCAAACAACTGATCACAAAGGTGAGACGATAGGGAAGGCCTTAGAGGCCGCTGTGAAAGAGTGGGGGTTAACTCGGGTTTGCACTTGCACGGTTGATAATGCCGGGGCTAACGATGTTGCAATGAGACATCTTAAGAGTCTCATGAATAATGTGAGTAGAACGATTTTGGGTGGGGATTATTTGCATGTGCGATGTGCAGCACATATTCTTAATTTAATTGTGGGTGATGGCTTAGATAAGCTTGGTGACTCGGTTGCTCGGGTCAGGACTGTTGTGAGATGGGTCAGATCTTCTCCTGCTAGATTGGCTAGGTTCAAAGTTGCTGCAACTTCTGTGGGTATAACATATAAAAAAGGTCTTTGCACTGATTTGTCTACAAGGTGGAACTCAACTTTTTTGATGTTGGAGGCAGCTCAGGAGTATAAGTTGGCATTTGATATATTGGGTAATGAAGACATACAATATGTCAAGTATTTTGATGAAAAGTTGGGGCATCCTTTGTCTAATGATTGGGAGGTTGTATCTATTTTTATAGAGTTTCTGAGAGTTTTTTACGATGTTACCAATGTTTTATCTGGTTCTCTATATCCCACGGCACATCAATTTTGTCAACAAATAGCCAAGGTGAAAGAAGAATTAGATGATATTGCAGCAGGCAGTAACACTACATTGCGGGAGATGTCTAGGACCATGATGGAGAAATTCGACAAATATTGGGGGGAAGAGTTTGATAAAGCCAATATCTTGTTATATGTTGCATGTGTCCTTGACCCACGATTTAAGGTTAAAGGCATGGTATTTGGGTTGACTGATGCAATTGGCAAGGATTGTGCGTTAGCTGTTGCATCTCGAGCTCAGCAAACACTTGTTAGATTATTTGATGAGTTCACTATCGTGGGAGGTGGTAGTGTTGCAGCCCCTACAGCCACAAGTATCCCCCCACCAGGTGCAGATGCTAGGCGTGGAAAAAAATGCAAAATGGACTGGGGTGACAAGATGGAGTCGACCCCCTTGGATTTTATGGGTTCCACCACAGATGCCCAGTCAGAGGTAGACAGATATTTGGCATTGGATCTTCATCCATTTGTACGAGATTTTGATATATTAGCTTGGTGGAAGATGAATGTCTCCAAATATCCTGTACTTTCAAAGGTTGCTCGTAGTATCTTGGCCATCCCGATCAGTACAGTAGCCTCAGAGTCGGCCTTCAGCACTGGAGGGCGCATATTAGATCCTTTTCGGAGCTCATTAGATCCTATCACTGTTGAGTCCCTGATTTGCACACAGAATTGGATCACGGGTGCTGAAATTCATATTCCGGAGGTTATTGATTATGATCCGGTTGAGGCCGAGGACGAGGCTATTGATCAGTCTGGATCTGGTAAATTGTTACGCAATAAATATTTACATTATTTTGTATTTATTTAATTACATTTAATGTTACACAGATTTTACATTTAATTGTTGTAATTTGTAGCGACCGTAACGCCAACACCTGGGACACCGTCAACAGCTACCTCTGCTGCAGTATGACCTACGTCACCTACCAACCCATCACCATGGTTTGTACTTTACACAATTGTTTTTTAATTGTTGTTTACATTTATAATTTTATAATATTTGTAATGTTAGTTTTTAACTTATTTTGTAATTCTTGTTTATGATTTTTGACATTTTTTAATTTCTATGACAGTATTATTTTGTATGTCAATTCAAATTGTCAAGCCCATCTTTTAAGTTAATAACCCAATTTAATTTTGGTAAGTAACTTAATATTTTTAATAAATTATTATTTTTTTCATGTTTATAACTTTATTATTATATTTGTACTCTAATTGTTTTTTAACTTATTGTTGCAGCCTTGCAGGTTAAGCTTAAGCCTTAAGGTCCAACAACCCCACAGTCCCCACCCATCCAAGTTTGCATTATGACTCTTTTATTATGACAAAATCCAATCACCAGTGTCCAAGGACCATTATTATCAATCTTATTTTTTATAATTTTGTAAATTGTAAATTTGTAAATTTGTAATGTTAATAGTTAATAGTACAATTTGTAATTTTATATTTTGTAGGATTCATTTATATTATTGTAAATTTGTAAATTGTAATAGTTTAGTAACTAGTCTAGACTTCTAGTAGTTTCTATTTTTAAATTTTAACTTTTAACTGATTTAGACTTTTAGATTTTTAGTTATGTTTTTTTAAATTATTTTGTCATTTTAGAATTTAGTAATGATAATTATTTAGTATTTAATATATTGATATATATTATTGTGAAATTATATCAGGTTTGATGATTTTCCAAGTGGAAAATTGCTACAAATTTTGATCTGGGCCGAAGGCCCGAAACAGACCCAGACAGGCCCAACAGGGGCGGTGGCGGGGGGCGGGCGGATGGGGCTTACCCCGCTCCCCCCGCTGTTAGGCGGGGTACCCCGCCCCGTGCAACCGGGGGCGGGGTGCGGTTGAAATTGATGACCCCCCGCCCAGGCGGGGGCGGGGGCGGTTGTCGGGGGACCCCGCCCCCGCTAGGGCGGGGATCACCCCTAGCTAGCATTGCCCTTCTTCTAATATTTAACCAGCAAATACTCTCACAATGCATTGAAAATTGTTAAGTTCTTTATTTTATTATATATATATACTTTTTTTCTAAACTTTTAAAAATATATATGTTTTTATAATATTGCAATTTTTAATTTTTTTTAAAAAAATCTTTAAAAGTGATAAAAAAATTATATATATAAAAAAAAATTTAACTAGGCAAGATCTCAGAATACTTTTATTGAATTGATTAAAAGTCATTTTTTTTAAAGTGTATTTTTATGTAAATATTAAAAAATAAATATTATAATTAATCAAATATAATAATAAAATATGTAAAAAAAAGTTCAAAAAGCATTTGAAGTAAATAGTAAAGTTAAAATAATTGTTTAAAAATTAAAACAATTGTCAAATTTGACAATTATTTTAGTTTTTAAATAATTATTTCAATTTTATTATTCATTTTAACTATTTTTTGAATATTTTTTTATATATTTTATTATTATATTTGCTCAATTATAATATTTATTTTTTAATATTTATATAAAAATATACTTTAGATAATTTTTAAATCTAACAAAAATCTCAGTCGGAATACGCCATTATTTATAAGAGTAGAACCACTCTTTCCCCATAATGTGACTTTTTCTCTTGCAGTCTGTATTTTGTCCTTTTAAATGCTTTCTCTCAGATCAGTCTAGCCAGAAGCAGCTGAGCATCTTACAACAATAATTATTAAGTGAATTTACACTCAGCACACTCACACTCACATAGTACTGTTTATGTGAACAATACTAGTTCATATGAACAGTACTATGTGAGTGTGAGTGCTGAGTGTGGATTCACTCTAGGCTCGGCTTGAAGAAGCTAAAGAAGACATTGAAGAAGCGCCGGGGCGATCTCCAGTCTGAGAATGGGATCCATGACAACCAAGCATTCCCCGACCATTGCCCAGGTAATTTGAAGGGAAAAAAAAAACAGTTTTACATACCTTTTTTCTTTTCTTTCTTTTTTAATGTTTCGAAGCTTATTTGGATTTCATGTTTTTCCTATTTTATCTGGGTCTTGCTCTTTTCCCTTTCCTAGATTGGTTACCTTGGCTAATCTACTGGATTTTTATAAAGGTGGTGAAGTTCTGTTCTTATCTGTTTAAGGAGTTTTACACGTCTTGATTGCTGTCATTTTTTCTATCTGAAATACTACAAAGAATGATCTTTTCCTGCATTGTTTTGGGTAAATTCGAAATGTTAATGATTCCTTTGGTTCTATTTCATTCGTATTCAAGGTCTTCTTCACGATCTCTATATGGCTAGCTCATTTATTATTTCTTTCCAAGTCTTATTACCAAAATTATTACCTTTCTTTTCTATTTTAAGCTAATATTTTGAAGCTAGTCGATAGTTTGGAGCCGCGTTACCAAAACTAGTATCAATTGCAGCAGCGAGACAGTGAAACTTCAGGCTTTAAAACATATATGTAGTGAAAACTATTTATTTGGCTTTATCCAACTTCAACATATTACATTCTATTCATTTCCCTTTGTCTATAGTTACCATATACTCTCTGGCAATAGACATTCTTTTTTTTTTTTTTTATTGAAACTTGGTGATCTTTTTTCATTTTTACTGAAAGCATTGAGCCAAGTACAATGATAGGCTGAATGCTTCTGTTTTATATCATTTTGGGAGACTAATACTGATCTGGATTTCAAGATCTCAAATACATAACATAGTAAAAAAAAACATAACACGTTTTTGTTGTTCTGTGTATTCTGCGATAGAACCTTCTTTCCTTCTCTTCTCAAGGAAATGTCTGCAGTAGTAGGTTGCTTCAATGAGGGTGCACAGAAATTGCTTGAGCTAAATCTTGCTTTTGTCTTTTGGAGGTATTTAATCTGGTTCAAAGGCAAGCTACAAAACAACCATGGTACCTTAATCCAAGAAGAAAAGGACCTTGGTACTTATGCACTGATCAATGCCATTGCAATTAGAAAAAAATCTAAAGAAATATAATAAGGTATATCGGCCTACTGTTTGAAACACATATTAAGTTTAGGATTTGATTATTATTTGTTTCTTTGGTTGTTCTTTATGTAGTTACCTGAATACTATCATTTTGTGGTCAGATTCATTACTCTAAGCAAGGTCAGGCATTCAAGTCACAAGCCCAAAGCATGCATATTGAAATTCTAGAGAGTCCCTGGCTCTGTGGGCTCATCCCTTTGGACATCAATTAAGGAAAAACAAGGTCGAAACTAGTAAGGCACTGTCATTGTTGGAGGGCTGCAACCACACATTCAATGATGGCAGACCATCTCTTAATTGTGAGCTTTTTGATTATGTTAAAGTTGATATCGACTTTACTTGTTCTATATGCTTGATAAGTTTCTAGCTTTCATTTTGGCAAGGACCATGTTCTGCATATTAGGGGACTTGGCATTACTTATGTCAACCAATAGAATGTCTAGGTTTGTGGATATGCATTGTGAGACATATCCTTATGCAAGTATGAGGTATAATAATATAAAACATCCACTTTTAACACTAAAGGATGTATTTAGGTTCTTATGAAAAGAAAAAAATAATGACCATGAAAATGCTTAGCCCCATTCTAGTTTATAATTTCAATCTATACCTTGCATATGGCCCGTTTTTAGAAGTCAAGCTTCCATATTGTGTCTTTGGATTAAACTCTCTGCAATAGTCTTCAAGGCTACATACTCGATTAGTATAAAACCTAAAAAATTTCAGATTTTAAGGATGGGTGAAGATATCTACTTGCTATCTGAAGAACATTGAAGATTATTGACTTTGTGGAGGAGCAATACTGTCTTTATGAGGTGCTTCATTGAATTTGAAGCTCTTCACCTATAGCTTTATTTTCTTTTTGGGTGACATTATATAGTCTTTGATGTGGTTTCCCTCACTTGTGGCCATATATTCTATTTCATGTGCGCTTGCTCAGCTGCAGCAGTGGCCATCGTCAACGGACTAAAGACAGTAGAGCCTGATGCGATAAGTTGTCGATGTATCTTTCAGTTTCATGTAAAGGTAGAGGTCTCTCACTCTCTTTATTGCAGTGTTACATGCTGCAATATGTATGAGTAGTTTTTTCATTCACCAGGAAAAAAAAAATAGAATGGAACCAACAACATTACATAAACCTTGATTAGCTTCTTGGCCCGAAGTGCAATAAAAGTAACAACTCTTCACTCGGTAAATTCATTTTTGTTGATTTTCAGGCTGGGGTTTATGAAGGTGCTGTACATTTGGACGAACTTAATATTCTATATTAAGTTGTAGGTATGTCTTTTTTAAGTCAAACTTTATGGTTTAAGAAAACATAGACAAGCGAAATTAACAAAAATAAAACATAAGTTCTTTATTGAAAATGCGCATATTTGAACAGTTGCAGTGAATACTAGGAGGAGCGGATTTGGTCAGAAAGAGAATAGAGGACTCAGTAGACATAAGAGCAAAGGGAGAACCACTCTCGGGCATTTATGGTTGTGTAATTAGGCAGAGCTAGATGGGAAGAGAGTAGATCTATGTTAGGGGCTAAGAACGAAAAGGTGTTGTGATTGTGTGAAGAGGTGGTGTCGTGTGCTGTTGGTGACATTCAATATAATTAGAAAGTGGTAAAAGGCGTCGTGTATAAGTGAAGGGGAATTTAAATAGAACATTGTCATTTTATTGCTGTTTTGTACTTAATAAGTGAAAACGTAGTCATTTTGCTTATTTTTGAATTGGGAACATTGGTTTGTAAGGTTGTTAAATGTTGCCGTTTGGAACAAATTAGAATAAATACTAGAGTTGGAGGGAAAGTCCTCTTAACTCAGATCATCGAATAAACAGATTCTTCTTCTTCCTCTCAATTCCTAATTCTCTCTCTAATCCCTAATTCTTTTTGGAGAGTGACTATCTCGAATTAGTCAAGTTTGGGTCCATTACTGTTGGTATTAGCCATGGCAAAAGGAACACATTCCTATGCTCAAATCGTAGACTCGATGAGTCTTCTCTGGCAGCAACAAGATCACCAACAGAAGCAAATCGAGGATGCAATTGGCCTTTTGTTGAAGCAGCAAGAGGCTATGAAATTGGACAGAGAAGCAAAAAATAAGAAGTTTATGGTGTTTTACAATGACTAAATGGATTTCTTATAACATTTCTGATTGTCGTTGATTAGTTAATAGAAATCATCAAGATCCTTAATCGCTACAAAGAAATGTTGAAATGGAGGAAGGCATAGGAGAGGTGCAGCATTGACAGAATTTTGATAGAGGGTTTGTCAAGTGAATTAAGTTAGAATTCCCTCGGCTCTGTGGTGGCAATCCATCACCACGGATCTATCGTGCTAATCAATACTTTTATACCACCAAGTCCCTCTTGATCAGCGTATCTTTATTGCTTCTTTCCACCTGGATCAAGAAGCTCTAGTCTGATTTTAGGATGCTAGAGAGGCAAGAGCTGCTCACTCATGGGAGGACTTCATCAAAGCTGTCCAAATTAGGTTTGGTTCTACTTCATATGATGACCCTATGGAGTCCCTTACACGCCTTAAGTAGGTCAGAACAATTACTAAGTATAAGGCTGAATTTGAGATTCTTTCCAATAGAATTAGGCATATCTGAGAAGAATAAATTGGGTTGCTTTTTGAGTGCTCTACGTGATGAGATTAAATTGCTTGGCCAAAACTTAAGAACACTATATGTCGAGCTTTAGAAGACCTTAGAAAAAATCACTTACTGATTCTAGAAAGTTTAGTCCAGAGTCTAGTGTGTTGAAATATGGACAAACTCCTTCCATATTAGGAGTATCAAAAACTCAACCTTTGTCTAGTGTCTAGTGTCTTCGCTGATGATGGAAGGAGTCGGAAACCTAAATCATTTCATGGGTGTGAGAATTGGATCCTCGATAATGAGGAACAACTGAAGAAACGAATGAGTTCCCTGCTTTCTGACAAGACCTATAAAGGTAGGCAAAGAATATTTAGAACAAAGCTCGTACAAAAAACATTTCTGGCATTTCAGTGAGATGTTTTATGAAGGACATGCTTTTCATTATACTTTTTAGAACACCGTATTTTAAGAAAGAGTGATAAAAGGGGCATGCACAACTCATGCTGTAGGACGTACCATTTGTTTAGTTAGCAATCAAAAAAACGTTTCTCACACCTAACATCACTTGTAGATGTTTAGGAATTTCAATATGATATAAGCATGGCACAATTAATCTGATCTGCAAAGCAATAGTGCATCACTATAATGTATTCTTCATTGGAAGTGTGCTAAAGTGAGGAGCTTAGAAAGAAATTGCTATGATAATTCAATACCGTCATCCAAGACCCAAAGAAACCTAGATAGACCTTGGCTTAGGAAGCTCATCCATGAGTGAAGACAAGTGGGTAGGAAACCAATCTGGACCTTGTAGTTGCATCAGAATCCCTGTTAGAAGATCCCGGTGTTGCAGGTGGAACAGAAGCATGATCAGTACAATTAATATGGCTACTAAATGGGGAGAAGGGAGGGGAATGACTACCCCAACCATGGTATTGGATGCTATTGGCCGGAAAAGTTTGGGGATTAATCGCATTGTGTCCAGGTTGACCATTCTGGGGATAAATCAAATGAGGTTCATCAATGCTATCACTACCTCTCAAAGATGCAGGCGGAATCGGTTCAAAGTATGCAACATATGAATGAGCTTGAGATGGTGTAGCAATGTGTTTAGTAGGCATGCCATGATGTTCCCACAGGTTGTGATCTACGTGGAGAAATTGCATTTGCATGTTATATAGTAACTATGGAAACTATGAAATCTTGAACATGGAAGTTGGGATATAACAGAATACTTACATTTGGTCGTTGGATATTCCACATCCTTGAAGATGATATCAATATGTCAGAGACAGCAATGAATGAAAACGTTGGGAAAGGGGGTGACCAATCTTTTAAGCAGAAAATAGATGGTGAAATTGATTAGAAAAGTAAATGATATACAAGGTCATTGTAAAAACGCCAGCATAAAAGTGCCATAGATTAACGTCTATGAGCAAATGGAGTCGAGTCGCTCAATAAGAAAAGGAGGATTGAAATAAAAATCATAACATCATGGAGTATTAGAACAAAGAATATACTTATACAGATCCACTCCTCTTTTATATTTTTGATAAGTCAGTTGAAAAGTTTATTGATAATAAAAGGAGAGATATCCAAGTACACATGGAGTGTACATGATAAACACCTAATTAGTAAAAGAGAAAAGCAACAGAATATCCTGGAAATTATACATTTCTAAAGATTATTGCTTAGATTTTACACGCTTTATGCTCCAAGTCAAAATCTATGCTTTAGCTTTTTAAGCAAGTTATAGCCACCATTACTCATAAGTGTAATTTTTATATAATTTTTATTATCTTTTTACTTTTTAAAATTGTTAGTTTTTATTTATTTATTGATTTTATTTTTATTTATGTTTCTATAATTGTTTGTGTTTAAAGGAATGAAAAGAATTATTGCATTTTGGGCCGCACTTTCTTATACTTGGGCTTCAACGCACGGCAATACACTTTGAAAGGGAGAAGGACACACATTCAAATCGATTTCAACTATGCTGGGCCACACCTCACGTCTGAGAGCAGGTTGCATTTTACTCTCAATTTGGTTGACTCTACATAAGGACCCACATGCATAGATGGACTTCAACCGCACATACGGGCCTCAACATACACACGGGAATCAATTGGTCATAGGGACGGATGAAAAATTAACTTGGGCAATCTATAGGCCTCAAATATTAAAATGCAGAGCAATGCACACGCACAACAAAGAAGCTCCCTGATGGAAGTGCTCCATACTAAAGAAGCACCCATGCTTGCTGCCTTAACTCCACCTTTGGAAAATACTTGTGACTTAACACAAACTGCATCAAATTTTTTTTAAAGAGAAAAAAACAAAAGTAAAACTACAATAGGAAGATCTTGCTTACTCAAGAGATGGAGGAATTCAAAGCTAATTCACCAAATGGACACCGGTGAACTCTAAAAGGCAGTAAAGAACATTTGAGAAAATGAGTAGTCTTTGTCTTACAATGTTGATCTACATAAAATTTTTTATTAATTAAATTTATTATGGTAAGTGTTAAATGTGTTGAACTATAAAACATGAAAAGGAAATTTAGTTACGTTTACCATTTCAGAGTAACATGGGTCATAGGGATCCTCATCATGATTCTAGTCATCCATGCTAAACTCAGGAAAGGAACGAGTAGAGCCATTTGCATATAACCATTGGCCTTTCTCAACCTTTCTGCAATTTGGGCACTGCATTTCTCCCTTCAAATTAAATGCCGAGCCGATGCAATCTGAGCTCTTTCAAGGTTTCATAAGATTACACCGTCATTCCTCATTTTCAAGCAGATCCTAACTTTCCCTAAATTGAAATATATCACATACCACATCACCATTCACCAGCATCTCAACAATAGAATGCCTACAAAAATTTCAAAAACAAAAGGAAAACAATGCTGGAAAAAAGGTAAAATAACAAAAAGAAGAACTCTAGATAATAGAGATCTCAGTCAATAAGATATTTGACTGCATAGCAACATATCGCTGGTCAGCAAAATTTGGTAAAAATGTCTACATTATTGTCTTTCCTTTAAAAGTGAAATTGTACTAATTATAGAGGGTTTTAATTATTTATAGGAGCTTATGCTAATTTTTTTATTAAGTAAAGGAGCTTATGATTATTCCTTTTAATAAGTGAAATTGTACATGTTATTCCTTTACCGACCTGTTTTTCCTACTTTAGTTGTAAAATTATAATTTTTATTTTAATCTATTAAAATGGAGATCATAATTTTTACAATTAGGAATTTAGGATAGAAAATCCGAATTTAAAGGTCAGAACAAGTTTTGGTAACACAATATTTTTGCTTTTCTTAATTTCCAATATGTAAATGAGTAACATAATTTGAAAAACTCAAGGACTAAAAGAGAAAGTATCTAAAAACTAACTTTTTTAAACTTGTATATATATAGTTACAAGCAAACATTTCACAGCTTTATGGATAGTATGGTTATGGCATCTTTATACATCAAATTGTTGGCATTATATTGTGTGTAACCATGCATTGCTTCACTGATATCTTGCTTTTCTGTGCCAACTTTTTCTCCTTGTTGCTTCTGCTGCGCCACTACAAGAAATATTGGTTTTTGCGGCTCAATCTTTTTTAGGGGAGTAAAAATGAATAAGTTGGGGAATACGTAATGTTCTGAGTCAGAAGCATCAATAATTGATACCACTCATTCAAACTTTTAGATTTAATTAAATATGTGCGATATTTGCACTCGCAGACAAGGAACTGAGTCAATTCCTCTGTAAATTGTCACATATAATGAGTAATTTGTTTCTTCAATTAAAAATATCACTTTTACCCTATTTGTTATCACTTAAAGGGTTCTTTCCATGTTGATCTTCCCTCTTTCTAGGACCAAAGTGGATCCAAAGCCACCCAGACATATATTGTTTTGCTCACTCCAATTTGAATTTGAAGTTTTACACAGCATATTTAGCTCAGTTTTACTTAAGCTTGTTGTGAATGATTTTTGTGATTGTCTGTTATCCATTCATGTCAGAAACACTAATTAGTTTTTACGGCGGGTTTAACACTAAACCATACTTCTTTTTGTACGTTCAGATGGTTCACCTTTTTTTCTCTTAGAAGTTTTAGTTGCAAAAACAGTTAAGTACTTACTATAGTGGTAATGTCCTTCACCCCAAATGCTTGGCTAATCGTCATGTGTTGACTGACTGTTTATTTATAAGGACTTACTATTTACACAAGAAATAATAAATAAATAAAACATTTAAGGTAAGAGGGTGTAAGTTGCATGAGCAAACAAAAAGCACCAATACTTAGTAAAAATAAAAGACTCTGAATTGTTTCCATATAAAATTTATTAATTCAATTAAATTACTCTTTTAGAATTACTGTAGTTTCAATGGAAGGAGGAGGGATACTCCTCCCTCACAGCTCACATTGTGGGGTATTGGTTGGACACAATCTACTCTATCTCACAGCTCGCACACTCTATTTGCTACATCTTGAATAAAAACTGTTTTGAGAATTTGGTTTGACAGATTATTTTGGTAGGTCAGTAAAGCAAAACCATTTTCAAAACAGAACTGTTTATTAGTGCATATCTTATGTATCTTCTTAATAATCAAGTTTTTGAGCTTTAGATTTATGTATCATTTGTAATTACTCAATTTAAAGTCTGAATAATATGCCAGATTTGCAGCACACATCTTCCAAATGTTCACTCTAGGGGCTGCAAACCCAAGATGGTATTGCCTCTTGGCATCCCATATCCCTGTGCTCATGTGAGCTTTATATTCTTGTCTGTCCTGTGAATATCAGCCACATCTAGTAGTGACAAACACTACTAGTCGAAAACTTATGGTTGTGTTCTTATTTGCAGGTAATTTTGCTCATGTAGCCAATCGTTGCCCTTTATATGTTTCCCACTTTGGTTCTGATCTGTCATGTTATTGGTGCAGATTACAAAGAGATTCAAACCACCACAGATGGGCATTTTAGTCGGGAAGTCAGTGATTGCCCTTTTTTATTTTTTTTGTTAATTACAAAGAGATTCAAACCACCACAGATCTGTCATGTTATTGCCCTTTTTGATTTTTTTTGTTAATTACTAATTTTTTTTATCAATAAGGACATAATTTTTTTTGTTAATTAGATAACGACGTAATGTTTATGTAATTTATAAATAATTAGACGCTATGATATATTGTAACAGAAGAGGATTATGCTTCAAATTCTCTAGTGTAAAGTGAGTAAAAGAAATCGATGAATTGAAAAGTAAAATTGTATCTTCTAAGTTATTTTTATTCTAAAAAGAAATTTATTTTTAAATTTACTTGTGATTTACTTTTTTAATTACCCTCTTCAAATTTATTTGTGTAATAGATTTTTAGTGCAAAGAATGTTTGTTTAATTTAATCAAATAAATATTTTTAAAAATAATATAATTTCTATAAAAAATAAATTATAATGAATAATATAATTCATAGTCTATAATCTTTTAGCAAACTTATGCATAGTCCATAAATTTTGATTTTTATATGTCAGTGTGAGATTATGTGTCAATGTCGGGTATTTGTTGAGTGTTAAGGTGTCAGATTGAGATGATGGCCCATACAAATATATTAAAATCTAAAAACTTTTTTTAAAACAAAAAAAAAAAAAGATAGAGATATCAAAGGATTATGAACTTAACTAAAAATTAGTTCATAATTTTATCAAAGTTGTTTGTGATAATTTTGATTGAAATTAAAAAAAAAAAAGTTATTTCAAGATATTTTTTTTTCATGATTCTATTATAATTGTCCAGCAGTATAATTTATTTAAAATAATATTATATTATAATTTTTAATATGAATTTTTAATTTTAAATATATAAATTTATTTGATCATATGTTAAACTAAATATAAAACATATATATTGACTATTTTGATATTTAAATAAATAAATTATTCTATAATAAAATTAAAATTTGTAAAAAGGGAATTAAACTCTGCAACATATATTATTATATTGTGTTTATTTAAGTGAGAGTTTATTTATCTTTTTACGATTTTGTGTCACTGCATCAGTACCCCAACCCCACCTCCAGACAGCTCTCTGTCCCCACCCCCCTCTCTTCTGTGTCTCAGCAGTACCCCAACCCCAGCTCCGGACAGCTCTCTGTCTCTCTCTCCGTAAATCTTAGCATCCCTCGACCATCTAGCCTCTCCTAATTCTCGGTTTAATTTTTTTTAACATAATCAAACCCTAGATTCCTGATCAAGACCATCGTCACCGACCTCATCCTTGATTCTTTGTGGTTGCAGTGATTTCCATGCTAACATACCCAACACGGCCAAGACGAAGCACCCTTGCGGCTCCTACACTGCGAAATAAAAGTTGCCGTCTTTTTCCAAATTTGTATTTTTTTTGTTTTCCTTTTTGGTTTTGGATCTGGGTTTTATTTTTTTACCATATAAACAAATCATATAAACAAAAAATTATACCATAAATGAATAAAGGAAGGCATAAACTGACAGTAAACAAAAGAAACCAAATAACTGTCTTGGTTAGCATGAATGAACAATTAAACCATAAATGAATAAATGAAGGCATGAAACTACATCAAAACAAAGAAATAGAATACTAAATAAAACATATACTTACAAGGTTGAAAGAAAGAAATGGTAAGCTCTGAAGTCCCCCAACCAAAACCTGAAAAGAAAAAACACCAAAAATAGAAGATGAAGTTACAATTTGATTTTTAAATTACATTTTAGTAAACAACTAAATAGAAGAACATGCAAAACAAAAACACGGAAAAAGGAACAAAATAGAATTGAAAGATGATCTCGAATTTGATGGGTATAAAATTATACACAAAAATACAAGTACATATGCATATATAGATATGATTCAGCACTCATTATTTTGTGTGGGCTACATAATAGTTTTTTATTTTTTGCTCACTACTGGAAAAAATAGTTAGAAAGTAACTTCATTATTATTATTTTATCATGTATTTATATGCATCCTGTACTCGGTTCTGTTTTTTCTTTGTTTTTCCCCTCATTCTTGGGACAAATGTAACACTTACTCAATGGATGGAGTTCAAGGCTTGTTTAATTTAAGACACTGTTAATGGAAAAATTCTATCTTAAGTGGCTTTATACATGAAGAATTTGATTTCCCATTTTTCTAAATTAGGAAATGTTGGTTATATGCACCAGATGTCTACTTAGATTTCTTTATTAGACATTAGTAACTTATTGATAGAAAACTGAAGTTAAATATGCCAGATGTTTTAGGCAAAACAAATTTTTTTTCTCTAATAGTTAACATAAAACGGATTAATAAAGATACGAAAATGATTACCTTAAACCCAGCAAAATTTGAATACCTCCCAACAATAGAAAGATCAATACAATTTGAAACCAAAATAGAAGGGAATTTTGATTTTGGGACTTAGAAATGAAAATAAACCATATATTTGAAGAACTAAAAAAAGGTGATTAATATAAATGAATACCTTCAACCAGAGTAAATCCTAGTAGCTTCCCACAACACAAAGATGAATACAAACTCAAAGAGAAATAGAGGGGATTTCTTCGGGTGTGAAGGTGTACTTGATGTGTTTGTGTGTGTTATTCATTAGATCTTATTCATTTGTATGTGAATTTATAATGTAATTGTCAATTGGGGAATTAGAACGTTAATTAGCCGAGAGTAATGTCTAATAGAGTACATACAATGAATGACATAATTCATGTGCTTGCAGACAGGGGCGGAACCAGGATTTAATGTTTGGGGGGGGCGATCGATAAAGTGTGTACTATATATAAATTTTAAAAGGATACTCATTAGTGATAGAAGTATCACATTCCGTTGTTATCGAACTCTTTAAACGTATTACTCTTCGAATTACCCACATTAAAAAAAAAAATTATTTGTTCTTAACTTGCTCATATTTTTTTATGATTAAAAAAAAATTATAGATCAAGAATAAACATAAGAAATTTTTAATGACTAATGATATACCGCTGTTAAATTTTTAACAAACTATATCTCATAATTATATAATTAAGTTAGAATGAGACTATATAAATGAATATAATTAATCAATTTTGACAATTATATAAATTTATAATTAGTTTTTTTTTTAGAATTAGACTGTTAAAGTAATTATAAGATTAGGTGAGTTGAAATTTGAATTTCAATAAAGTTAAGAGTTAAAATAAAATTATATATATATATATTAAAATTTGAGAGAATAATTTTAATAAAAATTTGGGGGGTAATTTTTAATTTTTTTATAATTTGAGGAGTAATTTAATATTATATATATGTAAATATATATACTAAATAATTTTTGTGGAAAATTTTGGGGGGGCCGTAGCCCCCCAAGGTCCAACGTGGGTCCGCCCCTGCTTGCAGATGTATCGGCAGAAATTGACGTTAATTTCAATTGTGGGATGTTAACTAAGAGTAAATTGTCTTGAATTTCACTTTGAGCTCTTTTCATTAATGTATGATGTTTCAAGATAATGGTTAAATAAAATTTTAATATAGAACTTTGGCAGCATGGATCTTTTCTCCTATCCAGCACATCTTCCACTCCTCTACTATGTCAATGATCACTAACTGAATGTTAACTGATATATTTAAATAAGTCAAAGTTTTCAAAATTAAAATAATATCTCTAATTAAATTAATAATTTACATTTAAAATTAGCAGTGTTTAAGTTTTCTAAAAGCACGTCTTTTTGGTTTCTCAACTCACAGCTTTTTATTTTTGTAAGTAATGTTTGTATAAAGGTCATTGCATTTTAGTGGAACTTAGTAACCTTTTAAGTTAAATACGACTCTTGATAGTTAAGTTATTTTGACACAGTACTACTTATAGAGAATTCTATTTATATTAGAAATTTAAGTGTTTTAATATATATGTTTTATTTTGATTTTTTTTCTAATCCAAGTTTAAAAAAAAGTTTGATTTTTTTCTAATATTTTTCTCTTTCTAATCTAAGTAAGAAAAAATTTAGTTGCATGAAATTGCATATTAATCTGATTATCAGCACTACAATTTGAGGGAATTAATGGCCAACATTCTCGGATCAATTATTTCATGGTAGGGTTGGTTGACTCGAAATGCGAGTCCATTTATTATAGATCAGTCGCAATCAGTGGATGCAGAAACTAATTAAAGCCTATCAGCCATGTGAATGTGGAAATTAAAGGCACTAGTCTTTCATGCATATATAAGATTACATTCCAGTCAGTCAATGTCAATGTGGAAATAATTTAGTCCCTCACTTACGTAAAGTTTCATTTATGGAACATTCAAAATCTTCTCTATGCGCGTTCCCATTAATGTGCTATTAATGTTTTATGCCAATTCAGAACTATTTGATGTTAATGACTTGAGATCGGCCTTTCTCTTTTTTTTTTTTTTTTTTTAAAGGCAAGTTGAGCATTCTATCAGATAAACTAAAAGAATACAAGATACGAATTTCATTGTATATATTCTTCCCAAAAGGCAAACTAAAGGAAAACTAAAGGGGGTGAGAGTCTTTTATATTCTTCCCAAAAGGCAATATACAATGCAACACAAAACAAGAAAAATAAAAGAAGTGATCGTGTTGGTGTAGGCTGACTCTAAAGAATTGTCACGTTCACTTTCATTTGATCCTTAATTAGGAAAAGCAGAAACATAGAAAGCATACAGAAATTGAGACGAATCGCTAGCGAGGGACAACCATTGGCGATGACGGCGTGTGCAACACACGCACCACATGTGGAGGGGAGTGGATAGTTGGAACATGGGGATCCAACACCATTGATCCTGATGGTGCCGTGCGCAATGGCAGGAGGCCTTCCCAGACGCGACGATGCGTGAAACTTGCGCAAGACAAAAGCCGTGTGTTAGGCGAACGCGCCGCTCAAATGGAGAGAATATTTCTTTTGTCGCTTTGAAAATCGGCGCTTGGGGAGGCTGATGGAGGGGCGTGTGTTGGACTTAACTTGCCGGAAAACGGTAGATCAACTAGTCTCAAAGCTAAAGGAAAAATAGAAAAAAAAAGGCCTAAGTAGTGGCCGAGGCTAGCGAGGGAGGGAGGTGGGTGGTGCTGGAGCTCCAACCCCCTTCCCCTCGATGAAAAAGTGAAACCTTAGAGATGACAATAAAACATAGAGAGAGAGAGAGAGAGAGAGAGGTGTTCCAGTTTTTGAGATCAGACTCTTACGAACAATTCATCAAATTATATCTATTATTCTTATTCAATAGTAAGCCTAGTATGGGCAAAGAATCGATTAAGAATGAACCTAAGGCTAAAATCGGCCTCTCACTACAAAACAAAAATCGTTGCCGTACATAATCTCTTACTATTTTTTTATGAGGATGACAGAATCCCTTAATTATATTGAGTGTGTATATATATAAATATATATATATATATATGTGATTAGTTTGTTTGTCATTCTTTAAAAAAAAAAATCTACTAGTAAGTAAAGTCACAATATATACCATTTGTCAAGAGTAAAATTAATCATCATTTGAAACATTTAACTAAATGAGTATTGAAGTGTATAGTCAGAATTTAAACTCAACAATATTTATTTTGATACTAAATAAAATTCCAATTTGTTCCAAAAACCTCAAGCATCTACTATAGTACTAATATATGAAATGATCACTACTTATTTCGAAAGGTTCAACGCTCATGAAATATATGTAGATTCCATTATTTCTAGTTATGTTTTTAACATCAATGTGGAAAATGACAACCCATAATCTATCTAAACGTGGAAGCTAAGGCACTAGTGCACTAGTGCCTTAGCTTTCAATTATTAATTAGTCTAGTGGAGATCATGATCTCCACTAGATGCATGCATGCGTAAGATATGGGTCTAATTATTAATTAGTCTAAGTCAATAAAGCCGGCCCAACTTTCAATTTCAGCCCGTCTAGCACTCAAGGTTTGGTGTTCCATTTTCCATATATATCTTTGAGTTGTGGAAAGCAGCGATACTCACAGTAGATCAACCAAAACAAGCAGATTAATTTAGATAAAAATGAAATTGGGTGTCTTACAACATTATTTCTCAATGAAGGCTTTACTTTGGGTTTTAGTGGTATGTGTTCAAACTCGTGAGTACATGGGTTTCTTGGAGGAAGAGAGAGTTGCTTTGCTTCACTTGAAGTCATTTCTGAATATATCCGTTCCGTCCCTCCGAACTTATAATTCCGACTATGATCTTCTTCCTTCGTGGGTCAACCATGACAAGAGTGATTGTTGTGGTTGGGAGCGGGTCAAGTGCAACTCCACCACAGGTCATGTGGTAGAACTATCCTTCAACAATTTAATTCCATATCCTCATTACGATAGTTATTTATTTGACGATAGGGAGAGATATTATGAGCAACATCGATGGTTGTTAAATGTGTCTCTATTAGAGCCTTTCAAGGAGTTAAGAAGCCTCGATCTATCTGATAATGCAATCGGTGGTTGCATACCAGATGAAGGTATGTTGTGAGGAATGTGGAGTTCTATTACTCCGAATATATAATATTTTGAAATTCACTTATTGTGTCTATTACTTTTAATTTTAATTTTATTTGTAATATTTCAACTAAAAATTCAAAAATTACTTAATTAAGTTGTTATTTTGGTTTGAAACACTAATTTTGTATATAAAAGGTCTTTAATTATAAATACTTATGTACAAATGTACCTGTAATTTTACAAATTGTAATTAATTTGTAAATAGCTAGCTGACGTTAAAGCACTTGTTTTGCTCTCAATAGACAGCCAAGTTATGTTATACAGCTCCAGTACTCAAAGATTTTAAACAACCACTCAGATACATATATATATATATATATATATTTTCTCGATATATATAGATTCTTTATGTAATCTGTAAACTCTATTTATTTCTTAAGATATATTTTGCAGGATTTGAAAAGCTTTCTGCACTAAGGAATCTGGAAATTTTGAACCTTGGTTACAACTCATTTGATGACAATAGCATTCTACAGTCTCTGGGCACTATCACTTCGCTCAAGACTTTAAATCTTACCGTGAATAACTTGGAGGGAGACTTTCCAGTACAAGGTAATTAAAGTAATCTTTTATATCTAATTATATTTTAAAAATAAGAGCATTTACGAATGCATCTACTCTTACCTTATCTTCAACTTGGATTATTAATGTAGAATTAGTTACGTTGAGAAATTTGAACACGTTGGATATAAGCTACAATTCTTACAGTGGTACCCTCCCAAATCAAGGCAAGTGTATGCTTTAATTGATAAATTCATTTTTTTTCAAAAAAGGATAATGAAAAAATATATTTTGTTGTGTCTTCCAATAATTTTCTTAATTTGCAGGTTTTGAAAGGCTAGCAGTACTGAGAAACTTGGAGACATTGATCCTCGATTATAATAACTTTGGCTATAGCAACATCATACCATCTCTAAGTAACCTTACATCCCTTATGACATTAAGTCTTTCAGGGAATTATTTGGGAAATGAGCGAGTAAATGTTGAAGGTAATATTCTACTATATATTATATATTGTCTTAATTCCTCCCCTTCATGTGTTCGTAGTATTAGTCATTTTAATTTATGCCATTTCTGGATAGATTTTAATTCCACAGAACGTTAATAGATTCTCTTATTAAACTTTGTCCCTAATTAAACTTTCTTGAACTTTAATTCCACAGAACATTAATATATTCTCTCGTATATATATAAATTTGCCGCTAATTATAACAGTACGTATTTATGATTTTAATCTATATAGAAATTTCATATAGGAAAAGTTTATTACAACAACATAGGGACCGGACAAATTAAACAACTAGAAATAGAAATAAAGACAACATAAACTAACAAACTAATCTAGATTAAGATTTTAGTTGATCACATATAATAAGCTCTAGCTTTGGTTGGGGTTTTTCTGCTTGTAATTAAACTAATTTTTATAGAGAAGAATGACGTGTTATAAGCTATTTTAGCCTTTATATTTCATATATTTGGATATTGAAAATAAAATTTTTGAGATTGACAATGATCATTCTTTTCTAAATGAACTAGAAAGCTCTTTTTCTAATTCTAAGAATTTTAGTTATCTGAATAATGTATCTAATAGTGACGATCCTCACAATGATCTTTACATATATGATTCTAAATGTAGTTGGAAGTAACCACATGATTAATAATATTGGATTCCATCTAGGTACGTGTTCTTCAAACTGTACTTCAATACAAGCAGTACTACTAGTCCAGCTCATTATTCTATTTAATTTGTCATTAATATTTTTTTCACTCTCATATAGCTTTTTATTATAATAAATGATTATTTGACTGTCACTTAATAGATTTTTTTTATTTTTTTATTTAATTTCTTTATTTTTTCATTAAATTTAACGACCACTTAATTCTAGATATTCAAAATACTAGATATAATTTAAAATTTAGATGAGTTTAATTAGATATATAATTTAAAATTTAAATAAGATTAGTTAGATATATAATTTTTAATTATATCTAAATTATAAATTTATATATATAAATTATAATTTAGATAATAAAAATTATTTCATTTGTTTAAATTAGAGAAGTTATAAATTATAGGTTTGAATAAATTATTCCATTTTTTTTGTCTTTATATAATTTGGATAAGTTACAAATTATTCATTTTTTTTATTTAAATTAGATAAGTTATAAATCATAAGTTTGAATGAATTTCAAAAAAGTGCAAAAAAATTTTGCACTATGAGAGCGCAAAGGGGCTCCAACGCCGAAACCCCATAACATTGCCCATATATATATATATATGTGTGTGTTTATGTGTGCGCGCGCCCATACACATATGTGTACATATGTCTTTCTATTCCCGTATTATAATTTATATATATATATATATATATATATACACACACAAGCTGGAGTGGTTATGGTAAAAAATATTATATATTAATTTATTTTCCGTATTATATAAAATTTATTTTCCCTATAATTAAGTGATTTTTTTTAATTAATGAAAAGAGTATCCTTTATTGAAAAGGGTTTTAAACCAAATCTTGGATACATTAAGGGACAGCTGTCAAAGAAGAGCGCTGCTACAATTACGCAGACTTTTACGCACTGATTTTTACCCACTACCGTGGCATTATTTGATTTGCAATGGTAACTCATTTTTATTTGCAACTGCAACCTATTTGTTTCTTAACAATTCGAAATCTCTCATTTTTATTTATTTTTAATTTTTCAGATTATATAAATACCATTTTTTACTCATTTCAAACTTTATGTACAATAATTATCATTTTATTTTGTACTCACGAGATTTGCAATTTTAAAATTATATTTAAAATTATTTTATATATTTTAAAATTATATCTAATATTATTTTGTACATTTTAAAAGTACGTTTTAAATTTTTCAATGCATAATGCATTTTTGTTTAGGCATGAGCAACATTATTAATGTAGGCTCTTACAGTGTGCCTTACTGAATACTGACCATGAAATGAAATAAGTTAAAAGTGGCCTTAGTATCAGAGATAAGTTGACCAGCAATATAGAAGTGAGTCTCAGAATCTGATTGGAGGCCGTTCAGTTAGTAAAGCATCAGGGAATAAATGTTTTTCATTTATTATGCTTTTTTAATAAATACATATTGTATTATTATTTTTATTTATAACCCATTCTTGCAGTATGTCATGTATATATAAATGGTGTGAATTAATAGAAAGCTTGTTTTAATCTTTTATTTTGTTTTTCTTTCTTTCGTTTTTAATCCTGTTGATGAAGGAACATTAGTTTTTAAAATTAAGTTGATTTCTTGTCATGTCTTCCAATAATTTTCTTGCAAGGTTTCAAAAGGATCGCCGCATTAAGAAATCTAAAGACATTGAATCTTGATTGGAATTTCCTTGGTGACAGCATCATACCATGTATAAGTGGGCTTACATCTCTTAAGACATTGAGTCTTGCGTATAATAGACTAGGAGTAAATTATGGTGAAGGTATATATTCATGATTGTCCAAAAGTTTGAATTTTGAATAAGTTCATATATTCTAAATTAATGCTAAATTTCTTCTTCATTTCACATTAAAATAAATTAATAAATTAATTACAGGTTGGAAAATATTATCAAGATTGGAGAACCTGGAGATATTAAATCTTAGGGGCAATTATCTCAACCACACTAATTTACTTCGATCAATTACTACAATTAAATCTATTAAGGCTCTCAATCTTGGATCCAATATGCTGTGGCAGGGATCCCGTTCAACCAAAGGTATGCTGATTATTCTTTCATGAACTTTCAATTTACACGTTTCCCCACGTTATTAATAATTTGTTTGTTTAGGTTACGTGTAAGTGATATGAATCATGATTGCAAATTTATTAAAAAAGACTTAATAAAATTTTCAATTACTAGTACTGTTTACTTTATTTGTTTATATTATTGTAAAGTCCAGTCAAAAAACTATATAATTTAGGGTATATAATTTAATTTAGCACAAATATTGACTAATCAATTTATAGTATAAGAATGAATTATGGTACATCTCTTACGACATTGAGTCTTGTGGCTAATATCCTAAGCAGAGTAAATTATTACTGTGTCATGTTGTCCAAAAGTTTGAATTTTAATTTGAATAAGTTCATACATTCTAAATCGCTAAATTTCTTCTTCATTTCATAACAAAAATAAATTAATAAATTAACTACAGGTTTGAAAATGTTGTCAAGATTGGAGAACTTGGAGATATTAGATCTTAGTAGCAATTCCCTCAACGACACTAGTTTTCTTCAATCAATTGCTGCAATCAAATCTCTTAAGACTCTCAATCTTGGATTCAATAAGTTGACAGGATCCTTTCCAACCAAAGGTATGTTGATTTTCTAGGACGCTAATTAATTGTTAGGTTACATGAATATATAGAATGCATGTTAATTAAAGAAAAAACATAATTTTTTGTGGAAACAAACATATATTACCTAATTATAAATCTTTCTCTTTGGCATTGAAACATTACTGATCAATTTCATTTGTATGCAGTGCCGTTTTGAATCAAATGTCAAGATTATTTAGATTTGGACAATATATATATATATATATATATATATATATATATTAAACTTGAATTTCATGTTACCTTAGACCAAAAAAAAAAGAAAAAATTGAAGTCATAACACTGATCATTTGATAATCAAGTTAATCTAAATCACTGACATTAAGGAAAATGATGATACTCATTAGTGATAGTAGGGGCCGGTCGTGCAATGGCAGCAAGAAATATGTTATAAGAACAAGTACTCCTATTATGATATAATTAAAATGTATTATTTTTTTTCCTGTTATGCAGAGCTAGCAAATTTAAGCAACTTGGAGGTTCTTATCTTGCGTCATAATCAATTTGGTGGACGACTAGCCATCCAAGGTAAGATCAAAGAGTTATCTCATCTGATGAAGAATTATTATTCTACGATTCTACTGCATCCACTACACATGATGAAAAACACAATGTAACTATGACCTTATTTATTTGGAAGTTCCAGCTAGCGTCAAGTATCCATTGCTTTTTATTTTTGCAAGAATATACACATAAAAAGATTAAATTATCAACTTTCATTTAATTGGAGATCCTTAGGGTTAATATTATGAATAAGTTTGCCTCTTCAGACATATATATTTGTTATAAAATCAACTGTGATATTTTTACAAAGGTTTAATTGATACTGAAAAAGCAATTGTGATCAGAGTTACACTTATAAGTCAAAGTTCAAGAATAAGTATCAAAAGATGGCATGGTAATTAATTGGTGGAAGAAAAACATAAGCAGTCCATATTTATAGAGTTAGCTGCTAAGTTTGACACCATGTCTCTTGTAGAACTGGCCAATTTAAGCAAGTTAGAGAATTAATTTGGATATCAGTGCAAATTTGTTCTCTTGGGAATCATTTCTCAATCTATTGGCTGAAAATTACTTTTGCACAAGCCTTTCTAGTTTGTTAGCATTACCCTAATGATCTATAATTACTTATGAATTGACCATTTCTTTATATTGAACGTAAAGGTCTGGCGGATTGTTAGAGTATATCAGAATCAATTTTGATGCTAATTTTGTTTTGACAGAACTTTGTGCATTGAAGAAGCTTGAAGTGTTAGATCTATCTGGAAATTACTTTGAGGGGGTCCTATCTCCATGCATAAACAATTTGACATCCCTGGTGGTGTTAGATATTTCCTATAACCAATTTAATGGAAATGCTTCATCATCATACATACAAGCCAGCAGAACAAGTCTTGAGTATATCGATTTTAGTTATAACCAGTTTGTGGTCTCATTCAACTTATTTTCCAATTACTCTAAGCTTGAGGTTCTTAGATTCAATGGCCCAAACAATAAAGTTGAAATAGAAACTGAAGGTTCCATGGGTTGGTCCCCTTTGGTTCAACTGAAGATTATTGAATTGTCCGATTGTGATCTTAACAAGCTCATCGACAATATTCCGAACTTTCTTCTTACCCAGCATGAACTGGATATAGTTGATCTTTCTCACAATAAGTTGAAAGGAAGCTTTCCAACTTGGTTGTTTGAAAACAATACAAGATTGCACATGCTAAATCTTCGAAATAACTCTTTTGTGGGCCAGTTATATTTACCATCATTGATTAACACACATATTATTATGATGGATGTCTCGACCAATAACTTGAAAGGAAAACTTCAAGAAAACATTGGGATCATTTTTCCAAATTTAGTATATCTAAATCTTTCCAATAATATTCTTGAAGGTAATCTTCCTTCCTCAATTGGTGGCATGCTTTATTTGGAGGTATTAGATTTTTCTTTCAATAATTTCTCAGGCGGGGTCCCAAGAGGATTAAATACAGGTTGCTTGTCATTGAAAGTTTTGAACCTTGCTTATAACAGCTTTAGCGGTGCAATTTTCGTTGGAACAAGCCAGGAAATTCTGCAGATGAATGATAATCAATTCACAAGTATTACATTGGTAGCTAATTCAACTGTTTACCTATCATATTTAGATATCAGCAACAACAGAATCTCAGATACAATCCCCCGATGGCTTGGAAACGTGTCATACTTGAGGACTCTTGTTATGGCTGACAATCATTTTTATGGTTGGATCCCATGTGAACTAAGTGTGACAGGTACTTTAGACCTTTCTCATAACTTATTTGCAGGATCGTTACCTTTTTGCTTGAATCTACCAAATCTTGAACACCTACATTTGCAAGGGAACAAATTCATTGGATCAATACCGAAAGTTCTTTTCAATTCCTCATCTCTTTTGATATTGGATATTAGAGATAATAACTTTACAGGCAGCATCTCTGTTGAAATCAAAGAACTTCAACGTTTAAAAGTACTCTTGTTGAGTGGCAATCATTTCACTGGCATAATTCCAAATCAGTTGTGCTTGTTAAGAACGATAAGCATAATGGATCTTTCCAAGAATGCTTTTTCTGGGACAATACCACGATGCCTCTACAAGATATATTTTGGGGAGATAACAACAACTAGTTTTTACGGTTATCGTGAAGAAATGAGTTTAATATCTTCTCTTTCGCTACCTTACACACATAAAGGTTTCTCAGCAAATTATCCTGTCCTTTTTGATAGTGAATATACTAATGCAGAAGTAAAGATTGAGTTTGTAACCAAATATGGGCATAGATCTTATACAGGGTCTATCCTTGGTTACATGTCTGGATTGGATTTCTCATGCAACAACCTAACAGGTGGCATCCCACTTGCGTTAGGCCAAATATCTTCATTGCGTGTCCTAAACTTATCTTATAATCAACTTACTGGTAAAATTCCAAGAGCATTCTCGAAATTAGCTCTCTTGGAAAGTTTAGACCTCTCTCATAATAGTTTGAGCGGAGAGATTCCTTCAACATTGATTGATCTAACCTTTCTTGAGGTGTTCAATGTGGCCAATAACAACCTATCAGGTAAAGTTCCAGATATGAAAGCACAATTTGGAACATTTGATAAAAGCAGTTATGAAGGAAACCCACTTCTTTGTGGACCACCACTAGATAAAGGATGCGTCAAAGTAAATGAGTCATATTCAACACCAACAGAGTCTTCAAATTCAAGTGATAAAAAATGGTATGAAATAGATCCTGGGGTCTTCCATACAAGCTTCTTGGTATCTTACATCGTTTACTTCTTTAGTGTTATCGGTCTTCTTTATATTAACCCTTACTGGCTACAAAGATGCTCCAACTTATTGGAAGATCTTATATACTCCAGTTATTATTTTGTTTTTGATACTTCGAAAAGGTTGTCAAATTGTTTATGTAATTAAAATACATTGATTTTCTTTTGACATTGTTAATGATATTAATAATGGCCAGTTATCTTTGAATTTGGCCAGTTTTAAATAATTAGTTATTAGGCTTTAATATGAAAAAGATATTCATTTAAAATTGTTATTCTGTCTGATTTTGGTGATAGTTTGCCATATTTGGGAATTCTTCATTCTATGTGAATTGGGATTAAATAAATCAATTATAAATTTAAAAAATTAAGAAGTTGTGCCAACTATATATGAGTCGTTTCCAACAGCAACACTATTCGAATGAAAGTACCACAAAATTGTATGAAATAAAATCGAGAGTTTTCCTTACATGCTTCTTGGTATCTTAAGCCACGTTCGTTTTTGGTGTGAGTAATCACCTTTATATTTATCCTTATTGGCAATAAATTGCTCCAAATTAATTGAGGATCTTATATACTCTTGTTACTATTATACATACATATATATATATATTTTTTTTTTCTTGAAAGGGTTGTCAATAAGTCATTAGTGTTATGATAGTGATAACAGCTTCTTGTGTATGCATTTGATTATGAACATTATTTATTGTGATCAAATATGAAACTTGGTGTTCAATTACAGTTTTGATGATTCTATTTCATGATGATGGGTAACTAGAATTAATATTTTTATTTATACCTAGTCCTTCGAACCAACATGTTAGTTTAGTGACAAAAAGAATGGTGACCAAACCTATCACGATTGAGACTGTTCGATCGAGGTTAACCTAACTGAGCCAAAAATCTCTATACGAACCAATCTATTCGGTTACAACATTTGGACTTATGTTGCAAACTATTTGATATTACCAACTACAATATTATTTCTTCTAGCAAAAACTGTCATTACCAACAAGTTTATTTTCCTTGCAATTACAATATTAATGGATATTTTCAATTATGCAATATACAAAATTGATAACAGCTTAAGTATTTAGAAAAAAATGAACATGCAGAAGGCATTGCTCGTGTTGGTGGTTGGAGGAAGAGAGAATTAATTGGTGTGCTTCACTTCAAGTCGTCATATCTTAAATGCATCCTTTAGAGCACTAGCAATAGTCTAAGTCTAAAATGAAGTCCAAATTTATTCTTATAGCTAAAATGCATATGGTTTAGCTAAATAGTTGATATTGGTCTAGCCATTTCAAAGTCCAAATAATAATATAATATTATATATTTTAATATAAAAAATATTTTTTAAAATTTTGTAGATATAATTAATATATTAAATATAAATTTTAGTAAACAATAATTTTTTTTAATTATTTCTTCTCTCAACCTAATTATTCAGAAATATATTTTGCCAACCCTTTTACTACATTTCCTTCTTATTTTGGCACACCATATTAATTTAACAAGTTTTATTAAATGATAGAACTTGGTGGCATTGCTTCATTAAAAATTATGTTCTACTTATTAGAAAAACAGAAGCATGTGTCTTCCTGTTTCAAAAAACTGCTTGAAACTGGTCTCCTAGTTCCCAATTTTGGGAGTATGAAATATTTCTTCCCTCATCCTGGTAATTATTCCTACAACTGTCTGTATATGTTTCATATGGTAAGATGGGAGTACACATCTTTTTTGGATGAAATGGCATAATCACAAGGAAAATGTCTTGACCAACAAAGTAAACATTAATAAACATTGACTGTATAAACATTAATAAGAAATGGCATCTTTCATACAAAACCAAAAGTATTGACTGTATAAACATTAATAAATTAAACATATATTAAGAAATGGCATAATCACAAGGAAGATGTCTTGACCTGCTGTGTTAATTTCTCACACTAGAGATGTAACTCCCAAAATTAAACATTTTGCACTATTTCACCAACCTCCTTTGCTCCCTTAAAATACCCAAAAAACATATGCATGAATAGAAACATCAGCACACTACCCAGAATAGAATTGAAATGGAGCTGGTTCAGAACAAAGGAAAATGTGATCATGATTTGACAAAATGGTTTTTAATCTACCTGCAAACAGTTTCTGGTGTGAATTAGATCAGACTTGACATCAGATGAATTGAGATCCAGCTAAGGAAAATCTATACCAACAAAGTACCACCATAACCAAAACAGCCCATATAAATACCAACATAATCCATAAAAGTGCAAGAACAGTCCACAATCTCCAAAAGTTTGTTTCAAATTGAATAATCCCAGTGTTGTCTAGAGGATTTCTAAGATCAGAGCTATCTTAAGGGGGATTTTGATTACAATATGATATCATAATGAGTTCGAATGAAGAATCTGCCATTTGATTAAAACCCCTTGTAAGTTTAAATGTTAACAAGTATACTATGCAGCAGATTCCTATAGAAAAAAACACACTTTTCAGGATAAAAAAAACGTTGTTATTATTACTTTTAGTAGACAATAAAATTATTTTTGACAGAACAACCTTACTACAACATATAATCTTATAATAGTTTATTCCTATAGCAAATTTCCAATCAGTCGAGCATGTGGCTATAAAAGTTCAGAAAGTTATAAGAATTAACCTCAGATCTTAGGAGACAAGACATGTGGCATAATAGTTCAAAACATAGAACTAATATCAGTGATTCATTTGAAAACGTACCCATTTATATCAATGACCCACGCCACTATACCTCAATTATTGCTATAGAAATTATCCAATGACAAAAAAAAAAAAAATACAACAACGAAAAACAAACGCCAGTTAGAAAGAACAGAAACAACAACATAAATAGAAAATAGATAACCCCAAATGAACACCCAAAGCTTCAAAACAACAAATCATCTCCGATCAAATACAAAGATTGAGCAAGCCCGAAGGCCCCGAACTCAAGGTAAAACAAATTTCCACATCCACCCATCACAAGTCTCAACCATCCAAATCCTCAACCCAGAAAAATGTTAAACAAGAACCAAACAAAACCCAAATACTAAATCGTTCAGGAAAAATAATTCGATATCGAAGCATACCAAAACTGTGAAGTAACAGAGTAATACCTCACTCAATCAATTCAACTTCGGTTTGGGCACAGCGACAATCTAAAGAACCCTAAGCTTTGATCAGAAATTTAGTTTCAAAATGAGGGTTACAGCACCCGGCACTGCTCTATCTATGGAAAGGTATGAATGCAATTGATGGCGACGTATTACCGAGAGGGGCGAGAAATAGTGACTGTCAAGGTGAAAATCTAGTAAATACACAATGGCAAACGAGAAACCATACCTACGAAACCAATACAGATCTTCGCTTCACTTTGTCATGGGAGAAGTGGAAATTTAGAACTTGGTTTCTCGCACCAAAACGGGGCTCAACTTCTGTGTGTACTCAGTGGAAGCCCATTCATTTTTGGGGAGAGCTTCGTCTTGGGATTCATTGACTGAGAGAGAGGCCGAGACACTTGGTTGCGAAAACTCTAGAAAATAGCAAAGGATAGAAGAGAGGAAGAGAGAAGAGAGCAGCAGCTTGGGAGACTTCGGGCAGAGAGATTCTTTCATAAAAATAAAGAGAAATCCAGCGATCGGTCGGATCGATTCTCTATTAAAAAACAGCTCTCAATAAAAAAATATATATATAATAAAAAATATAATAAATTAAATTAAATTAATTTTACGTAATATGTAAATACGTTCAGCCTCAATCCAAACAAAACTACCGTTAGCCATCGAAAATGTCAAACAGGAGTTGCCGGAGTAAGACAATCCCAATAATATAGATGGCGATACCCCAATAACCGACAGTGACTCCAACTGCTTGGGGTCGGTCCCCAATATCTCCCCAAAATAAAACAAAACTTTCTTGCTTTTTGGTTTTGAAGAAGAGAAAGTAACAACAACGTGAAATACTTCAATTTTAATTTCGTACTAGTCCAGCTCATTACTCTATTTAATTTGTCATTATTTTTTTTCACTCTCATATATATTTATATATATGTGCATATATATATATATATATTCATGATTATTAATTTTCAATCCTTTATTCTGAATAAAAGTCCAAATCTTGCATATGTCTAATTTATAAGCTCTAGATCGCTAAGTTTCTTCTAAGAACATTCTTATACGAGTATTTTTTTTCTTTATTTCTTAATAAAATAAATTAATAAAGGACAATGATCTATAAAGGAAAACACATTATTTGAGGCGACTAGTTTCATTACAAATACTATTATAAATCGCTGCTAATCATACACTGCTCATTCGTTGATATTAAACAGCCATTTATAAAATCACACAGCGAATAAAGAAAATCGCCGCAATAAAAACTTTATTTGCAGGGACAATAATCTCCGCAATATTTGAAATTTTCATTGCAAATAAGAACAAGCTTTGAACACTAAATTGCCATGAGAAGCTTTTTGTAGCGTCAAGATTATGTGCTAATTATAGAGAATTCACTACAAAAATGAATCAAGGAAACACATTTACGACGATACCTGAACATTGATTATAAGATCACTACAATAAATAAAAACCTTTTCAATTATTTTTTCAAGCGGTTATAAGATCACTCCAATTTTTTTTTTTTTAATAAGACTACAATACCTTTTTTTTAAATGTTTCTAGTGGCTTTGCTTTATATAACCAATGTACATACCTGAACTCGAGTGTACATTAATTTTCATATCCAAGCAATATTATTTTAACCCACTTATATTCTGTGTATTTGTCCATGTTTTGGTACCATTCCTTATTGCAGTGATGGATAGATTGGCTTTATTGCATATTATGTGTAGATACATTGGCTATTTTTATTATAAAGTATGGTAGATTGTGTAAAGCTATTTTTATTATAAAGTATATCTAACATATCATATATATTTGTATGTTTATTTTTTTGAGATCTTTTTATAGCTGTAATACTTCTATTTTCCTTAATATATATCACAGTCAAATATGTTCAACTTATTCATCTTGTGCAACTTATAAAATGTGAAAATATACCAGTTAAATATATTTGAAGGTGGACATATCCAATAGCAATTAGACTCTAGCAACTCAAAAGTTCACAAAATAGAATCTCCAGTTCAGCAGGAAAACGAGATGCCCTAGAAGAGGTAAATCTGTCCACTCAAAGAGAGATGCTCTTAATTCTAATCAATCCCAGACCTATAATCAAAGCACTCCTCTTGCAAAAACCCAAACCCAGTGACAAGCAACACCTGCAGACCTGCAAAGATGCAATATTAATTTTAATCCATCCCAGACTTGTAATCATAGCAATACCAAACAAAGATGATCCTTTCTTAACATTTAATTGATAGTTCTGTCACAACTATCTAGTGTATTTCAAATTCAAAATTTTAAAAAGCTTAATGGAGTGCAAATCCAAATCAAAATTTTAATATATGATCCAAACAAGAAATTTGAATTTTAAATAGTACCCAAAATCCAAATCTTCTCTCAAATCCATCCACCCAAAAGCCAAAAGGAAATTTGTCTCCCGAATGAGCTTTTTTATATGGCATTAATGGAATACAGTAAGCACAAATTTATGGAGTCGGGCAGAAAAATGAGCAATTAAACATAGAAAAGAAGTCAAGAGATTGAAGATAATTAATCGTGTTATGATCAGCAATCACAAATTTATAGTAGCTTTACATTTCTCTTTGCCTTTTGAAAATGTGATGGTCCTATTGTAGCTTTAATAGGCCAACATTGTGTTAATTAAGCTTCGAATTCAAGCTTGGCATCAGATCTCATTAGAATGGAAGGCTTTAGAAGTTAAATTCATAAATAAATTATTTTAAGAATGACAAAATTTCCTATTTAATTATAAGAATGAAAAAATAGAGATCTGTAAATAACTTGAGTCTAGTTTTCTAAGCTTTCCTTACACAAAAGTGCAATCTAGCATTTTCCCTATAATTATTGTAATAATAAGACAGCAAAGAGGGGGGAAAAGGAAATAGTATGCCCCTGCATCTTAAAAACAAAGCCAACTAATCTCTTAAACAGTTAAAACAAATAGTGATGAAGAAGGACAACTAACTTAAATCCAAAAACCAGGCGTGATATGCAGAATCCCATCTAATTTCAGTCTCCATGAGCTAACAGTAGCATCCATGATCTTACATGCAGTGAAATTACTTGCAATATATAAAAAGATTAAAAAAAAAAGACAGATAGAAACAGAAGATGAAGCTTTCATAACAATTTTAATCATAAGAAAGCAGCTTAATTTGTTTGACAGATCTATATGCCATTTGAAAAGCTAATTTTTGCTCAACATTATGTAAGGGAGGAAATTAAAAAAAGGGAACTACAGTTTCTAACATACAGAACAACTCATTAATTACATTCCAATGATGAAAATACTTATAGATATAATGCCTTTTTCCAAAAACAAGTCAAGATTATACGCCAATGCCTTTTTCCAATACTTATCTGTATAAATGGGCACTTTCAAGCTATAAAAATTTTAGAGCTTCATGTCCCATGTTGCATGCAGGTAGGTGTTTCAATTAATTCTTAAAATAATTACCTGTTGCGCAATTACATTCTTCTCTTTGCCCATGTACTCTCGAATAAACTACAAAGTAAAGAAAAATGTCAGAGATTATTTGTAAAAAAGATTCCAAATAGGAGGACCTTGAGACTAGGAGTACGTACCCCAAAAAACTCACAAAATATGCAAAATAGGCAACCCAATGTGAAATGGGTTGGTTATTTAGCTTAATTGGCTCCCTATTAATTAATCAGGGGCTTGATCAGAAACTTAATTTACTGGTCCTAATCATGAGAATCTGCTGGGAATTTCTCTGTTAGTTCGTTGGTGGCTTTTGACTTTATTCTGCTGGGAATTTAGGATGGGGATGTGTGGGCCAAATCCTGGAAGAGAGTTGAGCTGTTGTCAAAATGTGTTCTTTTTCTATTTTTATTGTTAGTATTTGCTCCAGTTCTGTCTGTTTGTTCTTCAGTTGTTTCAGAACTGACTACCATATGGGGTTGTTTGGTGTGAGCCATAGTAGTTCTAGTAAATAAACAAAGAGAATGATTTGTGTTTTGGGTTTCTTTGATCAATCTATTTACAGAAGAATTGATATTGGTCAGTGGGTATAATTGTAGTGACATGATTGTGAGCTCAGTAAAAGAAGCTATGCTTATGCTTATGAGCTGTAGCGGGCAGAACAAGGTTGAAACTTGAAATTTGTCTCGCTAGGAATGGAAAGAACACTGATTCACATGTAATTAACAGAAGGAAAACTCATAAAATGTAGCGAAATCGCAAACTCCTCTGCCCATGGCATAAACATGCTACAGATCCACAGATTGGGACTAACCAATACCATCTTGTATACAATACAGTTTTTGGTATTCTCTTTCTCAATTCAGATTAGAACTCTGTTTTGTTTATATATTATTCTCCAGAAACTCTGTTTATATAGTATTCTCTTGATCAATTCAGATTAGAACTCTGTTTTTAATAGTTATATGTGTAATTAATTATGCATGATATGCACACATCTCTCAGGTAATGATTTATATGCCAAAATATGAAACTACACAAATTTGTGCATTCTACTGATTTAAAAAGTTTCAATTATAGCATGAAGAATTGCATTCTACTGATTTATATTTTACAACAATACCTGTTATAAAGTGTTGTTCCTTACACTACCAGGTGCCAATGTCATATTAAATGAAAAATATTATATATTTGTGCTTCCAAAACTTTATTTTTGTTAGGTGCAAATGTCAGGAATGAGTAAATATATTAAATGAAAAATATTAATAACTTCAACTTAGTGACATATTATGTAACTCTGCTGTAGAAATATAATGGGGGAATGGATAACAGGACCTTTATAATAACATGTTTATAACAGGTATTGTTATAAAATATAAATCAGTAAAACATCAATAAAGGAATCATCATCCAAATGCCAAAACATGTAACTACACAAATTCAACCACATATTTGACTGTTGACAGCTATAATTGCTGCTGCTAACAAAAGCAACCAGAGCAAATCATGAAGCCACTTAGGTGTTTCTAATGGATACTTCATGTCTATTGGAGTGGTAACCCTTTGCTTTCTATTGTGTTCCTATTGTGTTCTTCGTGCACATTTGTTTTGGACTTTTTTTTTTTTCTTGCCAACCTGAGTAAGGAATTTCCTGGTTGCCTCCCTGATGTTAAAAGTAAGGCTCTGAGTTATGATCAACTGGGAATTCTCTCTTCTAGTATTGCCTCCCTGATGTTAAAAGTAAAGATGCAGCCTTGAAGCTGGGAGGCTTTAACCAGTCACTAAAATCACAAAACAATTTAAATTGTATATATTATGTCTGTTGTGGGGGGTGCTCTGAAAAAACACGGAGGGTGAGTCTGAATTTGATGCCAATATGTAACATATGATGAAATATTTGGCATCATATGTAACAATTCTGCAGTTCCTATAGAATTATTGGAAATACATATTTAATTATTTCCTTTTGTTATATACTTTTGGAGATTCATATAATACATTATTGGTGTTTGGATATCATAAGTATGCTTGCTTTTATCATGCTGCTTGCATTTTTTGAAGGATTACTAATTTTTGAAGGATTACTAAAACTTCCATAGAAAAATCTCTGACCAACAAAGATATATACCCACATTTTACAGAACCCTAGCAAAATCGATTTCTAGGAGTTTATCATTCTAGATTTACTTCTTTACTTGGAAGTAGTTGATAGTTCAAAATTTTAAACACAAATGCAAAACGGGGCCAAGCAATTAACTGATTTTTACAACTAAATAAAGCAGAGAATGAAGGAAATGATTAAAGTTTTACCGTGTCTCCAGAAATTTAGCATATGGCTTCAATTAACCGCAGGTGCGAGGAAGCCTTGTAGAACAAGAATCGAACAGCAACGTCGGTGGGGGAACAGCTACGAACAAGATTCGAAGTATAAGGACCCTGCGCTGAGTGAGATATGAGAGAATCCAAGAGTGAATGCGACATAGAACGAATTGGTGTTGGAATCACGATTACGGCGATTCTATTCGCTGCAAAGTCGGAAGCTTGTTTAAATAAAGAGGACTGAATAAAATCGCCGAGGTTATTTGCAGCGATTGTTTTCGCCCCAAAACATGGAATAACATATTGCAGCGAATTCAATAAGATTACCAACTCTACCCATTGCTTGTTTCGCCGTAATCCTCTCATAATGTAGCGCAAATAATTACTACTCACGGAGAATTTTTTTGTGGCGAGTATAATTTCACCAGAAATAATATTTTTGTTGTAGTGGGCTTAAGGCTAAACAACGTCACTTGCTTGAGGGAAGGAAAAGACACCGTTTAGTAGTCGAAGGAAACAAAACGGGTTGAGCTAGTATGTAAATATTGAAGATTGAGAGAGATTGTAAATACTAAAATTGAAAAAATATTTAAAAAAAAATTAAATAAGACTATTTAGATAATATATTAAAAAAATTAATTAATTAATGAACGATATATTATAAAAGTTAGCATGTAAAATAGAAAAAATAGATTTTGGTAATGTATTTTAAATTATATAATAGATTAATTATTGGGAGTGCTCTAATTACAATAAAATAATAAGTGAAATATCAATTATAATTTGAATATATATAATCTACATTGATAGTTTTAATTTATTAAAATATTATGGAACAAATTAAAGCTTAGGATGTTTTATATATATATGTATATATTTTTTTAGATTTAAAGATATTATTAGTATTCCTATATAATATTATTTGAAAACAATAGCAATTATATATCTTCATCTTATTTTGAATAATAATAATAATAGTCGTTGGACTAATGTTATTTTGATCATTTTACTAAATGCAATTCTGATTAATTAGGTTGTAATTTACACATTAATTTAGATTTGATCTTTTATGGTATAATATTGATTATTTTATTTTCTACGGTAAGTTGGTAACCTATCTCAGGTTAATCTATTTGTAATGCATTTATTTTGATTTCTGATCAAGGAGTAATGATGACTGTGTTCTGTATATTATAGACTTTAGTCTTCCAGCTCCCGGCCCGTATTATATATATATGATATATTAATTCGAAATCTATGTTTTGACCGCTTTCTAATGGACTTACGTACATCCCTTACAAGGAGTGGTTATGGTAAGAAATATTATATATTAATTTATAATCTCGTATATAAAATCTATTTTCCCTATAATTAAGTGTTTTTTTTTCTAATGAAAAGAGTATCCTTTATTGGAAAGGGTTTTAGACCAAAGATTGTATACATTGAGGGACAGCTTTCAAAGAAGTGAAAGTCACTAATGCATAATGCATTTTTGTTTAAGCATGGGCAACATTATTGTAGGCTCTTACAGTGTGCCTTACTGACCATGAAGTGAAAGAAGTTAAAATGGCCTTAGTAGATCAGAATCTCCTTCTGGTGTAATATTGTCATGATATCCCAATGACTTGCAGAAAATAGAGGCCTGCAATGCTGCATATGGGCTTCAGTTAGTAAAGCACCAGGGAATAAATCCCTCTTCATCCTCAAATATGTTTTCACCTTCCCTCTCAATCCTTGATTACTGCACCTTTTCCCACCTAAGAATTGATTTTGTCTAGAGCTGCATCTCAGTTCAGTTTCAAGCTGCCTCGTGCAGGTGGAGCTTCTCCAGAGTTGTCATGTCATTGTAGATTAGTAGGGGTCTTCTTTGTTTGTTGTTGAATCTTGCTAAGTTCCTCAATCAACTATTTGCAAGGTTTCAAAGGGATCGCCGTATTGAGAAATTTGAAGACATTGAATCTTGATTGGAATGGCTTTGATGACAACATCATACCATGTCTAAGTGGGCTTACATCTCTTACGACATTGAGTCTTGAGGGTAATCGTCTACAAGGAGTAAATTATGGTGAAGGTATTCATGATATTATTACATCATTGTTGGAGTAGGTTATAATATATATTTAAAGTTGAAGGAATAAAACTTGTGAAAAATGGTTGAGAGTTGTGTGCAGGCCGAGATCTCGCTCGACTGTCGCTTGACAAGTCGCTCGAGCGAAGTCAAGGTCGAGATCTCGCTTAACTCTCGCTTGACGTGCCACTCGAGCGAGAGACCAAGCAGTGATCTCGCTAGATATTCACTCGACATGTCACTCGAGCTCGATAGTGCTATTGGGATCTGAACCTATACAACGTCTGAAGAAGATATGTGTCTCAACTTCAGTATTGTAATCATTGCTCGCTCGACTTGTCCCTCGAGCGAGCACCAAGCAGTGATCTCACTTGATTATTGCTTGATGTGTTGCTTAAGCGAGGGCTCAGGCAGTGATCTCACTCGAGACTCGCTCGACATCCCGCTCGAGCTAGAAACGATTAAATTTGAAAATGACGTGATTTTTCACAGATGTCTTTTCAAACTTTATAAATAGTATTGTAACAGATCTGTTAAGTCAAGAAAAATTCCTTTATCTTTTCTGATTCTGTCATTCTCAATAGAAACTCTAGGAACTTTCCAAAATTGCTATTTGAAAAGTTCAAAGGTTTTGTTATATCCTTGAGACAATTTGCTAGAAACCCTTTAGCAAACTCTTAGTGAGTAGGAGCAAATATCGTCTTAAAGACAGTATTTCCATATGCCTCAAAGCCTTAATTCATTTTCAGATTTTTTTTTTCCCCTATCAAAAATTTTTCCAACAATTTTATGACAATATTTGAAATGGAAAGAGGGTCTGAATCCACCGCTTTCAAAGTCATGAATCAAGATTTTGTGAAACTGGATAGGTTCAATGGTATCAATTTTACTCGTTGGCGAGACAAGATGAAGTTTCTTTTTACTGCACTGAAGATCTTTCATGCTCTGGATCCAAGTTTGGAACTAATTTGTGACGCCCCCAATTTACATTCATAATTCAACGCAAATTGAAGTGTCAGGATAAATAACGTTAGGCTACTTACCCCCGTACTTATCGAAATTTAATGCAAATCGCAGCAAAAAAATTCTGAATAAAATTTTCTAATGATCACATGGTAAAATAAAACCACAATATCCACATAATTCATTCTTATAATAACATTGTATCCCTATATGCATAATCTAGTTAGTTTTGTCTGTCATATACATAACTCATTCTTAAAATCTAGACTAACTTCATGACCATCCAGGCTCTTCTGAGTTTTCTTAAGTCATCAGGCCTTCTCTTTTCTCAATCATCAATCTTGCCACATAATTTTATTTTTTCAAAAATAGAAATATACAAAAGTGAGATTTTTTTGAAAATCTCAGTAAGTATACACGTAACTTAATAAAAGCATAAATATCATGAAATAATCACATACAAGCCAGACAATCAGAGTATGCATTTATGGCATGCTTCATGTGACTCATGCATGACTCAGAATTATGTTCTTCATAGACTCACTCTATCATATTTAAACTCTTATTTGTTTTTTTTTCGTAATATTATGAATTTTACTTAGTTCGTATCATTGACAGGCGTTCCTATCGAATATTACTTATTTCGTATCATTGACAGGCTTAGGTTCTTGTCGGATCTTACTTATTTCGTATCATCGACAGGCTTAAGTCCCTATCGGATTTCGTATCATCGACAGACTTAAGTCCCTGCCGGATTTCATATCATCGATAAGCTTAGGTCCCTGCTGGATTTCGTATCATCAACAGACTTAGGTCCATGTCAACACGTCAGTCATACGGATGTATCACTAGTCCCCGTCATGACATGATTGACTTATTAATCTTTCCACTTGTAAAGTTTTCTTAATATATTTTTTAAAACAGACTTCATGATTTATGATGACACATATATATGACGTAATGTAACATACGCATAAACTTAGACTTATGCATGCATTTGCATAAATTTAGACTTATGACATGCATATTTTATGTCCATATGAGCCTTATAATATGTGAGAACATTTCACAATAGCATATATCATATACACATACATTTACGTCACATCAATTCATAAAGTCAATGCCTACTATGATAAACTCGATTTTGACTTCAATTCCAATTTCATCCTTGATTAAATTCTTATCTCTTAAAGGTTAAAACATAAAAGTCGTAGATATCTCTCTTAGATTTCCATAACTTCTTGAATCAGTTAAATCTGATATCAAACGAACAAGTTATATTCGATTTACCAAAAGATGTCAAATCTGCCAATAATAATCCTATTATGGCCGAAATTCACTAGAGTTGTTTTTTCATCCTTTTCCATAGCAAAACCTCATGTTTTCACATAATGCTTTTCATATAATATCATATAATATATTTCTAAAGTCTCATAATTTTTCTAGCATTTTTCCATAACAAAAACCACTCCAAAATTCAATAGGTTTTAATTTAACACATAAACAAAGATTAAGTTCAAATAAATATTAAATATAATCAAATCACCAAACCATTTATTCTATGCCAAAATTAAATTAATATATGCACTTAAAATTTTTTCCTAAGCTTGGTTTGATGATTGAAGTAGGCTTTGTGAGACTTCTCTTTCAAGACCCCTAATTTGCTCTCTTTTGATGTTTGAGAGGTGAAGAGGTTGAATGAAGGGTTTTTGTAGGGGTGATCCCCGCCCTATCGAGGGTAGGGTCCCCCTATTATCGCCCCGCCCCCGCCTGGACGGGCGGTCAGTTATTTAGACTGCACCCGTGTAGGCGGGGGCGGGGTACCCCGTCCCGCAGCGGGGGAGTGGAGGGAGGGTCCATCCGCCTGCCCCCGCCACTGCCCTTATTGAGCCTGGTCCAGTTGACACTTCTGGGCCCTTTTTGGCCCAAATTAAATTTCTAGACCATTTTTTGTCCAGAAAACCATCAAACCTGATTTAATTTTACAATAAAAAATATCAATATATTAAATACTAAGTAATAATCATTACTAAAGTCTGAAAAAAAAAAAACAACACTAAAAATCTAAAAGTCTAAAACAATAAAACTTAAAACTTAAAAGTAAAGACTACTAGAAGTCGACTAGTTACTAAACTATTATAACTTACAATAATACAAATTAATCATACAAATTACAAATTGTGCTATTAACTATTAACATTACAAAATTGCACATTTACAATTTACAAAATCATAAGAAATAAGAATGATAACATTGCTTCTTGGACATTGGTGATTGAACTTTGTTACTTTAAAGAGTTGTAATGCAAACTTGGGTGGGGACCATGGGTTGTTGGGCCTTAAGCTTAACCTGCAATAATAAGTTAAAAAATAATTAGAGTATAAATATAAAGTTATAAGTTATAAACATGAAAAAAATAATAATTTATTAAAAATACTAAGTTACTAATCAAGATTAAATTGGGTTATTAACTTAGAAGATGGGCTTAACAATTGACATACAAAATGATACTGTCATAGAAAATATCAAAACCCATAAACAAGAATTACAAAATAATTAGATACTAATATTACATATATTATAAAATTATAAATGTAAACAACAATTAAGAAAAAAAAATTATGTAAAGTGCAAACCATGGTGGTGGACTGGTAGGTAACGTAGGTCATACTGCAAAGGAGGTAGCTATTGACGGTGTCCCAGGTGTTGGCGTCACGGTCACTACAAGTTACAACAATTAAATGTAAAATCTGTGTAAAACTAAATTTAATTAAATAAATACAAAATAATATAAATATTTATTCAAGTGACAATTTACCAGATCCAGACTGATCAGCAGCCTCGTCCTCGGCCTCAACCAGATCATAATCAATAACCTTCGAAATATGAATTTCAGCACCCGTGATCCAATTTTGTGTGCAAATCAGGGACTCAATAGTAATAGGATCTAATGAGTTCCGGAAAGGATCCAATACGCACCCTCTAGTGCTGAAGGCCGACTTTGAGACTACTGTACTATTCGGGATGGCCAAGATATTGCGAGCAACCTTTGAAAGTACAGGGTATTAGGGGACATTCATTTTCCACCAAGCTAATATATCAAAATCTCGTACAAATACATGAAGATCCAATGCCAAATATCTGTCTACTTCTGACTAAGCATCTGTGGTGGAACCCATAAAATCCAAGGGGGTCGACTCCATCTTGTTACCCTAGTCCATTTTACATTTTTTTCCACGCCTGGCATTTGCACCTGGTGGGAGGGTACCTGTGGCTGTAGGTGCTGCAATACTACCACCTCTCACGATAGTGAACTCATCCAATAATCTAACAAGTGTTTCTCGAGCTTGAGATGCAACAGTCGATGCACAATTCTTGCTAATTGTATCAGTCAATCCAAATATCATGTCTTTCACCTTAAACCGTGGGTCAAGGATACATGCAACATATAACAAGATATTGACTTTATCAAACTCTTCCTCCCAATACTTGTCGAATTTCTCCATCATGGTCCTAGACATCTCCCGTAATGTGGTGTTACTACCCACTGCAATATCATCTAATTCTTTTTTCACCTTGGCTATTTGATGACAAAATTGATGTGTCGTAGTATATAAAGAACCAGATAAAACCTTGATAATATCGTAAAAAACCTTCAGAAACTCTACAAAAATAGATACAACCTCCCAATCATTAGACAGAGGGTGCCCCAATTCTTCATCAAAATACTTAACATATTGTATGTCTTCATTACCAAAATGCCAACTTATACTCCTAGGCCGCCTCCAACATCAAAAAGGTTGAGTTCCACCTTGTAGACAAATCAGTGCAAAGACCTTTTTTACATGTTATACCTACAGTAGTTGCAGCAACTTTGAACCTAGCCAATCTAACAAGAGAAGATCTGACCCATCTTACACCAGTTCTGACCCGAGCAATCGAGTCACCATGTTTATCCAAACCATCACTCATAATAAATTAAGAATATGTGCTGCACATTACACATGCAAATAATCCCCACCCAAAATCGTTCTACTCGCATTATTCATGAGAATCTTAAGATGTCTCATTGCAACATCGTTAGCCCTGACATTATCAATCGTTCTAGTTAAAACCCAAGTCAACCCCCACTCTTTTACAACAGTCTCTAAGACCTTCCTTATCGTCTCACCTTTGTGATCAGTGGTTTGACAAAATTTGAGGATCTTCTTATACAATGTCCAACCCCCATTAACCCAATGCACAGTCATACATATAAAATTAAGATTATTACAAGAAGTCCAACAATCAGTGGTAAGGCAAACATTCTCCCCGTCAATAAACCCCTTAACTTCTATTTTTCTAACCGATAAAGTTTTCTAACATCTCTTGCCACCATGTGGCGAGAAGGAATATTGAATTTTGGTTCTAAGTACCTAGAATAGGCTTGGAACCCTTTTCCATCAACCACTTGAAAAGACATCTCATCTATAACGATCATGCGAGTTAGGTATATCCTAGCCTTATTAGGATTGTATTTTGTGTACCCCTTTAATGCCAACTCCCCACTACTCCCCTCTCCCATTTTTTTAAAGCCAACTTCAAGACTAGATTGGCTCTTCTCTATCAAAGATTTCAAAATTGGGGATTTCTTACATTGTTCCTCCAAGTGTAACTTTATTTGGGAAGTGTCGTGTCTTTTATAGTGGCACCCATAAACCTTGCTACAAGAGTTGTATTTGACTTTTGGGTCATTGGGGTCACCACCTTCTATCCTGGTGACATGAGCCCAAATTATGAATGGAGCTTTCTTGATAGGCTGCTTGTGGCCGGGACAAGTGGTAGTGGTAGGGGTCTCAACCGGAGGGTTCTCAACTATAGTGGGAGTAGGGTTAGGGATAGTGGTAGTGGTAGTGGCCGAGGTATGGTCAGGGTTAGGGCTAGAGGTACCCAAGGCCCCCTCTGGGGAGCTCGCACTAGAAACCTCTGCATTTTTCATTTACAACAAATCTAACCTTATAGACAAAATATAACACAAAGAGTCATACAAAATTTAAAGTCAAGATAAGCATGAGATGATGAGGCTCACTTTTTTTTATTAAAAAAAAAAAAAAGTGAAACTCATCTCAAGTTTACAACTCAATTCAAATTTCAAAATAAAATATGTGATCACATTGCAAACTTCAAATATAAATTATGTTATACAAGTGATAATTTTAATTTTACAGCTTCACCAACATAAACACAATCATTATGCTAAATAGTCAAATAAATTGTGCTTGACCATTTACCTATTAAAACCCAACCAATATTGAGCATCTATCCAACATTTAAATATGTTTATTTTTGATATGGCTAGATAATGAAGCCGTGCACAACAAAGCTTCAATGTCACAAGCATATAGATAAATAATAATAATAATAATAATAATAAGATATTTGGATTATAGTAATGTTAGGCATTTGGGTACATTTGTAAGTTGTAACAATCCCAATTATCATGTTAATCTAAGAGATAAAAAAAAATAAAAGTTAATTGCATTTGAGTTTGATTAATGTTCATTAACAACTTGATTGTTAGCAAATACTTTAAACAAAAATGGCCAGAGAAATCATTTTATAAATCATTTAAAAAATGTTATTAAATTGATCCTGTTAAGTGTTAATTTTTTTAGGATTTATCCAAAAAGCTATTATTTTCAGGCCAAGATCTAGTAAATCTCTAGGCAACAATACATAGCTAATGTTCAAAGCATGGCTAAGAAAAAAGAAACAGAAAATAAACAAGCTATCATATTTATGCTATATTTGTATATCAAGACTTAATATTGGACAACTGATCATATTCCTTCACTGCATCAAGAGTGGCTCCAAACTCGACTGAACCAAGTATATCAAATTATCAATGGATGACGATGTTATTGGCTTTTAATAACACATAAAGCATGCAGTGCAAGCAAATGTTAGGGACCGGCACAAAAGAAGCATTAAATGATCCTATTAAGTATTAATTTTTTTTGATAAATCATTTAAAAAATGTTATTAAAAAATACATATTAAATAATAAATTATGCTTACATGTTAGGGACCGTCGGTGTCATGGACTCACGACATCACCGAACCCTAGAGGCTAGAACTACTCAGTAACTCAACACAATCATATTATTAGACAATCCAATCCGCAAATGGCAATCAACGATTCAAGTTTGCAACACAATCATATATTTCCAAGAATCAAAACGAAAAAAATTGGAGATTTGAGTGATTACCTTCGTGGAAAAATATTGGAGAGGGAGAACCGGTGAGACAAACGAGACGATGAAGAGCCGAGAGGGATTGCAAAGGAGTCCAATTTTTTGGACTGTATGTAGCATTGCCCCTATTTGTTTCTTAACAGTTCGAAATCTCTCATTTTTATTTATTTTTAATTTTTCAGGTTATATAATTTTTTTAATAATAATATATATAATTTTAGAATGTATAAATTTTGTATATTTCTTTTGAAAATAATTCGAGTTTATTTTTAATAAAATTAATTTTATCATGTAAATTTTAGATTTAAAAAAAAAAAAAAGACTTGTGTTGCACCTTCTTAAGATTATAAATCTCATTTTTTACTCATTTCAAACTTTATGTACAATAATTATCATTTTATTTTGTACTCACGAGATTTGCACATTATAAAATTATATTTAAAATTATATTATATATTTTAAAATTATATTTAATATTATTTTGTACATTTTAAAAGTATATTTAATATTGCAATAAAAATTGAGGAGGCAAAAATATCCTAATTAAAAGTCTGGACGCTTGGCCTCTTTTATTTTGAAAAAAAGCAATATCACAGCATCAATGCGTAAAAATTTGCATTTTTCAATGCATAATGCATTTTTGTTTAGGCATGAGCAACATTATTGTAGGCTCCTACAGTGTGCCTTACTGACCATGAAGTGAAAGAAGTTAAAGTGGCCTTAGTATCATAGAAGTGAGTCTCAGAATCTGATTGGAGGCCGTTCATGATAACTTGTAGAGAATCTCCTTCTAGTATATATAATGTCAGTTATAAGTAAAGCATCAGGAAATAAATCCCTCTTCATCCTCAAATATGCTTTCACCTTTCCTCTCAAATATCCTTGAATATTTAGCTTGCTGGACAATGGCATTTGGATGAAGAAAAGCATTTTTAAGCACTATTTCCTTCATTCTCTTCCACATCTTCCATGAGGTAATACCAAATTCAATCATTTTATCATGTTCCAGTAATTAATTCAAAAAGGCCCTCCAGCTCTCCAAAAGTATGAAACTGTAAGTTAGATTTTTGGATCTTTCCCACACTCTGTCCCCATGCATTTCGAGCTGATAGGCAGTCGCAAAGAGTATTCTTCTCCCTTAAAGATAGACACTAGTTTTTGTCATTCATTAGCTGGCTGTAGTCAAATCCCTTAAAAATCTGAATCTTACTTGGATTGAGTATACGACCAAATGGTGTATATATAAATGGTCATGTATATAACCATTCTTGCAGTACGTCAGGTATATATAAATGGTGTGAATTAATAGAAAGCTTGTTTTAATCTTTTATTTTGTTTTTCTTTCTTTCGTTTTAATCCTGTTGATGAAGGACATTAATTTTTAAAATTAAGTTGATTTCTTGTCATGTCTTTCAATAATTTTCTTGCAAGGTTTCAAAAGGATGACCCTATTGAGAAATCTGAAGACATTGAATCTTGATGGGAATGGCTTTGGTGATAGCATCATACCATGTCTAAGTGGGCTTACATCTCTTACCACATTGAGTCTTGTGGGTAATCTCCTAGGAGGAGTAAATTATGGTGAAGGTATATATTCATGATTGTTACTGCATCATGTTGTACACAAGTTTGAATTTTGAATAAGTTCTTACATTCTAAATTAATGCTAAATTTCTTCTTCATTTTACATGAAAATAAATTAATAAATTAATTACAGGTTGGAAAAGATTGGAGAACCTAGAGATATTAGATCTTAGTCGCAATTTTCTCATCGACACAAGTTTGCTTGAATCAATTACTGCAATCAAATCTCTTAAGACTCTCAATCTTAGATCCAATATGCTGTGGCAGGGATCCCGTTCAACCAAAGGTATGTTGATTATTCTTTCATGAGCTTTCAATTTACACGTTTCCCCACGTCATTAATGATTTATTCGTTAGGTTACGTGTAAGTGATATGAATCATGATTGCAAGTTTATTAAAAAAGACTTAATAAAATGTCCAATTACTAGTACTGTTTACTTTATTTGTTTATATTATTGTAAAGTCCAGTCAAAAGACTATATAATTTAGGTTATATAAATTAATTTAGCACAGATATTGACTAATCAATTTATAGTATAAGAATGAATTATGGTACATTTCTTACGACATTGAGTCTTGTGGCTAATATACTAAGCAGAGTAAATTATTACTGCGTCATGTTGTCCAAAAGTTTGAATTTTAATTTAAATATGTTAAGTATATGTGTAATTAAGCTGATCTTACCAGGGCTGATTAGTAATCTTTGGTTTTAACTGATATGTAATCTAATGGTCTATGAAGAGACCACGTGCCTTCATCTGGGCAATTAGGGCTATACGTCTCTGTCAATATATAAAGTCACTTATCTCATTAGCACAGTAACAGAGAGAGATGTGAGCGGCTGAAGTCTTAGGGTTTTGAGAATTACTTTACCATTTGAGAGCCGAGAGCACAAATTGAGCTATGTGTGTGAGAGAAGCTTGTATGTGAGAAAGCTAAAGCTGATGAAGCTTGGATCTACACCATTGTAATCGTTGGATTGATCAATAAGAAGACTCCTAAGCCAGTTCCCACCGTGGACGTAGATCCAATAGGGATCGAACCACGTAAAATCTTGTGTTCTATTATTTTTGCTTTTCTGTTACTTTCTTTCATTTCTTGATTTGATTAAGTATTTTCTTTACACTGATCTTGGCACAAGTTTGTTCTGAGTAAACATAGGGTTTACGAAATCAACAAGTGGTATCAAGAGCAAGGTCGAGATGGGGTCAAAGTTCGATGTGGAGAAATTTACAGGCAAGAATGACTTCGGCCTGTGGAGAATCAAAATGAAGGCTCTTCTGGTTCAAAATGGACTTCAAGATGCGCTTCATGGAGGAAAAAAACCTACCGTTGTTTCGCCTGAGGGAAAAGCTAGCTCCTCCATGGATGAGAAGGTAAAACCCGAAATCCTACAAAAGGCACATAGTGCCATAATTTTATCTTTGGGTGACAAGGTTCTTAGGGAGGTAGCCAGTGAGGAGACGGCGGCAGGGATTTGGTTAAAATTAGAATCATTGTATATGACTAAATCCCTGGCAAACCGTCTCCACAAGAAGACCAAGTTATACACCTTCAAGATGAGTCCAGGAGTGTCTCTGGAAGATCACCTCGATGATTTTAATAAAATCATCCTAGATCTTGCAAACATTGATATAACTATTGAGGATGAGGATCAAGCCATCCTCTTATTAAGTTCCTTAGATAATACATATGCTAATCTCAAGGAGACCATCATGTATGGTCGAGAGAGCCTGACTTTGGATGAAGTCCAGTCAATATTACATTCTAGAGAACTACAACAGAAGTCTGAGACAAAACCTGAGGGTGGTGAGGGTCTAATTGCTCGGGAAAAAGCTGAAAGACTTGAAAACAAAAGAAAGAAAAACAAGAATAAAACAAAGACTAAAAGGAAACAGTTAAAATGTTTTAATTGTCATAAAGAAGGACACTTTAAAAGAGATTGTCCTGAAAGGAAATCAACTGGTGAGAATAAGTCAAAACCTGAAGGGAATGCCTCTGTTGCTGTCGATGGCTATGAGAGTGCTGATGTCTTATGTGTTTATGAAACAGAGTCTGGGAAAGAATGGATCCTAGACTCTGGATGTTCCTTCCATATGTGACCTTTTAAATCTTGGTTTGAAACCTTTAAGGATTTAGATGGGGCCTTGTAATGTTACGGAACAATAAGTCTTGCAAAGTTCTTGGTATTGGTACAATTAGATTGAAATTGCATGATGGTATGGAAAAGATTCTTAATGATGTAAGATACATACCTGAACTAAAAAGGAATTTAATTTCTCTTGGTATGCTTGATAAGTCTGGTTGTATGTTTAAGGCTCAGGCAGGAACTTTGAGTGTAATGAAGGGGTCCATAATAGTAATGAGAGGGTTTATAAAGACTGGTTTGTACACCCTTGAGGGCAAAACTATAATTGGGCAGGCTTCTGTTGCTCAAAAACCTGAGTGTAGCAAGTCTGTGCTCTGGCACAGGAGATTAGCTCATGTTAGTATGAAAGGCTTACAGGAACTCCAAAAATAGGGAGTTCTTGGAGAGACTAACCTAGAGGAGATACCTTTCTGTGAAGATTGCATATTGGGAAAATCTACTAGGGCTAGTTTTAAGGCCAGTACTCATAACACTAAACAATGTCTTGATTATGTGCATTCTGATTTATGGGGACCTGCAAGGGTCAGCTTCCATGGAGGAGGAAACTATTTCTTATCCATTATTGATGATTTTTCTAGGAAGGTCTGGGTGTACATTATCAAACACAAAAGTGACACCTTTGAAAAATTTAAACAATGGAAGATTTTAGTTGAAAACCAGGTTGGGAGAAAGGTTAAGAAACTGATGACTGATAATGGGCTGGAATATCTATCAAATGAATTTAATAACTTTTGTCTGAAAGAAGGGATAGCTAGGCATAAGACAGTTAGAGAAACCCCATAGCAGAATGGTCTTGCTGAAAGGATGAATAGAACAATTCTTGAAAGGGTCAGGTGTATGCTGTCTAATGCCAAGTTACCAAAACTTTCTGGGTTGAGGCAGTCAATACTGCTGTCTATCTTATAAATAGAAGCTCATCCTCTACCATTATCCTAAAAACACCTCAAGAATTGTGGTCTGGTAAACCCTCAGATTATAGTAATCTGAAGATATTTGGATGTACAGCTTATGCACACATTAAAACTGACAAATTAGAACCCAGGGCTGTTAAATGTATTTTTATAGGATATCCTGAGGGAACCAAAGGGTATAAGCTATGGGTTCTAGAACCAGGAAAACAAAAGTGCATAATTAGTAGGGATGTGACTTTCAATGAGTCACAAATGGTAATGACATCACTGGAAAATGAGTGTCCAGGAAATAAATCTGCTATTGATAGAGTGCAGATTGAGGTGGAGCCATCACTGGAGTCCATTGATGATACAGACCAAACACGTGGAGATAACTCAAAACCCAATCTGGAACAAGCTGGCAGATAAGTCCCAGGTCTTATAACCTTGTAAGGGATAGACCTAAAAGGACTATTAAACTCCCTCTTAGATATGCACAAGCTGACCTCACTACCTTTGCATTATCTGTTGCCCAAGAAATAGAAGAGTCAGAACCAAGGTCTTACAAAGAGGCAATGAGAAGTCAAGATTCTCATAAATGGCTTCTTGCTATGCAAGAAGAAATGGAATCTCTTAATAAAAATAAAACTTGGGACTGGGTGATTAAACCTGGAAATGTCAAACTTATAGGTTCTAAATGGATTTATAAAAAGAAGGAGGGAATCCCAGGGGTAGAAGAACCTAGGTACAAGGCTAGGTTAGTTGCTAAGGGTTTTACACAACGGGAAGGGGTTGACTTTAATGAAATTTTCTCTCCTGTTGTGAAGCACAGCTCTATAAGACTAATTCTGGCTTACACTGCTTATCATGATTTATTTTTGGAACAATTAGATGTCAAAACTGCTTTCTTGCATGGTGAGTTGGAAGAAACCTTGTATATGCAACCACTAGAAGGATTTAATAATAAAATTGATGAAAATCATGTGTGTTTATTAAAGAAATCCTTGTATGGTTTAAAGCAATCACCACGACAATGATATAAAAGATTTGACACTCATATGACACAAAATGGTTTCAAAAGAAGCAATTTTGATAGCTGTGTGTAATTTAAGGATTTTGAAGGATGCATTGTTTATCTTTTGCTGTATGTTGATGATATGCTTATTGCTTGCAAAGATAAATTGCTAATTGAGCTTGTTAAAGAAATCCTTAAGTCAGAATTTGATATGAAAGACCTTGGACCAGCTAGGAAAATATTGGGTATGGAGATAATGAGAAATAGGAATGAAAAACTACTTCTATTGTCTCAAAGAATATATCTGTTAAAAATCTTGAAAAGATTTGGAATGGAGTCTGTTAAAACTGTGTGTACTCCATTAGGACAACACTGTAAGTTGTCCATCACTCAAGCCCCTCAAACTAATGAAGATAAAGAGTTTATGATGAAAATACCATATTCAAACATGGTAGGCAGTCTGATGTATGCCATGGTCTGCTCCAGACCAGACTTGGCATATGCTGTTAGTGTTGTTAGTCGGTTCATGGCAAATCCTGGAAAACAATATTGACATGCTTTGAAATGGGTTTTTCAATATCTCTCGGGTTCTTCATGTTTAGGTTTAAGTTTTGGAAAAATTGTTGAAAAGGGAAAGGAAATTTGTGGCTATGTGGATTCTGATTTTGCTGGTAATATAGATACCAGGAAATCATTAACTGGTTATATTTTTACTGCATATGGTGGTGCCATAAGTTGGAAATCCAATCTGCAATCAGTTGTAGCCCTGTCTACAACTGAGGCTGAATATATGGCTTTAACAGAGGCCATAAAATAGGCAATTTGGTTAAAAGGGATTTCCAATGAATTAGGAATTTTTGATGGAAATATTACAATTCATTGTGATAACCAAAGCTGCATTCATCTAGCAAAACACCAGGTTTTTCATGAAAGATCAAAACACATAGACATCAGATTGCATTTTGTAAGGGATATAATAGCTGGTGGTGAAGTGAAGGTGGAGAAAATACCAACTGAAGACAATCCATCTGATATGCTGACCAAGTCCTTGCCCAAGCAGAAGTTTATCTACTGCATGGACCTTATCAACATGACAAGGAGCTGGAACAAGATTTAGGAGTGGGAACTGGCTTAGGGAGGAAGCTGCCGGCCTAAGGAGGGTGCCAATTGACTTAGGAAGGAAGTTGCAAGGAAGATCATATTAATCACAAGGTGGAGATTGTTAAGTATATGTGTAATTAAGCTGATCTTACCAGGGCTGATTAGTAATATTTGGTTTTAACTGATATGTAATCTAATGGTCTATGAAGAGACCACGTGTCTTCATCTGGGCAATTAGGGCTATACGTCTCTGTCAATATATAAAGCCACTTATCTCATTAGCACAGTAACAGAGAGAGATGCAAGCGGCTGAAGTCTTAGGGTTTTGAGAATTACTTTACCATTTGAGAGCCGAGAGCACAAATTGAGCTATGTGTGTAAGAGAAGCTTGTATGTGAGAAAGCTAAAGCTGATGAAGCTTGGATCTACACCATTGTAATCGTTGGATTGATCAATAAGAAGACTCCTAAGCCAGTTCCCACCGTGGACGTAGATCCAATAGGGATCGAACCACGTAAAATCTTGTGTTCTATTATTTTTGCTTTTTTGTTACTTTCTTTCATTTCTACAGTCAATTCTCTTAAGACTCTCAATCTGCAGGACAATGAGTTGACAGGATCCTTTCCAACCAAATATATGTTGATTTTCTAGGACGCCAATTAATTGTTAGGTTACATGAATTTTTTGTGGAAACAAACATATATTACCTAATTATAAATCTTTCTCTTTGGCATTGAAACATTACTGATCAATTTCATTTGTATGTAGTGCCGTTTTGAATCAAATGTCAAGATTATTTAGATTTGGACAATATATATATATATTAAACTTGAATTTTATATTACCTTAGACCCAAAAAAAAAAATGAAGTCATAACACTGATCATTTGATAATCAAGTTAATCTAAATCATTGACGTTAAGGCAAAATGATGATCCTCATTAGTGATAGCAGAGGCTGGTCGTGCAATGGCAGCATGAAATATGTTATAACAACAAGTACTCCTATTATGATATAATTAAAATGTGATCATTTTTTTCCTGTTATGCAGAGCTAGCAAATTTAAGCAACTTGGAGGTTTTTATCTTGAGAGATAATCATTTAGGTGGACGACTAGCAATCCAAGGTAAGATCAAAGAGTTATCTCATCTGATGAAGAATTATTATTCTATGAATCTTTTGCATCCACTAGACATGATGAAAAACACAATGTAACTATGACCTTATTTATTTGGAAGTTCCAACAAGCGTCAAGTATCCATTGCTTTTTATTTTTGCAAGAATATACACATAAAAAGATTAAATTATCAAGTTTCATTTAATTGGAGATCCTTAGGGTTAATATCAAGAATACGTTTGCCTCTTCAGACATATATATTTGTTATAAAATCAACTGTGATATTTTTACAAAGGTTTAATTGATACTGAAAAAGTAATTGTGATCAGAGTTACACTTATAAGTCAAAGTTCAAGAATAAGTATCAAAAGAGTGCATGGTAATTAATTGGTGGAAGAAAAACATAAGCAGTCCATATTTATAGAGTTAGCTGATAAATTTGACATCATGTCTCTTGTAGAATTGGCCAATTTAAGCAAGTTAGAGAATTAATTTGAATATCAGTGCAAATTTGTTCTCTTGGGAATCATTTCTCAATCTATTGGCTGGAAATTACTTTTGCGCAAGCCTTTCTAGTTTGTTAGCATTACCCTAATGATCTATAATTACTTATGAATTGACCATTTCTTTATATTGAACGGAAAGGTCTGACAGATTGTTAGAGTATATTAGAATCAATTTTGATGCTAATTTTGTTTAGACAGAACTTTGTGCATTGAAGAAGCTTGAAGTGTTAGATCTATCTGGAAATTACTTTGAGGGGGTCCTACCTCCATGCATAAACAATTTGACATCCCTGGTAGTGTTAGATATTTCCAACAACCAATTTAATGGAAATGCTTCATCATCATATGTAGAAGCCAGCAGAACAAGTCTTGAGTACATTGATTTTAGTTATAACCAGTTTGTGGTCTCATTCAACTTATTTGCCAATTATTCTAAGCTTGAGATTCTTAGATTCAATGGCCAAAACAATAAAGTTGAAATAGAAACTGAAGGATCCATGGGTTGGTCTCCTTGTTTCAACTGAAGACCATTCAATTGTCCAAGTGTACTCTAAACAAGCTCAGCAACAATATTCTGAACTTTCTTCTTACCCAGCATGAATTGGATACAATTGATCTTTCTCACAGTAAGTTGAAAGGAAGCTTTCCAAATTGGTTATTTGAAAACAATACAAGATTACGCATACTAAATCTGCGAAATAACTCTTTTGTGGGTCAGTTATATTTACCATCATTGATCCACACGTATTTTATCTGGATGGATGTCTCGACCAATCAGTTGGATGGAAAACTTCAAGAAAATATCGGCATGATTTTTCCAAATTTAGTATATCTAAATCTTTCCAATAATAATCTTGAAGGTCATCTTCCTTCCTCAATTAGTGGCATGCTTTATTTGGAGATATTAGATCTTTCTTTTAATAATTTCTCAGGCGGGGTCCCAAGAGAATTAAATACAGATTGCTTGTTATTGAAAGCTTTAACTTTGCTTTTAACAACTTCAGCGGTGCAATTTTCATTAGGACAAACCAGGAAATTCTGCAGATCAATGATAATCAACTTACAAGTATCACATTGGTATCCAATTCTACGATTTACCTATTATATTTAGATATCAACAACAACAGAATCTCAAGTACAATCCCCCGATGGCTTGGGAACGTGTCAGACTTGAGGACTCTTGCTATGGCTAACAATCTTTTTTATGGTTGGATCCCATGTGGACTAAGTATGACAGGTACTTTAGACCTTTCTCATAACTTTCTTACGGGATCGTTACCTTTTTGCTTGAGTCTACCAAAACTTGAACACCTACATTTGCAAGGAAACAAATTCACAGGATCAATACTGAAAGTTCTTTTCAATTCGTCATATCTCTTGACATTGGATATTAGAGATAACAACTTTACAAGCAGCATCTCTATTGAAATCAAAGAACTTCAAAGCTTAAAAGTACTCTTGTTGAGTGGCAATAATTTCATTGGCATAATTCCAAATCAATTGCGTTTGTTAAGAAATCTAAGTATAATGGATCTTTCCAAGAATGCTTTTTATGGGACAATACCACAATGCCTCTACAAGATATATTTTGGGAAGATAGCAGCAACTAGTTTCAACGTTTATCGTAAAAAATCTAGTTTAGTTCCTATTAATTCGCCATCTTACACATATAAAGGTTTCTCAAGAATGTCTGGTACCTTGTACACAGATCGTGAATATGCTGATGCAGAAGTAGAGATTGAGTTTGTAACCAAATATTGGCATAGTTCTTATAAGGGTTCTATCATTTGTTACATGTCTGGATTGGATTTATCATGCAACAACCTAACAGGTGGCATCCCACTTGTGTTAGGCCAAATATCTTCATTGCGTGCCCTAAACTTATCTTATAATCAGCTGTCTGGTAAAATTCCAACAACAATCTCGAAATTGTCTCTCTTGGAAAGTTTAGACCTCTCATAATAGTTTGAATGGAGAGATTCCTTCAACATTGATTGATCTAACATTTCTTGAGATTTTCAATGTGGCCAACAACAACCTATCAGGTAAAGTTCTAGATATGAAAGCACAATTTGGAACATTTGATAAAAGCTGCTATGAAGGAAATCTACTTCTTTGTGGACCACCACTAGATAAAGGTTGCGTTGAAGTAAATGAGTCACATCCAACTCCAACAGAGTCTTCAAAGGCAAGTGATAAAAAATGGTATGAAGTAGATCTTGTGGTCTTCCATACAAGTTTTTCGATATCTTACATCATTTTCTTCTTTAGTACTATCATTCTTCTCTATATTAACCCTTATTGGCTACAAAGATGCTCCAACTTTATAGAAGATCTTATATACTTTAATTTTTATTTTGCTTTTGATACTTCAAAAAGGTTGTCAAATTGTCTATGTAATTAAGAAACATTGATTTTCTTTTGACATCGTTATTGATAACTAGTAATAATGGTTAGTTATCTTTGAATTTGGCCATTTTTCAATAATTAGTTATTGGACATTAATATGAAAGAGATGTTCACTTAAACTTGTTATTCTATTTGATTATGGAGATAGTTGTCCATATTCGGGAATTCTTCATTCTTTGTGGATTGGGATTAAATAAATCAAGTATAAATTTAAAAAATTAAGAAGTTGTGCCCAACCATATCATGAGTCGATCGTATCCAACAACACAGTGTTCGAACAAAAGTAGTACCACAAAATTGTATGAAATGAAATCAAGGGTTTTCCTTACATGCTTCTTGGTATCTTAAGCAACGTTTTTTTTTTGTGTGTGTGAATAGTCATCTTTATATTAATCCTTATTGGTAATAAATTACTCCAATTTAATTCATGAGGATCTTATATACTCATGTTACTATTATATTTTTATTTTCTTGAAAAGTTCGTCAATATGTCATGATGGACTTATGATAGTGACAATTACAGCTTCTTGTGTATGCATTTGATTATGAACATTATTTATTGTGATCAAATATGAAACTTGGTGTTCAGTTACACTTTTCCTGATTCTATTTGATGATGGATAGTGTTTTCACTTTTCATGATTCTATTTGATGATGGATAGTGTTTTCAGTAACTAGAAATACTTTTCTTAGTTTATAATTAGTCCCTTGAACCAATCCCATTATTAGTGACAGAAAGAATGGTAACCAAACCTATCACGATTGAGGTTGTTCGATCGAGGTTGACTTGATTGAGCCAAAATCTCTAATCGAACCAATCCATGATCTTGAACCTAATCCCAAACCTCTTGGTGGTGGATTGATTTGCTTTCACTACAAGCTAGAGATATGATCATCATTTACAATGAAGGTTTTTAATTTACAACTATAATAATTTCATTTTAAATAAGGGCGTATTTTCAATGATTTTTTTATCCTTGCAAAAGAAACTTCATTTTCTACGAAAATAAGTTCATGTAAATGACCTAATAGTTTGGAACGAAATATGATTATTTCCAATGAAATTTGTTCCTGCATTAAATAAACATTGAAGTTGCAATAAAAATTTCCGTGACAAATACTAATAAGTAAATTGCAATGTTCTTTATAATAAGTTATTAGCAACAAAAAATTTTCGTTGGATTTTATATTTAGTTACAACATACGGACTTTTGTTGCAATTACCAGCAAGTTTATTTTACTTGCACTTACCAACAAGTTTATTTAACTAATCTCATAAATTAATGGGTTTTTTTTTTTCCAGTTATGCAATATAACTCTTAACAAATAAAGTATTTAGAAAGAAATGAACATGCATGTCGTCAGATTTAGTACCGATGAAGGCATTGCTCGTGCTAGGGGTTGGAGAAAGAGAATTGGTCTGCTTCAGTTCCAGTAGTCATATTTTAAATGCATCCCTTACACTTATTCAGATCACGGTCGACTTCTTCCTTCATAGGTTGACCATTTAAGAGTGATTGATATTGGGGGAAGAAAGGGGGGCTGAAGCAGGTCACGTGAAACTCTACCTCAGGTCATGTGATTAATTGTCCCTCGATAATTTAAAGCAATATCCTCTTTATATTACTTCAAGGGGTCTATATAATATTTAATTACACCCTGATCTAAAATTACCAACAAATAATTTGCAAATCTCTTCAGGATTTTTAGTATTTGCAACTTTAGATTACCTTTCGTTTTTGTTTTTTTATAAAGAGACCTCATTCATCAAAAATCACATCCTTACAAGAAATTGCTTATCAAGCCATACAGCTTGAAATACAAAAGAAGTACAACCCTCAGACCATATCACCATTTCAGCAACATTACAAGCGTATCTTCCCAGCACTTGAAAACCCTGCATTAATATTCTAATATCCTTAATAATGTAAGCAAATCTGTTAAAATATCAGAAGATTTCAAAACATTCACAAGAACAGGACTATCACTTTCCACTATCGGCTATGGAATACCCCATTGAACAAAAATCTGTAAACCCTTTCGCATTGCAATTGCTTCTACAAACTTTGGAAAAGAGACCTCACATTCCATTTTACTACAAGCAGCAACTACATTTCCTTCATGGTCCCTAAGAACAACCCCAATTCCTGCCTTCCGTAGTTCAAAATAATTTGCTCCATCAACATTCATCTTAAGGAAATCAGTAAGTGGTGGATTCCTGCTTAAAACCTTCGGTATCTCCTTGTTAAAGCCATAACAAATCCAAACCTTTCTAATTCTAACTGCAAGGATAGAACACTATTAATCATAGAGGAGACACTACGAACAATATTCTCATATATAAACTGATTTCTCCGATACCATAACCCCCAAGCAATAGCAATGAATTTAACAAAAGTATCCTCATCACCCCTTTCCTTCACTGCCAATAGTTCCCAAAAGGACAATTCAGAATCAAACTCCCTTATCAAAGGCGCATACTGTAAAAACATACTTTTAACAGATGAACAATAAAACAAGGCATGAGCTACATACTCTTTTCCTGCTTTGATAGAAAACACAGATGTCTTCCACTGCAACCCCTTTCTTCATCAGATTATGATCAGTTGGTAGGTACTCTTCCTTTCTTAGGAATTTTCAGATGCCAAAGACACTTCCGTAAAAAAGAAATTTGTTTAGTTGTAGACCCCTCACCTGCATTCTGAGAATTTGCAAATTGTATCAATTTATACCCACTTCGTACTGAATAAATACCACTATTTTAGAACCCCAGTACCAAGAATCAGCCTGAGATAATGACACATGTAACTTCAGAATCTGACTAACTACCCTTGGATTGAAGATAGCTCGTTATACATCAACATTCCACCGCCTAGTGTTAACATCCAGTGATAGCTTCCAAATAATGTTTCCAGGTATAAAAGCAGAGTTAAAATGTAAAAGGAGCTTCCAAGGTCATTTCCACAGGGACAACCATAATAAAATAACCAATTGAGCAAGATTTTGAATGCAAAACAGCAAATGAAGAAAAATATAGACAGATGGACTTTTAATATCAGAGTGAGTGTGATGAAATACACGGAGGAAAATGGGTGGACCATGTGCACTTGTTTTATACAATATGTAGGATGGATTCACAATTTGTGATCAGATTTGGATTTGAGGTTATTCTAAAAACAAAGACACCAACAACTGTTAATCATGCAAAGTAACTTAATCTACAAGTTTGAAATTCGAACATTTAATTAATGAGAAGTAGTTAACAACTTAACTTCTAAACTTAAGAACCAAAAATAGAATTGTTAAAGAAGAAAACACTAGGAGTACAAGGTTAGTGTTTCCTCACCCCTTCAGTTGTTGTCATTGGGTGTAACCGTTCGGGTCGAATCAATCAACACTTAAACCGTTAACAAACATTCATACTCAGTTTTAAGCACCACAGAAAATTAAACCCTTCACTGTATGAACATCCTCTTCTCATTTTATGACTGTTAAGCTTAAGATCCTTGATTATTTCAAGGTCCTGTTGTGCCCTGAGTCTACAACAGGCCAAGAACAAGAGATCCTTCCGAAACCAACAGTGACTAGAGAAAGTTAATATAGAAACAGAGATGCATTAAGCATCGTAGCAGCCAAAAACATGCAAAGGGAATGAAGAAAACCCCATTCCCTGTAACCCTAGTTGTAGAAATTAGCCTTGAATCATCTTGTTACGATTTACAAGCCCAAATAAAACCCTAGCAGAGGAGTGTTCTATGCGAAAATAAATGACAGTAAGAAACCCTAAAACTGGTAAAAAGCAGCAGATGATTCTCCTAGAGCCTCGGCCCCCTTTATCCCTTTCTTCCTTCATCTCTCTTTCTCTCTCATCTAGTCGTCATCTCTGCCTTATCTCCATTCTACCTCTGTAGGTCTTCTCGAATTTTCCTTGTATTCTCTCTGACTTCCTCCTTCGATAGGTGTAGGCTTAAGCCAGCAGATGGGAAGTTTGGGTCTTGATTCTGGGCTGGGCCTCCCGTCTTGAACTAGGCCTTGATTCCTGAAAATTCACACATACTGGGCCATTAGCCCATAGCAGGCAGATAAATACCCATTTTACACACTAAATTTACAGTCCACGAGACAATGCCTTTTTCACCAATTATAACAGTTTAATCTTTCTTTTAGAACTATTCAACCTCAATCATCTAGCAGAGCATTCATTAACTCTCAAATTATTATAAAAAACATTAAACATAGCCTCCTGAATCTCTTCCCTTTGAACTTTTGGAATTCAAGAGTTATGAAAATCCTTACAATCTCTCATTACTCACTCTCCATATACAGCCAAATTTTAAAAACTTAAGAGAACTATAAATCACTTCCCATACAAAGGATGAATTAAAACCAATTTTAGCATCAAATAAAGAGCTCTTAGAAAAATACCTAACTTTAAATATCCTATGAAATAGAGAACCCTCAGTTAACAATCTCCAATCATGTTTAGCAAGAAGAGCTACAAAAAAATCACTAAGGTTCTTGAAGGCCATTCTATCTCTAAACTTAAAGTCACATAATTTTGTCCACCTTATCCAATATATCTTCTTTCTTTGAGGTTGGCATAAAATTCTTAGAAACTAAAAAAAAAAAAAAAAAAAAAATTGGGCATTGCAATTTTTTGTTAAGATGCCGACGGAGGCTAGGGACTCACAGCGGTAATGGGGGAGGATAGGTGAACAAACCCTAGATCTGACAGTGAAAGGATTGAGAGATAGAATAAGTGCATGTTTGGGATTGTGGTGAGAAATATTACTTTTAACTTAAGACTTATAGCTTAAAGCTTAATGTAATAATAGCATGTTTGAGATTGCGTTTCGAGATTTTAAAAGTACTTTTAAATAGTTAAAAGCACTTTTAAAGAAAAATGATATGTTTGAGTAACTTTAATAAAAACGCTTTAGTCGGTTAAAAAAGCTAAAAATCAGCTTTTTCAATAAGCTCTAAATTGGAGCTTTTATCAAAAAGCTCTAGCAGATAACTATATATTTTTTAAAAACTACCGTAACTAACTCTAAAAGCGCTTTAGACATATGGATTCCAAACAGTAAATGACATTTTAATAATAGAGCTTATTACATTAAGTTTTAAACTATAAGTCTTAAATTAAAAGCAATATTTTTCATCGAATCTCAAGCATGCACTAAGTTCTACTACTAAAAAGTCATTTACTGTTTGTGATCCATATGTCTAAAGTACTTTTAGAGTTAGTTATAGTAATTTTTAAAAAATATATAGTTATCTGCAAGAACTTTTTGATAAAAACTTCAATTTGGTGCTTATTGAAAAAACTGATTTTTAGCTTTTTCAACAGACTAAAGCGCTTTTAATAAAGTTACCCAAACATATCATTTTTCTTAAAAATAACTTTTAATTGTTTAAAAGCACTTTTAAAGTCTCGAAACGCAATCCTAAACATGCTCTAAGTAAATGGGAGGAAGTACAAACTGAAGACTTCGGGACTTAAGGCAGAGAAAGTACCCTGAAGTCTAAACGCTGCGTTGAGTTATGAAGGTCGTGGGCTGGCTAATAATTGATTGGAGGCTGGGCCTCACAGTGACACCTAGACGTGAAGACCATGCGTTTCATTTACATGAAACACACTATTTAACTTGGAACATAGGAACATGTTCCTGATGTCCATCTTAGTAATTTTATCTGCTTTCTTTCTAGATCTAGTAGCATTTAAGATAGTATTCTGCCATCATTGGGATCATCTGAAAAACTAGAACCTAAGGGTGTTTTGGCGATGGATTACCTCGAACAATCCATTGTTTTCTTATGATAATGTGTGATTCAGTTTGTCTCATTTTTGTGTGAAATTCCATGTTTTATTATTACAATCCTGTAGCAACCATTGTTATTTTCTCCACTTTCATCCAGACATTAAAACCCATATAAAACCCTTCCAACCTGTTACAGATTTCTAGCCTCCTAACATTTTTTTTCTTGATTACTTTGAGTAATTCATGAGACTAGGGACATGAAGGAACCCGAATCAGATTAGAATTTAGGCATTGCAATTTTTCTTTTTCTTAGATTACTTTGAGGAATTAGAAGAATAGATCAAAGTGGGGGGTTGCAAAAGGCATTGATTGAATTGAACGTAAAATGAGGTGGGGAGAATTGAAGAGGTCTCTCCTTCACCTAGAGAGAGAGAGAAAGAGAGAGAGAGAGAGGCTTTTGGGCATGGAGCTCCGAGACAAAACATATTCCTCAAGAGTGCTCAAGGTAGAAGGAAAAAAATACCACTTTGAATAGTAGAGTAATACTATTGTTAGGGATGTCAATATATAATACGACACGATAATAATGAGTTTGAATTTAATCTTGATGGATTCTGGTTAAAACAGGCTGCCCTGTTAAAATACGACTGTTTTCATGGATTGATAACAGGTAAATTCGTTTTGACCCATTATGACCTAGTAAGAAAGTTAAAGTTAGAATTATATTCTTATACCTAAAAATAAAAATTTTAAAATTCTAATTTCGATATTTTTATTGTTTAGATTGCATTTTGAACTTGTATTTAGTTTTGCAATTTTTGAAATTTTAATATTTATATAAAATTAGGTTAAATTTAATCAGGTCAAACGAGTTAATTTCGAGTCAGTTTAACTAATTTACATAAACAGGTTGAAACGAATGGAAATGTATTGTGTTAATTTATTTTATAATATTCACTAGAAAGTCAAAATAAGTTGACATGATATGACCCGTTCTGTTAACGGGTTGTGTTAAAATTTGATATTTTAACACAATAAATTTAATGGATCGGGATTGAATTGATCTATATATATAATATACATACTTTAATAAGACACGAATACAATCCGTTAATGCAATTTAACACACCTAATTATTGTAGTAAAGTATCATTAACCTCACTTTATGTTCTTGTCTTTTAAACATTTTTTTAAGCGCTTTAAATATTTTAAAAAATATAAAAAATACTTTCTTAATAATTAATTCGATGAGTTTTGTCGTTAGCTTTTATAAGTGGGAGTATTGTTTTCCTTATACTATTATGTAAAGACCAAAGTCTTAAATCATAGGCAGGGCATAAGGCTCCTTCTTGTATCAAAACGTTAAATAATAATTATTTTATAAATCACTTACTATATTACCGCACCATTTTCTTCTCAAATCTCCATTTGAGTTCGATTTATGAGTTTTTTTTAAGAGATATTGATATTGCTGGAAATAATCCTGCTGATTTTAATGGAGATTAAATTAATATTGTTACTATTTGCTTTGGAGTAATGTGATCTATTAATTCGTTACACTATAGCTCAAGTCTTTTAATTTTAATAATTACCATTGAGATGTCAAATTAATTCTGTTGTGCCAATATTTAATAAGTGGGATGCTTCCCTTCCCCTGAATTGGATATAGATCTTCTAGAGTTTTTGATCTTGATTAGGGATATAAAAAGATAAAAATTGAAAAATCAATCAAATTGGACCGAATTGGACCAAATCGATGAATTTAGTCTAATTGAAATCGGTCTAGTGCAATACCAATTCTTAAAACGAAAACTTGTGATCCTAGATCGGTGCGATGCTGATTTTCATTTTTTGAACCAAACTAGATCGATACATTTGTATTTTTAATTTTTATATTATATATTATTTTATATTATTATTAAATATTGTATGATCATTTTTAATTAATATAACATAAAATTTTAATTTTATTATTCATGTCTATTAGTCTTATAACATAAAAGTAATATACAAATATAATTAGACACTAATTATATTTTGTTAATCTTATTATTCAAGTTTATTAATCTCACTAAAAAGTTAGACACTACTTATATTATACTAGTATAATTGGACATCAACAAATTATTAATTTTAATAAAAAGTACTAATTAAATGATCACAATTAAGTTTAGTACTAAAAAATTATAATATTAAACATATATTGTGTCACACTTATGAATAATAAATTGAAAAACTAGATTGGACTAAATCAAAACTAAAAAATTCGAAAGTTTCAATTTTGATGAAGAATCAGCCTGTATCAATTCGTAAATTTTCAAAATTTGGTATATATTGATTCAGTTTTAGAAGATTCTAAAATCAGACCGAATCAAAGCCATTACTCCTATAATTTGGAAACTAAAAATAAGAGCGAGACAGAAATAAACATATAAAGTAAGTCTTATAATATTTGATGAATACCTAATTTTATTAAAAAAAAATCACTAGTGAAATTATAAATGATACCTACATCATGTATTTATCACTCATGCTATATGATATAAAATCGATCGAGAACTCAAAAAATTGAAATCCACCCAACTTAAATAAGATTTGTAGGGAAAATCTCCAGGCAAATTTTTGGATTTTGGAAATCATTTTTTTACTTACCTTTTTCTATATATATATATATATATAAACCTCATATTTATAAATATTTTAAACTTTTTAATCAGGTTTTGTTGTTTTCATTTTTATTATTTTGGATTTTTTTTAATTTTAAGTTTAATATAAGTCGGATCAATAATAAAAGGAGAGGATAAACCATACACACGACCTGTACTTGATTATTGCCCTAGGCCCCTATATAGTTTCTATGATTTCACGAGCTTATAACCTCGCAATACGCGGCCTGTAAATCTGTTATTTACGTTAAGTTTTATAATTCTAAATAATTTATTATATATAATCAGTACTACAACTGTTAAAAAAATATATATATATATATATATATATATATAATAAAGCATGCATATATAAAAGAGTTCACTTTTGCCAATAAACATTTCGTGATCAATTTATAACAATATTAAAAATTTTACATATATATATATATGATAGTTCAATTTAAACAGTGTAAAATAGATACAATTAATATGAGATACAATTGTATATTTTTATTTTACATTTATAAAATTATATTTTAAAATATTATATCAATCTACTATTTTTCAAGATTTTTCTTCTCTTGGATGGAGCTCGATATTCATGATTCATTTCTTTTGTATTTGAGTTGATGTTGAGATCGATATCTACAATAATATTTTGAAATAAAATTAATATTGTTAATAAATTTTTATATATAAAAAATCTCAATCATTATATCTATTTTAATTAAAATATAATATAGCAGTCTAATGATCAACACTCCTAACGAAATGATTGAATAATAAGATTTAATATTATTATAAATATAAAATCTAATAAAAAATATGATTAAATACCAAATGGTGTCATTATCTAGGAGAGTATTGGACTTACATTGTAACATCCCGATCTAGATATTTAAAATTTAAATGCAAATAATTTGATCTTTTAAATTTTAACATTATTATATAATTTTCATATTATTATTATTATTGTATTGATTTTTTCAGATATTATGGCATTACTACGGTCATATATTTAAATATGATTTTTTTTTATTATAGTCATTATTTTAAATTATTTTAATAATATTCCTTCCAAAATTACGTTTAAACATTTGATATCCTTTCTCGTACCTCCAAATGAAATATGCAAACTTGAAATGCAGTTATATTTTCTTTAAGATATTTTCTTTATTTTGAAGACTATGATTTACGCCGTATATCTCGATTTAAGTATTAACCACAAACATTCACTTCTAGTAACCATCACATGAATTTAATCCACGGACGTCTCCCACTTCAAACTCAAATAAGAAACTCACCATCAATTCAAATCCGATGCCATGCATGTATCCATCACTTATCTTTTCCTATTTTCACGGCAACAGCTGCTTAGGCGATCTTTATCGATATGCATTTGGTTTATAGGACTTTTCTTCTAACCTAATAGAGAATAGAAAGAAGAACAAAATGAAGCAATTTTACTCTGATTTCATTCATGAGAAATGCGTGTTACAGTGATGTCCAATTCATGAGAATTGGACACGTATACCATTGAAAAGTTTATTCTAGCCTCTTCTATCTTCTATAAGGAAGGTGCCTAGTTGTCTGTTGAGTTGGCAGTGTCTTCAATTTTACAAATATGTCCTGGCGAGCCAAGCAGGGCTGGAAGTACTATAAGGCTTGATTTGAGAGTACAAAATCTGGCAATGGACAGTGATTTGGTGAGTACATCAGCAATTTGGTCTTTGCTTGAAAGGAAGGAAACTTGAAGAGTTTTGTCGTGAATATGATCACGTACAAAGTGATAGTCAATATCAACATGTTTGGTATGTGAGTGCATGACAGGATTGACAAAAAGGTAAGTGGCTCTCAAGTTATCACAATAAAAGATGAGAGATTTACGCAGAAAAATTCCCAATTCAGAAAGCAGAGACTGAACCCAGATCAATTCACAAGTAGCATGTGCTAAAGCCTTGTATTCGGCCTCAGTGCTAGATCTAGCAATAGTTGACTGCTTCTTTGAGCTCCAACATATCGAATTAGGGCCATAGAAGACACAATAACCCCTTGTAGATTTCCTGTTGTCCGGGCATCCTACCCAGTCGGCATCTGAAAATGCAGACAGTATGGGTGTAGAGGAAGGTGTAATGACCAAACCAAAGTCCAAAGTATGCTTCAAATAACGCAAAATACACTTTACCGACTGCCAATAAGAAACACATGGTGCATGCATAAATTGATAGACCCGATTTACTAAGAAAGTTAAATCAGGTCTAGCAAACAGTAAGTATTGTAGACTACTCACGACACTTCTATAAAGTGTTGGGTCTTCCATGGACACGGAGTCAAAAGTCGAAAGTTTCACAGTGGAGACATAGGACTACCCACGGGCTTACAGTTGTCCATATTCGTCTTCTTAAGTAAATCCAAGATGTATTTCCGTTGAGATAATACAAGCCCAGTAGAATTACGATAACATTCAACACCCAAAAAATAATGAAGAGCACCTAAATCTTTTAGAGGAAATTCAATGCTAAGAAGATGAATAAGCTGTGAAATAGCTTGTGGATTAAAACCAGTTAGAACAACATCATCCACATAAATTAGGAAATAGATAACCATGGACTGGTGCCGATAAATGAACAATGATGTGTCTGACTTAGAAATGACAAACCCTAGCTCAAATAATTTCCTGCCGAGGCGTGCATTACATCCACGAGGAGCCTGTTTCAGATCGTATAATGCTCGATTGAGCTTACACACATAGTGAGGAATTTGGGGGTGAACAAACCCCGTAGGCTGAGTCATGAAAACATTTTCATCCAACAGTCCATGCAAAAAGGCATTTTGTACATCTAATTGATGAATCAGACACTAAGAGGAGAGGGCAATTGAAAGAACCAACCTGATAATTGTGGGCTTCACTACTGGACTAAATATCTCTGAATAATCTAGACCCTTAAGCTGACTGTACCATTTGGCAACTAATCTCGCTTTACTTCAATGGAGTCATCGAAAATAAATTTGGTTTTGAAGATCCAATGACAGCCAACTAGATTTTGGGATGAGGACAGAGGAACTAACGACCAGGTGTTATTGGAGAGAAGAACATCAAACTCCAGCTGCATGACTTTTCGCCATTCCTGAAACTTGGATGCCTCAGTGACGGAGGAAGGTTCATCAAGGGTAGCAAGGGAGGTAACTTGGGCACGGGGTTTTGGCCACGCAACAGCGTCGTCGGTCTGAACTTTTGGAAAATGAAGATTTGACTTGGAGCGAGTTTGGATGGGGTGCACAGAGGAAGGTTCAAAAGTAGACAAAGGAGCTGGGGACTTTGGGTGTGCCCTAGGGGAAGAAGGGATTGATGCAAACTCAATAATGGGTTTATAATCGGGGAGAATATGAGGCGGGGAGATGGGTCGTGGGCCTGAAGAGGAAGAAGTGGGTGTCAGATGTATGGAGGGAGACTGAGAAGAGGTTGTGGGCCATGAGAGTGGGGATGATTGGACAGTGGGCCGTGAAGTAGACAGAGGCGTAAATAAGACAAGAGCAGAATGGATCGAATTAGAAGATGAAAGAATGGGCCGTAAGGACAAGTGATTGGGTAGAGTGGCATGGTGTGAGATGGAATTAGTGAAACTGAGCTGGGTTTTTGAAGTGGGAAATTATTCTCATCAAATAGAACATCACGAGACACATACATGCGGGAAGTGGGAAGATGAAAAGAGAGATATCTATGATGATTTGAGCTATAACCAAGAAAAAATACATGGTAGGGAACGATAATCCATTTTGTGTTTGTTATAGGGCCGAAGATTGGGCCAACAAAGACACCCAAATGTTTTCAAAAACTTGTAATCACGAAGTTATTCCATAATAGTTCAAAGGGAGATTTATTGTGTAACACATATGTAAGGAGTCGATTAATTAAATATACAGCAGTATTGAATGCATTGGACCAGAATATTTGTGGAGAAAATGAGTGAGCAATGAGAGCTAATCCAATTTCGACAATGTGTCGATGTTTTGCTCAACCAAGCCATTTTGAGCATGAGTATATGGGCATGCCAAACGATGTGATATTCCAAAAGAATGCAAAACATGAGTAAGAGAATGGAATTCACCTCCCTAATCAGATTAAAGAGCACGAATTTTTGTATTAAGAGTGGTTTCAACATGACGTTTAAAAGAGATAAAAGTATTGACTACATCCGATTTATACTTTAAAGGAAACAGCCAAGTGAACCGACTGTAGTCATCTACAAACGACACATAATATCTAAAATCACCTCGTGATAACATGGGTGCAGGACCCCAAACATCAGCAAAAAGAAGTTGTAATGGAACTGTGGACCGAGATGTGGATGCACCATAGGAGAGTTGATGGAGTTTTGCTTGACAGTAGGAAGGGCACAACCCAAGACTGGAAGACAGCTTCACAGGCAGTGAGAGGTGGGAAATTATTCTTTGAACCAGTTGCATAGATGGATGGTCTAATCGGACGTGCCACTGGAAAGGAGAAACGCGGGAACTAGTATAAGCTTGAAGAGAGGTTGGTGCAGGATGGAAGGACATACATCCCATTTTTAGTGGGACCTTATAGGAGTATGGTCTTGGTGCGGAATCCTTCACAGAGAAATAAGAGGAATGAAATTCAAAAAACACCCTATTATCTTCACACAATTTTCTAACAGGAAATTAAATTCTTGTAAATAGAGGGCACATGATAGAGTTGAGAGAGAAGAAGATTGCCATTGGCTGAAGAAATGTTGGAGCTGTCGACATGATGTATAGGCAGGGAAGTTCCATCACCAACCTGTACCTGCTCTTCACCCTTATACTCAGATGGATTCAAAGATAGGTTAGAGAAATTGTGAGTGAACTGGTGAGTGGCAACTGAATCAGGGTACCAATTAGTGTCAACAAAAGGAGCAGTGTCATAGGAATAAGAATGAACAAAGGTGATATTAGCAGATAAGGAGGGTGGAGGAAGAGTTTGGTAGCTATGATCAAACCTGTAATAACATTGGACAGCGGTATAACCTTGTTTTTCACACACTTGACATTGAGGACAATTGGGAGAAAATTGAGAAAAATTAAACTAACCACCGTTATGGCCACGACCACAGCCCCTATTACCTCATCTACCTCGAGATGGACCCCTTCCTCTGTTGCCAGTATTTGTAGTTGTGGAGTTGGTTCGAGAACTCTGATGTAGCAGTAAAGGTTGGTCTGTAAATGAGAGAGTCTAGATTCATGGGTGAGAAGATGGCTATACATTTATGAAGGAGTGACGGGATCAACTCGTCTAGTAATGGATGTAACCACTACATCAAAATCTATACCAAGACCAGCCAACACGTAAGTGATGAAATCAAAATCGGACAGAATTTTACCAGAAGTAGCAAGTGTATCCCGAATGAGTTTGGCTTTCTGGTAATAGTCTCAATCGAGTCAGAGCCTTTCTTGAGTGTAGTGAGTTGGTTACTAAAGCTGCATAGTGCGAGCTTGAGATTTTGAAGGTATAACAGATCTTCCAAAATGTTTCCAGATCTCGCGTGGATGTAGAGGCAGTAGTAAACAACATGAGCTATCAGATTCTCCCGAAAGAGAAGAGAGATAAGTGTAGTCATAATCGCTTGATCCTTGCTATCTCCAGGCAAAGATAAGCTGGGTTTGGTGTTTTGAAACTTTCATCGAGCGCAGAGGAGGGTGCTCAGTGATAGGTTTCCATCGATTATAGCCACAAACATTCTGAACTATTGAGGTAAGGGGTATGAGTTGTGCCCTCTACAATAGATAGTTTGTTCATGAGTAAGCTTTACCTGGTGATGAAGTGGGGTAAGGAGAGGGAATAGGGGAAAATTTTAGGGTTTTCTGCCATGGCTGAGCTTCGGGACGTGAGCCCCTTAATCGGCTCTGGATACACATGACAGAGCAATAGAAATGAAGAAGCAATTTCTTACTCTGATTTTCATTCATGAGAAATGCCGTGCTACAGTGCATTGTATTTATACAAAAAATACCCGAATATTCTTTCTAAAACAGAATTGGACACGTATACAATTGAAAAGTTTAATCTAGACTCTTCTCTATCTTCTAATAAGGAAGGTGGCTAGCTGAGTTTGGCAGCTTGTCTTCAAATCTTTACATAATACTAACCGCACTACACTCGAAGAATTTCACGTAGCCAGTCTTCGGATTCTCTCGTACTTCTCTCCTTCTCTCTCTCTCTCTCCTCTATCTCTCTCTCTTTCTCTACATACTACTATACATACGTAACTTATATATATGCATGCACGTGCGTAAGGCCTCGTCCAAACAGGTGAGAACTCAAAGCCAACAAACCCACTCACCTGCACCAGTCCGAGATCAGGCGAAGCACACAAACCAGGGCTTTTTCCCACATTCCAACGCTGCACAACCACGCAAACCACAATCCATCTCGCGGAAGGAGCCACCAAACCACGCAGTGGAAATCCTCCCATCGAAGGACACGGAAACTTGAAAACTCCCAATGCGAGCGGACAGCAGGAGATCAACTGGAATAACATCCCCCTGTTCTTCACTCACCGAAAACAGAGTAGGCTTCTCGTTCCCACCGTGTGCCACTGCCAACAATGCCCTTCATCCGAGGCCCCACCACGTCGGAAACCACATAGACAGTCCCGCCAGAGAAACACCCATGCCGCGCCGCTGCATCCCTGGAAATATGGAACCACAGCCACCCTGGCTCAACGTTTGCACCACATGTAGCCCTCTCACGTTGCTCTCTCCCATGCCGTACCTAGCGACGCCGCCTCCAGCGCCACATCAACCTCCTCTAGTTCGACGTGAGGTCCCCCCTGTTTTCGAATAAGTCAGAAGGCTCAGTATCGCTATCTTGGCTTGCTTTTATTGTTTATACCAGACTTGTTTTAATTTGGAGATGTAAAATTTATTTATAGAAAAAACGCCTCATTTTATTTATTTTTGTTTCTCATACTATCGATGTTAATTAAATAAAGTATATCAGCTCAGAGTTTTTACCGTTTGTATAAATCACATATTTAGGAGTTTTTGACATTATCATTATCGAGTATTATTTTATTAATTCTGTAGAAACTATAGTTTACATAGATGTTTTTTAATATTGAAACGCTACGTTAGCCATAATTTAAGAAGCTTTTTTTTCCTTATAGGAAAATAATTAGAGGGACCCCCCCCCCCCCCCCGCCCCCCCCCCCCCCCCCCCCCCCCCCCCCACAATTTTAGTATTAAGCTAAATTATTAAGTTTAATGTTTAGATGCACATCAAATCTCTTTCGTATCTTGGAACTGCAATATGCAATATATATTATTTGTACTAGATTACTATTTGAAAAGGATTGATGTTAATGATATTATTGTTTTAATAATTATATGATATTGGGTATTAATTAGATTTGCCTATAATAACTTTGAATAAATAAGTTAAGAAGAGATTTTTAAAGACGTTGTTGCAATATCTATTTATTAAGGATTTATGATAAAAGTTGGATACTTATCATTTAATTCATGTAAGAAGGTATACCCATATTTTAAAGAGATTTAGATTTAGTATTTCACAACTTATTTTTGATAGAAGTTGAATCTGATAAGTTCAAAATAGTTTTCGCTAAAGTCGTTTAATATGTTATACAGAAGCTATTTGTAAAATCTATTTTTCAAAACTATAAGTATTTATTGATTCTATGTTAAGACAAAATATTCATTTAATCTATTTTATACAAAATGAATTTAATTAAATAGAGAGAAATATCGCGACCTGATGAATATAACTTTCCCCATTGATTGTTTTACTAATAGGGCCTATTTTTTAGATGTAAAATCTAGTTTTATAGTAGTCAGTTTTATTTTATGAGAATTAAGTATTTAATTGTTCTTTTGTATGAAGTATAAAAGTGGTGATTATTATTATTATTTGCTCTTCTGATATGTATTAATTCAGGAGCAATATTTCATAGCACGTTACTTTTTGTGAGCGAAACGATAGTGAAGTGACAATTTAATAACTTCGTATAGGTATCATCGAACTATGAAGGAGAATTTAGAATCGAGCAGAGCGTACGAGTTACTGAATTTGATGTCACAAAATTAAAGGATCCATCACCATTAGATTTATATTATTAGTATGAAGCCTATTAATTGATAACCATACTCTTCAATATACCCTTCATGCCATGCAAAATATGTCATTCAACATGTCCATGTCATTTCAGCAGCATGGCTTCTAGAGATTTATGTCAATGTTATTAGTTGATGATTTTTACTATCCAAGGTGTATAAAATATGATATGCAGCTCATTGCACAAAGTTTACAAGGTTAAGTTGTATAAGTATAAGATTATATGTGCTGATTAAAAAAATAATGTAATCTAGCTTATTCAAGTTTTTTTGAAAACTCAGTTAAAGTAAAATACAGTTTATTTTAGAATGGATATTTAAGATGTATGATACCAATTGCAGTATATCAGTATTAGGGTGGATGAGTGCTGCATATCAGTGGACCTAAAGCGTGCGTTGCACCATGGTATGCTAGCAGTACTATCAGCAAGCTCCCCTTTTTTTTTGTACGCGTGCAACTGCAGTTGGGGAACGTCAGAGGGAGTTCACTCCGGAGAGAAAAACGAGGGAATGTTGTTGGCAGCACAACGCAACTTTGCACACAGGGTTAAGTGTGTTGACGTCCAATCGTTAGTTTATTAAACGTCAGAGTTCAGAACCTTAAACCATAGTTTAGTCTAAATTATGTGTAGTTAAATCAGTTCAACTAGAATCAGTATCTCCGCGCAAATTAATCAGATCAGTCAGTTTAAAATTCCGATTAATTCATGTTCTCGCAGTTTCAGACTAAGATCGCAACAAATGATCAGTTAGTCCAGTTTAAATCAATTAGTCAGTTAATACAGTCATG